>JAIUCV010000002.1:10005000-11255000 GCA_026724425.1 Erythrophleum ivorense | reverse complement strand
TGTTGGATTTACATTTGTTTGTTTATATCCCTGCTCTGTATGTATGATAAATACTAATTGTTTTGTATCATGCTGTTTCATTGCAGTATGACTTTCCCAAACAAGAGGCTGTAATACAATTTGTTATTGATGCCATTCAGGCAGAGACTTTTAATCCTCGGACTCTGTTTCTGATTGGTAGCTATACAATCGGTAGGGTCAACCCTACATACTTTACATCAGTAATTTTTGTTGTTTCATATTTGTTTAACATAAGATGCAGTTTGGTAATTAATTCTTAAATGTTGGTTTGTTTAGTTGTGATTCTGCGATTACCTAGTCCAAACAGCAATAATAAAGAGGAAAAAATGTAAAGACTTTTAATGCTTTTTGTTTGTTTTTTGTTTTGTTTTCATAGGGAAAGAAAGGCTATTCCTGGAGGTTGCTCGGGTGCTTTGTAAAAAGGTTTACGTGAATGCAGCAAAGTTGCGGCTTTTGAAATGTTTGGGATTTGAGGAGGAAGTCATGCAGTGGTTTACTTCAAACGAACACGAGAGCAATATTCATGTCGCCCCTATGTGGACGCTTGCAAGCTTCAAAAGACTCAAACACATATCAAATCAATATGCGGTGAGGGCTGCTGCTTGTTTTAGCGTACTTATCTACATGTCTAGACTCTAGATGTATGCATTTACTTATCTGCGGTATATTTTTGAACTTATACACTTTCACGTTATTACACTATGCCAATATTTGGTCTATTACATATTTGGTCTGTTTACATTTTTATAATTAAATATCTTGGCTGCAAAGTGCAAACAACCATGCGGGGTTGCCACCCGGTATAGCCACTGGGTACTTTTACGCCACAGCTACTTTTCTCTTGAAGACTGAAATCACAGTTGTCGTTTAAGTTTTACACTTCTAATTATAAGTGCATCCTTGATCAGGGTCGGTTCAGTCTAATAGTGGCTTTCTCTCCTACCGGTTGGACATTCGGCAAAGGTAAAAAGAAGTCTCCAGGGAGGAGGTGGCAACGGGGTACCATTATAAGGTGACGCTTTATTTACTGCTTTAGTCTCCTTTATTATTAGATTCCTTTTCCTTTTCTTCTATACTTCTGGTTGAATTTACTATCCTTATTGTATCCTTTAACTTTCAAAGGGAAAATTGCACTTATTTACCTTAATTTTTACTTCTAATTACCATGCCCACCTAGTTTTTAAAAAATTGCGATCAACCCTGATATATCAGCTTTATCGCAATAAATTTCTATTATCTAAATTTAAAAATTCTAATTATGTAAAATTATTAAAATATCCTATTTATTTAATACTTTTTTTTAATCATCTTTTTCATCTTTCCCAACCAATCTATTTGTTCATGACTTTCAATTTTTTTTAATTGTTTTCTCATTTTCTACTCCAACTAACTCCCGGTCAATTTGTCCTCCTCAAAATCTCTTCTTTTGGGGTATAATGATTGAACATTGAAATGATCAGGATTCAGGATAATATGACTTTTAAGGGTTTTCTCGTTTGAAAGAAAATCCTTATAGAAATGGTTTTTTTTATAAACCCCATATTTCATAAAGCAATATATATATAGCCAGGAAAGGCAATGTTGCTTCTCCATATCCTAGGAATGTTTTACAGGGAATACCTTATCCGCTTATCAAAGAAGTTTCGCAAAGAGTACGGCAAGGCTAACACCATGGTAGAATAGCGCCTAAGCTCTATTTAGACTGTTTATTCATTCATGGCTGAGAGAAGAATCATAGAGGGATGTTCTGGAATAACTTCAAGCCAAGGCTATGCTAATTAATTAGTGGTTGATAACTAGATCTTAATTTGATGTGGGCACTTGAAATTTTAAGTAATCGAACAATCAAAAAAAATTGGAAGGCCATTGATGGATAGATTGGTTGAGAAAGATGAGAAAGAGCGTAAAGGGGTATTAAATAATAGGAAAGGTATTTCAATAATTTACATGGTTAACAATTTCTAATTTAAATAATAGAATTTATTGTAATGGACTTAATAGATCAGATAATTAATTATAATTATTTTTAGTTTAGGAGAGATATTACAATTGGAGGCAAAAATTAGGTTAGATAATTATGACTTCTCCAAGGTTGAAACCATTCATCTCTCTTGTTTCTCTCAATTTCTGGTCCAACAAGAAGATTTTGTTTTATCAAGTTCTGGTCCTAACTAGTTATCAGTTCCAATACAAGACAAGAAGTTGCTCATTTAACTTTGATTCGTATGACTTATTATTAGAGATTCTTTTCGATTGTTCAGGTATGAAGTGCCGTATAGTGAGCACTGCAGCTTCACAGAACTCAAAGAGTTTGTTAAACTTATATCTCCTGACAACATCATACCGAGTGTCAATAACGATGGACCAGAATCTGCCAATGCAATGATTTCCCTCTTGTTATCTTGATTTGCTGACAACATCGCACCAAGTGGAATTATGACGTATGCTATGTAATAGATCTTAAATCAAGGTTTAGTGATTTTTCCATACATCTTGCTGTAATTCATTGACGCGCACATAACGAATTTAATGAATAGAGAGTTCCATCAAGTGTACTGTTAATACATTTGATGCACGAGTTTGGAAGAAAGAATTTTGAAGATAGTCTGTGAGACAATGGTGAAAAGAATACGGAGGAAAATGCTGCAAAATTAGGGTCTAAGAATGATAGGTTGAACTGGTTTGATGATGATGGTAAGAATGAGGGTAATAGGTGTAATAGTTGTGTAATGCTAAGAATGTTTAAGGCTAATAATGAAGATGATGAGTGTAACAAAACGTGATTCATTATTGTATATAATAACGCAAAAATTTTTATTCAATCTTTACTAACTAATAAAATGGTGTCATGTCATTACACTCACTACCAACTAAAGTGAATATGGAACGCCTTGAAACTGGGAACAATTTTGTGTAGTTAAACATTTATATAGGTCATTGTGGTCGTTTAGTGTGTAGTGTTAGCGCATTGGTGTGTGTGTGTGTATATATATATATATATATATGTTGGTGTTTGATGTTCGGATCTAATTTTTGTTTGTAAAAGACTTTCATTTGTTTTCTAGTTTGGTTGAGAGTTTTTTCAAATATGATTGTATTATTTGATTCAATAAATAATATCTCACCAATCCGGCAGAATTGTAAAATTCGAGCGAGGGCTATTGATATAGTCCATAACTAAATATAATTTATCTAAAAAAAAATTCAATATAAAAATGATTCTTTAAACTGAATCGTTATAACAATACTTGACAGTTTAATTTTAGTCTTATAATTCTTTTTGATAGGTATTATTTGTTTTTGTTTTTTCATCATGTTCAGGATAGTGCTTCTTTCTCATAGCTCGTGCTGCTAGACATGGACCTGTGTTCGAGAGCAACACTCCATATACACGGATCCGTGTCTATGCCAGTCCCTGTGAAAAAAAAAAATAGACAACCAAAAATAACCCTATCGCTCCAGTTCGCAGATCCAAACTCTCATCTTCTTCCCGCGATACTCTTTCCATTTCGCAGATTCAAGCTTCTCTGTCGCGGGGGTTGATTTCGCCACTGCAACAATTTCTACAACATTCATATATGATTGCTTACGTGTGTTGTCTGTGGTGTTTGATGTTTAAGCTTCAAAACTCAGGAAAGGGTAAATCGGCATAAGAAGGAGAAGAGAAAGAAGGAAGAAAAGAAAGGAGAGGAAGAAACGCGGGAAGAGAAGCGAAGCACGAGAATTTCATTAAGCCAAAGACAGATGCAATACGCATGAGATGCCAGCTATATAGTCTAGTCGAAACTGTTAAACGAAAAATACACATTAATCCTTGCCTAATCACTTATAGTTACTAAAGTACCCTCATACCAACTCAGGGAAAAAAACAACTAGCCCTCTGTAAACTTTATTCTTGTCCCCAAGGATGAATAGCCTTAGCAAATTCAGGGAACTGCTACCGAATTTTGAACCTAAGTTCTCAAGTTGCTTCTTCTTTCATTTCGTCTTTTCATTGTATAAGCGCTTCGGTGATAGATCTGTGGCGTTTCTGGACAATTCTACAATCAAAATTGCATTTGGGCTCTCATTTGGTTGAAGTAGAACCCTAGACATCTGGCAGTTGTTATGGCATAATAGAAGGATTAGGGCAATGTTTCAATAAAGATACATGGAAAGTAGGATGAATCCGGCACAAAAGAAGAAGTTTGAGCATATAAGCAACAAGTTCGTTCCTCTCAATAATTTGATATGGACTGAAGAAATAAGGGGAGAGCTTTTCATGCTACCTTCGTTCCAAGGAATGTTGCTTAAGTGGTGGTAATTTGAGGAAAACCTAGTCACCTACATGAAACTCTCTCTTTGATCTACGTGTCAGTTTGTTGCTTCATGCATTACATTGCCAAAGTGAGGTTCTACTACAACCTCTGTTGTATAGATTCTCTGGCTATAAAACTTTTGTCCAGAACTTTTATCAATAAATCCTACAATATGTGAATGGGAGGTGTTTGTCCATATAGAACTTCATAAGGAGTTATATTTGTGGATGTTGTACGACCACTCAACTAGGGGTAGCTATCAATTCCACTCTTGTAGAGCTTGCCAAGCCAAGCTTCTCAAGTAATTTTCAAGATATTTATTTAGGACCTTACTTTAGTTGTCGAACTGAAGATGATAAGCTGAGGAAAGACACTAAATAACTCCCAACTTCTGAATGAATTCATGCCAAAATTTACTCGTAAAAATTAGGTTTTTATCACTAATAATATTGGTTGGAGACTCATGGGGCTTATATATGTTGTTTAGGAATATCTGAGCAAGTTGTGACACTATAAACGGGTGAGGCAATGATATAAAATGTGCATATTCACTTAATCTCTCAATGATGACATAAAATGTGTCCTTGCCATATGATTTAAGGAGTCTTTCAATAAAGTCCATCAAAATACTCTGCTATACCTTAGTGGGAATGGGTAATGGCTATAAAAGTCCAAGAGAAATTGAAATTTCATACTTACACTTAAGACAAATTTCACACCTATTGATGAAGTCTTTAACATCAAACAACATTCCTTTCCAGTAGAACGCAGCTTGAATTCTCTTCCATGTAGCCTTAATTCTTGAATGGCCACCTTGAGGAGAAGAATGGAGCCATAACGACACATCATACCTTAATATTTTTTGGTTACCCAAAATAATCTTATTCTTTTGTATAAGCAGTTCCCTATTCCACTTGAACTTAGGAAATGAATTTAGGTCATTTTGAAGCTGCCGAATAATATCTTGTAGAGCTAGATCTTCTTTCCATTGCTTTTTTATCTAGTCTCAAAGATTAGTTGAAACTAATGAAGAGGAAAGTTGCAATAGCTCTTCATGTTGTCCTTAGATAATGCATTTGTAGCAGTATTTTCTATCTCTTTTTTGTAACAAATTTCATACTAGAACCCTATCAATTTTGTTCCCTAATTATATTGGGCTGGGGTGGAAATACACTATTCCAGTAAATATTTCAAGCTTTGCTGGTCTGTCATAATGGTGAAGGGTTGGATTGACAAATACCCCTACCACTTTTCTACAACATAATTGCTTCCAATAATTTCCTATCATACACAGAGAGCATACGATTCTTAGGGGAAAAAACCTTACTAATATAAACCAAGGGGTGTTTATTTTGCATCAATTGAGGCATCAATTTCAATTTGAAAAGGTTGAGTTAAATTGGATAATGTTATAATAGGTGCACTTTACAATGCTTCTTTAAGTTCCTTAAATGCTTTATCAACTCTATCGGACCATTTAAAAGCTTCTTTCTTGAGTAGATTTATTAAGGGTCATGCTATAACACCAAAATTATGAATAAACTTTTGATAGTATCGAGTCAAACCCAAAAAAACTCCTTAGTTGCTTCACATTAGTTAGGGTAGGCCAATCTGTCACTAGCTTGACTTTTGATGAATTTGTAGCCACCTTTCCAGCAAAGATAAAGTGCACAAAATACTTTATTTTATCCATAACAAATGCACATTTACTATGTTTCACATAGTATTGATGTTTTCTTAAAATTGTCAAAGCCTCCCTTAAGTGAATGCAATGTTCTTCCTTGGTGTTGTTGTAAATCAGTATGTCATCAAAGAACACATGCACATACTTCTAGAATTGATCTTCAAATATCACATTCATGGCACCTTAAAATGTGGATGGGGCATTTGCTAGCCCAAAAGGCAAAACCAGAAACTTAAAATCACCTTAAGTGCGTCTAGAAACCTGTCTTGAAGACATCCTTTTTTTTTCATTCAAATTTGGTGGTACCCCGAACATAACTTTAGCTTAGAGTAAATGGTAGCCTTAGCCAACTTATCAAATAAATATTCCACTAAAAGGATTAAGAAATGACTTTTTATTGTGATTTTGTTAAGTACACAGTAGTCTACACACATCCTCCAACTACCATCCTTTTTTATTAGAACCAATGGTGAAGCAAAAGGTGAAGAACTTCTTTATATGATTCCCTTTTCCATCATTTCCTTTATCATGTTTTCAATTATATCTTTCTGTTATACTGGATATTGATAAGCCAAATTGTTAACTAGATTAGACCCTTCGTTAAGGACTATGGCATGGTCATATTTGGTCACTGTGGTGGTAGGGATTTGGGTTCTTCAAATAACTCAATCCCTTAAGTAATCATTCCATTAGTTTTGATAATTGCCTAACATTTATTTATTGAATTCCAAGGAACAACTTGCATTATAATGGCATTGGGATTAGCGACCATTCTTTTCTACAGCGTTGCTTCCTTTACCACTTTATTGCTCTGCTTCTTGGTTGTAATGAGTTTAACCATCTAACCACCATTTTAAAATTGTATCCATCAGTTTAGACAATCCATATGAATAACTTCTAATGTCTTTAACCACTTCATACTTAATACCATGTCACATCTTCCTAAAGGAATGAATATTATATCAATTTCAAATTCTTCTCCCTGGGTATGCCATTTCAACTTCTCATATATCTAGCCTCCTTGCAACATAGTACCATCAGTTGTCGTGACATTAATTGATTCAATTTCCTTAATACTTCATCCACCTTCTTTAAAAAACCTCTCATCCATAAAGTTATGAGTATTCCCACTATCCACCAAAATATGTAATTTTCTTTTTCCCACTCGACCCTCTAATCTAATTGTAGGATACATTGAGGTACCTTGACGCATATGAAGTATGAACAAGCACAACATTGAGAGTTATAGTAGGTTCATTAGTAGATTTTATTGATTCTTTACTCTTAGGTTTGACACCATTGAGAACAGTGTTACTATCACTTATTTCCACCTTCTCATCCATTGTCATCAAATACAGTTGCATCTTCTTCTTCTGGAGGTAATTGTGGCTAGGTGTAAATTTCTCATGACAAAAATAGGAAAGATTCTTGTTCCTATGCTTCTCAACTTCCTCAAGTGTTAGCCTCTATTAAAACCTTAATACAGGCTTTCTTAGTATTCCCTTTTGTTCACTTCCTCTTTCATTTACAGATTTGTCACCAGTTCCTTTCCAACTATTGGTCTCATCACCAAGCCATTTACCTATGTTACTTCTCGTAGAATCTCCCTTGAGTGATCCACTGCCACTTTTACTTCTCCTATTCACTATATAGGAACTTGATTTTTTTTTTTAGCATCATATCCACATTCAACTCTTATAATGTCACCAGCTAGGTTGTGTTTAGTAAAGTTTGAGGATGAAACAATTTGATCCCTATCGTTAATTCAAGCTTCAACCCTACAATGTAGTAATTCAACTTCTATCCTTTGGTCAAATCCACTGTACATACTAACTGGTGAAATGCCCTTTAAAACTCAGTTAAATTCTCACTTTATTTGAGTTGCATTAATTCCTCTATTAGATCTCCATAAATAGATCCAAATCTGATCTTAATTGCCTCAACTAAGGCCAACCATGTTACTCTTCCATTCTTACTTTTCTTAAATTTTTGGTACCAATGATACGCATTTTCATGAAGGGATAAGCTAGCTATCATCACCTTGCTATCCTCCAGAATTCCATCTAAAATGAACAACTGTTCATATTTGGAGATCCAATTGTCCACATTTGTGGCTATAAATTAAGGAAAATGCACATTGGTAAATTAAGTAGGAACTTGATATCCAGTATTTCTATTTGCTCTATTTCAATTCATCACTTCTGTACATTGAAAAGAGAGCCCACACACTAATCTTACAATCCCCTAATTTGTTGCTTCATTGCGATTATCTTCTGATCAATTTCCATATGCATTCTATCCTCTGTTTCTCTACTTGATGTCTTTGACCTCGTTGCATCCGCCATGTTTGAATCAGACAAGTTTGATACTAGAGGTTAAGCTTCAAAACTCAAGAAAGGGGAAATGGGCATAAGAAGGAGAAGAGATAAAAGGAAGAAAAGAAAGGAAAGGAAGAAATGTGGGAAGATAAGCAGAGCACAAGAATTTCATTAAGCTAAAAATTGATGCAATATATGTGAGATGCCAACTATATAGTCTAACTAAAACCGTTAAAAGGAAAATACACATTAATCCTTGCCTAATCACTTATATTTACTAAAATACCCTTATACCAACTAACGAAGATTAACATTTGACCCAAAGGATTTAGTAGAAGATTGGATAGAAATCATTCTTTACAATTTACGAGTTCCATTACGATGGACAAGGATTTGGGTTGAATATTAGGTTGAGGTCGTGATGTGGTGGGAGATATAGGTAAAATTTCTCTTCTTCTCTGCTTTCTTACACTACTACCTACAGTGCTAACAAAAAGCAAGGCGAAAAATGGGTTATCATACATAAAAGTTATTTTCTAATTATGGTTTTGGCCTTTTTTTGACTTTTGTGGCTTACAGATTACAAAGAAGCCTAGCATTGGTCTCTCTATTGTGTTTATTCTTTCTCGCGGTTAGATATGTAATTTTAACCTTTAAGTTTTACATCCTTGCAGTTTATGAGCTCAATTGGTAACTTTTTCTATATTTAGCGAATTAAAATTTAGGATTTTGTTATCATTTGTTCATATATTATATTGTTATTTAGGTGTTTAGTATTGGTATAGGCATTTTAAAGCTATTCAGGTTTAGAGGAGAAAGATGCAAAACCATAGGATGGGAGTTGGTGATACTATACTAGTGATACATTCTAATTCAAATTTGGGTAGAGGCAATACCAGACATAAAAGATTTGATATTATATAGTTATCTTTACATATAAACATTATCTTTACAGATAAATGTGATGGTTTCATCCATGCATAAGTGGATGGGTAAAGAGTGGAAGCAGCTACTTTTATATCTAGTTATCTACAATCTCACTTTGGTCAAGAATGCAATATGAGTTCCCTTTCCGCGATTGAAGTCTGAAAATGCGTTGACTTTTTTTGTTCTTCTTCTTCTTCTTTTTAAATTCATTAGTCATAAGTTTTTGTATTTTGTTATGGATAAGCATAAGCAAAGATTTTATAGGAAATTTTAAAAGAGTACAATAGATTGGGAATTATTTACATGTATGAAAATTGCAATGGCTATTGAGGCTGTATATATATATATATATTAATTACAATAAGAACCATGTAATTCAGTAATATTAACTTTTCTGTTAAAGCTTTAAGCATTTTACACAAACTCTTTTAACTTGATCATTTTTTATGCAACTTTTGTTAAAATTTTCTTTCCTCCCACTTACAAGATGTAACATTACTAGCTATATATATATATATATGTGTGTGTGTGTGTGTGTGTGTGTGTGTGTGTGTGTGTGCAACATAACAAGCCATTTTATTTGAAAATTTTGTTTAAAGTCACTTGTATTTGCTAGCAACAGGAAGTAGCTTTATTTAATTCAAAAATATGACTTCATATATATATATATATATATATTTGAAGACTTCCTAAAACTTATTTCCCCTCCTAAATGGAGTTGATTTTATAGATGTCATTAACTACTACTGGACTTGCTAATAATGAAATGAATATTCTCAATTGTTAGGGTATGGCCTTCATAACAGTAGCACTATCATTAAGTGTATCTTGTTTTGGATTTTAAAGGACATCAACTCCCTTACTCTGGACTTGCTATAAAGGTCATACCCTGATAATTAGAGATGTTCATTTGGAGTTAGGGTCATACCTACTCTTTTTAAATTTGCATTGAACAAAGACCAGTGCTTGTGCACACGGAGCTGTGTCACGTTGGAGCTAGGATTGTACTTTCTACTCCTAAATTTGCTTCTAACAAGGGCAAATGCTTGTGCACATGGACTTGTGTTGGAGGTTACATAAAAGGGCATACATGTTAGGCCTAGCCATAACTTACAATATTTGCTTGCTTAAGTTTAGATGTAATGCTTATTGGACTTATGTTTGGGGTTAGATTATACCCTACAAAAATAGTTAAAGAAGAATGGTTCAAACAAAATTTTGAGAATAATTTCATCATAATACTAAAAAAGATATAAAGAAAATATTTATTTTATAAAAAAAAACTAAAATTTAGTACTTTAAGCTCTATTTGTTTTGGTACTTTATGGTTAAACTAGAAAGAATAGGAGTACTTATGTGGGAAAAATTAAAAAAACTAGAGGCAAACATACTTCTAAGGTAAAAGACCTTGGAGCTGTAAGGTGAATGTTCCCCTTTTCCAAGTTCTTTTTTTTCTCCCAAAAAATATTGTATGACTTTTTAGTTTTTCTTGACAGTTATGTATTTGCTTTCACAACTTTTATTCACAATAATCAATATGAACACAAAGGAGAAAGAGGAAAAAAGATAACATGATGACTAGCACATACAAACAATGATATATAAGCCAAGTTCAAATAAAACTTGCAACTATGCTTGCTAGAAATGTTTACTCATTGCAATTATTCCTAGAATTTTTTTTATAGCTTACCAAGGAGATAAATTGGTGCGTTGTTTATTACTATGGTCCTGCTTATGTAAGACAGGATTCTTGTAGCTCATGGTACAGGAAGCATTATCTATTGCTTCAGAACTATAACTTCCTGGCATGTCTTATGTGAAAGAGAGAGATGAATATGTGAACAATCTTATGTTTAAACTGGGCTTGGGGAGATGCTCTCTTATGTAGTAATTTGATTTAGTAGAAAAGTTACAGTTGATTATAGATTGAAATATTAAAACAGTTTAAAGTAGGCTTCCCCCTTAAACTCTTACATCTTTTTTTAATGAATAAATTGAATTTTTGTGTACGGCTTAAATGCTCACTATTCTGTTACTGTGCAATTTTTGTCTTTGGTTGAAGGCATATGTTCTTCTACAAGTCCTACAAATAAAAATTACAATTAGAACTTATACCTTATATATATATATATATATATATATATATATAACTTATCTAATTACTTTAAGCTTTTCCTTTAAATTTTAGGAATTTCTTTATAATTATTGAATTTCTTTCTTCCCTTTGATACTACTAAAAGTATATGTTAAGAGCAAAGTCTCATCTTCCTATTATAATAGATGAAGAATCAAATCCACAGATAAAAGCTCATATACATGTGAAATTTAAGATAACATAGATGATTATTTCTTATAATTCTAAATATTGTTATGCCATTTTTTTCTAGTACTGAAAATAGTGTTCCCTGCCCTGCATATTTCTGTCTGTCTCTAAATAGTTATTCCATATAACAATGTTGAACTTGCCATGCAATCCTTTACCTTTTCCCCTTTTCCATTTGCCTATTGGTATGTATTGTTAGAATTTTAATACCAACTTTCAAGTACTTTCGAGGCTTAAAGTTCAAGATGGTTCAAATTTAAGTGTGTTGGTTATAAAAAAAAGTTGCATGAAATGGTTTAGTGTTGTTCATTGCTCTTTTAAAAATCTATATTAAAGTTTTAAATACTAACAAAAAATTAGTCAAATGTGCCTTGATAGAATCTTGTCATTGCTAAGAATGTGTAAACTCTTCAAGATTTGATAGAACATATGCACTTTTACTTTTATGAAGATCATAATCTTATCATCAAAGCTAAATCTTTTCCTTTTTCTATATCTCTTTTTCCTTTTGCCCAATTTTTGATCAAGCTATCAACATGAATTTTTTTCCTTTTAATTATTAAAAGGCCCCGATAATGATGATGTGAGTGTAATTAATTGTAACCTACAATTACATTTCTGGGTAATTTGATTTTGAGTTTGCCCTTATTAGCCTAAGTGGAATTAAACTTTATATGCATAGTTGTCAAATCATGATATGTATCACAAATCGTAAAACATGTTTTTGAATTGTGAATTGTAAAATGTATCAAATCATAAAATTTAGTAATAAGTAAAAAATAATATGAAATATGAAATATAATATATATATCCTTATAATATGTATAAAATACTCAAAATAGTATATTTAACCCAAAGATTAAGAAAATAATTAAACATAAGTTATAGATAAGCTCATTAATCATATAATTTATAAGTAATTAATTCCTAAAATAATCTCAATTAATATTCTTCTTTGTCTTCTTTATAAAAGACATAAACAATACTTAGCTATTGGCAGTTTATGTTTATTTTTTATCCTTTAATATTTCTCTTATTTAATATTTTAAGATTTATCTTTTATCCTTATTAGGTAGTTTGTTATTTGTTTAAATAAAAAGATAAAAAAGGTTGTTTCCTATTATCTCTAAGTAGTTTAAATTTTAGATTTATCCTTTACTTTAAGAGATTACTTTTTCTTGTAATTAAGGATAAATCTTGACAAAATTATGGTCAAGCTTTTTTTATATAAGCTACACCTTTTTATAAATAATTCATTGAAGAAAAGAGAAATTCTTTTATCATTTTTTCTTTTATATTTTCATATGGTATCAGAGCAAAATTTTAGTTATCATGCTTCTTGTTAACATTATTTTCTCTCCATAATTTCTGCATCTTTGTATCGTTTGTCTTATCTATGGTGGGCAAACCCCTATTGTTTCCATGGGAAATAGCCATGACCGATATTAAAAAGAATGATAGTTTAGAAAGTTTTATTTTTGTACAATTGACCCTAATAACGACTGCCACAGTGCATGTTCCTCATTTAGATAATTCTTCTCTTGAAATCACATCTCACAAACTCAACAAAAAAAAAATACCTACCATAGTTGCATTATGTAGAGATGGTCATTAGAGGAAAAGGTAAATACAACTACCTTGATGGATCTGCAAAGAAACCTACAGAATTAGATATAACTTTTTAAACCTATGATGCTTAAAATTCAAATGATAATGGCATGGTTGATTAACTCCATGGATGAAAAAATCAATGAAAATTTTATGTGCTACTTAATTGCTAAGGACATAGGGGAGGCTACCCAGAGACAAACCTTAAGACCTTAACAACTCATCTCAACTATTTGAGCTAAGAAACAAGGAACCCTAACTAAAATGGATGTGACAACTTACTATAATGCTTTGAGAAAATTGTGGCAAGTTAACCTCTTTAATAATAATCATTATATGTGTTTAGAACGCAATGAAAAGTATTAAAAAATAGTTAACAAGGAAAGAATTTATGACTTTCTTCTAGGTTTGAACAAGGAGCTAAATGAAATGCATGGATGTCTACTTGGCTCTAAGCCATGGCTAAACATTGGTGAAACTTTTACTGAAGTTTGAAGGGAAGAAACTTACAAATGTGTTATGCTAGGTACAACAAAAACAACAATTGAAAATTTTGCCTTGTTAAATTATGGACCTCACCTTCTTCAAAGTGAACAACGAAGTTAGAAACAGAATGAAATTTTTGGTTTGATCACTACTAGAAATCAAACCGCAATCAAGATAGATGTTAGAAATTGCAAGGTAAACCTAACACTCATAACAGTAAAAGAGAATCAAGGGAACTAAGGTTACTACAGACTCTTATTCAGGGACTAATGACAACATGTATAATCTTTCTCTGAGTAAAGAGCAAATGGAATAGCTTTAACAAATCCTATAGTTAGTTACCTAATCAGAATCAATCCACTACTTAAGGCCCATAGCTTTAACAAGCCATGGGTACTTCATTTTTAGCTCAAAAAGATACCTTCATGACTGTACTTAGTGGTGTAACTAAAAAAAAAATTGAACCTTAGGTAATAGATTTTGGGGCTGTAGATCATATGACAGGATGTGCAAAACTTTTTTACTCTTATAAACCTAGTATAGATTACTTGAAAATTAAGATTTTAGATGGCTCTCTTGCAATTGTTGCTAGTATTGGTACAATTAAAATCAGCCCTCAGATATATCTTAAAGATGCTTTACATGTCCCTAAATTATCATGCAATTTACTCTTTATCAATAAGATTACTAAAGACATGAATTGTATTGCCCAATTCTCACTTTCTACTTATGAATTTCAGGATATGACTTCAGGCATGAGGATTAATAATGCTAAGGAATACAATGGCCTATATTATTTTCATAAAGAAAGCTTTAACAATAAACAAGCTCTGATAAGTAGTTGTGAATTTGTTTCTTTATCTAGATAATAACAAATATTCTTATGGCACTTTAAGTTAGGCCACCTTGGCTTACAATACCTAAAACAATTGTTCCCATCACTTTTCTAGAATAAAGATACATTTCTATGTGATGTGTGTCAAATTGCCAAATACCAAAGGTCATTTTTTTTCCTATTCTACCATATAAATCATCTAAACCATTTGCATTAATTCATAATGATATTTGAGGTCCTTTATAGGTGCCAAACATAACTGGAAAAAATGGTTTATGATGTTTATTGATGATTAAAAATGAATTACTTAGGTTTATCTCTTAAAAATAAAAAAAATGAGGCTGAACAAACTTTCAAAAATTTTCATGTAATGGAAAACAATCAGTATGGTGCAAAAATACAAATATTACTTATTGATAATAGGTGAGATTACTTTAATTCCATCTTAAAAGGACTATCTTTTAAAAAATGGTATTGTTCATGAAAGTTTATGTGTTGATACTCCCCAACAAAATGGGGTGGCAAAAAGGAAGAATAAATGCCTTTTTTAAGTAGCTTATTCCATTATAATTGCTAAAAATGTTCCTAAATGTTTTTGGGGTGATTCCATTCTTACATTATGTTATCTTATAGATCGTCCTCCTACCTATGTTCTCAACTATAAGATACCTTATTAGTATTTTCTTTAGCACTACACACAATCATAGTAATTCACCTCACAAAATGTTTAGTTGTAAGGCCTTTGTTCATATTCATAACCATAATAAGAGCAAACTAGATTCTTGAGCTTTATCTTGTATCTTCTTAGGGTATTTAACCACTCAGGGATATTGATGTTACTCCTCATACATAAATAAATATTTTGTCACCATGGATGTCACTTAAAAAAAAAAATCAACCTTTTTACCTTAAAACTTTGCTTTGGGGGCGGGGGGATTGAGGATGAAGCTCTTTCTTGGGAATACATAGCATCAAGTCTTACTTTACCTCTAGTTGAATCACTAACATCACCTGAATAAGAAACCCTTGAATTTGCACAAACAGAATAAAAAATAATAGTAACTAACCCTAAAAAACAAGCAACTAACACAGAGTTCGACATAAACAATTATAGAGAAATTTATAGCAACACCAACTTGAGCTATGTGTTTCTTCTAGGAGAAATAACTCATGAAAAATAGAGGGCATTGTAGACATGCAACCTTACCATAAATTAGAATCGAATTCATCTCTTGAGATTAGTGATCTTGACTATCCTATTACATTAAGAAAAGGAGTTCATTCTTGTACCCAGCACCCTATTTCAAATTATGTTTCTTATAATCATTTTTCACCTTCTCTCTAAGCATTTGTTGCTAAGCTATCAATTGAAAAGGTTCCTGGAGATATACAGGAGGCCTTGAAGAATTTTAAATGGAAAAAGGCTATAACAGAAGAAATACAAGCTTTAGAAAAAAAAATCAAACTTATGATCTCATAAAAAATCTTGAAAGGAAAGCTTTAGTTAGGTGTAAATAGTTGTTTACTATGAAATATCAAGCTAATGGACAATTGAAAGGTACAAAGGAAGGCTAATCACAGAGGGTTTTACCCAAACATATGATAGTAACTATGATAAAACGTTTGCCCTAGTTACTAAGCTCAATAGAATTAAAGTCCTTTTGTCTCTTGTAGCAAACCTAAATTAGGATTTACAACAACTAGATGTAAAAAAAGCTTTCCTCAATAATAACTTAGAAGAGGAAGTTTACATGGATCTCCCACCAGGATTTGATAAAGACAAACATAATGGGATGGCTTGTAAGTTAAAAAAGGCTTTTTATAGCCTAAAACAATTTTTGAGAGCTTGGTTTGATAGGTTCTCAAAGGCAGCCTTATAGCAAAGGTATAGGTAGGCTTATACTGACCATACATTATTCTATCAACACAAAAAAGGTAAGAGTACAATTCTTATTATCTATGTGGATGACATCATTTTAACAGGAGATGATATAGTGGAGATGACAAGATTAAAGAATAGACTAGTTGTTAAATTTGAGATAAAAGACCTTGGATCCTTACATTACTTTCTTACAACAGAGGTTGCTAGAAATAAAAAAGGAATATCAGTCACTCAAAGAAAATATGTCTTAGATTTATTGAAGAAAATAAGGATGTTGGGATCTAAACTAGTTGACACACCAATAGACCCTATAATAAAACTAAAGAACTAGGTTGGTGGAACCCTGGTTGATATAGGGAGGTATCGGCTATTAGCTGAAAAAACTCATCTATCTTTTAGATAGTAGACCAAATATTGCCTTCGCTATAAGTTTTGTGAGCCACTATGTGGAATCTGAAGTATCTTAAAAGATCCCCTAATAAAGGTTGATTCTTTAGTAAAAGTGATTCAAGAAGTATTGAAGGATTCATATATGTAGATTGGGCAAATTGTATTAAAGATAAGAGGTCAACTTCAAGATATTGTACATTTGTTTGGGACAGTCTAGTTACTTGGCAAAGTAAGAAACAAATGGCTATGACACGGAATAATGCTAAGGTTGAATTTCGAGCTATGGCTTATGGCACATGTGAAATGCTATGGCTAAAATTATTATTTGAAAAATTAAAAGTGAAAATTAATTTTCCTCTTAAGATTTATTGTGATAACAAGGTAGCCATAAGCATTTCCCACAATCTAGTTCATTATGATTGAACAAAATATATGGAAATAGATAGACATTTTATTTAAAAAAATTGAAGATGGAACATTTTGCATAACCTATATGTCAACAGGTGATCAAGTTGTTGATGTATTAACAAAAGCTCTTACTAGGAACATATTTGAAAGATAGATTGATAAGTTAGGCATGTTCAACCTTGGTAGCCTAGTTTGGAGGGGTGTTGCCAGTTTATGTTTATCTTTTATCCTTTAATATTTTCTTCATTTAATATTTTAGGATTTATCTTTTATTCTTATAAGATAGTTTGTTATTTGTTTAAATAAAGAGATTAGGAAGGTTGTTTCTTATTATCTCCAAGTAGTTTAAATTTTAGATTTATCTCTTACTTTAAGAGATTATTTTTTACTGTAATTAAGGAGAAATCTTGATAAAATTATTGTCAAACTTCTCTATATAAGCTGTATCTTTCTTATGAATGATACATAAAAGAAGAGAGAAATTATTCTATCATTTTTTTTTTATATTTTCACATTAACAATACAACATTACCATGCCAATTCATTGTTTTCATATATTTCTAAATAACAAAGTTATGTTATTCTATCATATTGGCTTGAATCACACAATTCATAACCTATCCATCTTTCAATCTATAACATTAGTTTTGTGACTTGTTACAAATTATAAGATTCAAATTGTGAATCGTATGATTTAGGACTACTTTTGATTCAACTATCAATTAGTATCATTAGTTTTGTGACTTGTTATAGATTGTAAGATTAGAATTGTAAATCGTACAATTTTGATTACCATGTTTATATATACTGACAGTGATTATCTTTAATTAATTATTATTTAACTACTTTATATTATTTTTATGTTGTTTTAAACACTCCAACGTGGGGTTTGTAGACTTTTGGTATTGGTATATGTATATGCTAACATCAATGGAGTAATAAAAGGTAAGTTGCTTTCTCCTATCCTTCCTTATTGTAAAAATGTCTTAAATGTTGTGGTTAATGATGTGAAAATAATAGTTGTTAATTGCTATATGGATTTTGATTTTTTTTTTTACTTTGTTTTTCTTTTATGTAGTCAAAACATTCTATAGGCAATATTCCTCCAGAATGTAATTGCATTTTAGTGTAGTCAGAGTACTTCATAGGCCAATAATAATATTTTTTATTCTTTGTTACTTAAATATGTTCATGTTTGATTTCTTCAAAAAATTTGATAGGCTATAGGAAACTTTACAAATTCATTTATGAATTTGTAATTGTTTTAGTTGTAAGTTTGTATGACTGAGGATGATGGTCCCGGAATCATGCTTGCGAGTGTTGTATTTAGAAGTTAAAGTTAAAATAGGAAATCTCCAAATGGTGAATATTATTATTTTAGCTATCTATATTTCAATCTTACATATCTTTATAAGCAAATAATGAAATTTTCATACAAACTCTTTACATGAACTATTTAAGGTAGTATTTCTTTTGGAATCATCTATTTTGGTATTTGATACCCAATAAGATAAGTGTATAAATTATAACATATTAAATTGATATTAAATTATAACTCGCTACAACAACCCGTGCGATACATGGGTTCATAAACTAGTTTAATACAATAGAAAAAAAATGTTTTAGATCGAAAAGAGGTAGAAAAAAAGTGAAGTTAAAACAGAGAGTGTGCTTTTCTTATCTTTTAGTATCTTTTAATATATTTTAAAACATTAGCCTAATATTAATGTTTGATAAATAATAAGTTTTTATCTAGTGCATTAGTTACTAGTTTATTACTAAATTGTTCTTTAACCAATTTGTGCATTATGAATAGATGTGGGTGTGCACATTGATTTGATAGGCCTAGTAAACTCAATCCAGCCTAGCTAGATTGAGCTAGGCTAGAGAAGGAAAAAATTGAAAATGGGCCAAAAAATTGGCCTATCAAATTGGGTTAAACTGATGTCAAGTCAAGTTAAAAAACTATGCTTGCCTTGCCTTGCCTAATTGTATATTAAAAAAGACAAAAGAAAATCAAAAGGGTGTTATTTTTCTCTCTCCCTCTTTATCACCTCCTTAACTAGCTTTTGCAAAAGAAATCCCTTAAATTCCTATGCCTTAAGTCGTTGGTTTTTCTTATATTTATTTTGATATGGTAGATTTATTGATTTTCCTTGATTTTTTGGATATGCATTTCCATCCTTGAATGTCTTTCTTTTTAAATGGAGTTGACTTTAGAGTTTAGAGATTTAAATTTTGCAGAATTACTCTTCTATTTTATAAGTTCTCCAAAATCCAAATTGCTTGCTTAGGTTTATTGCTACTTAGCTATTTAGCTTCAAATCTATCTATTGCACCTGTTGTTGGTATGCTATTTGTACTGTTATTTTGTTTCCATCTATTCTTTTTTCTTTTGGGTAAAAAAAAAAATCCTTGACTTGCCCTATCCTATCCTAGTCTAAAATTTGGTCTATCTTAGTTAGGCCATTGGTTAAAAAAATTAGCCCAAAGCCTTAACTGAGTAGGGTATCGAGCTAGTTGAATACTAAGGTCAATCCAATCTATATGCACCCTTAAATAGATGTCACTTATTATTGGGACCAAATCCCTTGTCAGAGGTAGATATATAATGAGTTTGTTGTTTTAACAAAAGATTGACATGAAGGATGAAGTAAATTCAATTCTTTTCAATGCATATTTTCTTAACATTCATATAATTAATCAATCTCTTCATGTGTTTATTTTTTTCCTATTATTACAAAATTTAGAACTAAATTTGTCTTTTTTTTCTTAGAAATATCATTGTTGTTTATTAGTGTGTATCTACACACAAATAGATAATATTTTTTTACTTTGAGGACTTTGGGAAGAAACTATTAGTTATATTAATAAAGGAACAAATAAAAAAAGAAAGAAAATGAGAAAAATACAAAATTTGTTGAGTTTTAAGCATAAGCCCATTTAAGAGATTATTATTTTTTAAATAAATCCTTTAGTTTTGAATGTCGGGTTTTAGTTTTGTTAAATTTTTGATAACTCAATAGAAACCCAAATTTTATTAGGGCTCATTTAAAAAAAAAGACAAAATAAAAAAAAAACCCCAAAAGAAGAAAAAAAGAAAGTAGAGAGAATGAAATGCAAGCATTTCATCTCTTATTTTTGGAAGGCATCTGGTAGACATTAGATTGTAAGGGATTTGAATCTTCTCAATTAAGTAGGTAGTAAAGTATTTTCTAAGTGGAGAAAGAATGACAAACACACACAAGCACAATGTTGATAAAGGAACAAATTAAAAAATAAAAAATGAGAAAAATACAAAATTTATTAAGTGTAAGCCCATTTAAGATATTATTTTGCTTTTAAACAAATCCTTAAGTTTTGAACGTTGGGTTCAAGTTTTGTTAAATCTTTGATAACTCAATAGAGACCTAAATCTTTTTAGGTCTCACTAAAAAGAAAAAAGATGAAATAAATAAAACAAATAAACAAAAAAAAGGAAAGAAAGTAGAAAGTAGAAAGTAGAAATAATGAAATGCAAGCATTCCATCTCTTCTTCTCTTTGGAAGTCGTTTGATAGACCGTGGATGATAAGGAATTTGGATCCTCTCAATCGAATAGATGATAAAATGCCTTTTAAATGAAGAGAAAATGTCACGCATGCATGCACTCAATATTTTATTTGGGTAAGCTTTGAAAACTTTGGGAAGAAAATATTAATTATATTAGTAAAGGAACAATTAAACAAAGAAAGAAAAATGAGAAAAATACAAAATTTATTAAGTGTAAGCCTATTTAAGAGATTATTTTGTTTTTAAACTATCTCGTCAATTAATTTATATGAACCGCAAGCAACTTTTTCATTACTTTCTTTTATTCCAATACATTTTTTTCTATTTATAATTGTTTTATCATTTGGATTAGTTATAATTGCATTAAGTAATAATTTTTTTTTTCTTTAAGCTTCAGATTGGGTTTAAGTTTTGTTAAAGCTTTGATAACTAAATAGAGACCCAAATCCTTTTAGGGCTCACTTAAAAAAAAAGATGAAATAAATGAAGAAATAAAAAAAAAAGAAAGTAAAAGAGAATGAAATGCAAGCATTCCATCTCTTCTTCTCTTTGGAAGTTGTATTATAGATATTAGATGATAAGAAATTTAAATCCTATCAATTGAATAGATAGTAAAGTACTTTTTAAGTTGAGAGAGAGTAACACAAGAAGTCAAAATATATATAAAGTTCATTTCTTCTTTTTTAACTTACTATCTCTTTTCTTTTAATATTTATTTAAAAAGATCCAAATATAGATATTAAGGCTACAGGAGACCCATGCTTTGAGAGAATGAGGTAAAGATGCAAATCCCATATCTTGGCTTGATGAAGCAGCGACAAAATCAGAGATTATGTGAACAGTATATTTACAAGTATGTAAAGATGCTGTAACTATTTCTTAGTTAAATATGCTAATAATAAGACATATAATTTTATAATATGTGCTTAAACAAATATATGCACCTAAATAAATATTAATTTATGAGAATTAATTAATTAATAAACTAAAACTATATATGTCTAATTAATTAAAAATTCTCCTTCTTGAATTATCACAAATGTGGCAAAAATTGCTCAAAGATAATTTCCCAAAGAGTAGACAAAATTAAATGGCAGTTAAATTGAATTAACAAAATTTTTGGACCAAAACTTGATTTAGGCTACCCTCTTTATGACAATAAACCTGAAAAATGGTCCAAAATGACCAAAAGTTAATTCTGTCCAAAGCTCAGAGCAAGTTTTGTCTTAAAAGAATAAAAAGGTGCAAAAATAGCCTTAAAAATGTCCTTAAATTTTATTTTGCCTAAACAACCATTAAAAAAAACCAAAAATCCCCAAAATCTATTTTTGTCAAAAGCCTAAATCATATCCGTGCCCAAAAACAATTTTTCCAAAAAAAAAAAGGCCTAAAAACACTACTGGCCATTTAGATTCTAAAAGTATTTTTAAAAAAAATCAAAATGACATGTCATTTGTCTAAGGGTCCACAACGATGCCAATATAAGCGCTAAAATGACATGTTTTTTTTTTTTTTCCAATTGCAAGTGATAAAACAACACATTATTCAAGTCATTCCTACTCTCTAGGCCGGCTAGCCTAACTTGTTTTAGTTCTGCTTCTTGACTGAATGGTTTCTAAGTTTATAGGACGCCATTTTTTATGTTCTAAAAGCTGAAGTTCATCGGAAAATTGCGAGGATCTGATTTTTAACTTTTGAAGTCAAAATGGGCAAAATACAATTAGAAATTGCCTATAACACCAAGTCAGAAACGCGACTATTTCGGGCAAATTTCCATTTGATTTTCAAGCATGCTTCAAGCACGTTATATATAACAGCATACAACTACAATATAATGTATGTTAACAATTATATATCCATATGGCATGCCAAATCTACCCAATAAATAGCAACTCGAACACTGCACAAATGCTACAAAAATCCAACAGATACTATGATGTTAGAAAAACATGAACCAACTACTAGGCAGAAGAAAAATAATTGCTCTGGTAACGCATGTAAGGCTACTAGACAAAATCATAATTATAATCTTTTACTATAATTAGATAAAATGCAAGAACAGTACAACATCGATCATACATTGAAAAGCGGAAGCGTAGAAATTGTATACCTCCGGCCATAGTAGATAACATGGTCAAGTTGCGCTAGAACTGGAATGGGCTTGCAAAACCAACAATACCAAGTGCTAACTGATGATAAGCTAAGGGTGTTATAGGCAAATAGTTGCGGTAAGTTAGCTCCCTCAATCTGAAACCCCTTTATATTGCAAAATAAGAAATTATTTCTGTCATCAATAGAATTAATTAAAAACCTTTAAAACACCATTAATATATGCAAGTGAAACCACCCATAAATAATTAAAAACTGTCAATGACATAAGTAAAAATTATGAGATGGTTAAACCAACATTAATTTCTAGATATATTATGCCTTACACATTGAGGAGTAAAACAACTTGCAAGCGCTTGTGTGAACAGTGTAGACGTATTCCATAAAATTGTCGTTTGTCTAATCCATGCGATGCTAGTGTCTGGTATAGTCAATATCATAAGAATATTGCTGGTTTGGGTAGCGTCTGAGGAGTCAGGGGCATGTGACGAAGGAAAGGGGTAGTAGTTTGTAGGGGTAAGGCCGCTGTTTCCTTTTAAACTGTTTGCACATGAGATTGGATCCTCTGTTATTGAGATTTATCTGCTGTTGTAAAGTTAGCAAAAAGATAGATTGTGTTTTGATTTTTTTTAATTTTAAATTAAACTTATTTACTGATTCTTCTTCTTTCAATTTTTTTAACAGCAGAGGATCCTGGCGCGTTTGTGCCTTTGTCTAAATATAAGCTTCATTTTTGGAAATTCCAAATTCATACCATTTTTATGGAGGGTGACAGTATTATATTGCAAAATACATCATTGTTCAAGTAATATATAATAATGTAAATAGAGCCAGACCCTTTGATCTATTTGTGTTTGCTTGGTTTATATATATTTTCTAACTGTTGAGTTTTAAATTTTCTGTCCAAGCATGGCAACACAATGGGTTTTAAATTCTTCTGTCTTATGTGTCTCTCTTCTTCCTTTCATCTTGACCCCTAGGTAGCTAATTTAAATAAATGAAAATGTTATGTTTTATAATGAATATAAATAATTTATTTACCTAAAGCTTACCCTCTTCATCTATAATTAGTTAATTGACATACACATGCTGTGTGCACTGTGCAATATTTATAGCTTCTGCAATATATACTGACATCATGTTTTAAACATTAGATTTAGATATAGTTAATTATATCTTTATTATTAAAATTTTTAATTAAAATTAAAATAAAGTATATAATTTTTAATTAAAACATAATAAATATATAATTTAATTAAACAATTATATATTTATTTATAAAAATTATATATTTGTTATGTTATTAATTAAAAAATTATATATTTATTATGTCTTAATTGAAAATTTTGATAGTAAAAATATAAAAAACTGTATATAGGTTTTTTTTCTTGTATGTAATTGTAGAATATTTATTATAAAAGGAACAAAAAGACAAAAAAAATTGAAAACAAGTATACCAATCAATAGAATAGAAAGGTGGCAAACAGTGGGCCACTTTCCATAGACATGGTATGGTGGTCTGGTTTATTTGATGTAAACTCATCCCCACTTGCTATTAAGAATCAACTGGGGTGAATTTTAATATGCGAATTTGTGTTCTACGTGGATTGGTATAATTGTTAGTAATGTCTTTTTAATTTGTTAGTAATACTTTATCTCAAAATGCAGGCAACAAAATAAAAAAATATCAACGACTTCTCCTAGGTGTCTAAAAGATTCACTGTTAATTACCAACATATTGAAGATATTATTATTAACAATTAAAAAAATATATTTCCTGCAACACACTGAAAAAACATATGTATTAGCACAATCAACACTAATTTCATACTAGCGTCTTAAAAAGACGCTACAACAATTGCATAATATATATAAAATATAAATTTGCACCATGAAATTCACCGCATAAATGGTTGTAAAAATTCAGCCATGCACCTTAGCAAGCCAAGTTAATAAGGGAGATTTGTGTTTTGTCTTTGGGGAACAAGCTATAGACCCTCATATCCAAAGTTCCAAAGGAATGAATGGTGAGAAAAAGCATCTTCGGTTTGATTTTCTTGGGCACTGTGGTCGAAAGGTACAGCTGGGGATGTGAGAGATAACCCAAACTCACCAAAGTGGAAGTTGTCTAACTCAGAATAGAGGCCATAGTCGGAGGCAACTAGCTCATTGGAATCCAACAAGTTCAAAAATGACCAATCTATGCTGCTGGCGTCCCCGTGGTCCAATTGCAAAGAGGAGGATGAGGTGCAGGTACTAGAAGCTGTCTCCGTCAGTGTTACAGTATTGGAATAGGATTCTCCAGATGATTCTTTATGGGGTGGGTCCGGGTGGGGCTGTTTGGCAAAGGTAGCAGCAAGCAGTTGAATTTGGTGAGGAGTAAGAGATTGGTGATGAAGATCAGGAGGAAGATGAAAGTGGAAAGGAGTGTCAGGGAAATTGAAATTGGCATGCCCACCACGTAAGCAGAATAGTGCTGCATCGAAGGCCCGAGCAGCCTTCTCTGCGGAGTCGTAGGACCCTAGCCATATGCGCTCACGGCTATTCGGAAGTCTGATTTCAGATACCCATTTCCCCCATTTTCGCTTCCTCACACCTTTGTACTTGAAACACTGATCGGTCTCAGTATTCGGAGACGCCATCGATGACTTCACCATGCATATGACGGCTGCAGACAGTGAGATTGTTATATATATATATATAAGTAGTGGGAGAGGATGATGCTATCGCTGCTCAAGGATTTTTTCTCCAAGGACTTGGCTCTCCCAGGTTTAAACGTGCTGATCCGGAAGAGCGTGAAGCAGTGGACACATGGTGTTAAGATAGGGTGCTCACGTTTTGAAATAAACGCGGTAGGCCCATCTTCAAACACAACGTGTGGATAGTGTGCCATACCCTTTGATCATTACGTATTTGGTCTCGTGCCCTACGGCCCGTTGAGTCTAGGATTTTTCTTTTTTTCCATTCTGTCGTTTTTAAAGAATTTTTTCTAGATCTTGTTTCATATACCAAATTATTATATACAAAAATAAAAAATATAAATATAAATACAATAAAATAATTATGTTTCATATAATATATAAAAGAATAAAAATACTATTTCATTTATTTGCTTGCTTAGATAAAAAAACGTGTTGGAATAAAAAATAATAATAAAATTATCCTTATATCCTTACTTAAAAAAATAATAAAAAATAACAATAAGAGTATAAGAGACTTTGCATAGATTAGTCACAATAATTATCTCAATTTGTTTGCTTTTTTTGTTCAAGACATGAATTTCATATTTCTTTTAATATTCGAACAATATCTGATTATTAAATGAAATGTATAAAATAATTCTTTCTTCATCTCCCTCTATCATATGTTACTAAATAAAGTGTTACTTTTGTTGGTTGTACTTATAGCAGCCATGACATTCTTCTTCTATTTTTTTCCCTCTTCTTTTTTTTTCTAAAGATTTTTTTTTTTAGTTTTGTTGGTTATACTTATAACAGCCTAGTAAGATTAGATCTAATTTATCTGAATAATCATCTTTTTATAAAAACATTACTTATGACTAATAAGTATAAATTATAGAACAAAACTTGCATATAATTTTAAAGCATCTATTATCAATTTTTCAATAAAAATATAAGAAGTGAATTTTTTTTTACAACTCCACACTATTTTGTTGAGTTTTTTGAATTTCTTTTTATACGTCATATTGTTTTTAAAGAACATAATAACAATCACTTAAAAAATCTTATCTAACTTTAGTACTAAATTATAATTTCAGACTTGAGATGTTCTTGAAAACTTTATTCAACGGGTATATTACTCTAAGATTGGAGAACAAACTTCTTTTGATACGATAATTAAATTACTAAATTCTCCTGTAACCATCAAATAATCTATTATATATATGTATATATAAGTAAGAGAGTCACACTATTTATAGATCATAAATGATACTATTTATAAGTTATAAATAGTGCAGTATCGTTTCAAGCTTTGTGTGTAAATTTTATTCCATTTACCTTTTTTTTAATAAAAATATACTATTTCGCAAGCCCTCCTAAAAATTAAAATTGTCTGTGCAACTGCATGAGTAGCTCATCTAAGTAAGGGAAAAGGTAACGCAACTTTGCAGCAAACGCACAAAGAAAAAAAAAATCTTAATTTTTATTTGTATTGATTACATAAATTATCTCCCCCAACGAATAAATTTCTTGTAGTCAGTACGTTATATATTTTTTATTAATTATCAGATAATTTAAATATAAATTTAATCTCAGTATAATTATTGCTAGAGTGTCACTATATAACATTGTGAATAATATAACATTGTCTTGAAATTATAGTTAAAAGTAGTTTCGAAGCGGTCTCTGTCATCGTACCCTAACATTAACTGGATAAAATAGGGTTTCACGTCTATGACTTGTCCATCATACGATTCTCTCGTGAGTCTCGTATTGTTGTGCAGAGGAAAAAGAATATTCGTTTGTAGCCGCAGTAGCTACAGTTTCGTCACTCTTTTAGCATTGGATTTGCTAAATTCCATGTGGGTACTTAATTTGAGTGGAGACCATTCCACCCAAAGTGTTGAATTGGACAAAACAGTATTCGTCACCAAATCGTAAAAGTGATAACAAAATACCAAGGTCCGGACTCCCGAGGGGTCCAATCTAAACCCAACTAAATCACAATTCATCGACGTTTGCTTTCAAATGTCATAGTTCCGAATATTTATAGCCCGTCCAAGACGTAGTATAGGTTTACATGTTGAATTTGGATTTGGATGCACATATGGCAACGTAATATCCAATGTGACTCATAACTAGATTAAAGGGGGATAGAAGTGAAGAGGTTTTTACGAGAAAACAAAAGAGATGGCATAACAACATCAAGTTTTGCGGGTCAAAAACACAGACTTGAGGGAGCCATTCGCTTATTACCGACCAAATTTGCGTCAAAGATATACTTGGATCTTCATGAGTTACTACAGATAAACTCCACTTTGCATTGTGTCAACATCTATCATATGATTGGAACCTGGAAGCCAGGCCTTCATTCAATATCGTGAAAACTACCACGGCTAGACACGGGTTATCTATCCATATTCCTTTTTAATCTTCTATTCGATCGCCGCCGACTTTTCGGCTATACAAAACTGTAAAGGCTTATTCGACAACTGCTGAAGCTTTTGTAAACCTGAGAAATAATATATCTTATTAGTAAATTGTTCTACTTGAACTTTCATTTTCATGACTTTTTTGTAAGGATGTACATAAGTTAAGTTAAATCGAGTTGGGTTTTTATTAGATTTGAGACTCAGCTCAACTTTATGATTAAACCATTTTTTCAGGCTTAGAACTTAACTCAGACATGGCCGGCCTTTTTTTTTGTTCCTTTTTCAATTTTCATAATCTTGAGTCTCTTGGAAATAGGAGATGAGATGAACTTGTTGCAATTTTTGGTCCGATCCCTATCATTTTCGAGGGCAGCTTTTTGTGTCAGCAATGTGATCTTCAAAAAGAAAAAAGTTAGCAGCATTTTTTTAATTGTTTGATCTGATTGTTGTTATCCTCGTTTTTGATAGGGATTTTTTTTTCTAGGATGTGTGAATCAGAACTCAGTTTTTTAGGCAGCATTAATAGGAAATAAATAACATATTTTTACAATAACTATAACCTAATGATATTAATTTTTTGTAAATAAATACTTATTTATTGACAACGAAATAGAGACAGCCTTAAAAAAAAAGGTTAGGTATCACCATTGGCTTGGAACTTAGCTAGGGTCGGCTTTGCATGAATTGGCCTGACTTTTGGTTCAATTTTCGCCTAACTCGTTTTATCCTGACCCAATATGATATTAACTAAGTCCACAAAACATTACTTTTTCGTCTCTTAATTGAAACTGTATCCCCTGTCTTTTTTTTGACATAAAATTACTATATTACCTTTTTTAAGTTAAAAAAAAATGATAGTGCAGGTAGAGAAATTCAAACCCTTAAATAATATGAATGATTATAAAGGTTTTATCATTTTTTTGGCCAGTTAAGTCAACTTTTGTTGACTTAATTTTTGATAGACTAAATTAATAAGAAATAATCATATTAATTTTTTAAAAAATTAACTGATTTAATTATATGCACATGACTACTTCTCATTAATTTAGTCTATAAAATTTAACATATTCATAAGTCTCATTTTATGGGCTTAGGCCCCTTATTTTTAATTAAAATAAAAGTGCGTTGAGTGTCTTAATTGATCAAGTGGAGAGGTAGTGAACCGATAATATTATAAATCTAAAAATATAATGTATTCTAATTATTAAATGTTATTAATTATAAAACAATATTTTATCTATTTTATTAGATTTATTACTATAATTATACTAACTGATTATACACCAAATTGGCCCTATTGAGGGTGACTAATTATTAAATTAGTTAATATTTTAAGGAATAAAACAAAAATTTTTAATAAAATATTATTATATATTTAATAATTATTACATCATAAAGTACATAATGTTTTCAAATTAATAATATCATTACTTTTTAATATGGGGATTACCAAAATATCAACACCGTACTTATAAAATTTCTTTGCTTAGTTTTAGGCACGAGGTTTTTAATAAGTATTATAAGGGTCTTAAGTTTAAGTAGTGTAATATCCACATTGTCAATGTATATTCATTTATTTATTTATATTTACACACACACTATATATATATATATATATATATATATATATATATATATATATATTATAAAAAATTAAAAAAATCATCCAAATAACATTCCATAAGTTTTTAATTTTATTAATAGTGTTTGAGATATTTTATTATTTGTTATGATTTTATATTAATAGATTTTCTGTAAATGACTTTTAACTTGAAAATAGTTTGTTAATTTAATTTGTCTGAATAAATTAGTCTGAGAATTAAAAAATTCAATAAAAATAATTTTTTTACATGCTAAACATAAATCTAAAGATGAAAACTACAATATTCCATTCATAATCTACCTACGATGATATAATTTTAATGAAGATGAACATGTGCCAGAGATAAAAATGGTCATTACCAATTAGAGAATAAAGGCATTGATAGCACGCTGAAAACGTGGCTTTATTTTTAAATCACCAAATTAAATATCTTTACTAATCTGTCTCTATCTATGTAGCTTTCAACTCTTTGGCCTCAAATTAAAATAGAATAATACTTTAAAAATATAAATATAAATGCAAGAAAGTAAACATTTATTTGATTTGTTATATATTTTTTATTTTTAAAAATAATATATATTATACTTTTTTATTTTTAAAAAAATTATTTAAAAATAACAAAAATAATTAAAAAATATTGAAAGTACATGTCAAACAACTAGTCTGTATACATGGCTTTAAAACTCACGGGGATTTTAATCTGCCAAACCATGCGTCAGTATATATTTGAAATATATCGAACTATTTATTATATAATGCATAACTATATCCAATGTCGACCATAATGCCTTAACTTTCTTTTTTTTTTTTAGTCGAAAATTTTGTTAACTCAAAGGCACATAGGCTTGTTAATGCCCCAAAAGTTAATGCAAACCTCAAGAATAACTAGTACTTTGCACAAGTTCACACCACCTCTAAGAAAATTATGGGATTTTTCAAATACTTCCCACCATGCGGTAGTGGTGGGCGGTGACAGCCATGAAAGGCATATAAAAACTCTCCTATTCTTATTTTAAAATGAAAAGAGTTAAAATTTTTTTAAATAAAAAATAATTGACATGTCCTTAAACATGTGAAGGTACTGGTCAATATTCTATATATATATATATATATATATATTGAAAAAAATTGATATTATTTTAAAGTTACAAACAGTGCCAACTATATATATTTTTTCAAACTGTGTGTAAGTACTGTATCAGTACTTTTTAAAATAAATTTCGAACAATTCTTACATACACTTGGTGCGTCATGTCATTTATACATTTAACGGTTAAGATTTACTCTGCACGTGAATCTCACCTGTACTGCACATGAATCCCAACCTGTACAGATTCAATCCTAGCCATTAATTTTTTTAAATGCATTATGCTTCAAGTGTATTTAAAAAAATTTTATAAATTTCTGGCAACTTTTTCAAATGTGAGTGTCTCGCATAGGTATACGTAATCATACGGATTGCAGTTTTTTGCGTCGAAATACAAGGAAAGAAACATAGGGCCCAGGCCCAGTCCATAATTCCAAGAAACAAAAACCAGAAAAAGTCTGAGGCCCTGGTGTAGAGTTTAGGGTTTAGGCAACAAAACAATAACAGAAGCCAATAGACACTAAAAAAAAAAAAGGAAAGTCTGAGGCCCTAGCGTGGGCAATGAAACAATATTTAATTCGGGACATTGTAACAATTCAAAGGCCCATCTAATTCGGGAGCGGCAAACAGATTGCAGAACGGGGTCACACAACTACCTGCTGGGTTCTCCCTTCTCAGGCGGAATACATCAAGCAGTTGGAAGGGATGTTCGATGGGGCGCTCACGTCTTTACTCTCACTTTGATGTTTCTCATTCTTCAAAGGTTCCATTTGATTATCTCCCCATGCTTCCGCTTATATAGCTTCTGCTGTAAATGGCTGTCCAAATTGTTAAACCTGCTTTAGTTTTTCGGATGAAGCAGTTCAATGTAGTTAGAAGCCTTTATCCTGTTCGTGTCTTTGGTGATGGCTCGTGTTTTTATGGGGGGACAAAGGGGTGGTACGACAGGGAATTATTATCCTTTGGGATTTGGTGGTCGCAGCATCTGAGTCGATGGATGACGACCAGCAAGCGAGTACAGGACAGAAGCCGGAAGAAGAGGGTTCATGACCTTGAAATTGTAACCGAGAAGTGGAAGATAGCGTCCAAGGTGCTCTTTTTAATGGAGACTCTTAAAAAAGAGCCCGAGATGATCATTCCCGTTCGATCGCTTGAACAATACCGGAAACAGATTAATTTACCCAAGCCCCATAGGATTTCGGATTTCATTCGGAAATCACGCAAACTTTTTGAGCTGTATAAGGATCATAAGGGGGTATTATGGTGTGGGATGACTGAGAAAGCGGAAGAATTAATAAAGGAGGAAGAGAAGATACTTGAGCAGCAAGCAGTTAAAGCAGCGGAGTACGTTACGAGGATTCTAATGATGTCAGTGGATAAGCGGCTTCCATTGGATAAGATTGCTCATTTCAGGCGAGATTTGGGCTTGCCGCTGGATTTCAGGACAAATTGGGTGCACAAGTATCCTCAGCATTTCAGTGTGGTTAAGTCTGCAGATGAAGTTGAGTTTTTGGAGCTTGTGTCTTGGAACCCTTCTTGGGCAATCACAGAGTTGGAGAAGAAGGTGACGGGAATAACTGAGAACAACTCTCACAACCCGGGCATGCTCTCACTCGCATTCCCCATGAAATTCCCTCCAGAGTTTAAGAAGGTATATCGATATGGAGGAAAAATTGATCATTTTCAGAAAAGGTCTTATTTATCTCCATATGCGGATGCTCGTGGTCTTAAAGCTGGGTCGCAAGAATTTGATAAGAGGGCTGTTGCCATTATGCACGAACTGCTTAGTTTTAGTATTGAGAAGAGGCTGGTAACTGATCACCTCACTCACTTCCGACGAGAACTAGTGATGCCTCAAAAGCTTATGAGACTTCTTCTGAAGCATTTTGGCATCTTCTATGTCTCGGAGAGGGGTAAGAGGTTTAGTGTATTCTTAACTGAAGCTTATGAAGGTTCGGAGCTGATTGAAAAATGCCCCTTGGTTCTTTGGAAGGAAAAGGTCCAAAGTCTTGTTGGTTACAGAGGAAGGAAGAAGAAAATCGAGACATACAGCGATGTGTCAGATATGGAAGGTGATGGTTTGCTCCAGAGTGATTCTGAGGAGGAGAACTTGCATGTAGAACTTGAGCAACGGGATACCATGGATTATGAGGATGCTTTGCTTTCGGGCAATTCTGATATGGATGTTGGAGAGGTTACCCGTGTGTACCAAAATTTTTAAACCATCTTGAGGTCATAATAATTTTTTAAAATTTCCATACTAACTAATTATACTCTAATTTAATTGGCTCGAGAATGTGAACTTATATGTGTTGATGTAATCAAGAAACTTACTATTCAATTTTAAGTGCTGTTTTCTTGTTCAGTTGGCAAGTAAATCTTATAACATTTCTAGGGATGAACCTCGAAAAATTTTTTATATTTGAAACGTGGAGTAATTAAATGTAGAAATGTAGTTTAGGTATCAGAAGATAAAGACGCCGTGGTGATTACAAGTTTGGCTGAAGATTCAATTGGAGATTAAAGATGCAGAAAAGCATCAGAAGACTTGAGGCATTCTAGACTCTAATGTACGAGTAGGGAAACCTAGTTCTAAACGGGGGGGATTGCCCCATTTGGAAGAGAATGGTTTTAGTATTAACAGAAAGTGGTTTAATATGCAGGACGTGCATCTTGGTAGATTGGAAATTAAATGGTTTTAGAAGGGCATAAATCACCATTAATTTTGATTGTATTGTACTAGATAAATTTTGTTCTTAGAGGAGACTTGTTATAGATGGGGCCTATAATATTGTATGCTCCGATATAACTATTTTAAACTTGTTTATACACTCTGTCTGTTGTTGATTTTGTGTTTTAAATCTTGATTTCTACCTTAATTTAGAGAAATACAATTTGTTGTGGACATGCGTTCTCAATGTTGAATTGTCCTCTGATACTCTGTCTATTAATATGAGTTATGAAATATGACCATGATTAAGTTTCTGATCATGCCCTTTTCTCCAATATATGCTAAATTCAAATTCGTTTCAATCGAAGATATCTCTCAGCGAGTTATCCTGATAATATTGTGGATGATTACATGGCTGGTCAACAATTTTTTGAGGGTTGTGATATCCTTGAAAAATGTTGAGTGGATGATTAGTGTGCATTGATCGGTTGTAAAATATACATTACAAGTGAAGGAGATTGAACCTGTTAAACCTGGAATGTAGTTTTTGTCATGAAACTGCATTGTTGCTGTCTTAAATGAGATTCCTTAGCCTTTATTATTAAGCTCTTAAATGTTATAATGAAGATAATGGACCATAAATCAGATTGTCTTAAGATATCCTTGTCTAATCATAAATTCAAGCAATGCGGATCAGCTACTTGGGGGAACTGTCCTCTCAATTGTATGCAAGGCTAGGATATGTATATATGATATATTCTGTAAAATATTTATGATAATCATAGGAGAACAATGGGCTAATTAATCTAAACAATCTTGCTTTTACAGTTGAAAGAGCTACTGATTTCTCTCCCTGCTAATTAAACTTTGTATTTCTGTTTCAGCATAAATGCTTCATTTGGTTTTCACAGAGGAAAACATGTATTTGAGGGGAATAATTTGGTGACATCAAACATGATAGAACAACAACAACAACAACAACAACTTTTCTATCAAACATGATAGAAAATATGCTAAATTCTGTCTCGAGCTGCAGACATGTCTTTGTTCAAAACTTCTAAATGGTGTTACGAATTTTTTTAGTTGACGATCCAAGATTGCAGGCTAATAAGCAATCATGAGATATCCTATACCAAATTTTTTTTATAGTTAGACTCTTCCTTAAACCCTTTTATGTTGCTTTCTTTTCCTGAATGTTTTCATTTTTTGGGTAGATTTGATAACTTAGAGCTGTTCATGTTTTAGATGAGCCTGCATGACAGGAACGGCAAATGGTTTTGAAGTCTTATTATCCTTCAAATATTTGAAAGACTGATGCCTTTCATGTCTGTTCTTATCTTATTATAGGCTTAATTAGATGCTTCTGTTTTACTTTTGACAGGCTGATTCATATTCATCTATATCTGCTATCATATTCATTATTGAGCACATTTACTTTGCTGCCCTTCAGGCTGTATGCCACCGTCGATGTATCCCGAAATCAATAGCATCACACCTGCCTTGCCCACTCCTTTTAAAAAGTTAAGTGTTGGTTTCAACTTCCTTTTCATAGAAATTGTTATGTCACAATTATCATTTATGTGCCTGAATAATATCCACACGGCACTCGGTTGTTTTTGGCCTAATCATTTTGTGTAAAACCTGATTTTCGTATGATCAAATAATTAAAAACTGGCTTGAGTAGGAGTTGCGTCACTATCAAAATATCGCCCTGACTGTATATCTATAACTTAGACTTCTGGCTACACATTATTGCAGATTTTTATATGTTAATTTTGGATTGATGTCTGGGGTTGATTTGTTTTCTGACGTTGAGTCTTGGGTGTGTTTCCACAGATAATTCTTAAAGACATTTCTGCTGCTTCCGGCTTTAAGTACTCACTTTACGCGATGAAGTGGATAAACAGAGGGGAAAGGATTGTTATAGACTTGTCACGTGTGTCTCTTGCCTTTTACATAGCACGTGTAAATGTGGTCCACGGAGTGTTACTATAAGGAAGAAGCTTTATGCAAATTGCTGGTCACATTCACCTTCTTCACGGGGCTTATCAACAACTGAAATTATTATTGGCAATTCTGCGAGTGCCAGCACGGTGGGCTTGCTATCAACAATTCATAATGACCGGGGAAATTTGGTTGCAAGGATCTGGATTCTGGTCTTTTGCTTACTTCACTCGGCCAGTTGGATAGTAATTTTGTAACCATCACAAAGCTTCAAAACAGGGCAGTTTGCCGATACACTGAACAGCCTTACAGCCTGCTGGCCTCTTCAAGACGCATTATTTTACAGGTCATTTTTAACTGTGAGGTTGTGGTTTATTTATGCATTGCCTACTGTGCTCTTGCTGAATTTCTACTTCGTTTAGCAAAGTATATGTTGTAATAAAATATGTAATAAATGCCATTATCCTTAACCATAATCAGTTTATCATCATCATCTTGATCTCCATCTCCCCATCGCAATCATGACCATAACTTCCATTCGCTTGCACTTTCGCATCCTACCCACTCACTACCGTTGTCACCTTAACCAACTATTGTCACTCACTGCCAGCATCACCAACATCATGTTACTACTTTATTGTTGGATTCATCGCTACCGACGTTCAAATGATTGTGTTATGTCACCACAACTCTAGTATATATCTTTTTTTTCCCCTCCTGTATTATTGTTCTATTTGTTTAGATCTTGTTATTCGTTTTCGTTTACTAATCATAAGTAGGGGAGGGGACTGAATGAGATTCACTGAATTGAAGTGGTTATTTAATAACCAGTGAAGATGGTGGGTGAAAAGTATGATGGATAAAGATTAAAGAGAGATGGTAGCCAAACCGTACCAACTATAAACAAGGAGAGCCAGCTAGTGGTCCTTACTCCTTAGACGTCACCATTCATTGTTCACAAGAAACATAGCTGGTCGGTATAAATTTTCAGAAAAATTTTTATCAGAAAAATTTTTATTAAAAAAAGGAAAAGATCAAACAAAAGCAAGTCGATACCGACTCTTCTCCCTCTTCTTTTGAACTTTGAACTCAAGCACCCACTTACATTCAATGAAGGAATTAAGGGCGTTGAAAAGCCTCAACTACGCACAACATCAGTTAGGTGCTAGCATTAACTATTTTCACCCACCTCCTCTATATACACATGCACATCATAAGCATAATCCCACAAACTCGTATCAGTGATTGTGGTGATAAAATACCAATCACTTCCCCTATGGCCAGTGAACGTGATCTTTTCTCCACGGAGATTGTGAACCGTGGAATTGAATCCTCGGGCCCCAACGCCGGCTCCTTGACCTTCTCAGTGAGGGTGAGGAGGCGGCTGCCGGACTTTCTTCAGTCAGTGAACCTCAAGTACGTGAAGTTGGGTTACCATTATCTCATAAACCATGGCATTTACTTGGTCACCATACCTGTGCTGCTGCTGGTGTTCAGCGCTGAGGTCGGCAGCCTCAGCAAAGAAGAGCTATGGAAGAAGCTCTGGCAAGATGCCCGCTACGACCTTGCCACTGTCCTCGCTTTCTTTGTCGTCTTTGTCTTCACCTTGTCTGTCTACTTCATGTCAAAGCCTCGCTCCATTTACCTCATTGATTTTGCATGCTTTCAACCCAACGATGACCTCAAGGTTTCAACTTCTAACTTTAAATTCAATTACTGTATAATTATATATATGGAGTCTTTATTGAAATATGTGTGTGTGTGTGTGTGTGTGTGTATGCAGGTGTCAAGGGAGCAGTTCATTGAGCTAGCTAGAAAATCAGGGAAGTTTGACGAGGAGAGCCTACAGTTCCAGAGGAGGATACTAATGTCGTCAGGCATAGGGGACGAGACTTGCATCCCAAAGGCAGTGATAGCGTCGAGTGAAAACTGCGCAACAATGAAAGAAGGTCGAGCAGAGGCATCCATGGTTATGTTCGGAGCACTGGACGAGCTGTTTCAGAAAACCAAGGTTCATCCCAAGGACGTGGGTGTTTTAGTAGTGAACTGCAGCATCTTCAACCCCACACCATCACTCTCAGCTATGATCATAAACCACTACAAGATGAGAGGAAACATACTGAGTTATAACCTTGGTGGGATGGGTTGTAGTGCTGGGATTATAGCGGTGGACTTAGCAAGAGACATGCTGCAATCGAACCCAAACAATTATGCCGTGGTGGTGAGCACTGAAATGGTAGGATTCAATTGGTATCAGGGGAAGGAGAGATCTATGCTCATTCCAAACTGTTTCTTTCGCATGGGTTGCTCTGCTCTTCTTCTTTCTAACCGTCGTCGTGACTATAGGCGTGCCAAGTACCGTCTTGAACATATTGTTCGCACGCATAAAGGTGCCGATGACCGCAGCTTCAGGTTTGCTTTGCTCAATTGTGCAATTCCTTTCTTCGTTTTGTGAAAGGTTTTAATTCATTAGCCAATACTTACATCTTTTATTGTTTGTTTTTAAAATGGATATTTGCTTATCCATAATCTGGTTACATTAGCCGTATATTTCACACCCAGTGCTTTCCAGTTTTGTGAAAGGATATTTATTTCGATGTGGCCCCATTTGGTTGTGTGCAAAGGAAAAGAAATTTTGTTTAGAAGATAAATGCAGTGTGTAATATGTCATTGTTATTACTATTATTTAATAATATCTACCTTTTTGTATTAATTTGTAAAAGTAAATGTATAAAAATTATTTTGTATTCATAAAATTATTTTTTATTTTGCATACTAAATGGAGTGTTAGTATGAGAAGTAGAAACCTAAAAAAGAACATAATACACCATTTGGTTTAGTAGTAGCTAGCAAGTCAAGAGGGGAAAAAGGCAGGAATAGAGAACAGGATGCTTAACCTATGCCAAATATATACCTCCAAGATAGATCCAGTGAAACTACATTTAAGGTTGAAAATTTGATCCCTTGTTAGCCAAGAAACAAGTAGTTAGAGAATTTCCACTTTGGCTGATATCAAAATTAATTTCTCAAAACTATAAAATGTTCTGTTCTGTGTTTTATTTCTAACATCCTGCATAATTTTTTTTCCCTTTTTTTGTTGTTATCTACTATGTAGAAATTGTTAGCTTTCAATTGGTCGTACCATGGTTAGTGGCTTCTTGAATTTGTACCTTGGCATCGGTCCCTCTGGAGATAAGGTTAAAAAAATGGATAGATCCAGTAAATTTCCTCGTGTGTCTTTGAGCAAAAAGAGATGGTCTAGTTAATGATAATAAATACGGTCGTTTCATATGGGCCTGCCAACATAAATACACTAAAAATTAAGGGTGAGACTCGGCAGTTTCAAAAGATAGAGCTTTGGAACTATTGGATCGTTCTCATATCTGAAAACAGTTATAATATAAATATTATTTATTACAAATTTGAAAAAGTTTAACGACTGAGAATTTGACCTCTCCGTGGCAAGTCCTCAAAAGTAAAAGTTCAATTTGTCCACACATTAGCCTACTATTGTTATTCTAGGTTGAGATTTACGTTGGCTTATGTCACCGTTTGATTAATAACCTATCAGTCACTGGGACTATCTTAATACTGCAATATGGACTTAAGCCCATTAAAAAAAATAAAAAAAAGTGGGGGAGGGGGAAATCCATTATCTTGTAAATTTCTTGTTTACCTAATGCTGTTTTTACCTTCTTTTTCACTTCAAAATTTTTTGTTTTGTGATTTATTGAAATGCACACTTTTTTAACGTATACAAAACAGGTGTGTGTACCAAGAGGAAGATGAACAAAAATTCAAGGGGCTAAAGGTTAGCAAAGACCTGATCGAAATAGGGGGTGACGCTCTTAAAACCAACATCACTACACTAGGACCTCTGGTGCTACCCTTTTCGGAGCAGCTCCTCTTCTTCGCCACCCTGGTATGGAGGCACTTATTTGGTGGTAATTCTGCTGGGAATTCACCATCTCCAAAGAAGCCTTACATCCCTGACTACAAACTGGCCTTTGAACATTTCTGTGTGCATGCTGCGAGCAAGACCATTCTTGACGAGCTTCAGAGGAACCTGGAATTGAGTGACAAGAACATGGAGGCCTCTAGGATGACGCTGCACCGTTTTGGCAACACATCTAGCAGCAGCATATGGTATGAACTTTCTTATCTGGAAGCAAAAGAGAGGGTGAGAAGAGGAGACCGTGTTTGGCAGTTGGCTTTTGGGTCTGGCTTCAAGTGCAACAGTATAGTTTGGCGTTCCATGCGTCGACACAAGAGGCCTTCTACGAACCCCTGGCTTGACTGCATCGACAGATACCCTGTGTCTCTTACTCAATCTCCTTGAGTGATTAACTCAAGTACTGGATGGAAAGTTCAAAGGACTATATATATATCCAATCTATATCGATGATGATTAATTAAGAAAGCTGCCTTGGGGATCAGTAATGGTAGTTCTTAGTGGGTCTTTAAATCTCAAGAGCTGCTTTTTTCTTCTTATTTTGCCGTCTTGAAATTGCATACTGGCATTGAAAAAAGCATATAGTGTGCCTCTAGTTACTCTCTGTCTCTTTGGAAGATGAGATTTCCAAAGTTAATCAAAGACTGCTTAAAAGTCAATGCTAAATAAGTCAATATTGTTATGCCTAGTTACTTGTGATTGCTGCCTATATAATTAAATTTGAAAACAGATTAGGATTGGATTAAAGCGCTAAAACATAAATGGACATTGAAAGGGTGTTCAAGTTTGCTGGCGTGGGAAATGATTGGGAATCTTAAGTTGAGATTAAATGCATCTCAACCACCAGGAACAAGACCAATTACTGGTTCATCCAACGAGACACAATATTAATTGCTTCAATAATTCAATATCTCAGCTGATGGGGCACGGATGGATTGTGGGTTAGGTAACTTTAAAGAGTGTTATCTTGAACATTTTTTTTATTAATTAAAAAAGTAGAATGAAATTTTAATGATATATCTAATATTCGATAAGTAAAACTTTATAGAGTCACCAGGATTAGGGGTGGTCAAATAAAATTCGATCCAATAGGATGTTTGACCTTAACTCTATTTAATTAGAGCTTAAACTCTATCTAGGTTCATAGGCTTTTCTCGGACAAAAACTTAAGCCTGGTTTTAAATATATATAAGATATTCTTTCTGATTTAAAATATAAGTCACTTTTAACAAATTCATGCTTCTTAAAAATAATTAGTTACATTTTAAAATTTTTTAAATATTATTATGTCTTTCTAGCCTTGTCTCTCCTATCAACACAGCTGTTGTCATTAAATAAAAGCTTCCAATGCATCTATTGCCATTAAATATAGGATATTATAAAAAAAAAGTAATAATCATTATCAAATGATTTATATTTTAAATCAAAATTTTTTGCTTTAATTGACTTATATTTTGAACTAGTAAGTTATTAAATTTGGCCAGGTGACTTATTAAATTTAGTTTAGTAAGTTAATTAAATTTTATTAAAATTTGTTAATAAAATATAAGACCTAGCCAAATCAGGGCTAAGTTAGGTTTCAAAATTAAAAACGGGGTTGAATATAGATTCACAACTTTAATTTCAAAGTCAAAATCGGGCTTAGACTTCAACAATAAATATTATTAATAAAGTTAGACCCATCCTCAGCCTTAAGCTTAGACTTCAACAATAAATATTATTAATAAAGTTAGACCCATCCTCAGCCTTAAGTATGCCGACCCTTAAATATTGGGTGTGTCAACTTGTCATCTAATCTAGACTGGAGGAGCGTATATACCAAAAGGATCTTTAATCAAGCATGGAAGTTGATATTTTGCAGGGTCATAAATGAATTTTCAGCCCTGCATCAATGTCAAGGTCCATCATACAGATAATAAAATTCTTTTGGTTTTTCATTAGTATCTCCATGTCTTAGGTGTGCGCTTAATTTCATTCCAGATTTATAACAGCTCCTTTTCGTAAGTATTTTTTTAACAGGTTTTAATCTCTAATATTGTAAAATTCTTCAAAGAGTTCAAATATATCTTACCACTAAAGTTATTTGTTCATGGGTAGAGATGACCAACATGTTGAATTGGTTCAGTTTGATTATCACCACCAATCGAAATAACTAAACATTTCATCTAATCAATTCAATGAATTTAGTCACTAATTCAATCCAATCCCATCATTTTGACAGTTTGGATGGTTGGATTTTTTTTTCAAAAAATTCTTTAAAATTTTAAATTCAACCTTATATATTTTTTCAGCAAAATTTACAAAACCTCACATTAGATATTTAAATATAAAACTTTTTAGATTACATGGTATTAGTCTATTAGATATTGGAAATATTATTTTTTAATAAAAATATATTATATTTAATATATAAAATATAAAATATAAATATTATTTAATTTTTAAACAATTGATTTGGTTTGAATTGGATGTCACATCCAGTAAACAAACAGATTTAATATCAGATATCTCAAAATCCTGTTCAATTGATTAATTGATTTGATTTGAGTTGTGGTGGAAACAAATCAAATCAGTTGGATTAGAATTGAAATCTAATTGACTCATCCTTATTCAGATATCTCGATCCTTGCAACTTGCAAAGGGTGTGGACAGAACTACTAAACTCATGGTCCTACCCAAAGTATACGACACTTTATGCTGCTAATTACTTTCGATATGCACAATTAGGCTTATATTGATTAAACATAAAACAATCGCTCTCTTTCACGTTTAAGGTCTCTTTAATTTCTCAGTTTATCAATCCATGAATTTAACATGTTTGATTGGGTCTTTTGTTCACGTGAATAGTAATAATTAGGTAAACATGAAAATTTCTAATGAACCAACTAAGCATGTTTGATTGGGTCATTTTTCTCAGTTTATCAATTCATGAATTTAAGATGTTTGATTGGGTCTTTTGTCTACGTGAACACTAATAGTTAACTAAACATGAACATTTCTGATGAACTATCTATAGAATACTGAAATTAAAAAAAAAAAAAAAAAGTCCATGTTTTCAATAAGCGTTTTTTTATCAGAAATTGCCTTGTAATCAGGCAATGGTAGCCTTTATTCATTGCAAGGCAGAAGGGTAATACCCTGTTGTCTAATAAATTTTGTCCAGTTATTCGACTTTGGTCATGTGGCATTATTGGACCAAACCTGCTATTTGTCTTCATATATAATGCATGTATCTATATATCTTCTGGTTAAATACTGAATCAAGGTTTTGGTCATGACTCTTTGTAACGGGTTAGATGATACACTTGTAATAGTGTATTATATCCTCCATGTGAACCCGTTTGCTAAATAGATCATTAAAATGTTTATCTATTGTTTAGCAGTGTGAAATGTTAGATTTTGTATTCCAAAGGCACGATATAAAGAAGACAAACTTAGACTGATTAACGTGGATGGAAACCAGCTGGTATTTGCAGGATCAGATGTCATTAAAAATATTGTCTATAAATAATCTACGTTTCTTCCGAAATAATTTATTGTATTTTAGAGAGAATATAATTTTGCAAATTAGGCACTTCTTTTTTCCCCTTTCAGTTAGAGATTACATATGTACCTACGTCATCTTACTCATTTAACTACTTTTGAATTTTGAAAAGGAGACTAACCATTAGTGTATCTAATTAAACATCCAATATTATTATATTAGGCATTATTTTGAATATATATATATATATATATATATATATATACTAATATTACACAGATATGTGCATAGGTGTCTGCAAGGAAAAGTACTTATTTTTGCACAAATAATATATTCCTTTATTTTTCTGGATCTATTCACTTCCAATGTTTTTCTTTGTTGGCTGCCGATCGATCTGGCCATTTTCAAAGTAATTGTATACCCCAGGCTAGGAGTGTACTTGTGAAATTTTCTCGATTATATTGTTGTTCATAATTATTTTCACTTTGACAAATAAAATTGGCTCGACCCAAAAGGAAAATGCCAGGCAATATCTAGAAATTCACCAGTTATTTCCATATAGGTACCAAATTTGTCAAACGCAAAAGAAAACTGTTATGACTCTCTCATTAATTAATAACTCGCTCTTGCAAGCTCGAGTTAGCGAGACTTCATGTGACTCTAATTAATTAATGCCTTGTATTACCATTGAGGTTAGACCTTCGAACGTTAGATCCATGTTCATTGACATTGACCGTGAAGTTTTGAAGCCTTAAAGGACATGCATGGATCAGTCAATATAAATTATAAAACTAGAATGGGAACACTAAATATTCAAACAAGTCCTTTTCTCACTAACCGAATTAAATACTCAACATAATGTTTCCTAGTTACGTTTGTTTATTATTTCATAGAAGACCTATGCAATTATGAAACCGAGCTAGAAATATTATAACAATATATGCAACCAAGTCAACTTCTTTATCTTATTATCCAAAGTATGCTTGGGGTTTACTATGTAAATTGTACGTGAGACTTGCATGGATGGAAACCATCAATTACAAACACGCACCAATATGACTTGCTCAATTTAGGAAGTTGGAAAAGATTGACGATGAATGGTCATATATATATATATATATATATATATTAATCATATATAACGCGCAATCAGTTCTGTAGTTAGCTAACAGGAAGAATGTTGGACAACGTTTAAACATGAAACCTACCACCTCTTGTAATTTTATACTAATAACTTGAAATAAAGAAAAATAAAATAATGGGTTATAAAAGATAAAGTACTTAAGTCATCCCATAACCCCTATAAAAAGGTGCTGAAACTACTATACTTCCTACTACAAACACTAGAGGTTCCTAAATTATTGTGTATACGTAGCCTCTCGACTCTTGTGACTTGTGAGTTAATTGAGCCAAAATCCAATATGGGTAAGCAGCAAAACCACGTAGTTGAAACCAAGGTTGGGATAATTGGGGCTGGTATTAGTGGGATTGCTGCTGCTAAGCAGCTATCCCACTACAACCCAGTGGTATTTGAAGCCACTGATTCTATTGGGGGTGTTTGGAGACATTGTTCTTACAATTCTACAAAGCTTCAAACCCCTCGCTGTGATTTTGAATTTTCAGACTTCCCTTGGCCTCACAGAGATAACTCCTCGTTTCCTTCTTACCTTGAGATACTTGAGTACTTGCACAACTATGCTACACATTTTGATGTGTTGAAGTTGGTCAAGTTCAATTCAAGGGTGGTAGAAATTCGCTATGTTGGTGACCACACCAACAAATCTGAACAACAATATGGGAGGCTATTGAGTGGCCGTCCTGTTTGGGAGATTGCTGTGGAGAATAGTCAGCTTAAGACTCTTGAGGTTGTATATTATTTTCTCCTTCTAATAGATTTCACTTAAATATTTCAAGCCTTTGCTTAGTATAATTTGGGAAGTTCTCATGAAGAATAGATACAAATAAATTTGTTGTTATTGTGAATAGTGGTATGCCGTTGAGTTTGTGGTGGTGTGCATTGGCAAATATGGAGACGTACCAAGGATGCCAGTATACCCACCAAACAAAGGTCCAGAAATATTCAAAGGCAAGGTGTTGCATACTATGGACTACTCTAAGCTAGACAAACAAGCTGCTCAAGAACTACTCAGAGGAAAGCGAGTTGCAGTTGTTGGCTATAAAAAGTCTGCTATTGATTTAGCTATGGAGAGTGCAGAGGCAAACGCAGGTATATATATATACTACTTTAGTTATATCATATGTAAGGACAACAATACATTCTTATTAATTAATACTAATTTATTACATAATGAGAAAAGAAATGCATCAAATGTTCTTCCAATAATATAACTACTTAGCACACGAACTATAAAGCTTCATACCCTATGCTTGTTACACTAAGTTTGAGTCAGAAAGCAAAGTGATCAAGCCAACAAAGACGCATAGTTACAGAATCATGGATGCTTTCACGTCATCACCTGACTTGTTGACCTTCTAGATACACAATTGAAAAAACCCATCAATGGACGCACATTAATATTATATTTACTTATTATAACAGGCGGTAAGTGCAATTCTTTCTTTCTTTTTCATAGTTTAAAAAATTTGACGGAACTAATTAATTAGATTGTTAAATTGACCGTAGTTTTGGTCCATTTAACTCTGAAAACTAGTTGAACAAAAAAGAAATAAAAAATCAATCGAACTACTCAAAAAATATAAATTGATCAATTTAGCATTAAATTTGTCAAAAGTTTATTTTTATTTTTTTTTGCAAAAATTAAAATTTTGGTATTTTGTAATAGAGATTTATAATATTTATTGTGTTTTACCGAATTCATTTCATATAAATTTATGATTATATATAAAATATTTTAAATAATTTTTGTATTTTAATTATTTATATTTATTTTAAATATTAATTTACAATATATGTATTAATTTAATTGTAAAATATTAAATAAAATTATACTTTTATATATTTTTTAAAAAACGATTTGACTTTAGTTCAATCACAATTAAAACATTGAATCATGATTTTTTTTATTTTAGTTTAATGATCAATCTAATTTTTAAAATATTTATTTTTTGTCTTCTTTTTTTCTAAAGAAATAATTGTTCCGATTTGGTGAAGGATGCGAGGGGAAACCTTGCACGATGGTGATAAGGACTCTGCATTGGACGGTTCCATCTTACTGGATATGGGGACTACCATTTTTCCTGTTTTACTCCACAAGGTCTTCTCAATTTCTCCACGAAAGGCCTAATCAAACCTTGTTCAGAGCCCTTCTATGCCTTTTCTCATCTCCAATGGTACACTTCACTTTCATATCCTCACCATTCACATCAATAATATTATAGAGCAGCACTAACCTGGTATGGTATTTTCCCCAAATTGACAGCGAAAAGCAATTTCCAAGTTCATAGAATCATACTTGAGTCGGAAGCTTCCTTTAGAAAAATATGGGCTTAAACCGGATCACCCATTTGTGGAGGACTACGCTTCATGCCAAATGGCTATCTTGCCTGAGAATTTCTTCTCTGAGGCAGACAAGGGAAACATACAATTCAAAAAGGCTTCCAAATGGTGGTTCTGGAGTGGAGGACTTGTGTTTGAAGATAACACCAAATTGGAGGCCGATGTGGTGGTTCTTGCCACTGGTTATGATGGCAAGAAGAAGCTCCAATCTTTACTTCCTGATCCATTTAGAAGCTCAATTGTGGACTCGTCAGGGATCATGCCCTTGTATAGGTAAGTAACTCAGACTTTAAAGGAAGAAAAAGAAAAGTAGACATTAAATTTGTTCAGTTGAAATATGCTTATGTTAATTTGATTGGTTGGAACAGGGGAACGATTCATCCATTAATTCCTAACATGGCATTTGTGGGGTACGTTGAGAGTGTTTCAAATCTTCATACAGCGGAGTTACGATGCAAGTGGCTGGCTAGACTTGCGGATGAGCATTTTAAGCTTCCAAGTGTGACGAAAATGATTGAGCAGACGGCTAAAGAAATAGAAGTCATGAAAAGAACGACTCGTTTTTATAAAAAACTATGCATTTCAACTTTCAGCATCAACCACAGTGATGAGATTTGCCAAGAGATGGGATGGAGCCCTTGGAGGAAGAGCAATTGGTTTTCTGAAGCTTTTAGCCCCTATAGCAGCCAGGACTATTTATGAGAAAAGAAAAATTACAACGCAAGAGGCTACCCCAGAGATCTTGCTAGGAAAAACCTCAGCAATAAAACAATCCACCATATGAACATCCATTCATCGTTACTTGTTATTCTTCAAGAAAAGAATAATCCTATTTGCATATGTGAAATTATTGATTCTGTTATTTTCTTATTTGATCAAATTAGATTTGTTTAGTATGCAAAAGATTAAAAAAAAAAAATACTTTTATAAATAAAAAATATTTATAATATTTTTATTTTTAATAATTAAATAATTATTATTAAAAAATATTAGACAATAATTGAATAATAATTATAAAATTAAAATTAATTTTTTTTAAAAAAAATTTCTCTTTTCTTATAAGTTAGTCCCACCTACAAAATTAATAGCTTACTTGGATAAATGTTAAAAAAATTTAAAATCATGTTTATCTATTCATAGTACGTAAAAATAAGAATTTATTATTTTGTTTAAAAAATATCGCTTATATAAACATGGACCAAGTGTTGTTTGCTCAAAATTTTTAACTATTTTCATGTACGAGTTTGACTTGACATATATAGTAGTGTTTGCTGCAGTACCGTCATCAATGTTCTTGCAGTCCTACTCTGGACGATTGGACTGAGTTTGAGGCTTAGCTCACTTCACAATTTCAAAATTGGCGGCTCACAGAAATGAATATTGGGAGGATTAAGATCATAGTCCTTAGGCTTTGAATGCAAATAGTAGTCAACGTTAACGCCTTCAACTGACCACTCCCTCGTTTCCATAGTATTTGTCTCACTTTTATCTTTTCCTAATTGCACTTTTTCTTCCTTCCCTTCCCCTCTTTTCGTTGTTTTTTCCTTCTCACCCACCCTTTTTGTCTCTGGTTTTGATGATTGAATGCGGTGGTCGGAAAGGAGTAAAGCAAGGCCCGTAATGACTGATCAGAACTACAACATCCACACTTCTCCGTTCTCTCTCTCGCTCTCTCTGTGTTCAATACTATTAACATAAAAAGTGGAAAAAGGATCACAGTGGAAAAAAAAAATATTCGTTTCATTATTTGTGGCCTGCCCTTTTCGATATATTGCAAGCCTTATTTTTCTAAAATGAAGATGAAAAGGGAATTACAGCATCAAAAACCCTAGTTACTGAAATGGGGGAAAAATGAAACGAACCAAAGGTTTGATTCAACAAAAATAATCAATGCTTGTCACGCTAACCACTCCTCATCCATACCTTCAATGTCTCCAATGTCCATGCTGTTTACAAAATAGTCATGAAAATACGATACAAAAGGAATATGAAAAGACAAAGGATTAGTGTATATTCAAAAAGTCCAAAACCAAAATGGCATGCACTAAATGGACTTGTCCAGCGGCAATTGACAAAGAAAAGCAGTTTCACAAAAAAAAAAAGCAGCCGCAATTGACAAGAAAAGCCCATAAGTTGTATGACACAAAAGCTGTAGACACTATCGTCAAAATTCCACTGGGCCAAGCTTCACAGTTTCACTGTAGATGGAGCAACACTAGCCTTATACACGGAAAGAGGGAAAAGACCCCGAAAAGCAAGGGAGGGGGAACAGTATACGATACGTATAATTGCATTTAATAGAGTATAAATAATTGCTTGACTACACTATATAAAAAATCATTTGAAAATGATACTTTAGCATTCAAAGATGACTAGATGAATAGAAATTGGACAAACTAAAAGAACCAAGTCTATGACTTCTCACTTGAGCTAAAAAATTTCCACTTGAAATTGATTAAAGAAATTGCCTATTGATCACGTTCCTTTCAAAATCAGACTCATTAAGGAGTATGTTTGGACAAGAGGGGCCTATTTTTTAAAATGTACTTAGCTGGAGAGAATAAAGTATTTGGTCAAGTTTTTGAGAGATTAGAAGTTGTTTATTTTCTTTTTTAAGTATTTGTTTTGAAAAAAATGAAGTATTTGACCAAACTTTTAGAAAAAAGTTATTTCTAAGTAGTAGCAAAAGTAATTCTTGTGCTATGAGAAAGAAGCAAAAGATTAGTAAAAGCAAAATATTATTCTTTTTAAGAAAATTGTGATAGCCTTTAGCTATAGATAATAAAAAAACACTTATTCAAAAGATTTGTCAAACACAAATTGCCTATTGATCATATTCCTTTCAAAATCACTCATTAATGACTATGTTTGGACAAGAGGGGCCTATTTTTTAAAATGTACTTATCTGGAGAGAATAAAGTATTTGGTCAAGCTTTTGAGAGATTAGAAGTTTTTTTTTTTAAGTATTTATTTTGAAAAAAATGAAGTATTTGACCAAACTTTTAGGAAAAAGTTATTTCTAAGTAGTAGCAGAAGTAATTCTTGTGCCATGAGAAAGAAGCAAAAGATTAGTAAAAGCAAAATATTGTTCTTTTTAAGACAATTGTATCGCCTTTAGCTATAGATAATAAGAAAACACTTACTCAAAAGATTTGTCATAATATCAATAAAACTGCTTATCAAATAATTTTATCAAACATAAACTACCTATTTTTCCAATACTTCTTACAAAAGTGTTTCTAACATAAACAGAGATCCCCAACAATCCCAAACGTGCTTCATGACAATGATACCTCATGACTACGTAAGAACATTGGCCAATGAGCCAGAAGAAGAGCCTAACGGAGACACACATATATGGTCTTTGTTTTGAAAGGCAACGTGTAGACACCAACGGCATGTTTACTTGGGCGGGGAAAAAAGAAAGAAAAAGTGAAAATTTGGTAAAATTATAATTTTACCCTTATAATTATTATTTAATCATTATTTAATACTATCTATCAATCATTATCCAATCATTAAAAGTAAGAACATTATAAATATTTTTCATCTCTAACTTTTTGTGTACCAAACAGGTTGCAAATAACTTAAGAAAACACAAAAATCCACAGAAAACTTCTAATTAAGTAAATCTTATATAGCAAAAGAAGATGAAACCCAATACAATGTCCGTTGCTATGTTAAAAGAAGACTCGAACAAACTACAAGCTTTCTTCTTCCTTTTCCTTAGCATGTAAACCACCCCCCCCCCCAAAATAAAATAAAATAATCATTTATAAAATTCTGAAACTTGTGGTCAAACTTACCAAGGTAAGGTAGGATCTTGAAAGTAATCCTGTGAGCACTGTTCTAAGCAGCTCTCATTTGCATTCAACCATGCTGGAAATTCCATGAGTTCCTCAAACATATGGTACGCATCATCTTCAGTCTTAACATCAGTTGCTCCATGTTCCATGCTCTTCAAAAACTTAAACCACCATGCTGATGTGACCAAATTCATGGTGTCATTCCATTCCATTTGATATTGCTCTCCTAATGATCTGATCTCTGCCATCCCCTCATCGTCCATGGCTGTATGCAAGCCTCCGGTAGCCTGGGCTGCAGCACTGGAATCAATTGTATCGACCATTGCAGCAGTCCCCTCTCCCTGTGATATTGTGGCTGAAGGAATTTCCCGATCAGTTGCAATAGAAAGTGGAGGAGGAGAAGATGATGATGGAGATGAGTACGAGTACGAAGATGTGTTAATGTTGTTAAGGTAAAGGGCAGCATTTAAGTTGGTGAAATCACGAACATTGAGGTTCAAGCCCAAAGTCTGATTTGGAAGCATGATATTGGGGTTTTCAGGCACAAGGGATGGAGCAATTGGGGAAGCAGCAGGGCAGGTATAAGAATTTGAAAACGATGGAAGAGGACGAGAGAAGGATGAATAAGAAAAATCATCCATGTAATTTGAGAAATTGGTGGTGCATGATGGGTATGTACTGGGATTTCTCCTAGACTTAACTCTTCCATCTTGCTCAAAACTTGGGTGCTGCAGAGGCTGGAGGGATGCTGATGGCTGTTGCTGGGCTTGTTGCTGTTGCTGCTGCTGTTGTTCATTAGCTTGTTTCATAGCTGCCCTGTGAAATTTCAGGGCAGTGACAATCTCCCTCCTAGCCTCTGCCATATTCAGAAGCCTTTCTTGGTAAGGCCTACTTGTGTGCAGTCTCCTCCTAACTTGTTTTTTATGTTGTTGTTGGGGTTGTGTGGGTTGCTTTGGCTGATGGACATCTAAAACACTGTCATGTTTGGTTAACCTTCGAGCTTGGGAAGTATCACCACCAACAACAAAATCTGGGTTTTTAGGGTTCATGGAGTCTTTTGTTCTTGAGGTTGTTAGTTGCTTCACTAGGTTACGGATGTAAGCACCAGAGAGATGAGTCTCTTCTTCAAGGTTACAGAGCTTATCTAATTCCATTCCCTCTTTCTGTTTCTTTCTAGCCTTAAAAACGATGGATCTCTATATGGTATTTTATCAGCTTTGGTGTAAATAGAAGTGAGAGAGGAGATGAGGGGTTGGTGGAATCATGGGTTTTCTCCTATAATTTTGAGGGACAAAGTACACAAGCCAGAGGCAGAGGCAGATACTGATACAAAGAAATCCTGGTCTTCTTGGATGGTCTCATGGGTGTTATAAATAGCTGGGGACAGCCTAGGGCTTTCAAAATTTTTGTTTTTTTCCCTGTTTTGGCAAACTACGTTTGTTACCGTCTTATTACCCGCTTTAAATGGGTTCTTCTGAGCATTGGTCTCACTATGGCGTCTCTTTCTTACATCAATAATACAAATCTTGCCTCTTCAGTGAAATGCCTTATTGGTTCATTTCTTCAACAAGAAGCAATATACCATACCCTAAGGTGCTTCTAAGCGTTGTCATCAGCATAACAAATTGTATTCTCAAACAATCAATTGAAAGAAAATAAAAAATCAAAACGATCAAAGAAAGAGAAAGTCACGAATCACACACACATAATCAGTAAGAAATCAAAGAGCTTTTGCATTATTGATCGGGTGACAAGAATATTATAGGACTAATCAACCATTGAGCAAATATGAAAATGTTAAACCAAGGAAATCAATCTCTAGTTTGTATGAGAGGGTAAAATGGCTAATAATTTAGGATGGAATTACAGGCAGAATAGGGCCATAGTAATAGGTAATAACCTTCGTAAAACAATGCCCAAACAAATTCACTGTGTCTATATTAACTGAAATAATGATGAGAAGAAAAATATTTATCCTTTTAAGTTTTTGATTCATCTAAGACGCTGAAAGGTGCAGGTGTATCATAGAGATTTTCATTCACCATTTTTCTAATTTTTTTAAATTACTTCCTTTCTTTCTTTTTTTTTCTATTTTTGTATGTATTCATATGCCTGTCATGTATGTATATACTATGTATCGTGTTACGGGAGATATTGTACTCATGCAAGAAAAGCTAAAACCACAAAGAAAGCTTGCATGAAACAAGTTGGAATTATGATTTGTTTATCCATTAACTAAAATTATGAATTTTCCAATGTGTCCTCTGAAAAATCTACACTCACGTAATCAATTCAAAATTACCATAACCCAAAAAGAAGGGGGGAGGGGGGCGGGGGAACTTGTGTTCCGTTTCCTTGTATTCAGTAGCCTACAATTGTTATAACATTATTAAGATATAACAGGAGAGACGATAAGGAAAGACACAGGGTATTTATGGCATTGAACAATTATTGGTGTTTCAATTCAGTGGTACCTTGCCTGCAAGTACTATGGGACCAAAGCTTCTAAGACGTCAGCAAAAGCCTATAGAGAATGACAGAGGAATCTCCATGACTGTTAAACCTTGTCTTTTTATTATGTACGCTAGTAAAACTCCATTTTTCCTGTTTTAACAAGTTGAATAACATTCGGATCGGTTCAGGGAACAGAGAACTTGGACCTTCCGTAGTACAAGACAGAAACACTCCATACCCTCCTTGCCCTCCCTTTCTTCTCCCTCTCTCTAGTCTATCTATCAGCTTCTGCTTTTCCTCGCATGGTTTTTAAGTTCCATTGTTTACCTTGCAATGACAGAGAAATGGCTTTTAAATTTTTTATCATAATCTTCAGCCAACAACAATGGTCTAAAGAGATGTGATGTTCCTAAACAGACGTAGGAAAGAGCCGTTATTACTATTGTATGTAAATGACCCAACATAATTATTGAAAAGGAAGGGAAAATATAAATAAAAATACTTGTATTTAGTGTTAACAATCAACATAAGAAAATTTTCTACCAAACATTGCAATCTGACACAATTTGTCTCAAGGATACATACTCATTACTAAAACATGAGAAGAAAGATGTGACATCAAAAGGCAACGTAAAATTTTTCTGTGTCTCTAAGCTCTCTAAGCTAAAACTAGAACCAAAAAGTAAAAACATTAGAATTTCCCCCTCCCCGGTTCAAAATTCAAGTGCAAGACTACTGGGGGAAAAACGCAGAGAGAGAGAGAGAGAGAGATTAGGATATTATGATTAGCCAAAGATTAACAGAATAATTAGTTGAGATTGAAGCATCTAAACACGATTACTTAATTAGTATACCAGCTTTTTAAATGCTTTTATTTCAGCACCATTTATGCAAACTGATGCCAGATCACTCTCCAGATTAATGATTTATGACAGTAGTTTTTCAGAAAGTGCTATTGGTCCAGTCACCTGAGAGACGACTTGAAAATGTTACTGTCCTCTTAATGCAGCTTCTGAACTCCACCACATAGAGAAGCCATGACATTATGACTTATGGCTACGAGACAATGCAAGAAATTCAATCTCTTCATATATCCTACACGATATCTTTGTATATAAAATAACTTGCTGATCTAAGGATTTGTTCTTTTGTGAAATTAGTGTATTTATTTTTTACTAAGCAGTAGCACTTCAATTTCAATATATATATGTCACAGAATCCAAACTCACATCTAGAATATGACTTGCAGTCATGTACTAATTTTCTCATCCTATTCGGAGTAAACTCTGCATTTTAATATTTTAATAATAAAAATAGCCGATTTGATCTTCTGAGAGATTAAGGGTAAATCATTGATGAATCAAAAGAAACTATCTTTCATATGTGATGAAGCCTTTAACTACACAAAAAAATAGTCAAGTAAGTAAGGTTAGCTAAACTTCCATTTTTCATTTCCTCTATCTTTCCCCATAAGATGTGCCATTTTGGTGTCCTGCAAAATTTACTGCGGAAAGCCTACCACAAATGTGATTACGCCAACAACCCTTTTTAATAATAATGCTTTTACATTTATCAGGCTCAATCATGGAACCGTTAATATAGAATGTCATTGAAAAAATAGCAGCCAGTATAATGAGATTATGATAAACAAAATCTCTAACATAGAATTTATTAAGTATACAGAATAGAAGAAGTCCAAACATGGGGTTGGGGTTGAATAGAAGAGTTGAACCAGTAAAGATAAACTTCAAAACAACAATAAAATCACAGTAAAAATATGTAAGTAATAAAATGTGATAAGAAGGAAGGGGAGTGGAGAGAGGAAGAGAAACAGGCCTCTTGTGGTTGTGTTAGCAGTGGATAACATCAAAGATGGATGGATATTATGGGCTTTCTCCTTCTCTCTGAGCTGTGAGAAAAAACCAAAGCAAAGCAGCCAAGTTGAGCCAATGGGAGTGCCGGCAGGTGCAGTTGCCCCTTTCAGATAAAATTTTAATTAAAGGAAGAAAAGAAGCCGCTTTTGGCGAATCGCAGTCGCCCACACTCACCCACTTGCGCTTTGATTGCTTCCCTTCTCTGTTTCGGTCTTAACCAAGCCATGAATCCCCTTTTCATGCACCCAAACATAACCCTAGCAATCCCTCCCACCAAAACGTGGACCCGAGCTCTCTCTCTCTCTCTCTCTCTCTCTCTCTCTCAGTATCCGATTGATTGCCATAAATTAGTGCAGTGATTATTGATTAACCTCATTAATTAGCATTCATATATGAAGCCACCTATGCGGTGAAGTGAACCCCACTCCCATGGAGCTACAACCTTTCTGCATCTTCCGTCCTTCTCGTGGAGTGACTGGGCGAGGATGAATTTGGTAAAAATTATATTTTACCATGGATAAGTTAAAAAATATTTATAATAAAAAATTTTAATTATGTGATATTAAGTGTAAAAAATTTTTATGTTTGTCTAAAAAAAATTATATACTCCTCTTATTATTATTGAAAAAAATATGTAACTATAAAATTTTATTAAAGAACTTAGTAATAAAGACTAAATTTTTTCTTTGAAATTGTGTCTGATAATTTATAATCTGACACATTTAATAGTAATTTGATGCTAACTCAATTTTAAGCAGTTTTATTTATAACTAAAATTATTATGTATGGATTATTTGACATTGAAGAGTTTACAAATTGATTAAAAAAATTTATAATTATATTATATTTGTAAAACGGATTATAAGTAACTTAGTATTGTACTAGGGTTGGGCAATTTGGAAATTGGCAACCAGTATCGACCGCCAGCAGGCAGTGACGGACATGATGTGACCACTCATAATCGAACGGCTAATTTTTTTCCTACAGAGAGTGCTGACACTGACCTTGCCACGTGGCTTCAGGCTTAACAGTCCAATCAAATTGTGGTGGCCACGTGGGAAGCCTGATGATATGCACCAAATTCCCCTCACAAAACGTCAAGTTAGCTTCATCAGTGAGCTTTTTTTTTTTTTCACTACAGTTAAGTGATCTACGAAAGAGTTTCTAATTGTATACATTTCGATTAATATTTTTTAAAAAAATCTATTATTTCCATTTATAAATCTCTTTCTTCTAGCTATAACAATCGATAATCTGAGAGTCTGAGATTTGATAATTAGATGCAATTAATTCTCAAATTGGTAAAAAGATTAGCCCTTTTCATCCAAATTAACCCCTTTTAAAGGAGAAACTCATCAAAGCCAATATATATATATATATGGTTTAAAAAAAAAGGAATATATATATATATATATATATATATATATATATATATATATATATATATATTTCTCTCTGTGACCAGTCTCTTATCCCTCTCTAGTAAAGCATGCATGGATCGATGTGGTAGATAGATAAAATTGTAGGCAACCGAGAGGTCCTTAATTCACATCAATATTGTGGCCTCCACTTGAGACTATGAGTAATATATGTAATGTTAATTAATAAATCAAGGCGGTAAGATAGAAATATTTATGATTTGGAATGTAAGGTCACTTTCCGCTATAAAAGTGAGGATGGCGGTATTGGGGGGGACCATTTTCCATGTTTTAATCTGCCCCCAACACCACCAACTTTCCTTGTGCTGAGAGATATATAATTTTTGATAACGACAGATTCAAATTGAGATGAGAGAAAGAGAAATGAGCTTCTAGAAACTGATACAACCCTTTTAAACTTTGGTTTTGAATGCCAACTTGCAACCCAATCAAAACCAATCCTTCATGTGAAATTTCAGGATTAACACTATTGCCCTTCTACTGTTTTGATACCCCACCGGCCACCCTTTCACTTTTCCGATGTCTCCATTTTATGTTATGGTTCGCTGAACCCGCAGAATAATTAAATAATAGTTATTTCACCATAATTATCAGTAACAATAACGATCAGAGTTAGCAATTGGGTCAAAGTCACTTAAATGACAACACGTGATATTGCTTAATGTTAATGGTGACATGCATGCAAAACTAGCGGACAGTTGTGTGCATGCGCATTCATGGAAAACTGTGGACAACCCCCACCCTAACATTTTCTAGTTTAGCTTTGCATTCACATGATTGTCAAAAAACTTCTCACAAACTATACACAAGTTGTATTTTCTTATTCCATATGATATATGATGTATAAATAAAATCATTTTCTGTATATTAAAGGTAGTCACTATATAAGTAATATTTCTTTGAAAGAACTTTACATTCCATATATTGCCAAAGCGTGACAATGAAGTTAGTTAAATGTTCGATTTAATTTTTATTCCATTTCGTGTAGTTGCGTTATAATGATAAATAAGCATATATATGGGCAAATTAACCTGGTGTAAAGAGTAGCCCCAAAAGGAAATCATTTACCAGTACTAGGATGGTCCAAGGAAGATCTCTTCAAGTTTGACTTTGTGTACCACTATATTACATTCATATTTCTTCTACGTTTATGTTGATGTGTTCAGTGTTCACAACAGAACCCAGAGACTTAAGGTTTCCATTTATTGTTCAAATTAAGTTTCAACAAAGGAAGGTTGTCTTTTCTCAAAAGCCTGCATGATTCTTGCTCACTTTCTTCACTGCTATGCTTACCCACCTCCTCTTGATCGCACCAGCTAGCTAGCCTTGCCTTCTCTTCGCTCCTTTAATTTCTTTTTCTTCTGTTATTTTATATTTTTCAACTCAAACGCGAAAAGAATAAAATATATATATATTTAATGCATATTTTCTTGAACATCAATGTTGTTTCCCTTGCTTTCTAGCATTCAATTTTTTCTCCCACCTAAAAGTATGGGTAAGAATTGCTGTTTGTATATCGAAGAGTACATAAAATAAACTACTTTTTAGCTGTACTCAAATTCAAACTACGGCTTTTTAACCCAAAAATAAAATAAAATAAAATAAAACTACGGCTATTAAAAGGAAGGATGGTAGGGGTTAGAAGAAGGCGTTGAATTTCCTTAGCAAGAAGTAATGCTCAGAGTAGGTTGACAATTCATCAATTCAACTTGACAAAGACTCATGGACGTTTCCGTATGAAGGTTGGCAATATTTTTATATGAACACACGAAATTAAAATTTCTGCTGCTGTCCTGCTTAGCTTGAGCAGTAATTCGCTCTCCTTAGTAAAAAAGCTGTCCTCCTTTATTATTATTTTTTTCTTTTGTGATTTTCAATGTTGTGCGGTAGAAAATTCTTATTTCATCACACACAATCATTCAAAACTTTGAAATATATATAGCCCTATATCTCTTCTATTTAATTATATTTAGTGTACATACATGCTGAACACTTGGTTGTGGAATGGTAGATGCCCTGCCCGTCTTGACAAGAAGTGGGAGGTAGAGATGAATCTATAAGGAGTCATAAATATTAAAATAGATTGATGATTCGAGAAGATTAAAAATATTGCAAAAACAGTTATTAAACTATAAAAAAATTTTATACAGTTAAATTTTTAAAAAATTTATTACAATTGAATTAATAGATAATCATTGTGATTTTTTCCCAAAATTAGAGAGACATTACAATTAGAGCCTAAGACTAAAGTAGATAAAAACAATTTTCCCTTAAAAATTTACATAATTAGGGGGCAAAGAGATGAACTTTGTAATTATTACTAGTACCCCGGCCCACAAAACATCTCCAAGTCGAGATTATCTAGTCCGGAATTAGGCAGTCTTCCAATCCTCTAGAATGACATTCATTAATTTATGTCATGCATATTAATTTAGATATATATACTTAAAGAAGGAATCCAAATGTATCAATCCAATACATGAGACTATATATATATATATATATATATATATGTATATATGTATGCGCGCGTGTGTATATATGCCCTATGGCTATAAATTTGACACTCGTTTTAATCTTTCAATTTGTATACACAACATGGAAAATTGTAATATTTGGGTTTAAGTTTCCTATAAATGCTATTCCGCTGCTAAAATATGCGAGTCTTCCCTGGCACCTCAACTCTCCAAACGCCTGAACCAGTCGCTTATAGTTCTAGCAAGGATTTTAGTGTCATTCAAAGAAAGAGATTTGAGGCCTTGAGCAATAGCATCCGCAGGAGTATACAAGTTCCCCACTTGCCATTTCGGATCCTGATCTCCCAGTGCAACCAGAGCCAATCATGGAAAAAAAGAAGCAAGAAGACAGGATTAAGTGAATTCTAAGGACTCGTTTGATACACAGAAAAGTAAGGAGGGAAAGGGAAAGAGGAAGGAAAAAAGTGATTTTTTAGATAAGAAATACTCATAATACTCTTATTTTTAATGATTGAGTAATTATTATCAGAAAGTATTAAATAATGATTGAATAATAATTATAAGGGTAAAAATAAAATTTTTTCTAACTTTCCTTTTCCTCCCCACTCTCCTTCCGCATTTCCTGCCTACCGCACGGGTTCTAAGGTATCCATGATCATGAATTCTCAGGATATATCCAATTAGACAACAATGGTTGAGGAGAATATGCCACCAACAACTAGAATAATAAAACAAAAGAAACACCTAAAAATAATTTTTTTTTCTTTCATAAGAGTGTAAAAAGTAAATCCATATAAAACTTTTAATAATATAATTCACTTGATATACATATGATGGGCACCCAAGTAAAGTGGAGAATTTTCCTTCAAAAACTAGTTATTGAGGTGAGCAAATCATCCTACTTAAGTATCTTGTTAAATATTCCATACTACTTAATATGAGACTTTAGTATCTCATACTACCTTGGAATCCATCAATTGGCCGTTTTTGGAAAGCTGACATTTCGGCGGCTATTGAGGTGGAAAACCATCCTACTTAAATATCTCGTTGAGTATCCTATATTATTCAACGTGAGACTTTGACATCCTATATTACCTCAATCTCCATCAATATATATATATATATATATATATATATATATATATATTTTTTTTTTTTTTTTCTAATTCCACTTTTTTGAGACATCTTATTCTTAAAGCTTCTTTTACAGAAATCTACAGAGATGCCTCAACGTGAAGAAAGTCTTTGTTATGATAACTCAAAGGATGCAGATTCCACCAAAGAGGAAAGACTTCCACCGCAGTGAAACAAAATTTTGTACTGGAAGGAGGGCATAAAGGACTTTTACCTGTATGCATGGCGTGATGTGGTTACCACTTAGTTGTACTTTTTCTAGCGTACCACCCAAAGAATCCACACGAGTTTTCAATGTTTCTTCAAGAATATCCGTCTCATCAATTGTGTCAGAATTGAATTTCACCTAGAGAGATAAGAGATACATGTCAAATATCTTATATTGGCATTTACCCTTTAAAAATGTTCTAAAATACAAGGCAACATACAAACCAGCAGTGTGTGTTCAACATTGTATGAACTCTTGAAGCAATCACGGTTTTCAGATGGAGTTGGCTTGAACTCTGAGACCCCTTGCGTAACCTGACAGAGATATATATATATATATATATATATTATCATACTCAAGTTGAAACCACATAGTCGTTTGTAAATCAACGTCAAATAGATTGTCATCAGTTATTTATAGATCAATCCAAGGGATTATATACATCCAGCAGAAGCATAATTATCTAGAATGAATTCATTCAGGGATGTCCGCAGTATTCGATGTGGGTGTGGAAGATACATAAACAATATATGTAGGCATTGGAATCAAGAGCCTAACATGATCTCAAAGATCCGCACTTGACACATACCTCATTCATCACTGATGGCAACTGATCAACAAATTTAGTCAATGAAGTTAGAACTTCCCGCTCAGTTTCCTGTATAATTGATCCAACAGCATCCAGCGTCATCTTCAATGCATCTACTGCATATAGGTTGAGGGTGGCAAGTACAATTATCAGAAATACACAAGTTTAATACACATACATATATACACACCAAATTATTACAAAGGATGGACACCGACTTTGGGTTTATTGTAGTGCTGATCATTTTGGTCCTAATTAGTAATATTTATAATTAGAACAATTTTCTAGGAACTGGAAGTTCGAATGACTTGGCGGTGTGTAACTACTAACTAGTCAGAAATTCCAGAGGAAGAAGGGAATTATTTACACATAATGAAGTACTTACAAGCAAGTAAAGTGAGCAGACTTTAGAGATCAAGTTTACAACCAAGGGGACCTTGACAAGCTTCTTCTAGCTTTGGCAATCCGTGCCACCATCTTAAGCACTGCCTAGGAATGTCTGCCAAGTCAACAAAGTGACGTAAGTCCATCCCGAGAGGTTTACTTAATGAAGAACTGTACTCAAGAGCCTTAGCAGGCTGAAACCCCCCTCCCTAAACGAAAGCCCAAGGTCACTAACTCCAGAGCCAATGGCAGCCTGAGGTATGTTTTATCACGATCCTTAGACTTTAGATGTCTTTTGAGAGCTCGACAGCTTGTGGATCTACGTGTTTGAACATTACTCTAGCAAGTGAGGATTTAAAGTCACAAAGCTGACATTCTTAGACTTCAAGTTTAAATTCTTGTCTTGCTAGCTTCCATGGCACCTTTGTGAGAACGTCATTGCTTATTTTTTGGCCACATCAGCCTTTTGGTTCAGTGTGGGAACAAATATGATTACAATATTGTACATGCATTTCTAAATATTTCTCATCTCTCATCACCTCCAATGACTAGTAAAATGATGAATTAGTAGCATCTTAAAGCAATAAAGGTAATGTATATAGTATACACTTTTTGTAAAACCAGGTAATAAGGGTTCTTCCTGATGTTAGATTTTAGAACTCATAGGAGTAAGATCTAAGCTTTCAAGTTGAGAAATATAAAGCCTACACAGTTACAGTGAACCTCTGCAAAACCCTCAGAAGCAAGCTAAGGAGATACCTGAGGCACTTCTGGCCATTGCATAAACAGGAGTTGCTTCCACTGCCGGCATTATCTGGCTGACTACAGGACCCAACTGCAGAACAGCACAGCAAACTTTCAGAGCACAATTTAGACAAAGCAACTCAAAAGTATAAAAGTCCAATTTTGTCAGAAATATGAATATGAATACTAGAAAGCCTTTTACACCACAGCTTCTCTATCAAATGGCCATATGAAGTGAGTTCATGAAGCAATTTACTCCAGTACATCTAATGTGGTACAGAACAGGGCAAATATAGGGAAACTATCCAACTCCATTACCATTATCAACATCATTGATTGTCCTTGACAGACTAAATATTGCATCCAGATTGCTTGTAAGTTCATTATATGTTAACTGAACTTTATGATGTGTACAAATGTTACATTCCTTGGTCTTCAAATGGGAAATTAAAATATACTGAACTTACAAGCCAATTATCATACATGGCGTTGGGAAAGAGATTCTCTTAAAAATGGAATTGGACAGACAAGGATTTCTGAAAGCTGAAAGTATTTAAAAAAAAAAAAATTGAATACCATACTATAATTCATTCAGGTGCTTTTCCAACATATCCATTTACAGCTTAGAATGCTTAAAATTACTTCCATCGCGACTTAATAAATTTGTGTAAAATCTCAAGGTGAAGAGCAAAATCTCAAAGAAGCCTGTCCAAACCAACAAATATTTCTAAAGAACATAGTCAGCTCAGAAGTCATATGTGAATAAAGACACGGAACAGTGTTTATGTTTAATAATATAAACAAAGTTTATATCTTGTAGAACACTCATCTACAATTTTCTAAGCCTCAATAGAAATATATTAAATTTACTTTCATAATAAAAGTCCTAATACCAAGGTCTACTTTGCTCAGTGGAAAACTACTTCATGACAACCGCAAGAATCATTCATCCTATAACGGTAGCCTACAAAAGACTGTCTGATAAATTCAGCATTCAACAAGTACTAGTGTTAATACCTGCTCAAAGTAAGGAACTGCCTCCGTTGCTGCCCTGTTGTTGTATGAGATTATGACGTTAGCCTTCCACAAGAGACATATACCTTTTCGTCACACTCCTTGAATCGCTAGTAACTCTATAAGTTATTTTGAAATAAATAGAACTTAACGGCTCGCGTTATGCTTCCACAAACGCATACATGTAATGTATATGATACTACTTTTCAGATGAAGCACGGAAATCATTTTGTGCATAAACAGATATTAAATATGGGCTTGTGCTGCAGAAGCCAAAAAAAAAAAAAGAATACACCTTGGGTATCTTCTCAGAAAAATAGCTTCCTATGAGTAGCTGAAGAAGCGCACCGTTGCTACAGATTCAAGACAAGATATATATTACTTTCTTGCCACTGATTCCAGTAAGACTGTTACTCAATAACCCATTTACTTACCTATGGCCAACAGAGAAAAGCGGAAGGTCTCGAAGCAGGGCAGGTGACAAATTGGCTTGAGGCAAACCAGATGTCAGGATTGTATCCAAGCAAGCGTGGAACCTTTCATATACTTGTTTGGTAGCTTGAGCATGGTCAAATGTCACATTATAAGGCACCAAAACAACAAGAAAACCTTCCTTTGCCAGAAACTCAATTAAATAGCTGCAATAAGCAAATCAAACGACGAAATCACCATACCATCCAGATTACCAATATGGAACTGTAGCTAGTACTAATAATGTAATCTACTCTATAAAGAGCAAAACAATATACCCGTAGGTTACTTCAGGGACAGCACCAATGAAGGCACCGCCCAAGAATTTGATAATAGCGCGAGGCTTGCCACGATTGGGGGTAGGTGGAATTACCAAACAAGAATCCTGTTTGATATACATCTTGTTATCGAATCTGATATTGCTGTCTCTGCCTCTATACACATTGGAAACCATCTTTGTTGCCGCTGCCACCATTTTAGGACTTGGGGGTGGAGACGGAGTGTGAAAGTATATGTATCCATCAAATATCTCATGGGGGTATCTTAATCTTCTAAACCTAGATAGATCCTTACTCTTCTTCGAAGAGAATATGCATCTGAAATCTAAGCCTACGACGGAGGCAGAGGAAGTGGCTAGCTCCATCACTGTGTGACCACTGACTAGTTAGCTAATTTGAATGTTGAAGACCTCACAATTTTATATATATATATATATATATATATATATATATATATATATATATATATATATATATATATATGTTGAAGAATGTTTTCTATTTTAATATTTTCCTTATTTTTGATTTGTGATTGGATGGTAATTACCAATTTTTATGGATGGTGTATGAGACACAAACATATGTTGAAAATTTTGCCACGATTTGAGGTCTATCCCTTTTCTTGAGTTGTTGCTACCCAATGGCCCATTGGACCAACGAGGTGGCCAATTGAGTCATTTTAATTTTGAAAATTGAAATAAAATTAGCATAATATACATCAACCCTTAGTCCCAAATTTAATATATAAAAAAAGCAAAGGATTGAAAGCTAAATTAATAGTGTGCATTTCAAACATGTAATTTAAGGTTGTATTATGCATTTCTCTTATAGATTTATAGATCGAATGTAATATTCACGCTCATTTTGAATTTTGTATGATAAACTAATAAATTAATGTCTACAATTATAAATTCACTTAGTTTTAATTCTCAAATTATTTCAACCACTTGAGTTAGTTTAGAAAATATTTAACTTATTGTAAGTTAATAGTTTTGTTAAGTATCTCATGACTATCATAAAAACTCAAAATAAAAAATAAGTACAGTTTTCATGCTTCAAGTTGTTTTATAAAAAACACAATAAATGAATAATTTTTTAATTTAACAGCATATGATTGAATGTTTTAAAACAAAATTTATATATTTCATATTTTAAAATACAAAATCTTAACGAATATATATCATTAATTAATACTCATGTAGAATCTTGTTTTTGTCTAACTAAAAAAAATTAGTTTTGATTAAAAAATATTTAAGGGACTACATTAAAAAAATTGTATGTTTATTTTAAAAAGACTAAATTAAAATAAAATTAATTTTTCAAAAATTAAATTAAAAATTTTTTCTTTAAAAAATCAATTAAAAATTATATAATTTTCATAAATATGATTTTAGATCACAAAACTTTATTTCACTTTTACTTTTATTTTTATTTTCATTTCTTTACACAATTTTTTCACTTTAACAAAGTACCTAAAAGATTATCTTCTTTTGCAGGTAAGTATTCCTAAATCAAGTTGTACTTTAAAACCCACGTCCAAAAATAATGATAGTATTTTTGTTAAAGTTGTTTGATATACGAAATTATTAAGATAAAAATAAAAATAAAAAATATAATTTTATAATTAAAAATATTTTAAAACTATTTTATGAAAAGCCAAACCGAAGAATTTAGACAACAAGTAAGAACTGTACCAACATACACAACAACCAAAGAGTTTTATCTCATAGTATTAAGAAAATACGAACAAGTACTAAGAAATAAATTTATAGGAAGAAGTGTAGGAGCCAATGAAAGAACCAAAATAAACTAAGCAATAGAAATATTACATCAAATAGAAATATGTACTCTAGAACCAAAAATTCTAAACCAATATATTTGTGAATATCAACAATATTACCATGAAGCCAGATTAAGCACCTACGAACAAAAAGGATTTTATTTAGATCTATTTTATTATAAACTACCAAAATTAGTATCAGAATCAATTATTACAGATTATAGAAAAGCCTTTAAGGATAATGAAAATCTAATGCCATACGTAGACACTATGGGAAGAAGAGAAGCTTATCTAAGAGAATATTTCTCAAACAAATGTAAAGAAGCATGGAAAATGATCAAATACTATCAAAATAATAAATTAACCTTCCAATGTGGACATTATGAGACACCTCATAGATGGGGATGTCAACCACCAAAAAATCTAAGGAAACAACCTTATAGACGACAAGAATATAGATTTAGAAAATACCCAAAATCTAGATTCCAAGGAACTAGAAAACCATTTATTCCTAGAACCTATTATAAAAAAGGACAACGAAAAATTGATTATCAAAAATACCCTGAGAAATATCAATGTTATAATTGCGGAAAATTAGGACATATATCAACCAACTGTAAAAAACCAAAACGAAAAAGAGAAATGAATCTTATAGAAATAGCTGAAGAATATAATTTAGAACCGATAGAATTAAACACCTACATAGAAGAAGAACTAGCCGACTCAGACATAGAAATTTATAAAATAAAAAAAATAATTATTGAATCAAAAGAAGAATCTCCCTCAAATGACGAATATGAATATATAACTGAAAAGAGCGAAATATATATGATGAACATTGAAGAAGAAGAAATTGAAGACAACCTCAACTTAATAACAGAAATCGAAAAATATAATACTCAAGAATGGAATCAAGAAGAATTTGATAGAATATGGAAAGAATTAGAAAAACAAGAATCAAAAATAGAAAGAGAATCTTTTAAGGAATTAGAAGACTTTGAAGAATTTACCCAAATAGATTTTGAAGAATTTAAAAAATTATGGGATGAATTAGAAATAGACAAAATAGAAATAACAGAATTAAGATTCCCTAAAACCTTAAGAAGGAAAAGAAGTTTTAGAAAGAAAAATCAGAATACGGAAAATTTAATAATACCCAAAAAACAGGAAGAAATAACAAATTTCAAATCTATAAAAGAACAATATAAAAATGCCGAATTTAATGTTCATGATTTAATATCAGGAAATCCCTATAGATGCACTCGAAAGTCACATAATAAACATAGCATCCTAAAATGGAGATGTCCCTTAAAGTCTTTATATCTCAAAAGTAGTTATTGTGAATATCACTATCAAAAATGATATGGTAAAAATAAAATTCAAAAACAAAAAGAATGGATTGAAAGAAAAACACAAAACAGACTAAAAAACGAGTTATCCAAATTATTAATATGTCATGAAAATTTATCTGATTAATTACTAACTTCTGTTTGTTTAAGGATGAAGAAATCCCTGACGAATAACAGTACATTTAATCACCACAAAGAAGATGAGGATCAAACCCATCTGATTGAACGAATAAGTTCCCTCGAACTTCGAGTAAATTCTCTCGAATTGAATATCAGTATTTTATCATCTCAGATGATAAGCCAAGTAAATACTCTGAGTAATACGATTAATTATCTTACTCAAACCGTGGGTAACCTCAGTTCCCATGTTGATGAACTACAAACACGAATAATTATCCTTGAAAAAGGAAAACGAGTAATGAGTCATTCACCCAGTCCAACCCAAAGTCCAAACCAAACACCACCATCCAGTCCAACAACCTCAACCTCAACCCATATACCACAAACACCGTCCTTTTTAGCTATCCTCGAACAGGAAGTTAAACAGGACCAAGAACAAGCCCAAAAAGCCCATAATAATCCTCAAAGACCATCAACTTCAAGACCAGTAAATCAGGCCCAACAAATCCAAAACTAATATGAATACTTCCAAACCATTATCCGTAGATTAAACCGATGTAATATAGCCGCACCAACTGTCAAGTGTATCTCCCATTACTCTATCAATAAAGCTGTCATCAAACCAGGAACCAATCCCCATTTAGTTCAAACACTATTTGCCTATAGATTAGTTCACTGTATTTATCCATCAAAAAAGCTCAAAGAATTATCTATGTTACCAAAAGCCATCCAAGAAGCCGCAAGGCACTATTTAAATATAGTTACCCAATATGAAATATATGTAAAGTGTTACTCGATTGTTGCCGAGATAACTCCAAAGAAATTTTATTCTCCAATTAATTTAATTAAATATGGAACAACAAAGAAGCCCTTCGAATTTGAGGAGTCAGAGAAATCTTCAATTCCACCAGAAGAATTTGCATCTCTAATCTCCCGAATTAGAGCACAAGAACATGAAACTATATTCGCCGAAATGAACAGAACTTTATCAACCGACGAAGCCCAATGGGTATACTTCAAAGGACAGTATTCGTGCCTCTATTCAGTTGGAAGAACAAGAAGAAAACCGCAACTGTTCACAGAATTCTACGAAAAAATAAAATCGAATAAAATGGATAATACTGAAGAGACAAAGAAAAGAATATGCCAGTATCTCTCAGAATATCCAATGCACAAATGTATCATCTGTAAAGATTAGGAAAGAACCGAAGAAGCCCCACTAACTCCACCAACGAGCATCAATATCCTTGAGCTGTGAAAGAAGCGCTAAAGATAATGGCGCACCAGACATCGAAGGATTGACAAGAAAAGCATCTTCCCAAAAGTCAACAAAGGAGAAATATCGAATGACTAAAGGAAGAAAAAGAAGACAAAGACAAATCTCGAAGTGACAAAAAGCAAACGACATCTATCCACAAAGAATCTCTTTATTAAAGTTACTTTATTCAAGTTTACTTTATACCTTCTTGTAAGCGGCGCCGAGGAATGCCTCGCCTGCTCCCCCACTCCTCTATATATACACCTGTAACTCACACTTAGAAGCACGACTCAAATGAGCAAGCACCTCTCTCTCTAATCTCTCTCTAAACTCTGAATTCTCTGAATTCCGAGCACCTCCCTTTGTACAAATATTTTATCTTTCATCAAATAAACAAGAGTATTTTGCAGATTCAGGTATGACAGGCTAAACTCTTCGTTCAGAAGCTAAGTAGTAGTATTTCTCATTATCATTCATAATATGTTGAGTTGATCTTATATCCGCTGTGATTATACTGAAGTGAGAATTAGATATTCATTGAATAATAAATTAAAACTGGGAATAGTTACGCCTCCAGTAGAAAACGAAGGAAGGCTGTGCTGTACTAAGCTGAAGGAGGAGAAACTTGTGGGAAGGTCTTGGCTGCCATGGAGAGGCCCTGTGTGCCCTGTATCCATGTAACAGACTCCTGTATAAAAGAGGACAGGATTCCTTCCAAGTTTCTTTGTGACCCGGTTTAGTTTCGGTCAAACCCTATTCCAAGTTTTAGTTTATGAATTGAATGAACGCCTGGTTCCGCTCACTTCAGGCTGTTTGTGAAAGTTAATAGTTTTGTTAAGTGTCTCATGACTATCATAAAAACTCAAAATAAAAAATAAGTACAGTTTTCATGCTTCAAGTTGTTTAATAAAAAACACAATAAATGAATAAATTTTTTAATTTAACAGCATATGATTGAATGTTTTAAAACAAAATTTATATATTTCATATTTTAAAATACAAAATCTTAACGAATATATATCATTAATTAATACTCATGTAGAATCTTGTTTTTGTCTAACTAAAAAAAATTAGTTTTGATTAAAAAATATTTAAGGGACTACATTAAAAAAATTGTATGTTTATTTTAAAAAGACTAAATTAAAATAAAATTAATTTTTCAAAAATTAAATTAAAAATTTTTTCTTTAAAAAATCAATTAAAAATTATATAATTTTCATAAATATGATTTTAGATCACAAAACTTTATTTCACTTTTACTTTTATTTTTATTTTCATTTCTTTACACAATTTTTTCACTTTAACAAAGTACCTAAAAGATTATCTTCTTTTGCAGGTAAGTATTCCTAAATCAAGTTGTACTTTAAAACCCACGTCCAAAAATAATGATAGTATTTTTGTTAAAGTTGTTTGATATACGAAATTATTAAGATAAAAATAAAAATAAAAAATATAATTTTATAATTAAAAATATTTTAAAACTATTTTATGAAAAAATAATTAAAAATAAATGTTATTAAATAATAATCCCATCAATATAACAAATACACAAAAATACGATCATAATTTGTTTCATTTGCGTGAACCAAACGAGCATTTTGTACTGTGTTGGGAATACTGAATAGGGAAGGATTAATTTGGATGAAAAAGATCTACATATAAGCCAAACATTAAAAATAAAGGGAAAAAAGAAAAAGGGTATCTGGCAAGCAGAGTGATTTCTGGGCGGTCTCCTCCCAGTGTTTCTTGGACGGACCAGCAAGCAGAATCCGGTTCCGGCATCCGAGTCGACTGAGCCGCATCCCGCCATGGACGACCAACGCGTCAGATCCGACGACCCATTCCTTCTCAATTACCAGCCATCCGAGCTGCGAATCGCCTCCGAGTTCTTCACCACATGGCTTCCCTTCCTCTCCAAAGATCTGTGCCGTCACTGCACGCTAATTCTTTCTGATCGCATCCGCTCTATCGACCCAGGTAAGCAACTTTACTTTTCGTTTTTTGTTTTGTATCGACTTTTGGTTCGTTGTTGTGGATTTGTTACACCTACTTGAGCGAAATAATTGAGAAGCAATGGCTTTTCTGTGTTACGGAAGTTGGCAGATATTTTGTTGATATTTCTTTGGTACGTACATGCTGCATGCCCTAGAAGGTGTTGATAGTTCACTGATTGGAATATTTCTCCCTTTAAGGTCTTGTAGAGCCTCATGGTGATGCTCAAAAAGAACAATTTGATGAGAATTCGAATGCTTCCGTTGCTAATAATATGCAGTCACATGGGACGAGTGACAATCATGACGATAATTGTGATACGAATTCTCTTGGGAGTTGGAAAGACGGAGCAGAAGCAAGTTATTCGGGTGAAGCATCTGGGTGGTCTGAAACAGTGACCGAAATTTCTGCAAGTGAAGTGGCTTGCGAATCCCCTCTATTTGAGACCCCGAGTCCTCGTATGTCTTGGGCGGACATGGCACAGGAGGATGAGTTTGGTGAAGAAGAACATAACAAGCCGGTTAATGCAAATCCTTCAGACGTAACGACAACAAAAGTTCCCGAGAAGCCTAAGTTGTCTTGGGAGCAGCGAGAGTATATTAGGTTCATGAATGTCCGGCGTAAGAAAGACTACATATGCTTTGAGAGGGTTAATGGAAAACTTGTTAACATTCTTGAAGGGCTTGAACTCCACACAGGTATTTTTAGTGCTGCTGAACAGAAAAGGATAGTCAATTATGTTGCTTCACTGCAAGAGATGGGAAAAAAGGGAGAATTGAAAGGTTTGTTGTCTCACCACGCTAGTACATTACGCCATATCTTTTGTCAGCTTGAGTTATAAAATATATGGTAATAGGTGTTTATATTCTCTCATTGTCTAATAAGGTGAGGGCTGATATTCTTAATATATGTCATAGTGCATAAATAACTGTTCAATTGAATGTTTACCGTTAATTAAGTAGGTTACTGTTAAAAAATAGTAAGAGCTGAAAGCCAATTTCAATATGGATGATAGGCCTTTCATTTGAATTTACCAACTACGTTGTTCTTCTCCAGGCGATGGTTTTTGCTTTGTATTCTAAATTGACACAGAAGGACTCCTCTATATTTTGTTGTTTTCTCCTTTGCTGAGTCTGGGAAATACTGCTGCCTGCATTCTCTGATTTTACATATGTGAGAAGAAAAGCATCTATACCTTACGGGTTTAACTGTAATCACTTCTCTTGTCTTCATGTTTAAAATATTTGAAACTATAGTTGGTGGTTTTTTCTCTTATTTAAAGTTATATTGTAGGTATAATCAAATTACTCTTAGTATTATACTGCACAGTGGTTGAGTAGAAGATTATGCAGATTAACAATCAGATGACTAAAAGTATTTGCATGAATTGATGACTTATCATCTATAGCTGTATTTTTCATTGTATATTTGTAGTAGTGATGTGTCTAAGACTACAAGTTATTAACAACAATCTTATTTTGCTTTGTCTTTTATTTCTATTATCATATGTCTGTGGCATGATTATTCCCCTCCCACTAATTGGCTCAGATCCTGAAAATTTATGTGATGGCAACTCATGACCTATGATATCATTAATAAGGATTTAAAAATCCTTGCAATTCTTGTTGGACTCAGGTTGATTCATAAAGGTATTTCTGGGAGGTGAATTGACATGTTCATTAAAGGTTTAAAGATCATACTTTTGTACTCCATGTTTGCAGTGGTTATGAATCCTGAAATAGGCTAAATATTTATGCGTTTGGGGGAATTTTTTTGTTATTGTGAAGGAGCATGGGTCTTGCTAAAATATATTTTTGGTCCTATGAATTTATCTTCTGCAGTCTTTTTTAGCAATTACTAAAATACGTAAAAACTATATAATGGCTTGCTATCTCATAATTCACAATATTATTCACCTGTTCTTATTTTTTTTCAAATATTAGTTTTTGGTTTTTTTGCCTTAAGTTTAGTATAGCCCCACTTGATAGATGATTTGTTCAGTCATCTTGTGAGTGGTGTTATCATCTATTCTGATCTCTTTTTATTTTTACTCTTTAAAGGTTGTTTTGTTAATTCAGTCATGAGAGGCAAGTTCTGACTATTGAAATATATGCTGAGAGTGGGGAAAAGAGTGGTGAAGAAACTGGGATTTAATTTTCTGGTGTAGATTAACAAATATCTATTATCTCAGTGGGAAGTACTAAATTATGTAAATGTAATTTTATGTCTCTGGAATTTTAGCGGTCCCAAAAGCTTAGAGTGGTCAATGAGTTTGGGACTAATAAATGATCCTTCATTTAGAGATATGGATGGCAGGTTATATAATGACTTTCGGATCATGGGTTGCCTATGCTAACTACCATCCAGAAGACAGAAGAGAAAAACGATTCTCTTTTTCCCCAGTTGGCTATACTGCTTTGATTATTTGTTAATTATATTGGGTGGTATTATTGCCGAGGGACTATATAATGTTCATTCTTTTAAACTCTTGCAGATCGGACATATTCAGCTCCTCAAAAGTGGATGAGGGGCAAGGGACGTCAAACTATCCAATTTGGGTGCTGTTATAACTATGCAACAGTAAGTCTTTTTCTTATGCCTTCTTTATATGTCTTATTTAAAATATTCTACTCATGCTTTATTTGGAAATAGAGCAATTTTAATACCTGGGTGGCCCCACTATAATCACTGATGAGTTTGATAGGGGGACAAAACTCTTACTGTCTAACATTCTGCTTACAGGATAAAGATGGTAACCCACCTGGCATTCTTCAGAATGCAATGGTAGATCCTATCCCTGATCTTTTCAAGGTCATCATTCGACGGCTGATCAGGTGGCATGTACTTCCTCCTTCTTGTGTGCCAGATAGTTGCATTGTTAATATTTACGAAGAAGGGGACTGTATACCTCCGCACATAGACAACCATGATTTTGTTCGACCATTTTGCACAGTGTCATTTCTTAGTGAGTGCAATATAGTCTTTGGATCCAACTTAAAGATTGTAGGTGCTGGCGAATTTGATGGTTCAATTGCCATTCCCCTGCCTGTGGGGTAAGTATTCAGTCTGTATTTATTTCTTACACTTTGTCTAATTTATTTTTCAATTATATCAACTTGACAAGAGATATGTTTGTATTCATTTTCAATTAACTAATAACTGCAATGGGGAATTGAGAATCTTATAGATAGCATTTTCCCTCCAGATCTGTACTTGTCTTAAATGGAAATGGAGCTGATGTAGCAAAGCATTGTGTGCCTGCAGTTTTTTCGAAAAGGTACTTAATGAAATTGTATGTCTCCCTCCCTCCCCCCCCCCCCTCTCTCTCTCTCTCTCTCTCTCTCTCTATATATATATATATATATATATAATTTTGATGTTGATTTGATTCATATTCAGTTTTTCTTTTGACTTCTATTAGGATATCAATCACATTTAGAAGGATGGAAGTTTCCAAACGGCCTATAGGATATGTACCAGAGCCTGATCTGCAGGGGATCCAGCCATTGGTCTTTGAGGAAAAGAGGTCAAATGGATCCAAATTTAACCGTCATATGAAGAGACAGAAAGACCGAAGAGGTCATAGGATGGATGCAATGGGATCTGCAATTGGACGAGATAGAAATTTGGAGCTTCATGAGTTAACTCTAAGTGCACAAAGGCCTCCAAATAGGCAGAGTAGGGTAAGGCTGGGTAGTTGATGGATGCAGTGTTATTAGGATCAAGGTTCCTGTTGGCTTAGGATTCACTTGCTGGTATTCACGACCAAGTGTTGGTTGTGGTCATGTGATTTTCTATACGCGAACAGGTTTGTCATGCAGACTTCTTCACTTTGGTTTCTGAGGGGATATAGAGAGCATGCAGTTTTGTATAATGACCCTGCACATTCGAGTTGGTCAGTTGGGTGCTGCTTTGGTATTTTTCTCAAGCAATGTGAACTTGGAAGTCAAGAATGGTTGCTATTTGGTGATATAAGTTATTACCATTTGTATTTTTTTTTTTAAGTACCAAGCCTAAGACACTGGGTATAATGGTGACCTTCAAATTTGTTTAGCTTGATGCTTTAAAGGATCGAAATTATTCTTTATTGAGGCAATGTTTGTGCTGAGACGTTAGCATTGCTGGATTTGGTCGGTTGGAATTTACCGTCGGATCACCTACTTCAAAGTTGCTTGTTTGTATAAGGATGGCGCTAGGTACATCAAATTAGACACGTTTGTGCTATAAAGATTTTCGTGTATTGTGCTTGTCTGTATTTTTTTTGGAACGTGATTTGTATTTATTCGAGTACACAAGTTATTTTTAAGTATGTCTTTTAGTTGAGATGTACCGGAACTTGGTTCAGGGGGTTGCTTGATCATCTGCAAGGTTGATACTTGATTCCTTATTATTATCTGTTTTCAGGATACTTAATCCCTTCATTACACAGCCATCTTCTACGAATCCTTAACACTTAATGGCCAATCGTCAATTCGTCATCGCCTAATGTCAATACTTTATAGACGCTTCGAGGCCCGAGTTATATTTCAGCTATGTAATGAACAAGTAACAACCGTTATTTTTCGGCTAAATGGCATGGCGAAGGTTCTTCATCTCATCGAACACTATTGCTAATAAATTGGACGTTATTATTTCTGAAATATCTTAATCAAGCTCAACCAACCATTCATCTGAAAAGAAGGAAAGAAATAACATAATTTAATTATAAACAAAATTTTTATATATAAACTATATATAAGGACTGGCACGAAATCTTGCCCTTCGCTCGACATGGTTATCGCACTTCAGTGGGGACATCAACTGGAGCAGCTCCATTCTCGTTAGTTTATGGAATGGAAGCCGCTCCGTCCCTGTCGAGGTTGAGATTCCCTCCCTCCGGGCTTCTTATGGGAGTATAACCATCCATTAATTATATGCAGAGAAAATTACTACGCCACCCTTAAGATTTACGTCAAAAATATTTTTTGCGATAAACAAGAGAAATGCTATCTTGTAGCATAGTCAATCAGGCTATCATGGTTGTATATTTTTTTCAATCATTATTAAAATGATCTTGACGTGTTTACTTTTTTTTTTTTTTTGGTTTTTTCTGTTGTTTTTTGTTTTTGTTGGGGGGGGGGGGGGGGGAGACACAAATTGGTATGTTAATGTTAAAGCACCCGCGTATCCATGGAGAGTGTATCTCAATGGATTCGACGAATCGGTTAGGGCCAAATACGCAGACATTCATACTAATGTCTCTCATCAACTTCGGTATAAAGTGATACCGGTATTCAGTGGAAATACAAATACAATTAAATCGACACAAAATATCAAAGAAACAGCCAACATAAGTAGACACCTTAAAAACTTGAAAGGATGTCACTCTATAGCTTCAACAATGAACAATTCACATGTAGTAGTTCATAAACAAACATTATTGACCATACATCCAATGGATAACCATCTAAACATACATGTACTCGCCACCACGAATGGCATTTTCGGCGCCCTTCCTCTCTTCTTCTGCTTCCTTCTCACGTTCCTTCCAGCTCTCATAGGCATGGTCATCAGTTTGCAGCTCATACCGACAAATAGGACAAGAATTGTGCTCATCCTGCAACATAAGGGCTATTATTTTAACAAGGTCACGAAGTTGGTTTGAAAAGGGAAACACAAACAATCTCACGTTCTTCCAAAAAGTTTCAAACAAATCAGGGAAAGTTCCCAAATATACCAGCCATGGCTTTAGACAAGGTGGGTGGAATGTGTGCTTGCAAGGCAACTCTTGCATTTTGTCATTTAGAACCAAGTTTTCCTTGCAAATTGCACACTCTGCATCTTTCCCCAGCTTAGCCAGGATTTCCTCTGTAAGAGTAATGACTGGAAGTTTTGCCACAACTTCTTTACTAGCAGGAGGGACTCTTGGAGCTACTGGACCATCACTCAGCATCTAAACAAAAAGAAATTACAGCAATGTTTACCCTTAATAAAGTGGTGCAAAGTGTAACAATGAAACTGCCTTTCATAATAGACTTAAGGCATATATTTATCAAAGAGCACATCCACAAGAGGAACACTGACAAGTAACATAAACCGAGTAAGTTGAATTGAGTAGTAGGCTAATTATCTAACAAAAGAAAAACACTTATATGAAATTACTTATATCTTTGCTATCAAGTTCGTCAATCAAGACATGACAATTATATAATTTTCTAATAATAATATGACCGGTGTATAATTTTTACAGACAAATGTATGATTCTTTAATTAAACTATATATTTATCATGTTCTAATTAAAAAATCATGCACTTATTATATTTTAATTAAAAAAAATTAATAATAAAGATATAAACAACTGCATTTAAGTCTAGTCTTTAACATAAATGCTGTAAAAGGACAGGGACAAGAAACAACACTATGAATTGGGATTAAAAAGAATGACATTAGTAGATAAGCAAGTTATTTATGGTAGTTCCTCAGCTAATCTTGAAGAAATACTTTATTGAACCAATCTTAATTATAGGTTGGGCTTACTCAGGAACAAGTAAAGTAGAATGGAATTATGCGGGCTTTAACAGTGTAACCTGTTCAAAGTCAACTCAATGCACTTATCTTCTGAGTTGAGCTTTGAATTACTTCTCATTGATCTCAAATCAAGTTTGAATGGTTTGGTTTGCTTAAGCTCCAAGCCCAAACAACGAATAAGCCACATAACATAAAATTATTTTACTACAGAAACTGAATTTAGAAATTCAAAGCCATGTTGATATCTGAGTAAAAATTTGGAGCTAAGTGAACAACAGTTAACAGAAACAGAGGACAAGATTTGGGAGGAATACCAGTGGCACAACATCTTCTAATCTATTTAGAAGATCCTGAAGCATATTTGCAGCATTTTCCCGTGAGGTATCATCTGCCGCTAAACCTTGGGAAGACTCAGCAGCAAATACCGTAGCAGCTGTTGTCAAGAGGTTTGACTGCACCAGCCATTGAGGCTGTGGTGGCTCTGGATCCACGGTAAGGTGTCCCTCAAAAAGATATCCTAAATCAACACAAAACATGATACACAAGTCAAAGGGAAAGAAAAAGGTAGATTATTTAAGATCTTTATAAAATGTGAAGCATGAAAATCAACAACTATAATTAACATCTTGGAAAACAAATTAATCCAGTTGGTGAAAGATGGTCACCTCCATTCGCAGGATTTTGTGCTAGCTGTGCAGCTTGTGACGGATTATCCTCTAGATGCAACTCTTCCCTCGCCTGAGAAATGCAACCCTTCAAGTGCTCCTTCTCAGATGGATCAGAAATAAGTAATTCAGCCTGCTCAAAAAGCCCCAGCCCAGCATTCCAGAAACCCGGTGCCGTATACCTCGTCTTCAATAAAGTAGCAACTCGGCAAATAGCCGAATAAAACTGCCACCGACATCGAAGTTAATTACTTCGTTAAATTCTTCAAAAATGGTTCGCAAGTTACATAATAATATAAAACAATAATGAATCCAAACAAACTCGAAATCTGGTCTTTCTAACAAAACCAAGAGAAATTGAAAAACAACAACTGAAAGCAGAAACAGTGTTAAAATTCAATTGGGAAACGTAGGAATGATACAAATCGAATAGCATAACAGCAAAGAGGGGAAAAAAAAAAAAAGCGCAAAAGCAAAAGCAAATAAAAGAGAGGTAAGCATACGGATTTGCGGAGAGAGGGAGAAGCGGATGGATATTTTTGTTGAAGGAGGGATTTGAGAGAGAAGACAGCGTCCTCGAACTTTTGCTTCTTCCCCAAATGTTTCTGCAATTCCTCCAATTGTTGTTTCACCAAATCCTCCGACTCCATTTTCTTCTTCTTATCTCTAATCAGAAATTTGGAAACCGTTCTTCCTTGTCTTGGTTTATATATCCTTCGGAAATCGATTTTCTTGTCGAGGGGGAAACCACGCTGGCCCAAAGGCGAGGAGGAAGAATTGTCTCCAAACACGTCTACGGTTTGCTGAGCAACTCCCCAATTATTTCCGCACACGCCGTTGCAGAATATCTATTTTACTTACTTTCACTTGTAATCTTTTTTTTTCTTCTTCCCCCTAGGATCACACAATATGACTCCTCTTGTCTTGACATTAAATTTATTTTTTTGGTCATCCTCTTCACAGTAATTAAAGATAGCAATTCGTTTCTATTTATTTGACTCAGCAGAAATCTTAATAAATAGCCGTCAAGAATGGAATAGTTAGCATATGTCAAGTAAAAAGAGTGAAAGAAAGAGTAAAATTACATTTTTTTCGTGAGTAATTATTTTGACATTTCCTGAATTTACTTATTTTGTAAATATATATAACAATATAGGGATTAGAGATTCTCGATTTAAATATGAAAAAAGAATATTAATAGAGATTAAACCCTCCACATCAATTCACCTTCGCCCTAATTTTAAAGACTAATATCATGTGAACTTTAAGCTTTCGTTTTAAATCAACTTAATAGCTTAAAAATTGTCCATTGAAAGAATAATATTATTAATAAATGATAGCCCAATGAACGTTACTTGCCGAGCCAGTATCGACGTTCCAAACAAAATCAAGATATAGCACCACTAGGAGAACAAAGCTTCGTCAGGGGGCGTTGCTGACTTGTCATGAAAGAAAAAGACTGACATCTATCTGTCAGTTTCACCTGCTGAACAAATACATCAGAAGAAAAGCCGAGAAAAAGAATACTTAAGGAGATCATTCATTGATAATAATAATAATAATAATATTACTCACTGAAACTGCGTACATCTAACAATCAATGAAGATAATCATGATATCTCAGTTAGCTATCAATCACTCGGTTAGTTTCATACAAATCTCCCCTAGCTATTTGCTTCAATAATTCATGTAAAAATTACAACCAAAAAAATACGCTAACATAACAGAAAAGGCAGGATAGCCCTAGTAAGAGATACAAAAGGCAGGGCGTTTTGCTGTCATACAAAAGCCTCTATCCTGGGCTCAAACGAGAAGGCAGACATGAACTCCATGACTTGGCCCTTTATGCAACATTTTGGTAATTCAACCCATTTGTTAGTTACCAAATCACATAGAACATAAGTGCATAGCTCAGGCGAATTCAAGCATATAAATATCTGGTCATTAGCCCCCACGCAGTTAATATCTGCCTTCTTCCCGTACCACTCATGAGACATTGCTGCAGGCATTGCTGCAATCTGGTGCCAGCATCGATTAGCCTCGTTATATTTCCACACCCTAAGACTTGCGCTTTCCAAGAATTCCGACAGCAAAACAACCAGCATCTTACCATTACACTCCACAACATCAATGGAGTACTCACAGAAAGCAGGTAACAACCTGGGATACTCAGAGAAGCACTTGCATGTTAAATTGCAAGCTACTACTGTCCCTGAGGAGCTTAGAAAGTAGACTATCTCCTCACCATCTTTGTTAGTAATAACTGACGAATATTGCTTAGAAGGGCTTCTCTGCATGTTACTTGCCACAACATTTCCAGCCTTACTTAGGAAGTACACAACATTATCATCGCTTAAATCATAGTCCACAGAATTGTCATCAATCTTTCTCCTCAGTGCAGTTTCATCTTCCCAGCAACCACTGTTTGAGTCGTAGGATATAAATGAGAGACTTGGGAGTTCACCGAAGACTAACACTATCTTGAAGGAGACAGATGAACTCATTACAATGGCATTGAGAGATTGATTTTGTGAGGCTAAATGCAGTGGAGGGAGATTACTACAAGATCCCGTCACAGGATTGCATACAATGAAGTTTCCCGATGATTTACGGTAACAAACCAAGCCCCCAGAGGCAGCAACTGGCATGCAACTTTGGTTAGAATCTTCCTGCAGAGGATGAGGATGATTGAGTCTTTTCCAAGTGCTTTCAGCAGAGTCAAAGATGATAGATTGGTTGAGATTGGGAGCAACCATCAAGAACCAAGGATCCCGAGAAGGAATCTGAGAGCAAGCGAGCTTGAAACTCGCAGAAGCAGCAGCTGATCTCCATCTTTTGCACACAGAGTTAAGGCGAAAGAATGTGGAAGTTGGCAGCCATGAGAGCACCCTTTCAAAGAGGTCTTCATTAAGGTCGTCTAGAGAGAAGCTGTTGGAGAGTAGATGATCTCCATTTTCTGGTGACTTTCTCTTCAAGCTTGTCCTTGTACCTTGCCAATTGTTACGTTCCATTGGCAAGAAGTTTGCAAGAGACAACTGCAACAACAAAGTGGCCAAGACGTTATCAATTTTTCTTCTTCAAAAGTCTCTATATCAATCAAAGAAAACAATGGAAGTGAATTAAGACTTCCAAATTGAACCCGAAATTTGTCAGCCCAAAAGAAAAAAACGAGTCGCCATGAAGTGATATAAAATGTTGTTTGTGAGGCGAAAATCAAGACCCGACTGTGACAACTGATTAAAGCAGACTCAAGAGAACTGATACAGTACAGAAAGCAAAAAACCCTCGTAGAAAAAATTCCTGTAATTTTAAAACATAGTGAAGCTTGGGACTTTAGATGCGAACCGAGTTCCTAATCCTCCCCAAACTCCGAAGAAAAATAGGGACACAAGGAAAATCCATCGCTATGTTCCCTTCAAATTGGAGAGCAGAAAAGGGCATGGAACTAAACAAACATGGCAAACCCTTGTAGTGAAATCAAACACCCTTGCACCACAGCTAAATGAAAGAATGATCAGATTTTACAATGGTAAAGTCAAAATCACTCACACACACTTGATCGGAAGGTTAAAGGCTTATTCAATGAAAACCCAGAAATTACTGTGACAGAAGAACATAATAAATCAAGAGAAATGTACCTGATAGAACTGAAACAGCCGCTTTGTGAAGTAGCAAGCGTAAACGGATAGGGCTGGGTTGTATTGTATGTATGATGTGCTTGTATTTAAAAGGGGTATTGGGAAGGGCAAGAAGATCCGAAAAAAGGGAAAAAGGGAAAGCGAGCTCAACAAGTAGGAAGTGAGGTGGGAAGCTTCGCGGGTAGCTCTTGGGTACACGGGTGGGTATATAGAATAGGTTGGATTGAAGGGGTGAAAATGGAAATGGTTGACTCCCGTCTCTAAGTTTGGGGCTTTGGATTCGGGTTGACACAAAACAGACAAGTGCTGGCACATGTAATCGCTTTAATCGTCGCAAACCTGCATAAAAGAAAGAGAAAGCAACACAAGAGTTTCAAAGTCGCTCACCTATGTCAAAGGGAGTTTGTCATTTCTGTGGTTAGCTGATCCTCCCAAAGCAAAAGCAACCCTCCCTCGTTGAGGAATCTTTGTCTTTTGCTTCTGCAACACCCCACACCCTTCCCCAACTAAAAGTCAATGCTCCAGAGTCCCATCAGCAAGCCAAGCATATTTTTCAAAACCATTCCGATTAAATTAAAATATTGAACAGCAAAAGCCGCTAATTAAGCTTCTTTTTCTTTTGCTCCACCTCGTGTGCTTGCTTTAAGATTCTCACGAGTCACACGCCCAAAACCCAGCGACGCCCCTCTGCATTGGTCTCGATTTCGCACATGATGCTGCCTCTCCTGTTAAATTGACCCAACTTTGGGCCCTTTTGCTTTTGATAAATTACGAATAATCCCTTTTATCTAGTGATTGTGTACTTGGTAACTTCTCTATATTACAGATGTAGTCATCAACCTCTATGAATTTATGAAACTATGCAACCATAGTCAGAAATAGAGCTATTGATATGGGTTAGTTCAGCCCCAACCAGTTTAAGCTTTGAGACTTTCTGCATGTTTGGAATTGCGACAGAAAATCATGTTGATATGGAAACATTAAATTGGAGCTTTGTGTCAAATGTGATCTGGGGGAGGGGTATCGCATTTTCAAATATACCATTTAAAGCTGGGCCAACTAGATCCTAGTTAAATATGAGTTTGCATTTTTTAATTTAAACCGGTCTTATTGAGGCTTAAAATCACTCCTATGAACCGTGCCATATGTATATGGACCCTAGACGTGACCCTAATAATTCTTTTACATTTGTGTTCTATAAAATATATATTAAATATACAATTCAACCATAAATAAATTGGGACTATTTTGATGTTTTTCTTTAAATAACACCAAGTAAACATACAATTTGTTGAATTGTGATCCTTTGTTATGTATAGCAATAGCTCTTCAAGCCATCTAGCGGCTAACGTTGCACCATGTCAATCGTTTCAACCTTTTCTTTGTCTCTTTAAATACAGTCAAATTTTCATGGCCACGTGCTTCTTCTGTTGATTATTTTCATATACATATTACTTAGTTCAATAAAATTTACAAATCTATCCTAAGTTATTTCTATTTATAAATCTTATTAAACCAAATAGTACACATATAAAAATAATTGGCAAAATAATGATGTGGCCATGGGGATCAGGTCGCATTTAAAGAGAGGAAGGGGGGAAAGAGTTAAACCAAGTGACAACAGGCGCGTGAGCTGCTGAATGGCTTGAAGGATTGTGCATATAGTGTGCACAGCAAACAATCTCAATTCTATTTTGTCTTTTTCTTTTTCTTTTTTTTTGGTTATACAGGTATAACCTGAAAAAACAAAAACACTTGTTTTCAAAGTCAACATATTAATTATTTAAACAAAAACCAAAGCATGTGGGATTAATCAATGAAGTAGTTCATCTTCATCCACCATTGGAATGACCCACATATCATACATGGCCTGTACCAACACCTGGTTGCCAATACATTTGGTCATTAAATGACATCCAACTCACGTAGAAATTTTATGCAAGGATAGGTATCCAACATTTCATCTCATATCCCACCACAATTCAATCCAGAATTCCATATTTTATTGTCAATTCAACCTACAGATTTATTTTAGGGGGTCTGTTTTTCAAATTTTATGGAATCAAAGATGATAACAGTTCAATTTTCTATTCAATTAGAATACTCGATTTTAGACTTCAGTTTTTGAGAATAAAAGAATGGAAAATAGGCATATATATGTCGAAGTGAATCTATGAAATTCCCGACTCACGAGAGACAATTTCAATAAAACTCTAGTTTTAAAATCAATTAAGTAAAATCAAAATCATTTATTGATTTGAGTATTATATAATAACAATTACAAATAGGGTTGAAAGGCTTAAATTAAAAATGAGGTAATTTTTAAGGCCCAATCCTATTTTTATCTTAACGTTTTAACAGGTTGACTGACAGCATCTGGCCCCTTTGATCACTAATTTAGTTAATCATGTTAGAAGTTATAAATTACCAGCCACTCAATAAGTTAATTAGTTACAGTAATAAATTTTGATTGGTAAATATTGCTCATGAGCAATCATTTATTCTAATTCTCCCAATTTCTAATTTTTTTTAATATAACAAAATGAACTTAGAAACTCTCGGTAGTTGTTTTTCAATTATGTCAAACATCATGCCCAATAATCTATGCCACTGGCTGAATTAGGAGTATAATTTGAAAAAAAAAATCAAAATAAAAGAAGGTAGGAGGTAAGCTGTCGTCCTTCGTTTGTCTACCTTCAGTTGTATGGACAGAAACAAATCACGAGAGATGAGTGGGATGAGGAAACATATGAATGCAAGATTATCCGGTTATGTAACAAAAAAAATGAAATAAGAAACGATATCTTTGTTGTGAAATTAAAGTATGCAGCACGTACGGTTGGGGAAATCAGACGAAAGGAGTTCTATTCTGTCACTATAATCAAATTAGAGAATGCATCTAAAAATGTTACAATAGGATCCAAGGTTCCTGCAAATAATGAAACCCCAGACAAAAATAACTCCCGACTCATCGACTCTTTCAGATGATGGGATAATCAAATGATATGAACAAATAACAAATATAACTATACCTAGGTTATTGTTAACTTATTTCCTCCTGATATTTGTAGTTTAAGGACTGTAGAGTGGCGATCCCCGCCTCAACTGATGCATCTTAGCCGAGGATGTTTCGGTGGGTGAAGAACTAATGCCAGAAAATATTGTAGGAGCGTCCTCAACTGGGAAACCAGACTCGTTTGCCCTGGAATACCCATTCCCATAATTTGACTTGAATTTAACCTCGTCTAACTCTTCTGAGTCTCCTCCATTTTGATGATCTATTAAAACAGAAGAATTCTTATCGAAGCAAGAAGAGTCATTAGGCAAACCTGGAGAATGATCAGACTTCGCCGTATTAATATCATCTTGCCCTTCCATCCAGCCTGAAGTCTCTTCTAAAACAGATGAACATAGATTTGATCTGACCATATCCATATTTCCCAAATCTTCGACAGCTTGAGAACCAAGTACCGACGGTGATTCAGCGGCATTGCCAGAAATATCATTAGCAACATCAGAAATTGGCTCAACATCAATCGTGTCCATGTCCATAGAATTTTTTCCAGTCAAAGACTCACCATCAGAGCCAGAAACCTTCAAATCTGGACTAATATGTGATGGCAAAACCTTCAAACTGTTATTGTAAGTCACAGTCTCCATACTTGAGAGGTACTCTGGTTGCTCTGTTGAGCCAGGCTTCACTTTCACTTCATCTTTTTGCTCTCCGGGCTTCCCTGAAGATTCTGTAGTTTGAAGGCCTGAAGGCCGGGCACTAACCCTGTCCAAATACAAATTAAAAACTACTTGTAGCTTCAATCAGAAAATTTTTAATAAAAAATTACTGTCCAAAATGCTACATGCCTCCGCCCCATATCTCCATGCATGGCATGCACATGCGTTTACCCGTAAACACCCCATCTCAAATTATGTAAGCAAATTAACTGCAACTGAATATGAGACCAGGACACAACAAGGACAGTGTGAATTGAAAAAATGAAGCCTTACACCTGAACAAGACCAAAAGTTAATCTTCTTTTGGTAATGCATTTGAAAAGAATGAGTCAGCATTCTAACCATAGGCCTGGCCTGGGCATTTCAAAATATCGAACAATTAACCCCATCCAGGCCATGTTAGTTATAAACACCGCCTTAGTGAGGCAAGGTATTCAAATCTGTACTGACCTAATCAACTTGTGAGCATGTTGACACAACCTATTATTTGGCTCAAAAAAACTAAAATTAAACTTTTAAGACAAGGGCTAATGTTTTCTTTCTCAAAAAACCAAGCCCAAGCCCAACTTATTTTCAACATAAAGTATAGATCTAAAGTGTCAGACAAAAATACTGGGTTTGACCTTAATTGAGCCTTACCTTAACAGATATTCTACTATGTGAAAATTCAAATTACATCTGACAAAATCAGGTTACCCTAAGTTCAAAGGGTATTTAGTTACTAGGCAGTCAAGAATATAAGTGAGCCTGTATCAGTAAGGAAGAGAGAGACAAAGCATTAGCCTCCACCTGATCACATTTGTACCTGCTATATAACAGCATGTATGCACCCTGAGAAAGTACCTCCTCCAATTCTACACTCATAACCTGAGAAAATGACGCAAACCAAGTGAGGATGCTGAAACTTCAAGCGCATTATGTACTGTAATTGGTAATTAAATAGGAAAATGTATGCATTGCATGGGAAGACAGAAATCTTACCTTGCAATCATCAATCCCATACCAGTTTCCACGAAAATCCTTGACGTAGCAGACATAATGACCAAAAAACGAGGCATTCAGCATATCAACATGAACGACTACAGCATATAGCTTATAGATATCAGATCCATCTCCTGCCTCACTCATGCAAGGACTAAGATCTAAAGTCTCAGGGAAAGTTATTCTCTTATTGAGTTTTCCAAATCTCCCACTCTGCACATACACAACAATAAATAATAACTTAAAAAATATATTTAAAGAAAAGACAATGATGGGGAAAAAAGCAAAGGCAAAGTTCAAAATACATTCAAACCTCTCTTATTTCTCTAGAAAAAGAATAATGTATTCACATGATATTATCTATAATCATAAGACTAACACCCATACAATTCACACAATGCAAAGCATACTTTGGCAGGGGTCAAAAGTACCACAAATCTTAATAACTGATCTCTAGACAATTTAGAGCATCTAATAACAACCTAGTAAGACATTCCAGATCAAATTGGTCAAACCTGAAATCTTTTTAAGGCAATTGTAAGAATATTTGGAGCTTTTTTCACAGTAAGACGTTTACATGCCCTGACATAGTCATTACACCTGCAAACAGCAGCAAAACTTGTAAGGGACAGGACCATGCCAGATATTCCAGAAGTTCCAAATAGTTCTGGGGTCCCATAACAACAGTATTCTAAGTCAATTGATATTTGAACAAAGTTATCTCTGCTGCTGCTTCTGTTTTTCTGGCCTCTCTTTGGTGTTCAGCACATGGCCTCTTTTAAGGCAGCCTCCCTAAAAGATATACATAGGAATTGAAGAGATAATGTTTTGACAACTTTGTTTGCTTTTGCTCTGTTACTTCTTTGCACCTTTTCTGAAGAAAATATCCTCATCTTTTCAGTAATCTTTACTTCCTCCCTCTAAAAATATTTCTTCTTTTATCCCCACCCCAAAAAAAAAATTGAGATTTGAAAAATGGAATATTGTATTTTTAAACGCCACATAAGTTTCAATAATACACTGTTACTGTTGTTTTTCTCATAGACCTTCCACAACTACTAAGTTGTCTCAGTGAGCTGTTATTGTTAATGGTTCGCTGCTATAGAACAGCCTTGTGAGCTTCTCTTCCTCTTAGAGGACTCCCTTTTAGGTTGACAAAGAGAGAGGTGACTAACTTTCCCACAGGAAAACCCAGAAAGGTTGAATGTCGAATCAAATTACCCTCGTATGAAATCCTCATACGGTTCTTACATTCACTCTATCAATCTGTAACCCCAGTGACATCTAACCATATATCAACTTAAGGCAAAGGGGGAAAAAAACGAGTTCTATGGTGCTGATGGCATCAATGGCAGCATACACAAAGTAAAAAATTTATGACATGATAGCCAACCATTTAAGGTGTCATTATCCTCTCAAACGGAAAGGCAACCTTACCCGTCACATTTATACATATTTTCCCCGTGAAGCCACTCCTTCGCAGTAAATTGGTTTAAACATTCCTCCAGGGAGGCAGCATCACCATGAATTTCAACCGTTAAGTCCATCATATTTTCATATTGATTTGAAACCTTCTCACATTTTGTGCAAATCACCTATTTTTCCAAAACAAAAGAAAAATAAAAAAGTTTAATACACAGCCACATCCATGTCAGCAGCAAAATAACACAAACGAATTTGATAACAAAGAAAAAGGTATGAAAGATTTAAACTGTCCAATAAGCAAAATCATGGATCCATGAGAAAACCATAACTCAGAAAGCTCAAGAAAGCAAATTGCATGACAACTTGTATCTCACCCACAATGAGAACCCAGCCAGAATGCAGAAAAACATTCTCTTTCACAATCTCAGTGCAGTTTTTTCCCAGACCATTGTTAGCTTACAAGCCAAAAAGAGTACCTTCTGACTCCTTTTTAAAGTTCATCATAGAATGTATTCCTGGCTACACTAGAACAGCTTACTACCTTATTCCATTAAAATAGTGAAACTATGTGCTTCAATGAAACTATCTTTCAAAATCTTAGGAATGATCAGTTGATCACATTTGAAAAGCAAAGAGAAAAAGTAATAAAAAAGATTGGGGGATAAGAGTAATAGCCACTGTGTTGCTATACTAAAGATACAATGATTGCACATAGAACATTAAGCTCAAAAAGTTTTTAAGTCATGGAAAAATGATATAAGCCCACAACTTGACAACTATGCTGGCAGAACTATATTCAGACTCTAAGCCAATTTCTCTCAACATGGACTATCTAAACAGAAACAACATTTGTCCTCATCTGAAGAGGATCAGGAGATCTGAAACTGCAGATATGTTAACCTCAAACTAAGTTAAAGATAATTCTACATGAATATGGAGTCTTTGCTATTATCTTGAAACCACTTCTCATGTGCATGAGACAGAATTCAGAAGAGAAGCCCAGCATCTTCCATTTAATCAATTATATGTCAAGGTAATCATTTAGTCTCCAAATTTTCATTAAGCAGATAAAAAGCAAAAACAAGCCATTGATTTTAACATGAAAATGGTGATTTTCCTTCTGATCAGAAGTATAACCTGAGATTGAAGGTGACCACCAAAAATGTGTTGAATAAGGGTTGTCTCTTGAAGGTTAGGAGGGACAGCTCTTTCTCCACCAAATTCATCAAGGCAAACAGATTGCATTGTATCAATGGCAAACCTATAAGAATATTAGAAATCTTTAGTGTCTTAACTAACTAACTATAAGATAGAGTCCTTCTAAACATAGTCAGTGTGCAGTGAACTACAGAAAGCCAAGAAATTGCTGCAATAGTAAATAAACCTCATGAACTCATGAGCATCCTCTTGTCTTCCATAACCTAGAGTACCACCAATATTAGGCAACTGAGTAAGATTATGCATCGGAGTAAAGGCCTGTGAACTTTGCCTTGCTCGTTCAAGGTGGGCTTGAAACTCACATAGAAAGCACCAACCGTTATAACTGCCTGAAAAGCAATAACAACCGTAAGCATGAGGAAAAGTCACAGAACCAATTAAGAAGCAAAACAGTCTTGTTTATGACATTACATTCTTGACGATGGCCTTTTTCCAACAAGTAGGCAACGAGTGGCCTTGTGAATGAGAGACATTGGAGAACCACATTAGCAAAGCAGCTGCACAGATTTGCAACAAATGTAATTTTGTCCCTAAATGTTCTTATGGCAATCTAATGATAGCATATAGTAAAGCTTGGTTGCGACAAAACACCAACCTATTTCCAGTATTCAAGAGTCCGCAAGGAGGAAATCCCGGTTTGTCCCAATTCAAAAATTTCACAAATTCGTCATATGGAAAAAGAACCTGAAAAAAAAAGGGGGTCAAATTTTCGTTATGCGAGAAATATATATAAGATTCAACCAGGTAAATAAAGTGCCATGTATTTTTATCAAGGTATCTGTGAAAATTACAGTTTTGGGATGCTTGATAGGCCTGGAAGTGCCGCAAGCAGGTACCAGTGCAATTGAAGATAAATTTTTAGCCCCAGCTGCAGAAGCTTTAAACCCACGATTAGTTGCCCCACTCTGAGTCGAATTATTTCCACTAGATAGATGAAAATCCCTGCATTTTGACTTATGCCCAGATTTCCAGTGTGACTGTTGGCATGCTTGTGAGCTGATAAATAAACACATGCAAAAATCAACTTGTCAACTTCATGGGTCAACGTTGAAGTTGCAGCATCAAATTAACAAAAATCAGTGGCTGGGGAGACCCTTTGAATTATTGAGACCCAAGAAATCAAAACCCCATGATCACATTGGAAACAAAAATAACAAGAAACCAATCATTCACAATTAAGAATGAGGGACTATTTGTTTGACGTACCAGTATCTTACGGCTTTGCAGCGTGAGCACTTTTTAGCGCCGAAGTTGCCACAGACAACACAAACAGGATCATCCTTGAGAGCGCCAGGCATTGGAATTCGATCAGCGGGCTGTTCCCCGTCGAAATTGGCGTCGACCTCAAAGTACTTCGAGGCCGTCTTCTTGACCACTGTATGCAATCCAACAGCTACAATAAAAGCCGAGAATATTAATTGCAGGAACCAATTCAGATCCCACGATACTCCAGAGACAAGCATCTACGCCACCCCCGCGTTGATGATCGATGATATTCCTTCGATCCTATGGATTTTCATCGATTAAATTACATGCACAACAACATGAGCTTCCCTCAACACAGATTAGGGTTTTGTTTTGTTTTTTTTTTTTTTTTTTTATCGTTTGTCTTCTCTATCAGCGTTGCGGAGACAGAGCTACCCCTATCTCTTAGCTCTCTTCCTTCGTGACTTCATATACATATACATATATAGATATAGTTATATATATATATATATATATATATATATATATATATACGGAATAAATTTACGAGTTCCTCACGCTTTCTCGGTCTCCTTTCCCTTTTCCTTTCCAAAACAGAACGCCGAGTAGAAGAAGTGTGTTATTAATTAAAGAAAAAATAGATCAACCCTTTTTCTAAAATTTAAAAACAAAACAAGGTTGTTTTCTTGCAATGTGAGAAATCACCTTTTTGATGACGAAGAAATTTTTTAGGCGTTACATAATCATCAAAATTTAATTTATAAGACAGATAAAATTTTTATATATAATAAAATTTAATTGTTAAATATATAAATGAGGTAATTATAACGAGAATGAACGTAATACTGTAATTTGCCCTCTCACATGTAGTGAACAAACAAGTGTATCCAACAAAGAACCAAAAGGAGAAGGACGTGGAGGTTGCTCCAAATATTTAGAGCATGTTTGGTATAAAGATTATACGAGGGAGAGAGAAGGAAAGGTGTACGTCTCTTATATTTGTTACGTTGATTTCTTTTTTTAATAGAATAAAATTTTTCTTTAAATGATGGAATGAGTTTTTTTTAGGTAGGGGATAATATTTTTAAATGGTTAAGTAATTTTTTTAATTTTAAAAATAAAAAATATATATATAAATTCTTTTCTATTTTTATTTTCTTTCCTATTTTTATTTCTATCAAAATTCATTCTATATACTAAACGTAATCTCAGAGTAGGCTCCACGTGTGTCTCTCTTGTTTCCACAAAATTGGGGAATTTTAGAAATTCCCATACCCAAGAGGGGCTTTTAATTAATTTAGTTTTGTGATTCATTTATTGGATGAGAGAAAAGAAAAATTATGATTAGTCAATGTAGAGATGGTACTTAAGTGTTTCTAAGATAATACTTTTAGTTGATTACCATAAATAATATGAAAATCATTGTTTCACGTTACTTGTTTGGTAATATGGTAATTCAACTTGGCTTGATAATATAAATTAATAAACTTATCATTTATTTATTATAAATAATATATTATATAAATTTATACATCAAACTCTTTTTATATATTAAAATGTTATATAATTTAATTAAATCATTAAAAATATGATTATACCTAATTAGATTTTAATATACAAGGTCTTATCAGTACTTTTCAATTATAACTTTAGAGTATTCATTTCTCAAGTTAGGTTAAGTTTTGACCTAACTCTAGGTCTGATACCTGAACCAGACTTAATTTAATTAGTATTGGTTAAGATAAGCTTAATCGATGTTTTTTTTTTGATAAAAATTATAAAATGATTCATAAAAAACAAAATTTTTATATAAGTCCTTATACAATTATATTTTGTTATTAAAAATTATATATAAGTTCATATAAAATAATTTTAAAAATAATAATGATTGGAATGAGTCACACTAAAATTAATTTAGTATCAAACTTTGCTTAATGGATTTAGTATTAAATTAGTTTAGATTGGTCTCCCCAATGAGCCATTTTTTTCTTTAATAATTGATAAAAATTATAAACTAACTCTATAAAAATAAAAATTATATATAAGTCTTTATAAAATTATATTTTGTTTTTAAAAAAATAAAATTTTTATATAAATCTTTATAAAATAAATTAAAAAAAATCATTGAAGTAGCCTAGGTTAATCAAAATTGGTTAATATAGCTAATTTGACATAGTCTGTTTAAATTATTTTTTAACTACTTAACCTGATGTGATAAGGTAGAACTTGGTCGCCTAAATTACCATGCATTATATGCAGCATTGCTCATCTATACTTTTTTATTTTTAAAAATTAATATAACACAATAAATTTAGATAAATATAATATATTTTTTAGATAAATAATATTTTTGTTAAAAAAATAATGTTTATCATATTTAATGTTATATAGTGCATCACCAAATAAATATATTTTATATGATATATTGTCTTATATCACATTAAATATTATATAATCTTCAAATTTTATTAGACATTGTCCAATCAAATCGAATTGACCTTTATTTGCAATCATATTATATTTTGTCCATGCTTGTAGATTCACTGCACATGTAATAGCCACTTAATCATTGTACTCAAGGGTCGAGCTGTAAATATGTTTGTTTTTTGGAGGGGAGCACTATAGGTTATATAATACTTATAATTTTTTTAAAATATTACTATTATATATATATATATAAGATCGAATTAACATTTACATGAGAAAGCAATGTTAATAAAAAAAGTTGAATTTTGTTATCGTTACATCTCCTTGATATTTATATAAAACAATGCCTTATTATTATGTAAAAAAAAAAAAAAAGATAAAGAGAACCAGAATAAAACTCTTCAAAATTTTGATAATTTATAAGCTTAATTTTTGTTGACTTTACATATGAGAATGGACTGAATAAAAGACCCATGTTTGTATCCAAAAATTAAAGACATGTGTCCTATCCTCTCTCTTCGCTTCGTTTGATTAGATAGTAGAAAAAAAATATAAAAAATAAATAAGTAAGATAAAAAATAATTGTTATATTTTTATTTTTATAAAATAATAAAAAATAAAATACCATAATAATTATAATAATATAATAAATAATACACATAATTAAATAATAATAATTCATCCTTACAACAAATCAAATGGGGTTGGAGCTATCTACAATTGCAAACAAACTAAACTTTGATCTCTCAAGAAAATAAAATAAGGAGTTACCTTGTTGTGATTATTAATTCCATAACTAGGTATCCAAATAAACTATCTTAACAATAAATATTGACTAGATCATTACTAATAATTTTCTTCAAATAACTTGTTATCTTGCAATAAACTACATATGTTACTCTTCTTCTTTTATAATTTACTTGCGATTAGGCTTTGAAACAAATAAGAGAGAATACAGTTAAACAGTTTAAAATTAATGATAAAGAGTTATTATATATTATCTCCCAATAACAAATATTTTAAAAAGTAAGTTGATTATTAAATTGATTGAGATACTGATTTATTATTTATTAGTTTAATTATAGTTAAATTAGTGATAATTGAATATATATTTTTTTATATTAAAATTTTAATATAAAAAATAAATATTACTAAATTTTAAATATTTAATTACAAATTTCATATTTTTTAAGATGTTTAAGTGATTTTTTAAAATTAAAAAATAAAAATTTTTCATAATTAAACTTTAAAAGTATTTAATTTTGATATTTTGGGATTCTCAAATATACTAAAATTCCACTTTTCATAAAAGAACAAAAATGTAAGTGGCTTAAAAATCATAAATTAAAAAATAATAATTTATCAAATGGAATACAAAATTAACCAAATAAAAAGTGTAGTTATAAATAGTATATATATTAGTTTAGATATTGTTATATTATTTTATTGAAATATTTATATGTGTGTGTGTGTGTATATATATATATATATATTAAACAATATATAATATTATTGAAAGAAATTTGTGACTTATATAGTAAAAATTTTTGACGTGGTAGAAGGTCGCGTTTGAGTCGAAAGTGAGAACCTGTGCCACATATTGTTTTGGTTTGATATTGAATTAAAACTAAATCAAATTAAACTAATCAGTTTTGTAAAATAAAATATTTATCTAATTTTTGGATTACAATTAACTTGGTTTGGTTTAGTTTATACTTATTTTTTTCAAGCCATTAATTTTTTACATATTTATGTGATAAAAAAATTTAAATATACTTTATTTCAAATGTTCACTATTATCAACTTACTTCTTTTTTCTTCAAACAATAATCTCATATAACTTACAAGTTATTTTTCTTATAATTATCTACTATCTACATAATTAACTAATTATTTACAAATATCAAATTAAATTTTATACAAAAAATCAAAGAGTCAAAATTGATTTGTTATTTACTACATAATATTTCATTATATCTATCAAATTTGCACATTAAATATGTATAGTAACTAAATTTATTGGTTTTAATGGAGAGATAAAAACAAAACAAAAACTGAAGTAACATATTAATTTGGTTAAAATTGATTCAATTTAATCAATTTTTACGTGGAAAAAATCAATTTAAATCAATTATTTTCACTTTAGTTTAATTTAATTTGTTTCAATTAATTTGATTTACTTTTGAACACCCTGATTAAATAATTGCAAAAGGGGCCAAATGTAAAATTCATCATCAAGTTTATAGACACAATCTGTATAAGTAAATTAAAGACCAACATTCAAAAATTTATCTTTTTCGGAAGATGAAATTTTACACCTGTAAAGTTGGTAATATCATAAAGAATATCTAAACCTCATTTGGCAATCAAAGAAGCTATTATCTTTTTGATAGACAAGATTTTTTTTTTGGTTTTTTTTTTTTGGAGGTGGTGGGGGAGAAGTTTTTCTTTAAGTATAGGATTATCACTGTAAAAATGACATGAGATCAACTCTTTTAATTTCACATAATTCATAAACCTTTAATTAAATAATTGACTCGATTTGTCAATAGACTATGTATAGATTATGATGAAAAAATGTGCCTCAACACTAATGGTTTGTTTGGATGGAATGAAAAATAAGGGAGAGATAAAAGTTGAGAAGAAAAGAAGAAAGAAAATGAAATTTTACTTCGTTTGGATGTAAGAGAAAAATTGAGAAAAAAAAAAAGTTGAAACAAAAATTGAGATAGATCCCAACAAAGTTTTTTCTCTTAAAAATAGAGAGATTTTGATAGAAAAATTGTGCGTACCATGGTTCAGAATTTCAACCATAAAAAGTTTTCAACTAAAATGTAATCAAAAACATGTTTTAACTGCAATTTGGTTAGACAAATTTCGATTATATTATAGTCAAAAAAGTATTTTTTGATTGCAATGCATTTGGAAATTAAAAATATATTAATTTAATAAAATTTTTCAACATTTTAATCCATTAATTAATGTATAATTAATTATTTACAATTTTATTATAAAATTAATTAATAATAAATATGTTTTACAAAATAATAACATATTTTTAATATTAAAATAAACAAATATGTGTGTGTGTATATATATATATAACCTTTAACTACATTGCAATCGGAGGGTTGCGACCAAATAATAATTGGATATATATTTAGATTACCTTTCAATTAAAATATATATAATGCATTGTCCCTGATCATGCATTATACATATATGTGTTGCTAGAGGCAACCAATTATATATATATATATATATATATATATATATAATATTTAAATCAATTAATATATATTAAAATAATACTTATAAGATTTTAAAATAAATAATTATACTTATTGTATTAAAATAATAATTTATAAATAAATTTTTTAAAGTAAAATTTAATTAACTTAAAAAATGTATTTTTAAAATATTTTTTTAATTTAAATACGTGTTTTATTTTAATATTTTTTTATCTTATTCAAAAGTAATTGCTTTATATTATTTGAACTTTTTTAAAATTAGTTTTCATTTTTTTCATTATTCTTATTTTTTAATATGTATATATATATGTATAAATTTAAAATAGTTGATATATTTAAAACATAAATTTATTTTAAATATCTCATTTATTAATAAAAGTTATTAATATTGACTTTTGTCTCCCATACTTAGAAAAAACAAACGAATAACTAAAATGCTCCGCCTCAAAAATCATTTCCTCATATGCTCAAAAATATTTTTTTTATAATTAATGAGTCCATGACCCTCTGATAATAATTTTTTTTTGGTCACCACAAATATAAACTAAAAAATAAAAATAAAAATGATTATAGCTAATTAAGAATGCATGGAGTAATTTGGATTAGGCTATTAAGAATTTTTTTAATTATAAGAAAAAATAAAAAAATGACTATAATTTAATTTATATTTAAAAATACATTAAAAATTAATGTTTATTTTGATAGTTGGTAGAGCATTAATATTTATAATAAATCAATATTTTACTTGATTAATTGTATATTAATCATTGAATAGAAGTTTTTAATGCATTTAATAATTAATTACAATGATAGATTTCTTTTATGAATGAACAAATCAAAACAAAATGCAATAGATGTCAGACAGATGTATCATCATTCTATTACATGCCAGTGCCTGTCTATAAAGAAATTGAAGAGCCAATTCCTTTTACTTTTGCATCATTTGTTAACTATGCAAGTGTTAGTCTTTCTTCTTATATACCATCTTTTGTACCAGGTGGATCTTTTTCACTTATTGCCTTTTATTTTGATTTGTTCATTTATAAAAGAAATCTATCATTGTAATTAATTATTAAATACATTAAAAGTTTTATTCAATGATTAATACACGATTAATCAAGTAAAATATTTATTTATTATAAATATTAATGCTTGGCAACCATCAAAATGAACATTAATTTTTAATTTATTTTTAAATGTAAATTAAATTATATTCATTTTTTATTTTTTCTTATAATTAAAAAAAATCTTAATAGCCTAATCCAATTACTCCATGCATTCTTAATTATCTATAATCATTTTTATTTTTATTTTTTAGTTTATATTTGTGGTGACCCTAAAAAATAAACATAATGCTGCAACCCTCCATATATTTTTCAAATAAAATATGGGTCGCAGTATCTTTGATGTTGCGACCCATTAATTATAAAAAAAAAATTTAAACATATGGGAAAATAATTTTTGCGGCGGAACATTTTAGTTATTCATTTGTTTTTTTAAGTATGGGAGTAAAAAAGCCTATTAATATTAGATAATAACGACATTATTGTTATATTAAATTAACAACTTTTCTTTTTTTTATATTTTCTTTTTGTTTATCTAAATAAATGAAGAGAAAACATAAAAAAAAAAATTCTTCTCTTACTTTTTTTTTTTTTTCTCTTCACTTTGTTTTTTCTCCATCCAAACACAGTTAAAGCTCCTTTCTTTTAGTGGAGAATATTCTTTAAGAATTATGCTTCTTCTTTTTGTGGGTTCCTTCCTTTGGTCATGTAATTTTGGGTTCATCACAGCTACGTGTTTTTGCTATTACAGAATTGTTCCTGCACTATTGGATGAATAATTGTAATAATTATTACATGTCACCATTTTTAAATGGGGATCTCATTCAGTTCGCAATTTTACTATAATAGATTCTCCCTTCCTTTATGTATCAGGCAGTATTTTCCTTTTTCTTTTTTTTAGGACTTTCCCTTCTAGATCTCTTCTTTATTGTTTATGGACTCTTATTAGTAAAAATATACTAATTAACGAAGAAAAAAAAAAAAGCAACTTAAGTCACGAAAATGAAACTCTCTGTTTGGACCCCCCCCCCCCGCGCCGAAAAAAAAGGCCGTCGCCTCTTTGTGGCTAACTCGAACCATTTCGAATGCGGGGCTCATTCAGGAGACGTCAAACCAATCCAATACCCAAAAAACTGCAGTTACACTTATGGCCTTTTGGGCTGTCCTTTCCACAAACAGAAATTATTGGGTTGTTTTGGCCCAATATGTTCACGCCCTTCACTCCCCCGCCACCATGCTCCTAAAAGAGAGGAGAGGAAAAAGCAAAAGAAGAAAAGAATGAACACATTCAAATTCAATATTCACGCTATCTAAAAGATTAGAATAAACAAATGATCATAGAAAACATTAAAATAGAGGTAGCTAGTTGTTGATTTAGACGAAGGAGGAGAATATATAGGAGATAGTGGGTGCACCACGACAATTTAATTAATTAGATGAAGCCCATCCATTTAGTTTGTCTTTAAACAGCAATATAGCCCACATAATCCATTAATAAGCAGAAGAATCAGCATGTGTAAAGGCGCTTCTGAACTAAGCTTAATCAAGGGTAACCTGTTGCTTTTTCTAATTTGTTTTTCTTTCTAGCATTCTATTTTCCTCATTCGAAATAATATTTAGGGCTAATTTGATTGTGTCTAGCAAAGGAACCTCGAAGCTTTAATTGTGAAACAAGATCATCAAAGAAGGAAGGTAGGGGTGAAAGTGAAAGTTGCCTAAAGCAAATGAACAGATATAGAGGAAGATTTGAATATGACATGGACGTATGCTTGGGGTAAATTATGAAGTAAATAAGGTTTGCAGGAAGAAAACCCGGAGTGGTGTTGTCCACTATATATCCATTTCTAGGTAGCTAGGAAGCTATAACAGAGTCGGCCATGGAAAGTTTTGTACGTGGGGTATATGTTATTGGAAGTCTCAAGAATTCTAATCGAACATTCTCGCAGAAGCTACAAGAATATATGGAGTCAGAAGGATAATTTAGTGATTTAGACGTGCGTGGAAGCTTGCATTCAAATTTAGTAAGTAAGAAAGACGACCAAAATGCATACATTTAAGGTTGCTTGATTCATCAACAATTTGTTCCCGGGCTTCCCGGATTCTGTTGGGTTGCTTGGATTTTTCTTTTTTCCTCTCTCCAGTGTTTTGCTCTTCGTTTCAACTACAACCTTTGCCCACTTGTAATTAATCTAACAACCAACTTGCATATATCTGTCGTCTCATTTATATATGATTTTTTTGTTCTTAGATTCAATGGTGCAAATTTAACGTTTTCTTAACGTGTGGTTACATTTCTTCATTATGTTAATAACAAGTGAATTTCACATTATCAACAAGATATTTGTAACTTTCTTTTAACGTTTTAATAATGAAACGAAAGATTACTAATAAAATGAATTTTTGGATGCTTACGAGATTAATAGTCAGTTACTAACATATTAAAAAAAAATACTAATTAACACTTTGAGATAATGTTACCAGTACGCTAATATTAGCACAACTATACTTAGTAACTGATCAAATGTACATTAAAGAGATGTGACCAACATCTTGAGAAAAAGGTTACCAACAATTACACCAATATATATGGAATATAAATTTAAACCGTAAAATTTACCTTTATTTTAGATAATTCAATAGTTGATCATGGTCCCATCAAAAAATCAAGTTTAAATACAAATCATATGATGTTACATTTCGACTTAAAAAAATTAACTGGGAAATATTTCTTATAAGGTAAATAACATTTCACTCAATTGAAAAAATTTAAATTACATGATCCCTATTCTATTCTAAAAAATTATACTCAATAGACTTAATATATATATATATATATATACACTATACTAATTTCTCATACAATAAAAGATAAATTATAATTATGTTTATTTGGACCAAAATATTTTTATATTTATTACTTATATAATACAATAAGTATTAAATATATATTTGATCAATATAAAAATAAATATTTTTAAATTTTAAAATAAAATATTTTTTTTGGTTTTCAACACAAAAAAGAACATTAAAATAAAAGTTTTAAAAAATGTATTTTTAATGAAAGAAAATAATATTATATTCAATACTATTTAAATCATATTTTAACTTTTAAAAAATTTTCATATATTTTTATAATAAAAAATAGTCAGTTATATATAAGATAAATTATTTTGTTTTTTAAGAGATGTTTAAATTATATATATAGCTTTAACATTCTCGCTCTTTCACACATCAATCTTCCTTCTAATTTCACTCTTTTGTTATCTACATTGGGACAAACCAATAACAAACGCCAGTGCTTAAAAGTGGAAAAGAGATGTGTTGGAACTTGGAAACTATACGTTATCGCAATTAGGCTTGTATTGTATGCAAGAAATTAGAGGGCACGTACGTGAAAGCAGAGGTACCTTAAAATCTGAGAAACATTAGTCGGCATGTAGGATTTGTTTTTGCACGGCCTGAGTATGTGGAAGGGAATATGGAAATTGGGAAGACTACTAATAACTTTTATATATCCACATATTTGTGAAAAAAAAAAAATCCTCAGACTCATATTTTAGCTAGTGATAAATTTCGATTTTGTTTTCATTTTTTATTGAATTATTCAACCCCTAAACTTATTTATCAGAAATTTTTAAAATAAGTTAAATTTTCTTAAGTTAAAACATGTTTACGTGATATATATTTATATAAAGTCTTGATAAGAACTAAAATGTTTCAAACAATTATTGATATGTTTCAAAACACATAGAATGAGTTTTGAATCTGTTATATATATATATATATATATATATATAAAATTATTTCTAATATATGGACGAGGTATGTATATCATATTAACTAGCTAATCTCTTTAAAAATATTCAGAAAAATCCTTAGACTCGATCTTATTCTCTATCCTCATATCCAAACTTTTTTTTTTAATTTTTATATTCAAATTTAAATAAATAGATTTTAGAAGTATTAATAAAGTTTCAGTATTTTGCTTATCCTAAAATGTGGGCGATTTTACTACGGGAGGAGCATTAAGAGTTAACCTTAATTTAAGCTAACAATAACTTTGAGAGGGAATATATTATAAGTTGAGTTACCACAAATGTGAAGTGCTAATATTTAAGCAAGTATAACACCATCTTGCAACTACACATATCATCGGAAACAACCTAAGATTTAAGACTAATTAAGAAAATCCAATGAAAAGGACAGCACAACGTACGCCAAAACTAATCCGCTTATTAAGAATGTTGTCTACCAGTCCCTATGCGTTGGAGAGGTTTGCTACCATAACCAATTATTTTCCCAATAAACAAAGTCACGTCACCAACCATTCATTACCAAGCATAAACTAACACTTTCATTGACGACGTTTAAGTCGTATAATTAAGATGCGAAAACCATTATGTAATTAAATTAGAACTAATTAATTATCCAAAAAGAATGTGTACAAAATGGGAAAGTCCTTGTTTTGTGCAGTACTGCTTTCACAGGGATAGAAAAAAAAAACATGTCCATGAGTCTTCCTTTTGAATTTTTTATTGAGACGCAGAATTTAGTTTTAGATTTTATTTATATATCATATCACATCTTTTCTCGATCCTTTGAGAGAAAAGAAGCATTGCAACTTGACTGGTGCAGCTGGTGGTATTCATGATCATCAATTGCAAACTGGCATTCCATATAATTGGCATTTCAATAAAGCGACCACATGAAGCATATATTAATGTCATGCGTCGTGAAAACCAGCAGCCCCATGTACTTTATATACGTAGTAGATAACTTGGTAGAAAGGTGGTGAAACGAAAATCAGCATACTGTCATATATAGATAATAAACTGAATTAATTTTGGACATACATAAATGGCGATCAATTATCAAATACCTATCCATATTGGGAAAACCGAGGCTACAATAATTCCGAATTTGACCACTATAAATGGCTAAGTACGTAGATACAGTTGTCCAAAAAACACTGTACAGAACAGATGAGAATATGGCTTCGTTGTTCTGCCGCGTATAGAAATAGGACAACTTCTATTAATGTATTTTATAATTAACCTTGGACCAATGGTACAATTTACACAAACCATGTCTCTCCAACTGTTACAACTACTGCTACTAATAACAATAATATATGATGAGGACTCATGATTTTATTATTGGGATATTTTTTTAAAAAAATTAATATAAAGGATTCAAACATTATAAATATTATTATAAAAATTAAAAATTTTAATATTATGCTACAGGACCAAATGAAATTTGATGGATAAGAATGCCCTCTGTTAATAAGTCTCTTGAAACTTGCGCAATCTACTCCATTGGGTCCCTCCCGCTATTTTTGTTTCCCACGAGGTCCAGCGACTTCCATGATTATCCTCCTTTGTTTCTGGATCTGTCTGTCCTTTAATTCATCAGCATTCTTCCCTTCATTTTTTCATTCGTTCTCCCCCCATTTCTTCCACCTTTCATCAGATTTTCTTGTCATCCCGCATCTTCATCAGTCATGGTGTGAGTAGAGGAGAACAGAACGACCTAGCCTTTTTGCATAATTGAGTAAGTAGCAATTTATACTATGCGACGTCTCTCAAATTCTCATGGTTAATGACAACTTCTTTTTCCTATGCTTGTTAAGGATAGTCTGGACCTGGAGTTATAAGGAGTTTTAGACGTTTAACAGGTTTACGACCATTATTGATGTTCTGTTTCTCAGAAAGAATGTAATACTAATAAAAATATTATTACTTCTTTTTAGGAATATTACTACCTACTTTTAGCTTTATTCTTACTGATATTGTTGTTTTAGTGTAAAAAATGATAAGCAAAGTCTAAAGGTTTCTAATTTTTTTAGGTGTAGTTGTGATGAGTAGATGATGAAAAATCAAATGTCAGGTGAGGCGTTCTGCTACTTTCATTTGGGTGGACAAATCTTAAAAGATTCAATCGGGAAGATCCAATACCAGGGGGGTCGAACAGGTAGAAGACTGATAAAGGAAGGTATATCGTTGGAATAACTAAAGAGATATGTAAAATTATGCATAGACTGTGATGACAATGAAATAGAAATGAAATACATTTTGAAATTTGATGGCTCTCAGTCATTGGACCTGGTGGACGATAATGGTGTGTAACAACTGATCAAATATAATGATCAATGTGCATATATATATATATATAATCAATGGGGAACAAACCAGAGCATCACCATCCCACTTAGTAATAAGGTGAGAAATTAGTCTTTTATGACTTGTCCAGTAAATATCTACTATATGTTATAATTTTAATTGTTATACTTGGTATTGCTCCTAGACTAACAAAAAGTAAAATGAATGAAAATGCAGAATGAATTCAAATTCAGTTCATTCCACTACTGGGTCTCATTCAAATCGGAAACTTGTACTTCATCCATATGCCATACAAAGTGTCCATTCACAAATGACTGAATTAAATTCTACCAAGTGGACAGATTTGATTGTTGGGTGCGGGTAAATTTTTTTGAATGCTATTCAATTGAAGCAAGCACTGTATAAGTATAGTATTGCTCATAAATTTGGATACACTTTCCTAAAAAATAGCTTCCACAAAATGATTGTCAAGTGCAATGTGGAAAGATGCAAGTGGAAGCTAACAACGTATGCAATGGCTAAAAGCACACTCTTCCTAAGTGTGTGAACCTTTTATAGTGAGCATGTGCACTCAACACAAGATAACTTGATAGTAATTCACAAGCAAATGGCAGAGTTAGTAGCATCTATAATGGTTGAGAATGCCAGATCAAGTAGAGATAAAACACTAAATAATATCCGTGGTGAGCTGTTCAGAGAATATAGATTGGCATTAAGTTACCATCAAGCATGGCAGGAGAAGGAGAAAACTTTAGTTGATATCGATGGACCAGTAGACCGATCGTACCTGCTAATTCCTTAGTTGTGCAACCATTTACTGGAAACAGATTCAGAAATTATTGCAATGTGGACTTCATCGACGAACAACTATTTTAAAAGGTTGTTCATTGCATATGGATGCTATATAACTAGCTTCATTCTTAGTGCACGACTGATATTGTACATTGATGGTTGCCACCTTAGTGGACCATACTTGGGGGCTCTCTTAGCTGCATCTACGTATGATGCAGATAATGACTTGTTTTCACTTGCTTATGCAATTGTAGGTGCAGAAACATTTGATGATTGGGTGTGATTCCTTCAAAAGGTTAAATACTTAATTGGTAGCATAGAAATAACTCTAGTTTCAAATCGCCACAATGTCATAATCAGTGCAGTAAGAGAAGAATTTGGTAGGAAGAGACATGCATTTTGCTATCGGCATATAAAGGAGAATTTTAGTAGTGAGTTCTTAAAAGTTTGCAAAGGACAAAGAAGACGGTGTAAGAATGATGCGCTGAAATTGCTAGTTGGGATTGCTCATACTCGGTTGGGCACAGACTATGTGAAAGCATTGAAAAAATTAAGGTCATTCTCCCCTGAATTAGGTAGATGGGTAGAGACCCAGGCTAATGTTGATAGTTGGGCATTAGCCAGATTTCCATACCGACAATGGGATAACATCACCACGAACCTTGCAGAATCTTTTAATGCATGGACAGTGAAAGAAAGGAAGGACAATGTTTGTGTATTAATCAATGAGCACAGGGATAAGCTAGCTAAAAAATTATATGCTAGCAAGGAAGTCATGGCTAAATGGACATACATGGTAAGCCCAAGGATTGAGGCAATGCTGAAAGAGAATGTTGCAAGGGTAGAAAATATGATAGTAGAGCACTATAGTATTAATCGGCTCCTAATTCGAATATGAAGTAATGATTTGAGGGTGAATGTGGCATTAAGAGAGTGTACTTGTCAAGCTTGGTAAATGTCTGGCATCCTATGTCCTCGTGCATGTGCAGCGATAAAGAAAATACATAGAAATGTGTACTCATATGTGGAAGAATGCTACTCATTGAGCTCACAACAAAAAATGTATATGAATACTATGATTCTTGTAGAGACTCATAATATGCCAAACCTGAACAATCTTTCGATTGACGATTATGCTAACAACACCTTCTTACTACCACCCATCACTAGCCATCCAGCGGAAAGATTGCAGAAAAGGCGACGTGAATCATAATTTCAAGATAAGACTAAATACATGTGTTATTGTTGTTAAGAGGTAGGGCATAACAGAGTTAGGTGCAAAACTTCCAATCTTTCTTTATCTTGATGCTGTAAATATCAAAGTAGCTCTTGGGTGGTTATACATTAGTGTTTTCTGAAGGAAGTGGTTAGTAGTATTGTAAATGTGTGAAAGTTAGGTTCTGTTTGTACATTGGTAGACACAACCTTTTTTTGTTTGGAAGTTTAGAAGTTGGGCTCTTTTGTACATGGGTAGAAAGAACCTATTTTTTGAAGTTATGATAGTTAGGCTCGCTTTTATACATGGGCAGACATAACTGATTTATTTGTACATGCATCAGGGACATGTAAAGATGTTTTGTAGTGGTTCTTTGTAGTAGTTGCAGGGAAGTGAAGTCCGAATTTGTTGGATTATTGGCAACTGTATGTAATACGAATGGAAAGTAATGAAAATAAAGTATGTGTTACAAGTGTTATGTGTATGTAATATTTGTTTATGTCAAATTTTCGTGTACAAGTTATAAAAAGAATTTATAGCATATTAGTATTTAATTGAACTAATCATTAAAACCTCAATTGGAAGGTTTAGGTGTATGCATGTTTGTGCATTTTTTTCTCCATACTATGTCATTTTTTGTTAGTTTTGTAACTTTTCCTTCCCGAATGTAAATGGAGGTTGATCATCTTTAATTTTTCTTGGGGTCTGGAGCAAACAAAAAGAATATGTCTTGATAGTAGACAACGCATTTTCATCCACGCATGGAATTTTTGCACTTGAGGTACTCAAATCATTTTATTTCAAAGGCATGGCTGAAAAGCATCTGAATGTAGCCGTTGTTCATTGTTATATCAGAACTCTAGCTTATTTTACTGCACGTGAATAATAATTTTAGTTACAGCCAACATTGCTGGTTTATACCCTCTGTGCCTTGTTAATGAAAAAATAGCAACTGGCTTGGCTTATGACATTTGTAACACACAACTTCCTGAAAATGATCAACCCAGATAATATCACACACAGCAGATCCAAAGGCATCGTTGAACTCTGAGGATTCATCAAGCTGGAGAAAGATGTCAAGGGATTCAGCTAGCGTGAGGATTTTCAACAATTAATTGTTTAGATTTTAGATTTTGGATTCTATTTGGTATCTAGAGACTGATCTTACAATCTACCATTGGTATGATACCAAACAACAATCCACCATTAGCGGGTCATCAGAAAGAAAGAAAAAAAATACAATCAGCAAATCAATTATTCCTCTTTTGATTTTCATTGTTGTGAATCCTTGTTGTTCACAATCCAATGGGATAGAATTTTAGGACTATTACCATGAGGTTTAGAGGGATCACTATTGGATTTAAGCACATTTTTGTCTATTTTTAGGTACCTTTCAAAGGATAATTACTAGTGTTGTTTATGTCCGTTGCTACATGTTTTTGAGATATTACTAGTAGTTTTTAGGGATTTTACTATCATATTTAGGCAATGAGTTTAGGACGTTAATGGCCAGCTTAGTGATATGCCATGCCTCGATGGACCTTAAACAAATAGACTATAATAATCTACCATTGGCGGGCCGTCAAAAAGAAAGAAAAAAAAATACAGTCAGTAGATCAATTATTCCTCTTCTAATTTTCGTTTTTGTGAATCCTTGTTATTCACAATCTAGTGGGATAGAATTTTAGAACTATTATCATGAGGTTTAAAGGGATCACTATTGGATTTAAGCACATTTTCATCCATTTTTAAGGACCTTCCAAAAGCTAATTATTAGTGTTGTTTATGCCCATTGTTACATGTTTTTGAGATATTACTAGTAGCCTTCAGGAATTTTACTACCATATTCAGGCAATGAGTTTAGGACGTTAATATCCAACTTAGTGATATGCTATGCCTTGGTGGACCTTAAGCAAATAAACTATAATATGTAGGCAAAAAAAATCAACTTAAGAAATTTCATAATCTTATTATAATCATAGGCTCACAGAATACTGGATTCATAGTTATTTATTCACAAGTTTTGAATTTATACAATTTTATCCAACAGAAATTACATAATCTTTGTCAATAAAATCTAGACAAACTTCAATATGAATATATTTAAATCTGAACAATCTTAAATCCAAGCTAACTTTGACTTATTCAAAAATTACACAAACAAAATATTGTAAAGCCACAAAATCAGCAGTAAAAGTTGTACAAATCAACACTCCTTGTCACTTTTACTGCAAATACTCATCCATCTTCGCTTTCAGATATTCAAATATAACCTTTGACAATGCCTTTGTCATAATATCTGCAAGTTGTTCAGCTTAGTTACCTCACTTTGAACATGTTTCAAATCTGTCAAAATACAATTGATAAGTTAAATGGCATGCTGGTAAATGATAAACAGGTCTATGTTGGGCATTTTCATTGTTTTGATACCAATTTATTGATATTGCAAAGGAAAGATTGCAATGATAGAAAATTGGGTGCTGGATTCATAGTTATTCATTCACAAGTTATTTACAATCGTCAGTTTGCAAGATTTACAAGTTTACAATTTCTGCCTGCAACTATAATAGGATAAAGTTTTGGGGAGAAAACTATCAATGCATCACGACTTCCTGGTTTGCTTCCCTTTGATTGTTATCCTTGCAATTGTCATTACATCACCTCGACACTTGTTCAGTGGATGGTTCACCAAGTCCCACATGAGTTGGACACAGAACGCATCTAACTCTTCCTGAAACCACAACCATTTACCCATGAGCCACCAGGCAATAAATTATAATAAACAATAAAAGATATGCTCAAACCGAAGTATATGTTGGCATGGTGCACCCTTCCCACTCAGACTTTGCTTCCCCAGTCCATAGTTGCAAGTATTTTATCAAATATATGCCACAATCATCACTAAGCAACAGATGAGATATCATAAAATCAGTCCATCCAGACAGTACTATAAATATTGTTAGCACAAAGTAGTTCACTTACATGTTTGGCTGTTAGGGCAAGTCAATGTATTTCATCGGGACAACTAGGCCTACTGCCACAAATCTCTCTGGTTTCAACAATTTTAATATTGTGGTTAATCGGTCTTTCTATTATATCACCCAAAAAGTATTACACACAAAGTATTATATACAGTTTAATCATGACAATTAACTTTAACAATTACATTTTAGTACAACACAGCCTAATCTTACAGTGATGTGGGCCATCTTTCTCTGGTCTGCATTAATCTTTTGACTCAATGAGTCAAAAGATGTATAGAATGCATGCATGAGGGTTCAGAGCAAAGCAGAACCAGTGGTCCATAAATAGTACAAGGGCGAATACCTACAACTATTTCCAAATGATTAACACTTTCTAGGGGGACAAACCAACAGAAAATTACAAATATCCTATAAGTACGTTACCAAGGTGTAGTCCATGATGTTATAGCCCACTTTGTTAGGCCACAATTTTTTCAGCAAATGATCCACATTGTACTGCCTGATAGGTTTTAAAAGGGTTCTTTACACCAATAATTTCATAAAGTATATCTAAGTAGGGCTTAAAAGTAAATGATCATTAATGATAATATGGTGTGAAGAAAAGACATATTAGTCACAAAGAAATTTTCATCCAGAATGTGTCATCTAACAGTCAAGTTCTCCCACTTTTGGTCTTCTATAAGCACTCTGCACACCATGGTCATCACTTACATACACTCAACAAACACAAGCATACGTTAATCACTTTTAAGAATTTTACATTAGTTGAGACATGCAAATGTTAGATTCATCGATGTGCTGATCCACTTCCGTCTACCAAGGCATTGGCACTCTGCACGGGTGAGGTAAAAGTCAAACAAATCAACTACTACCCTAATAACAAAGCAGATACATTCACTTACTAATATTAGTATATCAAATAAATTTTCAATGTCAGCGACATCAAATGAAATAATCAACTTAAATTATACAAACATATGAATTTTCCCATATTAATACACATACTTATTGCTATTTGCCGGAGCAGCATATGAAGTGCAACATTCATACACTGTCTTTTTCTCTTTCTTTGTTCTGGTATTGAGGGCTTCCTCCACAGATGGTGACCATTTGATGGCTTTTTTACGTTGTCGTATTGACCTGCGTGGGTATTCTTGTCCTTTAACTTTATCCTTTGGGCTAGAGGCATCTAGTGTTTTCCTCTTCTTTAACTCAGTCTCACTAACCTTTCTAGATTATTCATCCAATTCATCATCCTCCCCATCTTCGTTTGACATGTGCCTAGGTGATGCAGCTACTTCTTCTCCATCCCCTGCCTCATCACCAGCTACGTTGCCTGTAGAGGTTCCCTCCATGTCACCCACAAGAGTCACTGCATGGGTAGAGTTGGTAAGTTCTGTCTGCGGCATCAATAAATCTTTAGCAAAGCCATGAGCAAAGGTCATGAGTCTTTTATACATTTTCTTGATACCCTATAAGGTTCCACAAATAATAATTAGTTCACAAATACCTAAGAACCCTCAACATAATTGATATTCAAGGAGAATTAACGTTGAGGATCTAAATAAAGAGAAAATTTTTTCAACAGGACCTGTTATCACTGGGTTTCAGATAGATTATCATTGACTTAAAGCAAAACACCTTAAACCCAGTGGTAATAAGTCCTTTGCAGTAGAAATACGTCAACTCTAATTCTCTATTGAATTGCTTCAAATATATGAAGTGGTATCGGATGGTGAAATGCAAATTCCAAAGGGAGTGCACGTGGGCCTTTGATATTAAAGATTTCTTGCATCCACAAGTAATGTCAGAACAGTTGGTAAATTACTAAATAATCGTATACAGTAGCATTATCATATATATCCACTTAGAGAGTAACTTACCTGAGCATGCCCCTTCTCAAGCTTAACCCTTTCTTGGATGAGTTGTTGGGTCTAAAACTTGATAGCATTAGCATTGTTGGGCACAACTACATCTCTAAGAAAAAAATACTATAGGAAAAATACTAACCAAAATTGAACTTGTTAGATATGTGAAATAATAGGTCAAATAAATATACAGGTAACAAAACATACCATCAGAAATGGCAAACATCCTCCAATGCTCTTCTTCTTTACTTTTTTACGTGGAGTTTTTTTGAAACTTACCACTTCCTTTACAAGAGTAGACATGACAAGTTCTGTCCACTCATACGTGGCTATATGGTCGATGTCCATAATTGCAGGAAGCATTTTGTCATTCACGTATAAGCTAAAGGTCGGGTATAGGAAAGTCCCTAAGGCAAACAGCAAAAAAATCAGCTTGAAGTCTCTGCCAGCCTTGCCTCTTAATATAATATCTTTTACATCCTTCAACTTTTTTCCTTTGAACTTTCTTCTGACTGCATCTATGCCTTCTCCCTTTAAACTATCAGGTATAGGCTGGCCACTGATGGGAATGCCCATTATGCCACGGACATCTTCGGCTTTAAGCGGTACCCATTTACCTCTGATGAATAGTGATCTGGTTGAAACATCAAAGGCTGCAACAAGCTTTATGCATAAGTCCTTTGACAGGGTTTGGAATGCCAAACCTAGCAATTTTTTAAACCTCATTTTTTTCACCAATTTATTATGCACAGTGTTATCTCTGATAAATTCAACAGCTTCTTGAACTGAGAGGGCCAGCACCTTGTCCCAATTGGTATTTATAGAATACAAATAATTCAATAACATAGCATGAACTCATTAAATAAGGGATTTTAGGGATACTTAATAATGAATTTTTTCTTACACGGAATTTTCCACGAACATGCTCCTTCTTGTGCTCCATTCGCTCTTCATAAGCTTCATTCTTATACCTCTTTTGCTCACTTGGCTCTAACTTCTGCCACTCTGCTAAAACTGCAACATTCCCCTGTAGAAGGATAACTAACAATGTTACTCATTTTTTCACCATATTTTAGACATCATTTGTTCTACAATAATTATGTTGCCTATCTCTTTAATATTGTGAAACTTCCCTTTATTTTTTTTAATAAAATTTAGCCTTGAAAATGAAAACACTCACCTGATTAAGTCTTTTTTTGATTACCATAAATCATCACCATGTCATAAAATATAAAAAAATAGCACCTGAACTTCTGCAATCCAGATCTATATTTGTGTGAGGTATTGTCTTTATCCTCCATTGTACTTTATCCTAATAGTTACAAATCAGTACCACGGCCATAAATAACCAAAGAAACTATCACTAATCTCTTCTTATACAAATAACCAAGTCTGATTGACAATGACTCCACACATGCCAGCTACAAGTAATACAACCATTGTATTATAACTAACAAGCAAAACAGGAAATTTCTGTAGCATACATGCTTGTCATATATGTTGCATTATACAATTAAATTATGAATATTCTATACTCAACCTCCATTAATAATTCATACATTCATTTTGTCACATTATTACCAACTTTAGTGCTGTAGCCCATTACTACTAGGTTTAAGTATGTTACTATTGCACTTCAGGAAAAATACTGCCATATTTAGGGATATTCACACTTATTGCCCTACTTTTGTTTGAACACATTTAAAACTCTGCTTAGGAAATTTATTGACCTTTAAGGAAATTTATCAGGAACCATGGACAACTGTTACTACCATATTTATGGATGTTACTCTTATGCTTAAGGATATTTATTACCAGGTTTTAAGAACTGTCGTCTACTATTAGCTTTTAGGCGATTTACTTCTAACTTTAGTTATGTTACTACTTAATTTCAACAAATTTACTACCATATTTAGGGATTTACCATATCATTATTAGAGTTTTAAAACTTACTCCCAGGTTTAAGGATTTTGTTAATGAAATTAGAAAATTTTACACCATCGAGTTCCAGACACATCGCTCACTACTGGATCATCAAATCGAAATTCCAGTATCCCTAACTTATCCCTAAATTCCAGACACATTATCCCCCAACTTATCCCATATCCCAAATTCCAAATCCAGGTTTCAAACAATATTTAATACACAATACCATTCATCCAACGCTAGAAGGAATTTCACATCTAGAGTCTCACCATTCACTGCCCAAATCTTCTTCGCCAACGATATCCACATTTCCTTTTGATGTAAAAGCGTGTAAATACTAGCATTTACGAAGGAATGAAAGTGCGAAGGAGAGGTGCTGCTTACCTTGCTTTTTCACATATTTTCGAGTGCAGAAGAACCCGTCGAACACACGCATCATTCAAATCGTTGAAGGATGCCTCTTCGGCGATAAGCTATTTATGGATTTTGACCGGTTGCGAGAGAAAACTTCTAACAATTTTCACTTACCAATTACATGAGAAATCGACAATTGAGGGCAATAGAGGGAGGGAGAAGCGACCAGCGTCTTCTGGAGGGCAAAGGGCAACGATTTGATTTGATTTAGGCAGATTATTCAGCAGAGAAGCTAAGGGTATTTTTGTCTGTCAAAGTTCCTTTGGTCTTTCAGTATAATATTCAATTTTTTGGTCCTTCATAATAATATTTGCAATGTTTGGGTCCTCCGTACTAATTTTTCCTATTTTTTGTATATTTTTATAACACGTTTAATTATTTTACCCTTACTTCTATAAGATCCTACTAATATTTAATCAACCAAATCTTTATTTACAACAAAACGATCAAACCATATGGAACACGGATTAGAAAGTGATTGTATAAGTTCAAGAAGCTTTTGTTTATACAGATATGAACCCAAAAGAAGAAGAAGAAGAAGAAGAAGAATAATAATAATAATAATAATAATATTATTATTATTATTATTATTATTGTTATTATTATTAGTATGGGGTGAAAATAACACACACTCGTGACTATTTAAAAAATATAACTTTAAGTATCTATTAAATTCAAAGAATGGACCTCTTTGAATTCTAAGTTTTAAAATTAGTCAAAATTTAATAAATTTTGTTTATTTTATAAAATTTACTTTTATAATCAATGTCAAAATTATATCTTTAAGAATATGTATTAGAGATTTTTAAAAATTAAAAAATTTTATGAGGGTGATAATATTATATATATATATATATAATATTAATTATTTATTTTTTTAAGATAGTTGGTCCTAAATAGTTTCACGTAGGTCCGTCCTTATATTTATGAGTAGTGTAAATTAATTACTAAACCTACAAATGATTGTTCGTGTATGAGTTAAGAGATCAACTAAGATAAATTTTATTTTATTTTCCAGATTCCCCCTTATTGTTGTCCAAAACAATTTTGACTTGCAACATGCATAAACTAGACGAAGTGAATAGTACGTGGTCTTGCTTCTCGCGTAATACTTAATAATAATCAAAGCTTAAAGTTTCGACATAGTATTTCTTTAATTTAGATTAACCTGTTAACAAGGAACACATCCAGACAAAGAGATCTTAAACTATTAGCATCCATCCATACGTAATACGTTAGCTGTTAATTAGTTTAATGGTATGATTAAAAACCTTCTTAATTAAGAATCGGTGCTGCAGCCGTCCCATTGCTTATTTGAGTTTTTTTTTCCCTCCTTAATTTCAAGGTCTTTGTAGTCAGTACATGCACCAACAAGTGAAATACTTTTTTTAAAAAAAAAAACATAGATCTGTCATGTGGGTTGTTTCGTTAACCCCAGACTCTCTCGCACAGCGCGTCATTGAACGCGCCTCATCACCACGTCACCCTGTCAAGGGCGGGGAACACCAATAGCTTCCTTTGGATTTAAAAACTCCATTTCCCCATGAAAATCCATTTTCTCTTTCTATAATTTTTATGATTGAATGAATCTGTTTCTGAAGCGAGAGAGAGAGAGAGAGAGAGAGAGAGAGAAACAGTACTGCAAGGAAACATTATAAGATGATAGTTTGATCAAAATCTGAGGTTTCGCAGAGGAGGGGAACTCTGAATGTTGTTGCCTCTTAAGACAAACGCTCACACCCAAGAAAGAAGACTTAAAATACGACAGCCAAAACAAATGGCCCAGATTAATTTTCTATGGTTTTTGACCTCCTAATGCACATGGCTTCTGCCTCCTTGGGTTTCTGCTCTCTTCATTTTTATTCTAGTTTTCCTTTTCCTTCACAATCACATGCTGTCCTCTCCCTATGCGGGCTGTGTCTCTCTCCTCTAGTGTTTAGCTACGCTTTTATGATATATCATTGAAGGCTTTTGACTCCATAGTCCACACTCGAAGAGATTCCTCAGATCTACAAGAAAAGCTCTTTGGACATGGTCAACCTCAATTCTTCTTTCTGCGTCTTCTATGCTGTCTGGCTTTGATTGAATGCAAAAAGGTGAGCTTACATTTGAGCTCTTCGTTTCGTTGTTATAGTTTTTAATCTACTACGGGTTTGAGAGAATCCATTTCAATTCTCATACTTTTCCACTGGGGATGGTTAGTGAAGCTCTATTTCATTATTTGCAATTGCGATTCAGCTAATCGCTCTCTAACTATCCCGGTTCTCATGTGAACGTGTTCCAACTTTGTTTTCCACTTCGCATGTGTTCGTTCAAGTATCTACTTTGTTTTCTGTCAGCTCTAGAAGTCCCAAACTATGCAATACTGATGTTCAACTTCTGTTGAAAAAATCAAGAATTCCGTAAAATAGTTCAATTATTCAATTCATAATTTCTTCAACTTTTTTTAAGTTTTTTGCTAAACATAATCTTTTCGACTCCTGATATTAGATGATAATTTCTTCAACGGCTGTTTTCCACTCATGCACATTCAATATTTCAGTTTGTTACGGCTCTATATTATCTCTTGTGAGTTTTTTCTTTGTACTTTTTGGTTGAGGATGTTAGGAGAAAAGAGAAGATAGAAGAATAGAGAATAGAGGGGATTAGGAGAACTGAAGCTTCATTAACTGTCATAATATCCACTTTTCCCTCCATTACACAACTATATAAGAGTTAGCTAACTAACCAACTCCTCCAACAACTAATATGTTATTAACAGCACTAACAGACTAGACTATAATCAGTTACTAACTATTTATGCCTAACAGAGGGACTTCTGTTAATTTCTTGTTTTGGCTACCTTTAATGCACCGTTCACCTAGCTTCTTTCTGAAAATTGGTCATCTTGGAATGTCTAAAGATGGTCTAATTTTGGAACAAAGTCATGTAAATGGCCATAATTTACCAATTCCATGAGCTTTTTATCTTTGGTCTTCCATTTATTACCTTTGTCTTTAATTTTTGCTTTTCATTAAGAGGAAAAAGAAGCTAATTTCTCTCTCATTGTTTCCCATATGGTTGCTGATGTGGGATGTGATGATCATTGAGCTTGCAACCATTGTCATACTCTTAGAGCTAGTAATCGTTAAGTTCCTTTTCCTTGCTCTTTAAATATTCTCCAAATAGTGCATTTACTTCTATTTCAGTTTCTTATTTCTTGCTTGCTAGTATCTATTACATATATGTGTATATATTTGTTACGCTAATTACAAAATACAATCTGTATGAAATTGTTTTTGTTTTTTTTTTGGTTGAGTGCCTAACTTAAACTAATCTTGGCCAAACAGACTGCAACAGGCAGTAGTGCTTTGACTTCTCACCTAGTGTTCTGTTAGAGCTATCTTTTGGATATAAAAAGCCTTGAGTTAAAGCTTAAGATTTAGAAATGGAGTTGCAATGGCAAAGAGGGATGAATTAATTGAAATTACAAGTTGCATATTATAAAAGTACATTGGCTTGGGAATTGGATGTAATCAGTGTGCTACCATGGTTTGTGAGATGGAGAATGACTCTATCGAGGACATGGACATCGAAGTCCTCCCTTCAATGTGGCCTGAAGATATTGGAACCGATGTTGGAAAACAATTTAATATAGAAAAGCCTGGAAAGGACCAAGATATGTTGGAAGAGGTTATAGTAATGGAGGAGGCAACTATAGTTGATTTCAAGCGTCTCATGGAGCTTACAAATTATACAGATAAAGGGTCTTCTCAGCTGTCCTACCTTATGAAATACTGGGAGTATAAGCAGGCCAATGCTGTGCGTCTTCTTAGAGAAGAACTCGACAGCCTAAGCAAACAGAGGCGGGAGGTTGAGCTGAGGAAGTTGGAGATATTGGAAGAGCATCGATTTGAGAAGGAAACATATGGGGATAAACGCCCAGTTTCTATTTTGGATGAAGTATATGATATATGGCAAGTTGTACCATGCAGGAAATGTGATGTTGTTGTTCAAAATAAGAGAATTGAAATCGATGCTGAGTATGATACCGTTGTATATTGGAAACAGCGGGCCCTCCATTTGGAAAAATTGTTGGAAGCAAGTGTCCAGAGAGAGCAGATACTTACAGAAAAGTTGCAAGAATGTGTAAAGAATCTTGAAAGGCAGTCCTCACCTGTAGAAGAACTGTCCCAGATTCTGAAAAGGGCAGATAATTTCTTACATTTTGTACTTCAGAATGCACCTGTAGTTATTGGTCATCAGGTAAATTACAGTTAGTATTGCGCTGGTCACAGTATCTGAAACAACTTCTAGAATGATCTTAGCATGAGACATTAAAATACATTAGACATGTTGATTGTTTTCGTGAGTTTTTCCAGGACAAAGAGTTGCGCTATCGCTTTATCTATAATCATTTTCCAAGTTTGCACGAGGAGGTAATGAATTGCTGTTGAAGATCTTGTTTCAAGGTTATATGAAAAATGTTGTTTTAAGTTATTGCATTGTTTTTTTCTATGAAAAACGCCAACTTGTTCTTCAAAATGAAACTTTGTCTCATCTTTTTAATGCCTTTTACTTCTTTTCATAATGAATTTCTGCAATAAGTAAGCTGAAATATCTGAACTCTTAAATATACTCATCTTTTTCAGGACATCATAGGAAAAACAGATGTCGAAATTTTCACAGGATTTGGTGTTAAAGAATCTCAAGATTTTAAGAGAGAAGTTCTAGAGAAAGGATTACCTGCAAAAAGGGAAATTACCTTTGAGACAGAATTATTTGGGTCAAAGACATTCTTGATTTATGTTGAACCTGTCTTCAGCAAGGCAGGGGAGACGCTAGGAATAAACTATATGGGAATGGATGTCACAGATCAGGTAAACATTATTTTGCATCTTGCATCCTTTTGGTTGTAAAGAGGAAATTAATTTTTCTGACAAACCACAGGTGAGAAAAAGAGAAAGGATGGCAAGGCTTCGGGAAGAGATCGCAGTTCAGAAAGCCAAGGAAACAGAACTGAATAAAACTATTCACATCACAGGTTTAATCACTTAGTCAAGTACTAGTTGTCAGTTTTACTCCCATTTGCTTTGGCAGCAAGAAAGCTTATTTTTTCTTTTTTAATAGAGGAGACTATGCGAGCAAAACAAATGTTGGCAACCATGTCTCACGAGATAAGATCTCCATTGTCTGGGGTTGTTTGCATGGCTGAAATTCTTTCCAGGACAAAACTTGATCGGGAGCAAAGACAGCTCTTGGATGTCATGCTATCTTCAGGAGATTTGGTTCTTCAACTTATAAATGACATACTTGATCTTTCCAAGGTTGAGTCAGGTTTGAAAACTATCCTTGTTCCATGGCTCATATCTGATATCTAAACCTTATAATCATGTAAATGCTAATTTTAATCGAAGAGAAATTTGTAATTTTTCTATATTATTAGTAACAAAAGCTTAGGTACTGATCTTTTAATCTTCTCTATGAAGGAGTTATGAAGTTGGAAGCAACCAAGTTCCGGCCAAGAGAGGTAGTAAAGCATGTACTCCAGACTGCTGCTGCTTCACTGCAGAAAATATTAACCTTAGAAGGACATGTAGCAGATGATGTACCTATTGAGGTGAGCGGTTATTTAGAACTTCCATGCTTTGCTGTCAAATATTGCCTTTTAGCCTTGTTGCTGAACTACTTGTTATTGTAGGTGGTTGGAGATGTTTTAAGGATTCGGCAAATTCTTACAAATTTAGTCAGGTACTAGGCTTTGTGAGATTCGTAGTCTCATAGTTTGCAAGTGGCAACAGTTATTGTAACTAAATAATGAATGTATTTCTGCTTAAATAATGAATGCATTTCTGCTTCTTTGCGTTTAAAATTTTTATACCTCGCAGCAACGCAATCAAGTTTACTCACGAAGGCAAAGTTGGTATAAACCTTTACGTTGTGCCACAGCCATCTTTTGCAAAAGCAGAAGAAAGCCTCCAAAAAACTAGTGCAGACCAGTCAAATATTTCAGGGAATGGAGTGAAAGAAGAGAAATATCTCTCAACATCTCAAAATAACAGTCACCAAAATCATGCATTGAGTGATGAAGATAGATCTCCAGTTAAAAGCGAATGCTTAACGAATGGGGATACTGAGGAGCAACCTCATTCAACTGAAACAAAAGTATGGTTACGTTGTGATGTCTATGACACAGGAATTGGAATACCAGGTATCTTTGAATCTTCTCTGCATTAGTTTTATTTTATCGAATAGTGATCATTAGTCATATATAATTTTTTTTTCCTCAATTTATAATGTGACAGAGAAGGCTATACCTACTTTATTTAAAAGGTACATGCAAGTCAGTGCAGACCATGCTCGAAAGTATGGGGGCACGGGGCTAGGACTAGCAATATGCAAACAGCTGGTAAGCTTTGTGCTCCCCCTTCTATTGATGGAAGTTATATTTCATTTGATCTTCATAGCGTCCTTTTCTTTGCACCTGTGATTATAGGTTGAGTTAATGGGCGGTCGTCTTACGGTGTCTAGCAAAGAACAATGTGGTTCTACATTTACGTTCATACTGCCGTACAAGTTTTCAGCTGTCTGTGATCATTCTGATGAGCTCTCAGATGCGGAGGATAACGATGCCACATCAGAAGATACCACAGAGGGCTTCTTCCAATTCCAACCACCCACTTTGGGCTCTCTGTTTTCCTCCTATGGATCTAGCAGGACCCAGAAGTTATTACCTCAAAAAATTTGGGATACAACCTCCCATAAATTCAATGGGTTTTCAGAGAATCCAGACTCAATCCCCTCTAATAACGCCAAATCGAAAGGAATAACTTCAGTTGAGGATGCATCCTCAGTAAATGATGGCCGGGAGATATCTGAATCTGTATGTTCATCGAGTCACAGTCCAGAAACAGAGAACGAAAATGTAGTTACAAGAAACAAGTTGCTAAATGGCAGTGTAGATTCTTCATATCATGCGGAGGCAGATCGAGATCGCGTAGCGGCAGCAACAAAGTCAAGCGAACCCCAACAAGCACGTCAAAGTCAAGAAAGGGCAGAGATAACTTCACCGTGTGTCACTAGCAGCTGTACATCAGAAGTAGCCAAGCCAGAATTAAAGCCTAAAATCCTTCTTGTTGAGGATAACAAGATCAATGTCATGGTGACACAGTCAATGATGAAGCAGTTAGGTCACAGCATAGATGTTGTGAATAATGGAGTGGAAGCTGTCCGTGCAGTTCAGCGCCAGCGCTATGACCTAATTCTAATGGTACTTTTTGGAGTCTCATACTTCCTTCTTGTAGCATTTTCACTCTCTTGATTCAATCCCTTTACATGTTAACAAAATTGGCTTGCTTACTTCAGGATATGATACAATTGTCCCAACTTGTTTAGGAGCTCATAAAGGAGTTTGCTTTCATATGCATAATTCTGTCCCATACATGATTGTGTTATTGCTTGCTTAGTCCTAAAACTTCTCCACTTCACTTTTTCTTCACATTTTTATTGCATGCAATGCAAATAAGTTACACATATATCTATTTCTAGTTTGTATATAATATCTTAAAAAGAGAGTTAAAAAGTGTAAGCAATATTGATCACTATTGTTAACGTTTGTAATTTTTTGGGGCAAGTTTTGCCTAGATTTTTTAATTTCTGGCATCATGTTCATGTGCTTGCACTTTGCAGGATGTGTGCATGCCAGTTATGAATGGTCTACAAGCGACAAAACTGATTCGTTCTGTTGAAGAAACGGGCAACTGGGATGCTGCAAGAAAAGCTGGAATTGAGCCAAGTCTGCCAGCTTCAGGTTTGCATAAGGATAAATTTTCTCTATCTACCACGAAGCCGATCCGGATTCCCATTATTGCGGTGAGCAGTTATTCTTAGCAATTTTTATTATTGGAAGGATTTGCCTCTTATATTAACAGAATCTTCGAATAGTAAGTGACCATTGACATTATTGCCTCGTATTAATGCAGATGACTGCAAATGCTTTGTCAGAGAGTGCTGAAGAGTGTTTTGCAAATGGCATGGACTCATTTGTGTCAAAACCTGTGACTTTCCAAAAATTGAAAGAGTGTCTTGAACAGTACTTACCGTGATATCCTTGTAAATTTCTGCCTGTGTATAGAAGAATAAGAGCCTAGGAAAGTTATGTAATGAATGCATCATGTTTTCTATCAAGAGTGTCTACCTAAAAGTGTATAGATGTGCAATATTTTTTTATCACTTCATAGTCTATAGTTCTGAGGGAAGAACAGGAGTCTTTGCATTATAGTTAGAAATAGGAGTAAATGGAACGGGAATGTAAAGGTACTGAAGCATTTCCTTTAGGTATTGGTATGTAATAGAACTTAGGCACTAGAAAGGAAGTTTACAAAGACAAAATTATACCAGACACAAGGGAATCTCTTCCAAAGTTGATGATGACATTTATCTCAGTTCTATGCTATCTGACTAGATTAAATTGTGTGAGGAAAGCAGAAGAAAAAGGAGCTCAGGAACAGTAGGCATCGGCTAAAATACAAAGAAATAAAAGAATTAGTTCACTTTTTGCATAGTTGTTGACTACTTCAGGTACCTAACCTCTACTACAACTGGGGATGTCTATCAATATATCCTGCTGCAATGCTGCCGCTGAGAAAATCATAACAGCTGTTCAGATGGCTTATTCTGTACGATCAGTAGTTCTTGTAGGTACGACAGTGAGCTCAATGGTTGCTTCTCCGTCATGAGGTGCTCGACCGTAAGAATTGACCCCGAGATTGTCCTGGTCCCGAGAAAAGGAAAAGTTCGATTCTGTGTGGCTGGATGGAGTTGGTGAGCAGTAGGTACTTCGAGAATCCTCAACTGCACCTAAGCCAGGATGAGTACTGCTAATTTCACTCTTATCTTGCACTTCACTTTGTCTGAAAATGTGGGAGCTCAAGTCTCTTTGGTTGAAGATTCTTAGCAGGACACCAATTCGTCTCCATATTGAGGTATTGGGATTGTCATGTAACCAGATGTATCTCTGCTCATATAAGAATGTAACTACAAAGATGATGAGAGCTGAGACTGAGGCAACCCCAGCTATAAGAAATAGGCCCCAAAAGCTATCGAGGCTAAGACTATTAGAAGAGACTGAAGTACTGGGGTCAGGACAAGTGCTGCGGTTGGGAAACCATTTGTTTTCAATTTCTTCCATTCTGGGATCTTCGGTTACCTTCAGGATCGCCTTTGAAATATCAGCTACAAGAGGAGATCCTTTTCGGAAAACCTGTATTTCACACCCAAAAAAGTGGAAAAGGTCACTTTAGCATCAAATCAATGCACTAAAGAGAGGTAGAGAGGAGAAAGGTAGCATACAAAGCCGAGGCCGTCAGTTTTGAATGTAGTTTCAACCATGGTGTACTTGGGGCAGTAAGTCCCAAGAAGAATCCTCATGTAAGGGTTTTCGTCGAAAGCAGCAGCTATTCCACCATTTGCACTTCCTCTGGTGAAAAGTTCATCCAATTGTTCCAAAGAATTATAAGGCTTAAGCTGGAAATCTTCAAGGCCCAGGCCTTTCAAGATCCCTCGGACAAAAGAACCTTCCTGGTACCCAACGCTCCACCTATTCTTCTTGAGCTCATACACATCAGTCACAGTTGGTCGCAGCTGCTCAACCGTTAATAGTGATGTCAAACTTGCTGTGTAACTCTGAGTCAGAATCAGCACCACGAATACCCATATGATCACCACAAACCTAGCCAAGTTGCTCACCACTCTCTCTCCTGTAATTGCCCAAAAAGAAAAAAAGGGGTCATCCTCCTGGAAAGAAAGAGCTTTGTTCTTAATGCATGAATATTATTGTTACATACGATGTGCAAAGACCATGGCAGAGAAGGAGAACCAGAGGCTGGTGCCAAACTGATGGGAGGGAGGCCCTCGAAAGTCCTGGTTTATTCGGTGTTCAAGAACCCAAACAACAAATCCAATGAACATAAAAGAGCAAGCGGTCATCACCCATAGATCCCATGTCAGAGGTTTCAGGAACACCCACGCACTCTTGTCCCGATTGTAACTGATGGGCACCACCATTGACACCTCAGATTCTGCGTATGGCAAAGTGAAGTCTACATAGTCGGTTCTGTTTGCAATTATGGTCGTGTCTCCCACCACTGCATCGAAGTGCTGTTCATCAATAATTAATTTAGCCGATCATTTCAATATAAGACAAAAACAGAGTGGTGATGTGATTTCAGTGGAAAGCTTCATTTATTTTACCTCATCGTAGACTTGGATGATCAAATCATCATAGGTTCCAGCGCTCTTTCCATTAGGCTTTGTAAAAGGAATGAGTTCGTATGGCAGAGCATACGGCAATGCTTTTACTACTGCATTGAAGACGTCAATACAATACCCAACGGCTTTTGTTGTGTTGTCAGAATCATGCACTATCTTCACAAATTCAAAGAAACCATGCTTTACTGGAACTCCAACCCTCAACTTCCTCCCATTTGTAGGAAGCTGCCATCCTTTTGGAGGAGAGTAACTATCCCCTGGCCATATAATGGGTCCTATATTTTTCTTAAGTGAACCCAGATTCCTCCTTAGTCCATTCTGTGGCGTCCAAATTCCTACCCCATTTTCGCCATTACCATTCACATTTATTATCCGAAATGTCGTCGCACGCAGTCGCCCATGTGCGTGCCCATTTGCTATGCCAAAATCTCCAGAGAGGCCTCTAAATCTAGTTTTTGATAAAGCGTCCCGTAACTTCTCGCCATTTTGTGAGACTCCTAGTGTGTCAAGCTCAGTGAAATTGGTAGAAGCATTTGTCATGTGGAAGCCAAAATTGGTGGTCCCAACCTTCTCAATTGCCATTGCTAATGCTGTAGTAGCATCATAAGCCCATAATCCAAAAACATTTAAATCCGCATCAACCATGGTTGGATTATCTCGCAGGAACTGCCTTTTCCATCGGAGTTTGAAATTAACAAGCCTTTTCCTTTTCGGAACATAGTCCTTCACCCCCAACACACCCTGCATTGCTTCTATAACGGAGGCATCCGAAGAGGTTAACATATTAGCCATCTCATTGGTGATGATCCAAGCATAGCCTTCACTCATCATTCCAATCTGTTTTGCGATGGTAAAGAGTCTAGAGCCCAGATCGATTGACATGTGCACAATGAAGACTCTGGTTTGCATAGTCATCAACTTGTAAAGCTCATCAGAAATTTGAACATCTGAAGCCGACGGAGGTATAGCACTGAGATATGGGACTCGAGCATTAACTTGTTGGAGCGCATTGGTTAAAAATGGTATAACCCCATCTCCATACTCGTTATCTGCATATATGGGCACTACTTCTTTCCACTTAAAAGCTTGGACAATGGCACTAATGGCATCTACTTGAGCTGCGTCATTTTGTGCAACTCGGAAAAAATATGAGCTCTTCAAGGAAAAAAGAGATGGGCTTGCTGCGGCGAAGGACATGACAGGAACGTGAGCTTTTTCTCCAAGATTCACTACAAAATTGGTCTGCATTGTTGACATTGGTCCCATAATGGCTTGTACTTTTGCATTTCTTATGAGGTCTAGAGCTGCGTTTAAAGAGAAAACTAGTCAAAATCTCATTTAGTTTATAGTTCGAATTCTTTGAAACTCAAAATTATTATCGTTGGATAATTTCAAAATTTTTATATATAGTAATAAAAAATTATTTTACATAAATTCAAGATAATCTAACATTAAAAGAGTTCAAGCTCTCTATAACATGTAAAAATAAAAAATTTAATAAAATGTTTAAGACCGCTTGAAAATAAATTTTGGAGTATTAGTTTCATCAATAAATTAGAAGAATGAAAATGTATTATTGATATTTCTAAGCAAAATTTAAGCTAAAGATTTTAAGATAATTTAATCTCATTTATTATCTACCTTTAGAGTCAACCTTCCTTTAATAGAATCAAAATCAAACCAAACAAATAGTCAAACAAATATAACTAAATTTAGACTTCAATTTTAACATGAGAAATAAATTGTAGGGTCGACACAATGCAACTTTCAGAATACTAATGTTTCTCGTGTATCATCGACATGATAACAACGTATGAGGGAATTATTTCCTGTGATTAAATTGCTGTTTCAAGCTATTCATTTTCGAATAGCAATTTCCTTGTTCATGCGAAGACTCAATTGTGCCACGCGGCCATTGCTGCAGCTTATATTCATTGATCCCGTACACGTATTTGTCTAGACTGTATTCTATACTAATCGGATGTAATAGTAGGCAAACCTATCCTGGTCTAACCTTCGAGGTCAATGCTTGAACAACTAGTATATAGTATTAGTCAACAACTTTTGGAATAAATTATATTCTGTTATTTATTTATTTTATATCTGTAAGCAATAAATAATTGTCCTTCTTTATCGTTTGGACTAAAATTTCGTGTCTTTGGTTTTCACTTATAAATGAATACGAGGAGAAGATACAAAATGGTTTTATGAAAAGTTCAGACAACAAACAGATTTTGCAACTGTACTTATTGATGGAGCAAATGGCAATATATATTAGAAATGTCACAAGTTTTCTTTGTTTTGGACAATAACAATGTTTTTTTTAACTTAGTAAAGTCACTTATATAAAATAATCGATGTTATAAAATTTTATCGAAATTATATTTTTAGATAAATTATTTAAGTTTAATTTTTTTAATAGTTTTTTTTATAATTTTCTTTGATTTCCCTCTATCTCTGACTATTGCATTACTCTTCATCTAATCTACTTTTTAAATTGAAGTTTTTATAGGTCTCCTCTACACATGTCCAAACTTTTTAGGTCGTGATTCTACCATCTTTTTCATAATAAATGTGACATTCATTTTCTCTCTAATACATTTATTTTTAGTTTTATTTTATCAGGTATGTCAACTCATCTAATGTAACATTCTCATCTTTACAATATTAAGCTTATTCTCTTGTTGACTTTTTATTACTCAACATTCAATTCCATACAGTATTGCACACCTTATAACTATATGGTAGAATTTACTTTTAAATTTAAGTGGTACTTTTCTATCACAAATAATGCCGGAAACACTTCTCCATTTCATCCACCTTACTTGAATCTTAGATTTTACATCTTCCTCTGTTTCCCCATCATATTGTATGATGGACACAAAATACTTAAATCATGTGACTTATGATATGATATGTTTTCCAATTTTTACTTCTATAGTAGAATTAGTGCGTCTCTTACTAAATTTACATTCTATATATTCTATTTTACTTCCATTTAAGCAAAATTCACATACTTCTAAAACTAATCTCTACTTCTCTATCTTCTCATTCATTTCTTTCATCGATTCTCCAATTATAACTATATCATCTACAAAAAACATATTATGGCATCGGCAATTGGACATGTTCAGTGAGTACATCTAAGACTAAAGTGAAAAGATAAAGACTCAAGATTGACCTTTGATGCAAACCAATAGTTATAGAAAAATTTTCTGTAAATCTACCTTTTATTATAACACTAGTTATAACTCCATTATACATATTCTAAATTGCTAGAATATAAGCCATACAAATTCTTTTTTTTTTAGAACATTCTTTAAAACCTCTCTTGTTATCCTATCATATATTTTCTTCAAATCGATTAACACTATATATAAATTTATTTAACTCCTTTGATATCTCTCTATTAATTTTTGCAATAAGTATATCACTTTATAATCGTCGACTTTTTTGACATAAAACCAAATTAATTTTTCATAATTTGAGTCTCTTGCCTTAATCTTTACTTAATTACCCTTTCCTATAACTTCATAGTATAGTTTATGAGCTTAATTCTTCTATAATTTGATCCGTTTTGTATATCTTCCTTATTCTTATAAATAAGGATTAAAGTATTTTTTCTTCACTCATCCAGCATTGTCTTAGATTTTATAATTTCGTAAAATAACTTTGTGGGCCAACTTATGCCTTTTATTCTTAAATTCCTCCATACCTCAATAGATATATTATTTGGTCTAATTGTTATATCATTCTTCATTCACTTTCATGTTTTTTTTTTTTACGTTTGACTCTCAAATCATACGATAAAAAGATTACTTTGGTCCTTCTCTTTAGGGTTTAACATATCCGAGTACAATAAAATTGAGTCCTTCATTAAATAGTTTATAAAAATAACCATTTTATCGTTCTATGATATCTTGTTCTGTAACTAAGATGTTCTCTTCTTCATTCTTAATGCATTTCACTTTGTCTATGTCTCTTTTTTTTTTTTCTTTTCCTACTTTTAGTTAATTTGTAAATACTTCTTTCTTCAACTCTAGTACTTAAGGATTGGTATAACCTATCAGATGCCCTAATTCTTGCTTTGCTTACTGCCCTCTTAGTATCTTTTTTAGCTGTCTTATATTTTTCTTAATTTTCATCACTTTTATATAAAGATCACGCTTTATAATACTTATTTTTAACTTTAATCTTATTTTGTATACTTGTATCCCACTATCAAAATTCTTGATCCCTTGGTTTAAAGCCTTTTAATTCATAGAGTATCTCTTTTGTTACCTCCCTAATTTCTTTAGCCATCTCGTTACACATATTATTATTACTTTCTTGTGTTTCCCAAGATCCTTCTTCCAAAATTCTTCTCTGCAAGTTTTTTTTTTTTAATTCCCCTTTAATTGCCACAATTTGATCCTTGACACCTTATCTTAACATTTGCTTGTCACTCTCCTCTTAACTCAAACATCCATAATTAATATTCTATGCTGAATAGTCAAGCTCTCTCTAGGTATGACTCTGCAATCTAGGTAGAATTTTTTATCCAATTTCCTTATAAGAAAGAAATCAATTTAAGAGCATGCCCTTCCATTTTTGCACATGATAAGATGCTCTTCACGTTTCTTAAAACAAGTATTAACTAATGTGAGATCAAATGCTAATAAGAAGTTTAGAATAGTTTTATCCTCTACATTTACTTCTTCTAGGTCATGTCCTCCGTACACACTCTCGTAACCTCTAGATGCACTCTTCACATGACTATTAATATTTCCTCCTAAAAGAATTTTTTCTCCTTATGATATTTTTTAAATTAAACATTCTAAATCCTCTCAAAATTTTACCTTGTAATGTTATTCTAATTTTACTTATGGTGTGTAAACACCAATAGTATTAAAGGTTTTTATTTTCATTACAAATTTTAATGCAATGATTATATCTCTTAATCTCTTTACATCCACCACAATATTTTTTTCAAAATTTATCCACAATTATACTTATTCCATTTTTAGATTTAGTTTTATCAGTATACCAGAGTTTAAAATCTGAAGTGTTTAATTCTTTCGCTTTTTCTCCTACCCATTTAGTTTTTTATAGATACATAAAATTAATCCTCCTCTTAATCATAGTATATACTATTTTCATTGACTTACCTGTAAGTGTACTCATATTTCAAGTTCCAAAACAAATATTACTATTGTGGACTAATTTTTTTTTACCTACATTCGTTTACGAAAATGTGAAACCTTTACTTATTTTTCATTACACCCAAATATCAATGCAGTGATTATTGCTTATTTGACATTATATTTGAATTATACAATGTGTTACTTTTAGCCAACAATCTAGTATTATTTTTAATACATCGATGATCTATATCATAAAGATTTGACAAAGTTTTACGCTACTTGTCAATTACTTAACACAACCTTCTTCTTTTTTTTTTTTTCAGAGCTTGGAACTAACTATGAAATATGATTGACATCAAAGTTCAGTAGATTCATGAAAAAAATTTACCTTCTTTGGGACTAAATTAAGTAATCATTCATCAAAAGTAAACTGTCTCAACGCAACTTTATGCAAAATATGAACTTAAACGTTTTGCTCAATACATACGTAAAACATGGTTTTAAGAACCAGAAACTCAAGGTTTCATATATATATATATATATACACGGTGCAAGTAGATGGAGAGCAGAGAAAGAATTACCTGCGGAAGCCGCAGCGACAACATCCCCATTGGAGTCTCTAAGGTTAAGGGTCAACCTGGTGTTGTAATGAGGATGAGAAGCATAGAAGTCTGAGAGGGACATATTGATGCAGCTCAAACCCATCTTTCCCACGGCATGATCAAGACCAAGTACAACCCCCACATTCACTCCCACCGTTGCCTTTTGTGGTTTGCATAACAAAATCCATGGACAACACAACATCATCATCAGACCCAATACCGTTTTGGTAGTGGTACCACGCTCCATATTTCGTGTCCACGATTTGTATCAGGGGAACCAAATTTATAGTACTCTTTAGATTTTAAAAGTCAAATAATGGACCATAAGAAGAAATTCTAGTCGTAATTTCCCTTTTTCTTGTGCCTTCAAAGTTATTGAACAGAATCAATGAATTATTTATTTATTAGTTACATCTTGTCATGTTAACTTCATTAATTGAATAATTAATAAAGACACTGTGATTTAGTCACCTGGTTCTGTATAAAACTTCAACTAATTTTATAACAAATATATAGCCATCAATGAATACTAACTTCTAGCCCCCTTCTCTCTCTCTTAAAGATACCCACGTAAGTGGTAACAGCTGACAAGAACTTGGAAAATAATAATGGACTAGTCATTAACATAACTCTCGTAGAAAATTATTTATTTTCCCATTACTTGTATTAACTGATAAAAATATGGAAAATTTGCATATCTATGCAACAATGAGTACAGGCAGTATTCCGTTAGTCTTAAATATAATTTTTGGTAAACACCCATAGTCAGAGTCATTAGTATACAAGAATACTTCCCTTTAGTTGGGCAACTATAGGAATGGGACAAGTTTTGAGTTCAATGGTATTACTTGTCATGATTTTAAATTAGTTTACCTTTGACCTAATCAAACACGTGGTCATATATAGTTAGAAACGACACGCATTTTATACTTGTTTTTCTAATTTTGTGACTGGTATACTTAAAACTCAGATGAATACAAGTCAAATCTCAGCCTCTCGTTCTTGGTCTTCCATACACAGATTGCACCAGTCAAGACCTGTTAAGAGTTATTTTGGAGGCAAAAAGTGATATTGTTCATATAAATTATTTCGTAACAAAAAAGAATTGTGTGAAATAATGTATTAATCAGGTTTAACTTGACATGCAAGGTCATCAATAAGAAATAATTTATTTCAAAAAGAATAACTAAACTAAAGTGCTTGCTATAAACATTCTACTGTGACATATTTGAAATTGAAATGAAAAAATTCGCAAAGATCACTCAATGGTTGCAAATAATCTCAGATATTATTCAGTTAATAAAAACACGACATGGGCCAATATTCTCAGTTCAAACAAATAATAGTCAACTCACAGGGAAATTTCCCTGTATATTCACCCAGGAAAAAAAAGGATCCACCTAGAAAACAAAAAGGAAACAAGACATTTCTACTTAGATTTATGTTGACTATAACGGTGGATTCCATGAACATCTATGATCCCCGGGGGAAAAACAGGATCAGTAGCAGCTCTTACAGCAACATTTGCCACCGCAGTAACATTGACGGGAGGAGTGAATAGAGGCCCCACAAGTGGGACCCGGTTCAATGGCCCCGCATGTTGCAGAACCTACAGTAATTTCAATTAAAAAAATAAGCAAACAAACAATATCATATTATATGAACTAATAATAAACAAGAAGAATGAAAAAGGTGGGAACATTTGACAAATTGGCTGAGACAGCAAGTAAAGAATAAAAGTACGAAGCTACATAGAACTGGAAGCCAAAAAAACAAGATTTGGCGTACTATGCTGACTCAGAGAAGCACGTGAAATTACCATCTCCAATGGAGAGCCAATTACACCTAAGGGTATCTTCATACCCCCAACACTTCGGGTCCCATAAATGAATCCTGGTCTCAGAATGATCCCTGCAAAAGGCATTTAAAGTAAAATGTCCCATCACATATGAACACGGAGCCACGCACTAGGAACCACCAGTAACTGTCCTCTCCAATTCTCAGCTATGTGAAATTTTAACTTTCATGTCCTACGCAAACATCTTTGCAAATGTCAAACTAAAAAAAAAAAAAAAGAAAGCGCCCCCTCCCCAGTTTAGAATGAACAGTGTCACTATCATCAAACATGAGCAATATATGACTTATTACATGATGGGCGGTTTAATTTGTACTAAGTTGTAAAGTCTTGACTTGACTTAATTTTACTCAGGCCTTACGTACGACATATCCACTACATTGATCACCAGTATTCTAGAATAAACCATCCCATGAGTAATTAAAAGAGACAGAACACTAACCTCCATAAGGGAATCTAGTCAGAACCTCTGTTTCCGCAGCTCTCTACATCAATATAAGACACAATAAAAAATGCTGATGAGATAAAAACAGAAAAAGTTCCAGCATTACACGCGCATATAGTAAATTTTTTGAGCCCATGTAAAGAAAGAGCACTCATGACATTATGATTGAAAAAGTAAACGATGATTATCAGCATCAATGCAGAAAAGAGCCAACCATTGATAAATGCATATATCTAAACTGTAAATTCTAATGGACTTATAATCAAAACCACCCACCAAAAAAAATAATAATAATTAATACTTTTCTATTGCATACACTAGGAACCTAATAGAGAGTCTGTCAGATTTTGCAGTCAGGTTCTGCAGTAAAACCCATACTGATAATTCATTCCTCGAAATATTCTCAATATTTTAAGAATTAGAAAAAAATTACCTTTCCTTCATAATACCCCTGCAGTAAGTAATTTGCTACACCAAAGTCAGCAGCAGAGATATAGACCAATCTTTTGACACCTGCAGGAGACAACAGTATGTGACACAGTACCTCTGAAGAGGTTTTGCAGTTAATTCATTATATCTATATATAGAATTCTAGAAGCAAGAATGTCCACAACTGGAGATTAAATATACAGAAATCAAGCCCAATGCACTGTCTGAATCAAAAACAAACAAGAGCTAAAAGCAGTACAAGACTAAAAAGCATGACTAGAGTACAAAGAGTCTAACAGGGAAGAGTAAGAAAAGCATGATTTGAAAGGATCACCTATATACTTCAACTGAAAAAAGAAAATAATCCTCCCCCCATCCAAGCATAACAAGCAGATATTTATGACTGACAGGGAGGGAAGCGTTTCCATAAATGGTCTATAGACATCTTCAAACCCAATATAACAATCCCATGCAAATTAATATTGTCCAATAAGTTAAAATAGAAGACAACATCAGCTCATCTTTCAATTTATTCAAGTTGACACTTGCTTCTGTCAGTATTACATTAAGCATAAACATACAATAGTGGAAAAGCAAAAGCTTAACTGAGACACCATCTTATGAACTCTTCTTTTCTGTGGACCCATCCCATGGCTTATGCATAATGAAGCGCCATAACATAGTATCAAATCATTGTTCTTCTTTAGTCAGAAAAAAGTAATACAGAACTCACGCCCGATATTAAAATCCTCAACAGTAAAACAGAATATGGAGTTGCTTAAATCTAGAAAAAAGAAGGGGCGGGACCTAATGGGACAAAAATGTCCTAAATATTTAATTACCTTGTTCTGAGGCTGCTCTAACTGCATTAATGTTAGCAGTCCCGTTAATCTTGTACATGTATGAGTTGGAGCCAAAACCACCGACACAGGAAATCTTAGAAAATAAACACAATTTAGCAGAATGCACCAATGGGGATTATTACCAAACCAATGAGGTAAAACTGAGAGCAGCAACATGCAATTGCAAAAGGAACAGAAAATTTAAATGTACACCCTGCAGAACCACAGAGAGAGAGAGAGAGAGAGAGAGAGAGGGAGGTGAGGGAGAGAGTTTAAACAACTGAAAGAAGAAAAATGAATGGACGATAAATTTTAAAATGATAATAGATTAGCATGTAACTTATTGTCCCCTGCCCTCCATCTAGCCAAATATAAACCATACATTATAACAAGCAAAGGGCAACTTACAACAGCAGTGACCCCATTTAGAGCTTCCTTCCAAGAATCAGTTGAAAGAAGGTTCCCTGGTTACAGTGTGACAGTTTAGAGACATCATAGAATCCCACATCAATATTGTCTTCAAGGAAAATTGTGAAACATGAAAGCCAACCTTGATACCAGGTGACATTGTTAGCCCAGGAATCATGCAGAGATGACCTACCAGACCTGGAAGTACTAGACAGAATGAAGTACAAGGTAGACGTACTCCAAAGAAAACGTGGAAATATAATAACTATGAAAAGGAGGCATCAAAACCTACACAAATAGATTAAAAAACAACAGTTTCACTAACAATTAATAAGTTTGAACCCACGATCTCCTGCATACTACTCAAAACTCTCACTACTAGCTTACTCCTAGAGTCCTAGTAGCTTACAACAGACTATGGTATTATCTACAACTTCACACAACTATCCCCTCATCATTAGAAATCCATATGGCAGCAATTAACAACTACCAAGTACCAAATACAAAAGCTTAAAGTTTGATAGACTGACAGTTCTGATAGTCATCACAAATATAAAGAAGTGTCAAACCTGCTAAGACTTGCAACAGCCAAACCACGATCTAAGGCTTCTCTACATATGTGCGAGCCAACAAATCCATTGCCACCCAACACAAGCAACTAGAATATGCATACAAGTTAAAATGTTATGTTAATAATCATGTATACAAAATAAGTACAAAATCTAATGTTTATACACCATTATCATTGTAGCATACCTTGTCTGTTGGAGGTGGGGGAACATTTATGGTCTCTGCTTCTTCGGCTTTGAAGGGCTCATCAACCTTATTAGAGTCCGTGGAGAGATATCTCCCATTCTTGGATATAGTAATTGCACTTCATCGTAATGCCAGGTAAACAAAATTTAATCGCTTATTACAAAGGAAAAAACTTGGCTATAGTTCTTATATCTTGCCCATAAGATTCTTCAATAAAAATACAACAAATGTATAGTTTGTGCACGCAAGTGTATAGATTCCATATGATTAGATCTTTTAGTGGAAACTTTGATAGCAAAAATATAAAGAAATGCATATAAGTGTGATCCTAATACAAATTATGAAAGCAGCAACCAATACCCCAATTAAGTAAAACACTCGTACAACATTTGCTCTAGTTTCGATTCCGCGGAATCCATTCGTAGTTTCGGAATGCACTTAATTTGCACCAACAATCCTTTATACACTCAGTGTAGATTCGTAAATTGCATAAAAGATCTTTACCCCGCCCCGCCCCCCCAAAAAAAAGCAGTTCTGTAAAATATTAAATTTCGCGCAAATATAGCCAGAAATCCAGGATACGACCATAGCTTCAATATCGTATACAAGCTCGAACAAAGAACAATGCGCAAATTACCAAATTCCACTGTATATCCACTCTTTCCCCAACCCCATCAAGCAGACATAGAATTGGAGGGCGTTAAGATATAATATTGTACCATCAAAATAACACGTAGATAGAATGCGATGAAAATTATATAACTAAATGCTTGAAATTTCAGCAGAACACAAGGAGGGAAAAAACTTACTTGAGCTTGGAAACAGATGCTCTGGAATGGATCAATCGCGAGACGACTGTCCTCATTTGATAGTTCGCTTCCTTCGATCCCTCTTCTGCTGTAGTTTAGCACGATGATCGCTGGATTTTCAACGACTGTGCCGCGAGACGGGTATTGCGCACGTATGATTCTCTGCGGAGACGAAGAATTGGGCTGTGCTTGCGCACTGGGGGGAGACAGAAAGAAAAGAAGAGTTAACGCATGGCACCTCAACCTGCTGACACCTTTCCAAGTATATGTGGCTCATTCGTGACCCGTCGAAGCTATTGTCTAGGAAATTCTACGCTGCTATGCTGACGCAAAGTAACAATGATGTTTCTTTCTTTTTTTTTTGAAACAACGAGAATTTAAATAGGGCCTAATTTCAGCTAGAGTTTTGAGCCCAAATTTGAGATGTCCATAACCAATTATCTAAAAATAATCATGATCTTTACGACTTTGGCCCATAAGAGTCCACTTAGGTAAGCTTCAAATGTTTCAATTTTGTTTTGTCAATTTTACCCTTTTTGCTCTCCCTTATCCACACATGATGCCATTCATATAATTTTGGACTTTCACTTACGTTCATTTAATCAATTACAGAATATGGAACATTCTGCCTGTCTCCCTGCCTTTGCTTCGTATCTAAGGAATTAAAAAAGAGAAAAAGAATATTCACGAAGCACACATTTAAGCTTTTTGGTAGGGATGAAGACTGTTAAAAGCAAGTGCTGTATTCTTCAAGATCACCGAATTTTTTAAAATTTTTTATTATAAAATTTTTATAAATGTAAAACAAAAGTGATACAAGAAGTAAAAATATGTATGAAGTCCATTTCTTCTTTTCTTTTTTTAAATTTTATAAAAATTTTATAATGAAGAACTTTTAAAGGATCTAGACTTGAAGATTATAATTTATTTTTCTTTGAATGGACTGTTATGAACATTTAGTATTCAAGAGCCTAATTATTTTGAGATTAATTAAATGGTTCAAAATTTACAACTAGACAAAAATTCATACACACACACACACACAAACAAACATTACACCTAAAACTTTCATGGAGAAAAAGAAAATCCATGACTTTCTATGTGTCTTTAACTTAATTAGGAGCATATTTGCATCTGTATTTGCAAGTGACCAAAAGCTTAAAGGGATTCCCACTACGTTAGGGGGAAAAGGGGAAAGAGAGAGGGGGGGAAGGGGGGGAGGGTAAGGCCCTACGCAAGTAGGGTTGAATTTATTACACAATAGCATGTGCTGGGATTAACCTTCTATCATGAGATGCCTAATTATGAAAAGTGACACGAGAATGGAAAAGAAAAGAGATTGAAGCTCGAGATTTTAGATAGCAATTTCTGAAACAGCTTTATTATTCAAATAGCAATAATTCAACAAAGTGCAGACAAGGGTGAAACATGCCAAATATATATATTATAAGATCTTTTAGGTGTGCCTCTTGTTTAGAGGGCACGTAATGTTTTGTGTTAGATATTATGTATTATAGTAGTGTAACAATAATATGCTTTACTATGAGTTTAGTGGAAACTAGAGAGACCTGTCTCATAGTTAGAGTATGAATGAAAAAATAAAAAGGATTAATTTTTTTTACATAATTTAATTATAAAATTTGGCCTACTTATCTGCTATATATTTTCATTTGCCTCTAAGTATTTATCCATCTGAAAATGCCCGAACTAACTCAAAGTTAAATACTAGCTTCCTTACCTTAACTATAAGACTGTATAATAATTATCTTTTAGGGAAACAAAAAATCACATAATACTATAGAATCATTGAAGGTGTATGCCACACATCCACCCAAGTCATACTATTACTCTCTTTCACTTTTCCAAGGTGGCAATAAAAGAATTCCAACAACAAACCTTTAAGTTATTATAAATATTTAATTACTTTAGACACTAATTTTTTTATTAAAAATTTAAATTAATTTGGCCCAAGACAAGTGATCCATCCACTTTGGATGCTCATCTTCACAACACGTAGTTATTAAATATCCATACCTCATTATGATAACGAATTCTATATATTATCATTAGATCATGATGTCACAATCTCATTGTTCATGCTCCAAATATTACATATTACTACAAATCAAAGTGTATTAACAATTGAAAGTGTGAATAAAAACCATTAATGAGTAACGAAACCAAATGTCTTCTTTTAGCAACAAGTTGGGAAGACTAATTTCCATAATATCACTCACACTGCATAGTGGGGGTGTGTTCTTCCATTTGTTGCTAGAGCTATATCCTTAGTAGCTAATGCCTTTATATTAATTCTTAGACTTAGTGATTAATTCATAATAAGAGCACCATCTAATTTAAAAACATAATTGATGTCAGATGTTTAGTAGACAAGGTAGAATTTGATGGTTTGTATTATGATGAGTCATGAGAAAGAGAAGCGACCCTTGAAATATCAAAGAATCAAAAGTTAGGGAGCATTTCAACTCATAAAGGTTACTTTGTTTTATGAAATGGATAGCAAATATATATTGATATTGACGTAGTGAAGCATCAAGGTGGACATGTTACTTGATATGCCAAGGGCAAAAAAGGGCACTATTGTGATCCCAACCTTTATTATCTTCTATAAACTAATCAATCAAAGTAATTAGCCAAATTTTGGAATCAATTGCATCACAAGTAGATAGAGAACAATTCTTAAATCAAAAGGTAGCTTGCGTTAAACGTTGAGGGTGATTCTATCAAACTTAAGTCTTTATTTAAGTAAGACTATCAAGTGCCAATGTGCTAAAAAGACAACTCCATATTGAGTTCAAGAATAGATTTTGTTCTTTATGGATAAGGAGGTGAAAATAGAAAATTTATTTCAATATCAAGTTGAAAGAATTTGAGATGAAGTTATTTATCATCAGGGGACTAAAAAGAGTAAGAGAATTATAAGTTATTTAAGCTAGTGACTATAAGAAAATTTTCATGAAAAAGAATAAAGAGAAAAAAAGGGATAAATATAGCATACAAGCTCAATGATTCACTCAGGCTAAAGGTAAATGATAACTTGGTTTCTTAAGAATGTCACCTAAAAGCAAGAGAGAAGTTTCAATGATTTGCGTGATCAATTAGGGCTTTTTGACAAATTATGTTAGACATATAAGGCAAATGATGTTATCCCCCTCATTTATAATATTATTTACCAGTGGCCTAAACCACCAAACTAAGACAACCGCGCTATTTATGCATGATAGAATGAACTTATGTGAACCATTCAAATTTTGAGTTTGACATCACTTTGGGAAGAATATGAAAAAAAAAAGAAGAAGTCATCTATTACTAGTTATTTCTTAACAAGTGTTATGGTATTTTCTTTTTCTCTTTCCCATGTTCTTTTATTTTTTATTAGATGTTCTTAATAATGAGCTAATTTCTATTTTGCAAAGGAATAAAAAATTAAGAATTATAACCAATTTGACTCCTTTACTATGGAATCACATTTTACTTGTTTTAAATATTTTTAAAATGAGGTACTTACTAAAATTTTATGTAACAATATATTTTATAAATTTTGCTACCATTTATCTAATGCTCATATATAAGCACTTTCCAGTATCATTTAGCATAATAAAATATTATGAGCATAAAAGTACAAGGATAATGATTTAAAGAAGAAAAAGTGGTGGTGGCCTCGATAACTCAGGACCAACTGGGGTTTCATAAGTGAGGAGTAAGAACCACTATTGCTAGCGACTATAATTCAAAATGAAAGTCATCAACCACATCTTCGCGTCATAAGCTTTTGACTTTTTATTTTGTTAGTTTATAAGTAGAAGGGGGTCAAATTGAATTTGTAAGAATTATATTTGCTTTTTGAAACTTCTGCTTTTACTAAGAACTTTTGGTTCTTAATTTTCAAAAATAGTCTTTTTGGTAAAAATCAAATTGTAAAAAACAAGTTTTCTATTCAAGTAATTTAAAATACTAAAAACGCTTATTAACAAAGCAAGTTTTTTTTCTAGATTCCTACTAATTTAGAAAGCACACTTTAGTGGTGCGAACTAATGTAGTTCTACATCTACTCCCCAAGTATAAGGTAAAGAAATTTTATTAATATGAAAAATCACCAATTAAGTCACAAAGTGACCTTAAGAAAGGTTCAACTTCATAACTTTTACTTCTTGTTAATGAGGTAACATAGATAAGTATTTTAACTTTTACAACCTTACCATCACTAAGTTTTTTTACAAGCTCCTTAGAAACTCTAAACAAAAGGCAACTCACATAAGGCTAAGCTTTATAGTTTTTACTACCTAGACTTATGGTAACCTCATTGGCTCAATTCTTTGGTTTTTACAACCTTACAATTCTTAGGTTTCTCTCACAAGGTTCCTAGAAACTCTCTTAAAGGGTTTTCTTAAAATACGAAAAAACTTTCTTCTAAAATTTTCTCAAGAGATTTAAAAACTCAAATAAGAATAGAGATATATATGTTTAATAAATTTGAACTTACTAAGAGCACTTAAGTACTTTTTACGCTAACTCACCAAGAACAATAATATAACTCAATTAAGTACAACAATACAATAGTATTACTCTCTTAAGAATATACATTTAGAGCTTGTTTCTTTAGCTTTAAACAAGCATCTTAATTATATAGTAAACTTTTAACTATGTGATCGTTGCTTCCTTGTCAAATAATTTGATATATTTTAAGTTCTAATAGGTAAAAATATTTGTATTAAATAGTAGAAGGCTTGATTTGGATTTGACTTCTTTTATTCTTTGCTTTCTTTCATTGATTGGAAAAAACATGTGTTGATTAATACACCTTATTGAAATTTAGGCCATGAGGTTTTTGGTGTGTGTAATAGGAGGTAGATTTTCAAAATATTCCATTATCATTGATCTTACATTTAAGAGAACATGAATTATATGCCAAAATATCATTTTTCCATTTATAGTCCATAAGTGATAAAAATCTTCCTTCATTTATGTGTAGATTATTGTTCAATTTCTGGGTATCTCAGCATTTAATGCTTTATACTATAAGTTAATTGCTTGAATATTTTCTTGTCATTTTGGATCATTTTTAATGTTAATAAGTTGACTCCAACAAGTATACTATATTAGAGAGCAGACTAGAATCATTTGCTCCTTCAACTTATTTTTTTTTTCCTGCTTTTATTTTTCTTTTATACTTCCTGAATTCATATTTTTCCCTTTATCAAAAGAGATATGATTGTGTGCCTCTTTTTTTTTTTTCAATTTTCTTCTTGATTGTAGTTTGAATTGTTTCCATATATAGTGCATGGTAAATTAAAGCATCTAAAATAAGGAAACAAATAACTATTATGATTCTTGATGCTGAAAAAAAAATCAATCTTAAATATAAAGTCTAATCAAGATATTTATTTGAACAACTACTTTCCACATAAAACATGATATATATAACTACGTTTTCACGTATTGTATTGTAATTTAAACTCTCTTTTGAATATATGCATTAATACTTATCTTATCTAAAAAAAATTTCATATTAGAATCCTTTAAAATATTTCCTTAAAAAATCCTTGATTTAAATTAATATTTTCTCAAATTATATAATATTTTCATTAATAATAATTAAACACTTTTTGGCCCTAATTTAAAATAATCAAGACAATTAATAATTTAGGCCAAAATATAATATTTTCAGAAATTATAATTTTGGCTCAATTGAATATATTTTCCAAAAAACTGTTTATTTAAAAATATTTATCATAATTAAAATATTAGATAACCTTTGATTCAATATATTTTTTAAAAAATAATGTCAGAAAACTACATTCCGAATTTTTATCCCAGCAAGAATGCAATTAAGTTACCTTTTCATTCTTATGATACCAAGTTAACTTCAAAACATAATAAGTCAAATTGTTAATAGTAATTTGATCTATTACAATTTTATTAACGCAAACATAAGATGGAAATCTGCGACCAATTGCAGCTTAGGGAAAGCGCAAGAGGGAAGAGAATCTCTAAGGCATATAAACAAAACCTAAAGAAATATAAATTTATGTAATAGTGCATTTGCTGAGTTGAAAGGGATTATGATTATGATAATCAAGGAATGAGGATACTGTATGACTAGAACTTAATTGGCCAAAAGAAAAATAAAATAATATCATATGACCATATTGATTGAGAGGAATATATGATGGAAGGTAAATGGTCAACTATATCTAGTCAGAGAGATTTCCTAGTAACTCTGAAATATGAGTGATTAATAAACTGAGACTGTGGGAGTGATATATGGGGATCAAGAGTTCAAGACCTCTAATTTGATTCCAAATGAAATTTCATAAGATCAAATCAGAATTCCGAATGATGAAATAAAAGGAAAGCCTAGATCTATAGCTTTGTTTCCACTTTTATCCCTTGTTTGATGACTGTGGTTACTTTAACTCTACAAATATCTTATCATCCGGCATTGTGCGCTTTTACAGTGGCCTTGGATAGGGACTCAAGAATCCACATTGGCACCTTTGCTCTAGACATAATTTAAAAGGACAAGAATATTGTCAAAATTCTCATTAGTGTTAGGATTAAAATTTTATTAAGAATATTTATTTATTTATTTTCTCTCCATCTAAAACTGCAATTTGATTGCAAATCCATAATTAAGGTGCATAAAGATTGAACTGCTCGTTTAATCCGTCTTAGTATAATTGTGTCTGATTTGTTGCGAAGGTGAAAGAAAGAATCGGTCTCTTGACACTAGACCCCACAAAACCCACGAGTCGAAAAGAACTCAAAAACCATTTCACACAAGAAGATCCAAGTTGCAAGGATAGCCTGTTATATACAACTTACAACAATAAAACAGTGCCAAGTCCGTGATCAACTTCCAAAAAGCCAAAGAAAAACCGCTTTCTCTGATTTCCCGCCTTCATAAATACCCTTCCTCACCATCCTCCTTTTTGCAACCTCACATTGTTCACCTTAATTATTTCCCTCTACCTTGCTCTACAGAGAGAGGAGAAAGGTGAGAAAGCAAAATGGAAAGTGTTTCCACCTCAAAGCAAGCCACCACAAGTTCATTAGGAGTATCACCCACAAGTGCTCAGCCTCACCGATCAACGTGGCACTCTCCAGTTCCTTATTTATTTGGAGGACTGGCTGCCATGCTGTGTCTCATAATGTTTGCGCTTCTGATCTTAGCTTGCACTTACAGGAGGCATTCGGGTCGACAAGGTGGAAACAGAGACATAGGAAGACGCGATGGTGGTGAGAAAGAAGGTGACTTTGGTATGGTGGAATCAGTTCAAGCCTACCAAGAAAAGATTCTGGTCATTATGGCCGGAGATGAGAACCCCACGTATTTGGCCACTCCTGTCTGTGCCTATTGCTCGTCTCTTGGCCACGGAATTAAGGAGGATTTTAAGAAAGAAGACAAGAATCATGAAAATTGCCAGAAAACTGACAAGCAAACGTACGACCATGTCCCTAATACGAGTACAACTCCAGCGGAGAATGAAGGTATTCAAGAAACCCAACAACACAACTAGTGAGAAAGTTGGGTACTTTTTTTCTTAAAAACCTCTTCTTTTTGCTTATTATTTCCCACGTTTCCTGAGTTTTGGGTTTTGGACCTTATTTTTGGTCTTCCATGATTCGGGAAGTGTAAGTTTAAGCTAAGATGGATTAGAACTGAGAAAGTTTCCCTTCCATCTAACAACATCTACGGACAAAAATAATACTATTAATGGTCATTCATAGTGTTGGTTTTAGCAGGCTTATTTACTCGTCGTCTCAAACACTCCTACATCCATGAGACGCAAGTAATTATGAGCAAATTGGAATTAAGATTTAAACAGAGAAGCATAGTTTATGTAGTCCGCGAACCAAAAGCACAAACTCTCTATGGCTGCAGAAAAAACCTCGAATGGTAAACTGACTTCGAAATTTTGTAACTAAAACTAGAAATGACATTTTGATAGATAAATATTTGGATACCCAGAGGGTGCTTCGCTTATGGTGGACGCGTTCGGATAAAATAAAGAAGGAGGAAAATTGAGGGAATACCATTTTCCGAGAAAGGAAAAGTGGTATTGAAGAGGGCAAGCAGCATGGCGTTTGGGGCACGATAAAAATGAGAAAGAGTTTTTCCGTTGAGACGTAAGATTGCTGACACGTGTGTCTTCTTTCTTTGATTGCTTTAACGCTGAAAGCTTCAATAACATTAACTTCGGCAGCCTGTTACCCGTGTCGCGCGGTTACGCTAGGCCGCGTCCCTCATTTACTGCCTATGTATGATGATTCCATGCAATGCGAATTTTTTTTAACGTAATATTTTTTATATTTTTATAATAATTATTTTATTTATTAAATTATATTTTTCAAAATAAAGATATAAAATTTTTTTATCTCATCTACATCTATTTATCTATTTTTTATTTTTTTATTTTCTTTGTATCATTTAACTAAATAAGTTGTTTAGGTATAATCTTTTATCAATTTTTTAAAATAAAATTACAACATGCATAAAAATACTTGACTATATAATACTGAGGTGTAAAAATTATAGAATAGTTAAAAAAAGAATTATAAAATCAGACAATTATTTACAAAAAATTATATACTTATTGTATTTTAATTAAATATTTAATATTAAAAATATAAAAGTATAAATTTCTCTTGTCTTAAATTCCACCCACCGAAATATAATGTAAAACTGTTCCCAAACTACTCTTCTTCTTCTTTTGTTTTTGGCAAACACTTTTCAAATCAATTTATGCGTTAATTGATATTAACCTTTTATTTTAAGTGAGGCACAACTATACATCGCCCTAATATATATATATATATATACACGAGAATAAATTTTCCTATGTTAATGTGGAAATATGAAATCAAATAATTAAAATAGAAACAATTTTCATTAATTATTGGTTAATCCTTTAAAGGAAAAAACTTATATGCATGTCTTTATATTTTTGTCATTAAATTTTTTAATAAAAATAAGATAAGTGTATGATTTTTTAATAATAATATAATAGGCATATAATTTTTACAAATAACTACATATGGTTATTCAATTAAACTAGATTTATTATACTATTATTAAAGAATTATATACTTATAATATTTTAATTAAAGAAACTAATATAAGTCTAGTTCTTCTTTAAGGCTTAACTACTTTGGTTTGAAGAATTTTAGTGAAAATGAAATACACTCACATTCAAACTAAAATGCTGCCCATGAATGGAAAATGTACACAGACTAGTATGTCATTTCCCTAAAACCCGAATAATGCTTATTCTTCAAATTTTGGTACACAGGAACGGTATTTGCCTGCGAATTTCAGTACCTATATCAACCTAGTCTTTTACCGAAAGTAATGTATAAAATATGTACGTTGCTTCTCCTTTTTGGTAACCATTATCTGTTACAATGCCGGGATCTATCATTTCGGATTTGTTTATGCTGATAGAGTTCTTGGCCCTTTTGTGGTAATTTGTAGAAGAAATCATAGCCTCAATAAAATATGACAGAGAAATATGGTTTTTTTTTTTCTCCCCTTGTTTGTATTATATACGTTGTTAAAGATTATGCCTTAGCCATGAAATAAGAAGGAATTGGGCAACCTTGCTTTCAAACGGGTAGGATATAGAAATTAACGATCAAAGACACGTGATAAATGGCTGGAAAAAGAAAAAAAGGAAATGTTATATGATTATCAACATTGGAAGCTATTTTCTATACCAATAATCAAATAAATTTGGGGTATTAGTTGTGATTATGAGGGTTTTTTTCTCTTCACCTAATTTATCAAAATTGTGAGATCATGTTAAGGGTAGTATGAGTGAAGGTGTTGATTGGAGCAAGCAGTGTACATCAGTCCAACTCTGCGTGTGTGTTTGATGCAACCCAGCTAAATGGATCAAAACTCTTCCCCCACTCCCAACCAAAAAAGAAAAAGACAAATTAGGTTGGGCTGTATGGTGGGTGAAGATAAGCATTGGCCTGGTTGTGCTAGCTAATTTGATTTGATTCAATCCAACAATGTATAATAATAATAATTATTATTATTAAAAACTTTTTTATGGGTTATTTTATGATTTTGGTAAAAAAAAAAATTAAATACATTTTACAAAATATAAATATTCAAGAGTCAAAATCCTTATTAACTACTTTTTAAATATGATTGTCGCATTTAAACAAAATAAAATAAAATAAAAAATAAATATCTTTTAGAGTTAAGAGTAAAAGTTTTAAGATTAAGATAATAAATGTACATTTTAAAAAAAAAATAAGCAAGTAAATTGCTTTTACATTTAAAAAAATTACTTAGAATTAAAAAAAATTGATTCAAATAGATTACTAAACTCTAAATTATAACTTTTTAAAATTTTATCCTCTATATTTGTATTTTTTTTATCATTTAAATTTATATATTTTTTCATTTCTACTGCGTAGATTTCATAGAAATGTATCAAAATAAGTAATTATATGTTTAAAATAATCAAATGATTACAAAAATATAAATATTTAAAATATTTAAATTTTTTAATATTATTTTAAAAAAAAAAGCCAATATAACCTGATTCATACCCAATATGAATTAGGTCACCAGCCTCAAAATTTAGATTTGATATAAAATCAAGTTGGTTATCAGGTTGAGCATAAAATTGGCCGATCTAGTCATGTTCACCCTTACCCTTGGCAGCAAAGTTGAAGTAGGACAAATGAAAGAGTTGGAATGTTCAACTCATATTGGACCCCTTTATAGTTAATTAAAATGCTATCCGTGATTATGTAGGTCTTATAACAAAAAATGTTGTGGGTCTTGCAAGAAAAAAAAATGTATGAATTCTACAAATAATACTAAACAATAAAAACTAATCATCTCCTTCAATCTCTCTCTCTCTCTCTCTATATATATATATATGTGTGTGTGCGCGCGCTAGTTACACTATACCGATAACTTATTTAAGTTAGCCATACATCCTAAGCCCAAACCTTTCTCATCAAAGTCTCAAATTTTTCATATTTATTTTCATTCACTGTCCAGGAAAAATCGGCTGTGACTTCTTTTTGGGGGGCTTTGTCCAAAATTGAAGTTGTTGACTAGACGTAAATTATATTTTACCCAAACAGTGAAGCAACTAGTTTATTGATTTCTAATTGAATTTTGAAAGAAAAATATCTTTTAATTAGATAGAATCACCCCGTCTCTAACCACCCCCACCCAAAAAAACCAAAAACTAACTTGGCCATTACTTTATGGATTGTAATTATTTCCTTAAGGTAAGGTTGTCAATGGTTATGTTTGATTTGGACAACAAAATTGAAATACTCAACTGAATATTACCTGGATTGCCTATCCATCTTTTGAGTACTTTTCCAAATTTAACTAATTTATATTTGATATTTTATTTTTATTTTTAATTATTATTATTATTATTGGAAGTTAGTAATTAAAGATTATTTTTATTTTATTTTATTTTTGTCAAATAAAAAATAAAAAAAAATTAAAAATTTAAGTCATCTAAATTTGATCTGAAAAATCTATATCAAAATGAATAAAAAATAAGCAAGGAAAAGATAAATAAGAAATTCAATTTGCAGCTGAATAGGAAACTACTTGAATAATAAAATGAGTGTAAGCTTGGCATGTGATAAAATGACAAAAGTGAAGCGAATAATTGCAATGCAAAAACAAAGGAAGTGTATCCTAGGGAAAGCATGGTTAAATAAACTTGATATTTAAAATTTTAAAACTAGTCTAATTGAAGATATAATTACAAATAAAAAATATATATGGATAATACCATTGATTGTAATACTTATCTGGAAAAATGACAAGAAAAAAAAGGACAGCCTCTCTGATTTACCCATGTGTGGATTAATAAAGAAGTGGCAATGGGACATAAGATGCCAAAAGCCTTACGGGCCGCACCATAACATCTACTCTCCTCTCAGGAGGTCCCCACCTCCAATGACGAAAGTGGGCTCCACTTTCTAAAACGACGACCATGTTCCTCTTCCCCTCGTGCTTCATCCCCACCCCCATATTTACTCCACAGTTTTCGTATTCGGCTAAGCCTTGTCCACGTGTCTTCTCCCAATTCGCCATTCTCCAGATCTCCCTGGCCCCACCAGATAGATAGACTTGTTTCGCATAATCACGCTTCCTCTTCAACCACTCATACTCGACATTTCCTGGTTGAGTTCTTACAATTCACACTGATCAGGGCTTGGACCCTACCTTCACTGAACTTAATACCCTTCCCTCCCTCCCACCCATGGCCTCCAAGCTCTGTGACTCTTGCAAATCCGCTACTGCCACCCTCTTCTGCCGCGCCGACTCGGCCTTCCTCTGTCTCGGCTGTGACTCCAAGGTCCATGCCGCCAACAAGCTCGCTTCCCGTCATGCTCGCGTCTGGGTTTGCGAGGTCTGCGAGCAGGCCCCTGCCCACGTCACCTGCAAGGCTGACGCTGCTGTTCTCTGTGTCACTTGCGACCGTGACATCCACTCCGCCAACCCACTCGCTCGCCGTCACGAGCGCGTTCCCGTCACACCCTTCTACGACCCCGTCCACTCCGTCGGTGTCCCGTCCGGCGCCGCCATCAATTTCCTCGACGACCGTTACTTCTCCGACGCCGATGCAGATGCTGATGTCAGCAGGGAAGAGGCGGAAGCGGCCTCCTGGTTGCTACCTAACCCTTCCAACCCGAAGACCGTGGAGAGCCCAGATCTGAACTCCGGTGAGTACGTGTTTCCCGAAATGGAGCCATGTCTAGATCTGGATTTCGGGCCGGTGGATCCGAAGGTGGAAGCTCAGGAGCAGAACAGTTCCGGCACCGACGGAGTTGTACCAGTACAGAGCAAGAGTACACAGGCTCCATCCCTCAACGAACACTACTATGACATGGATTTGTCTGGGTCCAAGAATTTCGCCTATGGTTATAACAGCAGCCAGTGTCTGAGCCAGAGTGTAAGACCTTGTTTCTGGAATTTTATAACTGATTACATTTCTAGCTTGATTTTAGCTGACATAAGAGAGTTTAGGTGTCGTCGTCGTCGATGGAAGCAGGGGTGGTCCCAGATGGGAATGCCATATCGAACGGTTACAGCAAGACGATGATGGGGAGTGAGAATCAGACGGTGCAGATATCAGCAGCAGACAGGGAAGCGAGGGTATTGAGGTACAGGGAGAAGAGGAAGAACCGCAAGTTCGAGAAGACCATTCGCTACGCTTCCAGAAAAGCGTATGCGGAAACGAGGCCTAGGATCAAAGGCAGATTCGCCAAACGGTCGGAGGTGGACCGCTTCGGAGGCTACGGCGTTGTACCAAGCTGTTGAGTGCACTGGTAGTTACATAACAATTAGATGTTTAGTTAGTTGTGTATATATTTTTTGTTTTTGTTGTCGTTGTCGTCGTTGGATCAGACGTATCTAAACCTGTTTGTGAGTGTGTTATAAATATGCAGCTATGAATTTCGGTGGTTGTAATAACGTTGGAAATCGGAATCAAGAGCTCCTTGGTTTTTGAGGAAGGATTATCGGGTAAGACTTGACTTGGGATTATTTGTATATTTTATTAGAATTGAAAAGCAAATCAAAATCTGGAACGCGATTGGTTTGTGTAGCGATTTAATTATTAGTTTAAACAGAAACCATAATATGAATTGCAAATAGTAGTTTGGAATTGGATGAGGAAGGGGTGGCTGTGAGCAGCCCCCACTGAAGATTGCGTTCACGCGTGGTTTGTGGTTGAGAATTAGATGTTATGTCGTTCACGCTACGGATGCGCGTCACGGTCATCTTTTCTTTGACTGTGCGCAGTTATAGTTCAAATGCCTTTTTAAGCCATCATTTTGTAGTGGGGTCGCCAGTAAATAATGCCATTAAATTAATCATGTTGTGGAGTCAATTATTAATTATTACATAATAAAGTCAATTTTTAGTTGGTAAATTCTTCATAATAAAAATTGTATTTGATATTTTTTTTTTGTTTTTAAAATTACGTTAAATCTTTTAAAATAAAATCATTTAATCGTTTTCATTAGTACTTGGATCTCTTAGCAATAGGAGATCTTATTACACGGTGTGCAATTTTTTAGTGTGAAAAAATTTAATTAGATATTTAAAAATTATAAACAAAGATTGTAATTATTAAAAAAATTATATTTTAAAATTTTAACTATATAGTTAAAATTTTTAAAATATAATTTTCTTTTACAATAATTTTTGTTCTCTTCATTATAACTTTTATTTCTACTATCAAATTCTAAACTCTTAAAAAAATTAAAAAGGCATTAAAATGCTCACTAAACCCTACTGCAAGGGATTTAAACTCGTTTTTACTGTCATATTATTAAAAATCACATTTATGTTTGCAGAATGTTAATTTCTTTAAATAATAATAATAATAAAGAAGTTATTGTAATACATATCAAAATATTTTGGAAGTTGAATTTAACTTTTCAAAAAAAAGAAGAATATTGTCCAAAGGAATTTAGTTAAACCTTAAAAGAAGTTAGCATAATTTATTCAATTATTTTCTATAAATATAACTACAAATGCCTTCCTAAACACTTTCACATTGGAAAGAATAATTTAGTATATTTATATTAATAATTTTATATACATTTTTTAGATTTAGGATTTTGTAAATATTTACGGCCATTAGTGGGAATTGGAAAGGAAAAGTGAGAGGGAAAATGAAAAGTGTGAGAAAATTTTAATTCTACCCCAATAATTATTATTAAATTATTATTTAATATTTTTTAATAATATTTATTTAATTATTAAAAGTAAGGATATTATAGTTATTTCTTACATACAAAATTATTTTTTTATTTTTTTTTCTTTTCATCCTTAACTTTCTTTCTACTAAACGGATCCTTACATTAATCTTTGAAATAGAGACAGCAAAGACATTCATTGCAAGCAAAGTTTAGTCAAACAAGGGAGGGAAATGGATCTCCTCACTTGCCTCATGTCTCTCACAAATTTTAATTTTAATTTTTTTTGGCTTTTTTTTGGAGGAAATAGATCTCCTCATTAGAGAAAACATGAGAGAATATGAGAATCCGGGATCCAAATCCCAAACTATGTACGAAAAAAGGAAATCTTGGGCCAAATGGTGTTCTTCAGAGTTAACACTTGGTCAGAACTTGACTGTCATGCAGTTTTTGAATCCGTAAGTCTAATGCTTGGTTAAAAGAGGAAACGCAGCCCCTTTTAACTCGCTTGTACAGTTTAATTTATGTTAGAAGATTGATGGCTGAAACACACCCCCCCCCCCCCCCCCTCCCAAAAAAAGCTTCTCCTAAAGAACATGTTGGAAATTGCCAATTTATCTGTTGCCAGTATGAGCTAGTTTCCCGTTGGGCCGAAATAAATTTATTCAACAGTTCGAGACGTGTTACCTGGCAATGGCATTCTTGAGAATTCATGGGGTTCGTGTGAAACTGAGAATGTTCCATGAGTCAAAAGTCAATGGCTTCTACAGATAAACATGAATTAGATGCTTCTGGACCATCTACTTCAAGTCATTTTATTGGCCATTATGGTCGAGGATGGATGATGATACACGTTTTCATGTTAAACTAGCAACTTAATGAATTGAAATTGAATGAAAATTCACACACAATAGACCGAGTCACGTTACCTAATTCCCACCCCTGCTTCCTCTGTCACTCTTCTCTTCCTTAATTTCACATCCTGCTCGAATCGATTTGGACCCTTCAATACCTTGTCCAATCCAGATCCCAAATGTTTTAATTCAGAACTTCAACATCCAGATTCATTTAGCTCATTGTATAGTTTCAACACAGTTACCATAACACGTCAATGTTTTCTATTAGATTATAATACTACACTTGATACAAACGATGAATCATGTAAAACAAAAATGTTACACAGTACAAGACAATTAAAAGAGGACTTCAGCAACGAAGCACAAGACCTTTTTTTTTGTTTTTTTGTTTTTTGGGAGGGGGGGGGGGGGGGGGGGAACTACAGGATCAATACCACATATACAGCATGTGCAATCGAAACTTAGGCCACAGACTCCACAGATTCTTTACACATATTCCCCTTGCTACACAGGCGCAGCTCTACTCTAGACGACCATAATGAGTTTGATTATTGTTTTTCTATTCTTGCAACATAATACATGGCTATATGGAATACCTATGATGAACTATATAAAGCTGAATTTATAACCTCCCATCTTTTTAATCTGCCAGAAACCACAACCAAGCAGTGTTCTATCCTTCTACTGAAGGACGCGAGCTGCTACGTGGAGAAGCGCCGCTTTGGTTCATCAAGAAACGAACAACAACACAAGTGATATTGTCAGAACTACCTCTTTGATATGCTTCATTCATCAGCCTCTTTGCTGCCTCCTCTGCATCCGCAATTGGTTTTATCATAGCAACGGCTTCCTGAGGACAATAACAAGAGTTAAAAAGAGTTAGTTTGTTTTGCAACCGTGTATTTTACAGAAAAGAGTTCTTTTTGTGTCTTCATCTTTTCCCATTTTCTCCCTCCTCTACCAAACAAAAGATAAGTGATTTCCAGAACCAATATCGTGTGTGTCAGCCCGTGGCTTGTTTCGAAGAAGGATAAACCTCCCTTCTCTCAATGTGAAATAATCACTAGTAGTGTCTAATATGTTAGTTTAGGCAATACTTGGCTCATGCTTTCTAGAAACCAACAGCTTGACTTTAACAAAACATGGTTCTGTGCAACTAAATATGGGTAAAAATAATAACAATCCAACTCTTCTCAGTAGAGCCTGATTCAGTTCAATGTGCTTTTAATAATGGAGATGCAGAATAATTATTAAAGAAAAGAAAGAGGAAGAAATGAAAAATATTGCGAACCTCATTAGTGACAACATCCCATAGCCCATCGCTGGCCAATATGAGAAACTCAAGAGAGCTGTCAACTTTTTCTTCCTGCAAGACCAAATGTATTTTTGTAAATAACATATAAAGAGGAGGAAAAAGGAGGCAAGAAAAATAAGTTTTAAGGCCGTGTCAACAAGAAGAAAGAAGATCAGTCACAAGTACTTCCGGAAGATCTTTCTAAATAGTCTTAATTTTTTAATTTGTCAGTCAACATCTCTTCCATTCACCTTTAAGCTGCATTTTAATGTGAACTAGAATACTGCATTATCAGTTATCACATTATATACACAAACAGCAGAAGTTAAGCATAGAATGCTTTTGAATATAAACCATATACTATCTCTATACACTGCAAGTGATAAATCTATAAATATGTCCAAGAATGGATGTCACTATTATCGAAACACACCTGGATTTCTGGATCAGCAACAACATACTGCTTCAGGAGTCTATCACCAAATGCACGAGAAACAGCAAGAACACCACCAACTCTCCAGGTTCCTGTGAATATAATTTTTAAGTTTTGAATGGAGATAAACCAGATAAATTTCAAAATTAAACCGAGAAAGATAACTACAAGATGACCTTACCAGCCCACATAACAAAGCCCCCTGCATCTTCAATCCTTTGCCTCTCATCAGTTTGATCTGGCTTATGATCTCGAGATACAGCAATGGCTAGAAGAAATCACAAAAGGAAGTATTATATTAAGTGCTTCTTCAATGGGGGAAGGTTGAACTAATTCTCTCTAAATGAGTGCATAAGAAATATTCATAGATACATGTAGACACCCACACTCCTACATGCGCACTAACAATACAATCTTAAAACCAAATGTATCTTGGGCTTTGTGTCATATCAACAAAAGATATCAATGTAGGCTTCTCAAAAGTGAAAGTGGACCTTCCACATAAATGCCTTTCATCAGACACTAGGTAGTTAGACAAAATTCTCAACAGTGCTAGTCAAAAGTGAAAATGAAAAACAAAAGAAGTCATATGATAAGAGCACATGCCTATATACAAACTATGAACGGATCATCTATAATTTGAAAATGTGACAATATATGCAGATAAACTCAAAATAAATGGTCAGTGGATTATTTTCATGTTATACATTTGGTGTTCTCACAAATTTAATGTTTCCTCACACTAGAATGTTTGAAACTCGATGTGCTTGTAAAACCCCCAGAAAAAAAAAAGGAATCAATAAACAATTGTCAAAATTATAACATAAGTAACATATGCAAGATAGTAAATGACAGTAAACTTGCTCTCTTGAGACAATGATTATATATTACAATACTCTTCATGCCTCAAAACAGACAACTAGAGTTTAGATCTTAGCAAGCAGAGGCAATCATAACAGGAACCATGCAAAAAGCTTAGGGTTGACATGATATAAAAGCCTCCAGGAACCTTTGACAGAAAGAATTGTTATGAGCTTGATGTATTACAAAACTAAAATTCATGTGAAACAGTAAGCGATCATATGCATATTTCTAAGAATATACTAAAGTATAGATAGAGCCACTAGCCTTACCATTACCGCCCCTGCATATAACAGCTCTGGAGTCCCCAACATTTGCAACAAGCAAGCGGTCACCAACTAGGATGGCAGTGGAAGCAGTTGATCCAGCATCTCTGTTTTGAGTATTTTCTGATTTGAGAAATTCAGAATCGGTATGGTTATATGCATCAGCTGTAGAAAAGAAAAGTTGCGTCAGCTGTAGAACAAAAGTTTGGCAGGAAAAATGAAGTCATTTTCTGGACTTTGCACATCAGAGAGCATCAAACAAAAGGATCATGCTGCTACAGGTAGGAGATGACAAACCAATAGCTGATTTGGTGTCAGAAATAAACTTTGGGTGTCTGATCAAATTACTGAAGAGGTTTTGCTTGACATACTCAGCAGCCCGTGCACCACCATGACCTGAAAGAGTTATAAACTTATAACCAACAAACTTACAGCCACGTTCTACATTTCTAAGTCAACAAATAAAACTATCAAGCAAATGTTAAATATATAAAAATTTGAATCCAGCCAATATAGGATAATTCCTACATGATTAGATAAAGAAAACAATATTTACTTCTTCGTGCCAAAAGAGAAAGAAAACAATATGTAGTTTCTCTTGCCAAAAAAGAAACACTTCACACCTGAATGAAGGTTTTAAATCACTTAAAAAGGAATAATATAAAATAACATGTAATCCTTATCGGCTGAAAAGGTTGAGTTTAAGAAGAGGAGGTTGAAGCATCTGGAAATTGTTCCCATAGAAAACTCTTTTAGATGGCCAACCTCCAAAGAGATTTTCTTCGTGCTGTGAAGAAAACAATGCTATAGCCATACAGAATAATCTATGTATCAGTAATTTTAGAAATAAACCATTGAAGACTGAAAATGGGGGACTAAAATATATGAAATGGTCATGTATATGAGTAAATAAGCACACAAGCATTTGCAAATGGCATTGTTAATTACATGGGAGAATTATTTTCCCATTATTTTTTAAAAGGGAAATGCAGAGATAGGAATATATTAATAAAAGTTCCTGATGGGAAAAAAAATCAAGTTTTGTCATTCTATAAGCAACATTTTCACATACTCTTCTCAACAAAAGTACAAGGAGGAGAAGGGGAAAGAAAGTTGTAAATATACCATCAAAAACTCCAAAAAGGCCAACGATTTCACCATCAACACCATCAATTCTTGTCTCATAAAAATCTTCCATTGAAGATCTCTTGCCAGGAGAGCTAGCATATCCATAACTGAACTTACCATTCTGACTGTTGACACATAATAGATGAAACAGAGTCAAAATCATCTCATACAGTTTCATTCTTGAGCATTGCAATAATAGGAAATGCCAGAGAATTTTAAATTTTATCATGTCATCCAATTTTAAAGCACTATCAAAAGTACATGATTATTTGTTCTAATCAATGAGTGAATCATACAAGTCATGCATAAAGCTCACAACTGAACAATGCAGAATAAATTCTCACCAGATTATTGAGCATGGAGATGCAACCACAAACTAAGACCCAACTCAGATTTGACACATTCAATTTGATATTATGAGAATCTCCTCTATATTTGTCTTAAGGATAAAAAATCAAGGGTAATACCTGTCTACTAATAAATAAGGATGAATAACACAGAGGAAGTGGTTGGGAAGAACAAAGAGGAGACAAATTAGCATGGTGGGAGTTCTATCTCACAGAGGACTTGCTATTTAGGCAACATAATCACACACATCTGATATTTTTAATAAAGATCCAATCTCCTCTGATAAAACTTCTCTCACAAATTGATTAATGACTCCAATTCTGAGGCTTATCAGGGGCAGTGCAAAAATTATAAGTTGCTAATTAATTTCATTTAAGTCACTAACATAAGTTTCCACTTCTTTAAGGGATTATATGGAGGATGCACATTGGAAATGAACAAGTTGAAGTATTTTTAAAAAAAAATGAGGGTGATTGAGGGTGATAGGCTGTCTTTGTATAGAACAGTTATGTCATGAATCACTGCTATATCAAATTACTGTAATCCTGATGCTAATTTTCCACAATCTCATAAGTCAAAACATACATTTATTTATTATAATTTTCACCATAAATGTTAATTAAACCTTTTTGTTTCTGAAGACATTGTCCTGAAAGAGCAGGAAAAATATCTACAACTGTGTCATGTGTTAGGCTCATCTTTATAATTTTCCAGAAACTTGAGGATGTGTGAGATTTAGAAGCACTGTCTGCTAGCATAGTCTAGATAATAATCAAAAGCAATGGTAATTATCAGCAAAATTATTTTAGAAAGTGTTTCATTGTAATATTCTCAGTTTGAAAAAGTGTGTGGTTCAACAGTTTACTTTGGTTGCTTCTCTCTTGCTCTTGCTCCTGGCATTGGCGGGGAGAACAATGTCCAGGAAACAAGCAAAAAAGGCATGGAACTTAACCAGATATCAGTGATATTGAGCCAAAACACAACAAGCAATAACAGAAAACAGCAACAAAACACGAAGCACTTTGGCTTAGCTGACATTGCTTATCAACACCTGCCTACACATGCTTTTCATGGACACAAAACATCAGATGCTTATCACAATAGCTTAACTGAAACTGATCAAAGGACAGAAAACATAAAAGGAACACATGTTCAGGCCTTCTAACATGGCATTGTGCATATTAATCAACAAAATCTCACAGGAAAAGGGGGGAGATAGGGAAAAAGTTCAATCAAGCAAACAGATTTGTGCCAATTTTTCTGCTTTTACTTTTTTCCTTTTTCCTTTTGGTTGTGACTTTGGGCTCATTAACCACCTGGACTGAATCTAACCAACAAGGCAGCTTAAGGACAACAAATAAATCACTTGAGAAGTTCCATTATTGTCATAGGAACAGAACTTGCAGTTACTCAGTTCATTCCATTAGTACAGGGATGACCCCAATCTGGTATATGAAACATAAAAAGAAAATACCAATCAAACCGAACATATGAATACCAGTTATAGTAACTATTATACAAAGAGGAATCCCTCCAGTAGTATCAGCAATTTATCCCACTTTCCTCCACATTTCATCAAGTAGTCATGCTAGAGACATACCAAAAGGACGAGCCACAATCCGGAACTATTATATAGTGTTAAACACTTCAAAGGTTGAACAGGATCTACGGAGGCCTAGTTAAAGAATTTCATTAACGGTTAATACATTATAATTCCAAAGTATCCGCTCCATGATTTTAAAACTCATATTCATGAATCGCACGGACCAGAAATTCTGAAAATGCAAATTAACGAAATAAGGAGTAATATAAAACCGTGGATATAAACGACAAATATTCAATACAACTACCAAGTATGGATAAAATCAATCAGCAACATTAACTATTAAACGCATGGATAAAGCAACCATTTTATCCTATTCTAGATCTAAAAAAAGATCGATATACCAAAAGAAGTTAACCTGAGGCCTCCGCCGCTCACAGGGGCATCCTCAGCAGCATGAACCTGGCTTGAAGAGGACAAAACTGAATTGAGATAGCCCATATTATAGCTTGAATATTCTGTGTTCCCGGATACTATTTCCTTGACTAATATGAGAAAATGAAGAAACAAAAGCTGTATTGCGTATGTATAGCTTATTCTTGCGTGCCAACGATTCCAAGTTAACATGACAGGAGTGGGGTCATTCAGAAATTACTAGCAGTCAAGTTTAACCTTCACAGAAACCCCACAAGGAAGAAATTGTAAATAATTTCACAAGACGCGATAAATTGCGCAAAAGATGTAAACTTTGTACATTGATCTTGTTATTACAGCTAGTAAGAAGAAAATACTAAATCCAAAATAGGATTAGTAATCGGTAAGAATTATTGAACAAGGGAAAGAGGGTAATCATTAAATTAGACAGAGAAGGTACCTGAGGCAGAAAATAGAGACGAAATGCCATGACAAAGAGAGACAGAAAGTTCAGGGCGTTAAAGGAGAAAAAGACGAGAATGGGAAAAACCAGAGGGTACTCTCGTTCATTTTGGTTCAGGTCAGCTTATTGTTTGTTCAACAAGAGAGTAGAAAGTTGGGACACGACAAATGCAATCTTTTTTTAGAAAAATAATGCCTTCATCCGAAATTTTTTTTTTTAAAAAATTACTTTGACGATTATTATTCTCTTATTAATTTTGTGACATTATTTATTGATCGTTATTTTTTAGTTGAGCTCAATGGTCGTTTCTTCATAGGCTAAAAATAGTGCGGAGCCTTCCATACGCGTCGCCGGAGGATGAGGAAAAGCTTAAGGTGGGACCGAGTCAAGGCCAAAATAGCACTGTATCCCTTAACAAAGTCATCGTATCCGGTGGTGCTGACACATATGTAGTTTACGTGCAGAAGGAGACACAGGGCTCTTCCCTGAGGTGAATCACATTTTAACTCTCCCTCCAGCAGTTGTCAAATTTTCTTCTTACTCTCAAGAAAACAAAAAACAAAACAAGAAACAATGACATTATGTTGACATTTCCTAGATTTTACATCATTGAAGATTAACCAATTATTATTGGACTTTATCTACTCCGTGGCCCTTTGTGTTCAAAAGATTTATAGTGTATCGCACATGCTTAATATTCTTATTGCTACTAAAAGCTTGAACGATGAATTTTAATTTTTTGGGTATAAGAATCCACCGATCAACACCGTTGGAACCTACGAGTTCAACTCATAAATGGGTATTTTCCAAATAAATTAAATATAGTGTTAAGCACTAAACCGACTCGTTAAGGAATCGAGTGTCAATACCTAAAAAAACAGCAACGAACTAAGAGCCGTTTATTTGCTATTCATAATGCGATAGAAATTGGAAACTTAAATCAATTAGGAATTCCAACTACAATGCTCAGTATGTTGTGTAAGCTCAGGCGAAGAAAGTCTTCGATAATGAACATTATCCAACTTGGAGGCATTTGGGTTGTCCAACGGCTAAGTAGCACTTTCAGATACCTTCGGTAATTACCTTCCTTTCGATCTCCAATGGCATTTTTGTTTTTCATTTCCTGCTCTGCAGCTTGCTACCAACTTCTATTAATACCACTTCTAATCATAATTGGATCTTACGGCCAGCAGAAGGCGATAAGACTAGATTGCTTGATTCATCAAGTAAAATTAGATATCGTGACAGGTACGTGAAAGCATCAACACGAGGGAATCGTCGACCTTTTCGCTTGGCTTTTCTGGGAATATCAAATTGGGTGAAATAGGCGTCAACTAGGACGTGGAGAGCGTCAACCTTGTTTCTTTATTCCTCACAGAAAATTGTGTGCCTTGTTGATTGCCCATACTCAACGAAATTATGTTCCACTCTTAAAGTATACATGACCGTGCTAGTGCGCGACTATGATACCAACAAGTTATATTAATTGTATAACACTTTCTCCCGTGTTTGCTGAGTAAACTATTATTTTAACTTGTTTGTTAGCCTGAAAGACAAGTGATACAATTGTAACTAGCTACATCGCGTGACAATTAAGACATACAAAATTCTCTCCCAGATTGAGACGTTAAACGGAATCTCATCGAAACAGAAGGAAAAAAGCAGCTTAAAGGGACAGCGGGGAGAAGGAAATTCACATGGCATCAATCCCATAGAATAATTATCACCTCAAAGAATAATGAAATATGTGATTGGCTCATTGCTAGTTCTCTCTGGCTGGTGGTGAATGCCCTTCCAAGAAGGAAACAAACGGGATGGCAGGCCGGCCAAGTGGCAAGCAATGAGAGAAGTATAAAAGAGGGAAAAAAAAATTCTAAAACACATACCACCAAAACTATATTTATGTTAGGAAACCATCTCGTTCAAAGTGACTTTCCAAAATGTATTTATTGAAACACTAATCAAGAAGAAATAATGTGAACATATATATATATATATATTCCTTTCGTTTCTAAATAATAAACTCAACATCACTATCAATACATTTTAACATAACCATACATCAAAATACTAACAAAATATATTACTGAAAAATTTTGATTAAAAAAAAAAGACCAGTAGATACAAAAGAATGACCCCCTCTCACAAGCCTCTTTGCTCTCTTGGCAAGATAAATTTATGAGATTTTATTTTCTTCATGAGCTTTAAAAACACCTGCAGCATGGAAATTTTGAGAGACCAAGACTTGTAATGAAGATATCCGCTCACTTTTAATTCCTAAACGCTAACAGCTGTATTTCTACTTCAATTTGTGAAGAAGTTTTGATAAATAAAGCCAAGACGCTTCCTGCAGTTTGTAGTTAAAATGCAAAACTAGAGCAGAAATAAGGTCTATGGTAAATTTGTGAACCTCAGGTTTCACTGCCATCCGCAGAAGCATTGCTGTCCACTCTTCTGGTGCCAACTTGATCACCTCATGAAAGTACTGAAAGCCTTTTCCAATCCTATTGAGGATAACACGCTCCTGCAATCCACAAGAATGTCATATTTCAACATATTGGCACCTCTATTTATAAGGTCCGACGGACTAAAATAAGTCAGTGTAGACATCTAGTGGAACAAGCACGTACAAAGGTAGACAAACTTAAGGGCCATGGTAGTTTCTTTCTTTCTTCCAAGATTTTCTCTATCCTAAAATCCTTTTCCCCCTCTAAGATATTGCTTAACATCTCCAAAGATTTAGAAGTGTTTCATAACTATCAGAGTGCAATTCAACCTTTAAAGCTTATACCAGAAGGCTTCATATTGCGAATTCTTCTACAAAAGTCATTTTAAAGAGGGGCGCCAGAATTATTTTAATTGCAAGAAACCCCCCTACTCAGATATTTGTTCGACGAGACAAACTTCAACATTACCTCAAATAGCAATTTCCTTTGGCCTTGAGGCTTCTCCTTTAACAAGCAATCGATGACTTCATCTTGCAAGAATATATCAGCTACTTCTATTATATCCCGAAGAAGGAAAAGACGCACTCTCAAACCCTTGTCTGATAGAACGAACAATAAAAGATCTTCAGTGGCATCAACAACAGCATGCATGTCAAAGAGTTTCCAACCCAAAGGACTTGAAGACTTCTCAGAACTAGGGTCTCCAGTTGACTCAGAAGCCTGCTCAGATATTGCTGCTATCTGAAAATGTAATCCATACAAAATTTAGTCTAAAGTTATATATAACCACATGAAAATTATCTCATTTTTTATCTGAGAGAGTATTTAAACTTGAGTGGAGCAATACATGTGGGCTACATTTGCAATCCTCCAAAAACAATTACTAGCGTGGGCCTGTGGTTTTAAACCCAATAAAACATGTTTACACATTCTTAAGGGAGCGTGGCATAATCTGCTTGCAAATTTATGATCTGATTCTCCCTAGGCAGCTATGTAACAAATTAACATTATTCTCATCATGCACAGGATTTATAAGTAGCTTAATAAACTATAGCCCAGTACCCATACAGCATCTCATGTAGGGTTAAACGAATGCTAATTAATGGAACTTGAAGAAAAGCAAACTTAGTTAAACGAACGCTGATTAGGCCATGTAATTAAGTGATGCAGTTATTCACGCACACAAGGCAAACCAAAGGAACATAGAGGTAATCATACAAATACTGTTATGCCACTCATGTAGGATTCCAAACTCCCAAGAGCAAGTGCAAAAATAAAGTTCATCAAAAAGTGAAACTTAGACATCAAAAAGTAGTCCATTATAATATAAGATGATTTGATTATGATGAAGCCTATAGTAAAATTATTTCCACCTTAAACTATGTAATCTTCTTTCAGGCAATATACAGAGATCAGCCTACCCACACGAAAATAGCATTGGACAGCATAGTGCATATGTATAGAAAAAGAGAGAGAGAGAGAGAGAGAGAGATCTACCAAGCGCTCTAGTCGATTCCACCTAATAGATCCTTTGTTACAAATGAGAAGTTGCCTCAAAATTCTTCTCATATCAGGACTTGGGTCTGCTATAAGTCTCCCAATGACAAAAGGATATGCACTCTCAATGACTTTAAAATCAGGATCCAGAACCTTTGCTGTGCCTTCAAGTGATCCCAATGCTCTTATCACTAGAGCATAGTCTGGCGGGAGGGAGAAGTTAAATTCATACATAACATCATAAAGTTGGTTCATAATTCCCTGAAATCCAAGGTAAGAATGACCATTAAAAAGGTGAGTGCTACAATGCACTGTGCTTGAGCTTCCTATAGGAATTAAACCAAAAATAGAATTCCTGTTAAAAACATTATCAGAAACAAATCTGAAAAATTATTTTAAGAAATAACTCTCAGGCTTCGGAACCCAACACAAAGAATGAAAACATAAATGTTGCTAGGTGGCTAGTAGGTTCAAGATACTTGCCACCATTAGAATTCTACATGCCAAAATAATAGATCTGTGGTAGTTACACTTACACTCTATTATACCTTAAAAGCAACAAGATTAAAAGAGATGGAATGACAAGGCTAAAGTGACAGTATAAATTTTGCATTTTCAGGAAGAAATCAACGCCAACCCTAGTAGAAGGAAAAGCAGAAGAAAGAACCTGGAAATCTTGAGATTGACGGGTGCTATCAGCAAAGGCTGCTTTCAATGCATCAGAAACTGCATGTACGTCGACTCCTTCAGGAATGAATCCCAAAGAAAGAAAGTCATTTGCCAAGCCCAGAGAATCACGATTAACAAAGTGCACAAGCTGAAAGAAAGAAAAGCCTATTAATGAAGGAAACTGTCTAAAAAATGCTTCTTGTCCATAAGAACAAAGCATTATAAGGACGAGAAATTGAAAATAAACAAACGATATAGAAAATGCACACACAAGAAGATTTCATCCAAGAGAATCTGATTTACCAGATGCCCAAATTCAATGGGGGAAAAATCATATTTCAGAAAGTAAAACTCATGTAATCATATGAAAAGAAATCTCCAGTAAATATGCAATATAATTCCCAATAATTTATAGAATAAGTATTCAAACACTATAAATTCAGCAATTATGACTCAGAGAAATTAGAGACTAAGATCTTTTGTAAAAGAGTGATGCTACATAAGTAGTTTTCCAATTATACATGAGAGCTCATAAAGCATTCAGCATCTAACTCATCCTTCGGAGTCTTCTTTGGCATCGCCACAAATAGGAAGACATAGATGAAATTTCACGTATAGCATACACATTAAAACCTAAATGGCTAAAATTCCAGAACAACAGAATTTAACACATCTTATAGAGAGAAAGAATTGAAAACTCTGTCAATTGAACATGTCTAATATGCAACAAATATGAAGACATAGATGAAATTTCACTTATAATACACATTAAAACCTAAATGGCTAAAATTCCAGAACAACAGAATTTAACACATCTTATAGAGAGAAAGAATTGAAAACTCTGTCCATTGAACATGTCTAATATGAATGCAACTCAACTTCTTCAAATATATTTTTGGCAAAATGAAATAAAAATTCCTAAGGACTAACCAATTTAAGTATCTTCACTAAATAGATTTTATCGATCCATTAATAGTTGCTCACATATTTCTCACCATTTGAATAAGTCCAATCCGATAATGCCTAGGAATATTCCCCATCATTCCAAAGTCAAAATATGCAAGTGATCCATCATCTATTGCCACAAGGTTTCCTGGATGTGGATCAGCATGGAAGTATCCAACCTCAAGCAGTTGCATCAAAGAGCAGTATAATCCCTACAAAACCCCAAGAAAGAGGGAAGGTATATCGATTGGCAATTTTTAGTTTTAAGTTCTTAAAGAATCATGCATTTAAGTTGAAGCAAATAGAGTGATCACGCACTTAATACTTACTCAAGCAAATAAAGCAATGGCATATAATAGATATATCATATATGTAAACAGACAAAGCATGTGACCAAGAACAATTTTGTCCTTTATACCTGGTCAATGAGTTCTCTTCTGTTCAAAGAAGCATTTTTCAGGCGCGTTTCATCAGTAAGCTTGATTCCGTCTACCCACTCCATAGTCAGTACAGTGGTACGTGTATAGTCCCAATATATTTTTGGAACTTTGATGCGTTTCATTCCTTTGGGTTTACTTTTGTTTATGCCTCCAGCTTTATGACCTTGTTCATTAGCACCTGTTGAAAAGAGTCACCAATCTAAATCCCATCCTAAACATAAAGCACCCACATCAAACTTATACATTATTAATCATTTGACCAAAATAAAAAAGTTTACTCCATAAATTAACGTATGCACACTGCCCTATAATATTTGAGGAACATACTTGAAATTCAAAAATTTTAATTATCAGCTCAACATATAAGCTAATATCTTCATAGGAAGATTGCTCATAAGTATTTGCTTTTCAATGGGAAATGCCTCAAAAATTGAGTAACAACTAAAACATAACATCTAGCATTTTGTAAAATTTGAATTTGGGACTCAAACATCTGGTTGAATTATACACACGCTAAAGTGATCGTCATAGAAAATAGTGACCAGCACTTTTGGCACCTAAGTATTAACTTACTTGCTTGGAGGCAGTAAAGAGAAGCAAAACGCTCAGCATTTTTTCCCTCTAGGACATAATCAATTTCATCGAACATGTGCCTGACCTGTTGCATTATTTTTCAGTGACTGATGTACAAAATAATTTCAATGTAAACAAACAAATGAGGGTCTAGACAGGAGTTGGCTGGTAATAAGATAAATTTCAGAAAGGGATTTTTAATGTTGGTTTTGATAAGTGAAAAAGAACTCATACATAAAGCAACCAAGATATCAGTGCACTCTGAAGTAAAGGTACTCACCATCTCATTCACTGCTACTAAAAGATCTCTACGAGCCGTGGCAAATCGCTTTAATTGGCCACCAATCATATGGAACAACAAGGCATCAAGGGTTAATGACAGTGACATACCAGGCCTCTGTATTTTTACAGCTACCAGCTCTCCAGAATGCAGGTGAGCTGCAACACTTAAAACAGAAAAAGTAAACACTTCAATTTTCCTCAAACATGTAAATCCTTCTCTACATTCGTAAACGTAATAACAAGGAGCAAAGGAAATATGCAGTTATCAGAATAAAAACCTCAGTCACTTCAAAATAAAACTAACCTTTATAAACTTGCCCTAAGGATGCTGCTGCAATAGGCTCTGGGCTAATGTCACTAAATATCTCGGAAACAGGGACACCTAACTGAGTTTCTATAGATCTAATTGCAACATCAGTTGGAAATGGGGGTATTTGATCCTAACATGAAAGAAAAATTAATAAGGCTTCGTCAGTACCAGAAAACAAGTTGACAAAATACGGTAGCATGAAAAGAGATGGATGTGCAGCATTTGATTACATTCTTTCAACCGTAAATGAAGAGGCCAGTATACCTGTAGCTTGGCAAGTTCTTGGCAGTATACAGTTGGTAATATGTCAGGCCTAGTGCTCAAAGCCTGGCCAAGCTGTAATCACAAGAAGATTTAAAATAAAGGACTGTCCTGAGATCATATTGAAATCTAAAATAACAGAATTGTTTATCCTGGTTTCATTCACCATGGTATCAATAAGATGAAGCAGAAAGAATGAAAACAAAGAGAAAAGCTCCTTGTCTATATGCAGACAGCACAACAATTTCTTTATTCAAAATCAAAGTTGATTTTTTCTTGAATTTACTCTAGAAACTATCAAATCCTAAATCTAAAATTTGCAGCACTGTTCATGGTACCCAAAAAGCCACTGACTCTCATTGCTTGCAAACCACCCTTGTCCTCACATACACAGTTATCTTTCAATCCCTGGTCTCCATAAATCTTTTATCCTTAAACCCTCCAAGAAAAACCCTAATTTATGAAATTCTATGCCTTCCACTGCACTGCATGAGAATTATAAAAGATAAATATTCATCCAGTTGACTTTGGATGGAAGTAGCCATGAATTGGATGGAAGATTGCCGCATACATGTTGACTTTGGAGAAAAGAAATTGCAATGAATTAATTTCGGCAATTTAAATGTGATGCTTCTTCCAACTATCGTTTGCCAACTTTATCAGCTATTAGCATCATGAGACTCACGCACATCACTCATTTCAAGTAAAAGGGAAGAAGCAAACCTATAAGTACAGGCCTGCTAAGTGTATTTCCAGCATGAATAGTGTTTCAGTAAGAATGACTGCATGCTTACTGTAGAGAGTATACACCTTTTGTTTGTTTGTTTGTTTGTTTTTGTTTTATTGTTTTGGTTTTTTGTTTTTTTTTTGTTTTTTGGTTTTTTTGTTTTTGGGGTGCAGTCTTTGCCTGCGGACATAAGCATGAAGCCAAACAACATAAATTTCTTGTGTCCACTAACATTTTCATTTTACTATTCTGCCCCATTAATCCAGTCCACATATGCACTATATATGTCAAACTGGTAGCCTTAACACAGCAAATTTAAGTGTTTTTTCCCCTTTTAAAAGCAAGTCAATGAATGAGGAAAACATATATGATGTATCAGAAAATTGTGATTAGAAACAGAAATAGGCTGCAAAAGAAACTTGCCTTAATGTAGAATGGACCCAAGCGTATTAGAGTTTCGCGAAACTGCAAAAAATTGCATAGAAATCACTGTTCATTCCAGTCAGTCACTTTTTCCCCCCCTAACAAATATAAACCAATGAGTTCATCCACTATTGCTGGGGAAAAAAATGGTCAATGGAATATACAACTGAAAAAGCAAGTAAAAAGAAATAATTTTCTGCCATCACCCAAAATCCAAAATATATGTAAATATATCAGCGGTTTGGTAATGCAAGTGAATGTAATGCTTAGGTCTACAATTATACTAGATGGCACAATATCAAGTATGTCTTTTAGGGGCTTGAGCAGTTTACATTGCTGATCAGAATACCAGATTGTCATAAAAATGCTCCTACATGGCAACATTTTTGTGTTTAAAACATTGCACAACCAGTCAAATTTATAGTCCTGGATTTTGACAAACCCCAAGAGAATCAAAAGAATAAAAAGGTTAGACAGTTTAAAAAAATGCCTCAAATGCAGAACAGCAAAACTGTTTACAGGGAGAGGCCATCTAGGAAGACATACCACAAAATAAGAGCAAGTATGCATGTATACACACCCCAGTAATATGGCATTTATCTCAGAACCAAATGTTACCGTCTTCATTTTATGGAAAAATATTTTTATTTTTGAGACCAACACAGTAATCCACAGGCATAAATAAAATGTCCATCATATCATTATATTTATGTTGTCTAATTAAATCTGATAAAATACATGCTAAAAACAAATGTTTAAAACCTAATCAATCATAACTTAAATGAATTAAACAAGAGTAAAATTGTTCAACCATTTTTGGACTCCTTTAATTTCAAAACCTACACAAATCTCCCTAGAAAAGGAAGAGCTAGTGAAAACTTAAGGTTTCAGAGGTGGTCTATGTAGGGGTTTTTTAAGTTTCAAGAGAGATCTGTGTAGATTTTGAAAACAGAGGCGGGGGAGGTTCCTGTTAAATCAAGATAATCCAAGAGAGGTTGGCGTATTTTACTTTTTAAACTATATCTCAAAAATGGTGTGTTCTACAAGAGTAAGTTCACAAATGCAAAGAAAGCCTTTGCAAGCTTCAAAAGTTTTGACGTAGAAAATGAATTACCTTGATTGCACGCTTTTTTATGTCTCGAACAAAGAGCTGCCAAAATGTTAGCCTGAACACATGAAATGAAATAATTGCTGCCCTGTATAAAGCCAAAAATGGGCCAAACTGGTAGGTGGAGGAACTTTTGGAGCCATAAGCTCCAAGGGCATGCCCAAACTCACTTTCTAGGGATTCCCTCCTGAGCTTTGCATACTCGGCAGATGGCTTTTCACCATGCACACTGGTGAAGCCAGTTGAATACCTGCACCAGTAGCCCCAAGCTCAGGTGCAACAACCATGGAAGAAGACTCCAAAGAACATAAATTTGAAATCATAATACATTAGAGACAGAATTTTGTACTAATCCGATATAAGGCAGCAATCCACTCACAAATTTTGATGCAACAAGCAAGATGGCGAGAAGCCAACATCTGATCTCTTGGCAACCTCAATAGGTTTCAGATATCCCAGTGGTATGCATTTGCGTAAGATAATTTCAGTGGCACTCTCATGCTGTAACTCTGCAAGATAGGTACTCTCATAATGAGATGGCAATATTGACCAACAGTTTAGGTGAAGAAAACAATAGCTACACAGCAGCTAAAGCCACAATAACGCAAATACTTTGCTATTACACATCATCCAATTCCAGCAATTTCATCGAACTACGAAAGAAAAAAAAAATCCCTTCCCCTATCGGTTGGCAAACAAACAACCGAAGTATGGCTACTCTTGAATCTGTGCATTGAAACGTCTCCCAAAAATCGCATAAGCATGTAATTAACGTAAACTAGACCCAATGGTATAATTAAAACATTTAAATTGCAGAAAAATCACGCAAACAAAGTCTAGTCTGTAGAATTTCGTGATCATTGGAAAATACATAATAACCAAGCAACTACGTTATCAAATCAAACCTAACCTAAAAATCAGCTACGTTACCACGTAACAATGCAAGGTAAACATGAAAATCGTGATCAACCAATCAGCGTTTACACTAAATTCGTACAGAATGGGGAACATTAGATGAAGCTACAAGCGTCAAGAGAAGATTTAACGGTAAATACTTCTGGAGAGAACCAAGGCACCGCGCTGACGATAGATAGTCGCAAAGGCGAAGGCATTCCTCATTGACTGATGATAAAATCTTCGACAAAAGTTCAGTTAGAGCAGCTTTCGCGGAAGTAACGCATGGAAGAAATCCGAACACAGACTGTTTGAAACAATGCGTAGCACAAACCAGTGAGCCAACGCTAATAGGAAACCCCGGCGGCCTGACATTGATATAGCACAAGCAGCAATATGCGTATGTGTGCCTTGAAGAGAGAGAGGGATACTCGCTTGCGAAGTTATAACTTGAGAGCACACCAAACTGACACGTCCTGTATTTAATTGGCACTTGGCAGCATTGGCGGACACGAACCGCCCTGGGCGAATGAATGAGGATGAACAATATGATAGGTTTGGGAATTTTCCCTTCTTACCAGTCTAGTCTTCCCCATGCGGATGGGGGCTTTTGGGATTTCAAGTCGGATTTATATGAAGGACCAAATAAGGCCAATTAAAACTCTGATCTAAAAATAAAATCAAAGAGAAGTCTTACCCGTGAAACAAAATTTTGGCTTCCCATTAATCACAAGCTTCTCGTAAAATTGGTAAATTTTCATTTGGTAATTGAATATGATAGAGTCAAGGTATGAAATTATTCGCAATGAGAATTAATTAGTAGGTAATAATTAAAAAATAATATTCATAGTTTCAAAGGAACATATGAAACATTTATTGGTAATCACCTTAGTTATCTAAATTTTTTTAATTAATTGACAAACGTGCCCTTCAATCTCTAATGTTTAGTATCCAAGATGGATCGTGGGTTTTATGCAGCAGTGCTATTAATGTTGACTAATTTTAGCTTATTAACATTAATACATGAGGAAAATGGTATCAAAATTAAAATGTCTCGATTTCTTTTTAAATGTTTGATATTAAAAAAAAATGAAGTTGCTTGTTATCATGGTTCACAATAGAAAAATGATATATGGATTAAATTTCTCATATGATCCAATTATGTAATATTGATTTGGATAGACAAGTAAAAAGGATGAGTAAAAGATTTCATACCATAGAGTGAGAAATATCCGGAGTCTCATGTAAAACAACTAAATGCACCTCAAGGTACTGATGAGGAATTAGGGGACCATTTTGAACACAGGATAGATAATTTTGAAGAATTTGGATTTTCTAAAATAACTTTAAGAAAAGTGGTTATTTTTTAATACAAAGGTACTAGCATCACAAGTTTAATATAAATTTTATCTTGTATATATGAAGAAATGTAAATTCATGGTATCAATACTTTATGTTCAATATTAACAATTTCGTTTGAAGTTATTTTAGAGGATTTGAACTCCCATTTTGATATAGGATTAACGTTTTCGGTATAAGAAATCACTAGTCTAGTTTAAATAGAATAAAGTTTACTTTTAGCACCTAGCTTTTTTTAATACCTATTAGTTTAGGTGCACTTAATAAATTAGTTTGGCTCTTTTTTTAACCGTGTCAAAAACTTATTTGTCATTTTTTTAAGGTCATTTATTGTATTTTTATTAAAGAACTTAATCATAAATATTTAGAATTACACTTTTTTTTTTTAATTTTGAATAGAATTATCAATATGAATCATACTCTATATCTTAGTCTTTGAAACCCAATAAAAGGTATAAGGCTAAGTTAATAAATTAATAACTTTGTCTTAAAAAATAATATTTTAGTCCAACTTTATTTTGCTATAAGATCTATTTAGGTCTCTGACCAATCCTTTAAGACCAGGCAAACAAATTTAAAAATATAATAATAATTTAATAGAATTGAGTCTAACATTTTATCTCAAGGAGGAATATTAACTCTTATTTTATCGATCTTTGCATAAATTATGATTTACACCTCTCATACTTCAAGATTTCTAAAAGTGAGGCTTACAAATATGACACCCTTATGATGAACTTCTTCTAGGGTAACCATTAAAATTATTTCTCACCCACGTGATTTCATAAGACAAAATTTGCAAGTCCAAATAAGTGGGAGCTTTGGCATTAATGATATATATACATTTTGAGTCAAGCATTCTTGGCAAACACAAATTTGGAGATTTGTTCAAAATAAAGAGTCATTATATAGCAAAGTTTTATCTAGTAAGTATGGTTGTGACCCACAAAATGAGACTCCAAAGAACCCCACCCAAGCTTCCCTTGTGTTAAGATCATCAGGAGGCATGTTCAATGGAGGTTGGACATGGTACTTCTATAGATTCACAGAGAGTTACAGTTTCCACCGGATAGAGTTGACTTAGGAATCCAAGTAGTTGCATATCTCATGACTCAAGGAACGGCTTAGAATAAAGTAAAGCTTAATAGAATTTGTGACATAATGAAGGATAAACAATTGAGTAAATTCCCATTTCGCACTAGGATAACAAAGATAAACTAATCTAAAACCCAAGCTTTTATGGATCTTAATCTGTCAAATAAGGTTATAGGGAGCTAATACCCCTTTTGACCATATCACAAGTCTTCACACCAATTTGGAAGGATAATTGAAAGTTTACGATATTAAAATGAGCCTTAAAGATCGTTCTCACTAAGAGAACCCTTTAAAAGAATATGTCTCAACGTTATTGGCTTATGCATCTTTAGTTGCACTCATTTTGAATCGGTTGACTATCTTTTTATGACCTATCCTTTTGCTAAAATGATTTGATTTGGGTCATGCTTGCTGTTAGAATTAAACTTGTCCGAACACGCTCCCTAATGCCTTGTTTGGTTGGCAACAAAGTTCACCATGCATTTGGAGATCGAAACTCTATTACCATGAAAGCTTGTTTGGTTGGCAGATTTGCATTTGGGAATGGAAAGCCCATTGTTAAAATCATCGTGCGTTTGGCAACATGGATTACTTCAAATTTTTTATGGAATGTTGATTGCTTTTAGAGAATGATGGAGTGAATTACTGAACTACCTTTGGCTTCATATAACTTTAGTCTTTTAATGGTACGAAAAAATATCTTTAGCAACTTTAAAAAATATTTTAACATTTTTTTCTATTTAATGGCAACTTAAATTTTGATATATTTATTTTACATTATAAGAATTAATGAAGAGAGATGATATCAAAAGTACAAAAACAAAAATATTTTTTGAATTAAAAAAAGAAAAAATAAATATTTCTATACTTTTTCTTGTTATTGGAATTTTATTGATAATTAAAAATATTTTTTGGAAGTAAATAACAAATGAGTATTATGGTTATTTGCTTAGCTTTTTTTTTTATATTACTATATTATTTTCATCAAATTAAATATAAAAATAAAATGACATTCAAGGCACATTTAGTATCAACTTGGAAAAGGAAATAGAATTAAATTTTTTTGGATAATATCAATTATGTCATTATAATAATTACTCAATAATATCTATTGATTCTTGTTTTTTTTTACACAAAAATATAAAAGTCATTTTATGTTCAAAAAATTGTTTTTTTCTCTATTTTTATTTTTATTCATAACTTTTTAAATATTAAACGATTTTATTTTTTTTATATTATATTAAACATGATTATAAGAATCAAAGCCTATTCTATCAAAACTTATTTCCATTTGTATTCCTATAAAAATGATTGTAACAAGCAATTGATGCATAAGTCGTTGAATAAATGCACTAGTGAGAGGGTTTGTTACCAACAACCAAGATAAACTTCGTAGAAATTGCTATAACCCTACGTTAGTGCATTTATAACCGTCAGAGTTAAGTTTCCTTAAAGGCATGTAACACCTATTCTAATAATTATTGAGCTAGGGACTCCGTCCCCTAAATATATGCCAAGTACTTATATAATTATAAATTATTGAGACTTCACCTCACACTAATTAATACTCATTTAAAAGGGCTTAACCCTATTAAGCAATAATATCTGCTCAAGTTATTATATAACAATAAGGGCTCTACCCATTTTATTCAATTCAAAACATAGAGACTCACAGTCCACATCTCAAGCATATATTAGAATTTTAGGAAATTAAATTTAAAGGTTTATAAGTATCAAACTGCTAGCTAAAAATGTTTTAAGATTCAAAAATAGTAAAACCAAATAAAAATATCCTATGGTCATGGCAAAAAAGTAAATATTAACCCAGCATGAGTTCGAGGAGTATAAGAGCCAATAGCTCACTCATCGGGTAACTTCCATTGCTTCTTATTCAGCCTTTCACCTGAAAATATTAAGAGAATGGGGTGAGCACTAACGTCTCAACAACCTAGAATCTTACCATGTGCATACAAACTAACAATCATATCCAATAGGTCTCAATGCAAATCCAACATCACTATTATTAATTATTAATACAAAAGATCATAAGGTATAATTCGAAATAGTTATATGCACAACATGATAAAATATAATATGTATAACCTCTCTTATTGCTCAATCCAACCTTATACCGTTGACTGAAGTCACAGGTTTATCCACGATTTGGCCCACACATTGGACCGACCAAAGCTACTCCAGTGCTCGAGATGTACCCGACCAAAGGTACAGAACCCAAGCCCAGACTATGGCTTCCCTCATTAAAAGACTAAACCAGGAGGTGTCACTGTCCTGCGTTCCCCTTTTACAAACCTGGCCAAGTATGTATTGAGGAACGGGACCTTACAAAAAGCCAACCACTTTGCGCGAGGTGGAGGCAAACCACGTGGTCATCATATCATATATATCTCACCAACATCTCATTAACCCATCATTTATGCATGTCATATTTATCCAAAATTCATACAAGCATGCTTGAAAAATAAAGAACCCCATATAGTATATCAAACAAGATTGACAAGCATACTTGAAAGAAATATAATACTCTAAAATTTTACATCAATAATTCGACCTTTCAAGCATGCTTAAAAAATAAAACACTACGTCAGAATTTTATTATATCTGCAAGCATACTTAACAGGATTCTAGCAATTCCATTAATTTCACAATCATTTACTTTTATCGTTTCACAATCTCATACAGCTTATTTACATGTACCATACTCAACAAGATAAACTTATTTATTTAATTAAAATTTTAACCACAAACCAGTTTGCATACATATGAAAAAACTCCGAATTACCTGTTCTCTTTTGGCTCACAAGTAGTCACACAACAAGAAAATCTAAACAGTAAGAGCTTTTAATAAAAATCTACAAAAGTCACACATATAAACAAAACATCAATATATAATTCAAAACTACTGATGTATTATCCTAAACTATTCTAAAATTACTCTAAAACCACTTTAGAAACTTAAAAGTTATCATATAGAACCTAAAATTCTCTTTTAAATTTATATTTCTTTATATTTTAATTAATTTATTATAATAGTCAATTTTATATTAACTTAAATTTACAAAAATTTTTAAATTCTTAAATCTTAATTTTCTTATCTAAAATTTATAATTTAAGTATATAAATATAAATTAAATTTATATTCCCAAATTCACACACACACACATATATCTATGTATAAAAATTTATATTCCTAAATTCATATTATATACATACCTACAAATATATATATAATTAAATATATATATATATATATATATGTATTTATTTTAGAAAAATAAAGGGATGAAAGGATGTGTTTCTGCATAAGAATATATATATATATATATATATAAGGGATGAAGGTTGTATATATAACTATATATATTTATTTAATTCACAAAAGGACGAAAAGATACATATTGCATATCACTTTTATTGAATAGTGCGTAAGGTGTGTTTATATATATATATATATATATAATTATATGAGACAAAGAACAAAAGTTACTCTCGTACCTAATGTGGAGATGTATGTTCGAAGAGGAATTGAAAGAACAAGTTAGAATTATTTGAAAAAAGACTTCTGGCGACGTGAGAGAGAGCAAACGGAGGGAGGAGTGAAAAATAAGGAATATGTTAGATTTTAGATATATATATATATATATATATATATCTCTTTTTATTATTATTATATTTTAAAATTCTATTGGATATTAAAACTAACTTTAAGTTATCTAACGGATAATTTGAAATTTTTTAAAATTAACTAAGGATATATATATCTTATTAGTTTTTATTATTATTATATTTTAAAATTCTATTAGTTATTAAAACTAATTTTAAATTATCTATCGGATAATTTGAAATAGATATATATATCTTATTAGTTTTTATTATTATTTTATTAGTTATTAAAACTAACTTTAAGTTAACTCTCAGATAATTTGAAATATTTTAAAATTAACTAAAGATATATGTCTTATTAATTTTTTTTTTTACTTTTAAATCTTTGACTTTTTAAATTATATATATATAAATAAATTTTTAAATAGGTGAAAATTTGACTTTTCTCTTATCATATCCTGTATCCTACTCTTTAAACATAATATTTAATCTTATATCATTTCTTAAAGTTACTAACACTTTTTGAGGATGTTACAAGGCACATCAAGCAAGGTCAAAAGGGGCATTAGGAGAGCATAAAAGGACCTGTGGGAATACCTTAACTTCATCAAGTAAGGTTGTTAAATTTGTAAATTTAAGTAAATTTATAAAAAATAAAATAAATTTATAATGTAAACTTATACCGTAAAAATTTATAAAAGTTTATATTTGTTAATAATTATATATAAAATATAATATATAAAAAAATTCGTCTAAATATAATTTAAATTAGCCTAATTTTTTTTAAAAAAATTATTTATATTCTATAATTCATATTTTTCAATATAAAAAATTTAATTAAATTCATATATAAATATTATTTTTATATCTTTCTTTCTCAGATTGTATTCAATTTAAGAATTTTTATTTTTTTTAAACTCAATTTGATTCAATTATATGATGACTCGTCAAATTCAATTAAAAAAACACTGAGTTAATCGAATATATTTGAGTTAAAGGCGAATTAAACTAAATTTATATTGAATCCGAATTTATAAGCGAATTGATATAATTTTTTTAAATAAAAACTTAAACTGACTAAAATTAAAATATCAACTTATGAGTTTAACAACAATGCTATCAATCATACTCCATTAAGAATAGAAAACATAGAGGCATGAGACAAATAACAATATCTTATATTCTAATATTTAAAATATATAAAAAAAAGAGATACACTCCATTAAAAAAAAAAAGAGATGCAAAATACTAAATTGGCTAAAAAAAATCATACATTTCTTAAAAATTAAAAATTGAATTGCAATTTTATTTCAACAGTAACGCGAGACAAAAATTACTTCGCTTTTGCCGCCGATTTAACACGTGATTTACAACAGTAATCCAAATCTAAAATGCTCACACTTTTCTTGACGAGCAATTCTTATGTATTCTTGGCATGTCATATCACTTACATATATTTTTTATTTGAGATTTATTCTAAATCCCACTTGTACGGTAGATGATGGACCTGGACCTCGCCTGTACAGGATTATAAACTCTGGGCATTGATAAACATGCACCAGGTTCACCTAATAAAAATTCTTTCTTGGCGGGGTTCAGTTGGGGGATTTTGATTTTTGTGCTGATGGGAAGGATTCTCCGTTATTTGAAAGAGGGGTGAAGGGAAAGAAATTAGAAGTAGTATTGGAAGTAATCCGAAGCCTTGGTTCGAACCCTTGATAGAGTACTTCATCTTGCTTCCTATTTCTGTGTGTGACTTTTGCAAATTTCTTTCAACAATGGCGAACGACCAACACTCATCATTGCGGCCATGGATCCTCGACGTAGTACCTTTTTTGGTGGTTGTCTTAATAGCAGCTCATGTCCTCGCTTTGGTAAACTCTTACTCGTCGATCTTCTTCCTTAAACGTCATCTTTCGTGTTTCTTCATTCTCTTGTACTGCCAGAAATCCATGACCTTCTCTATCTACTCCTGTGACTTTAGGTATACTGGATTTACAGATTAGCAACCGAGAAACAACCGCAGAGGAGAAAGGCTCACTGAGGAACAGCTTGATCTGTTGAACATAGAGGACGAAGGTTGGTGAACCCTAATTGATCTGCTGGGAAATTTTAATCGATTATCGAGTTATGATACTTGTTACTGTTGCCAGTGGATAGTGAAATTACCCATGACTTTTTTGTCATTGATCGAAGCACTTATAATTTGAAGTACTGGAATTGGACTAGTTTGAAGTTTAAATCAATACTGACGAGCTTATGTATTGTTTCATCTAATGATCACACACGGTCTCATATTGTCGGGATTTTGATTTACAATTTATGTAGATAAACCTTTGAATTGAGCCAATTTATTGAGTTAAACTTAGTTATCTGAAGCTAGTGTGTAAAGGCTTATTTCTCTGTCTTTATAATTCTACTAATGCCATATAGTAATTACTGATCCACAAGGACATTGTGTGAAATTGCTTGGAATTATGTTTTGTTGTTTTTAATTTGTATAACCATGTTGGCAGCCGTGGAATTGATTATTCCAACATTAGATCCATCATTTATGAATGTGTTTAATGGTTTTAAGTTTGCACGAGAATCTAATGGTATAGCTATAAAGTAATTGAGACTGTAGCTCTTCTCTCTAGGATATGTTATATTGGGCTGTCACTGTCAGATATAGAGATGAATGTGTATAAGTGAAACGATATGAAACATGCATGAGTAAGTGGGAAATCCCAAAGCAATAGCTACGGTAAAACATGTAAACAAGTTTGAAATATTACTGAATGTTATTGGGCACTCTTTAAAGTTAGTTTAACTCTGAATACTAATGGAGGTTGGATGCTGCACAAAATTCTTAAGTAGGTTGTGTATTTTGCCAAAAGGAAACAATTTCAGTGGAAAAAAAGTTAAGCTGCAATTGAGTTCATAGCATATTAGGTTTATGCTTACATTCTAATTCCAAATTTTGTGCAAGAAAGTATCAAACATGACTTATAGATTTTCGAAAATGACATGTTGGTATCAATTTTAGATGTATTAGACGAAGCTATAGGATGAGTTGTTAACATGCTTTATAACCCTAGGGTCCAACCCAGTATTTTGGGATTTTGGCTTAGGTGTAAAATATCTTCCATACAAAGGAATCAACCTCACTTGTTGCCTTGCCTTGTTGCTGTTTTATGACCTTTTATTTGTACTTTTTCTGAACTTGGGCAAATTGTCAACAGCTTTTGAAATATGGATGTGTATACTAGTTAATATGGATTGGGATTCTCTAAATTTTATAGGAAATTTATCCAGTAAATTTTGCTGAGTTTCCACTGTTCAATCCAACAAGTTTTTTATCCACGGTGAATGTCATGCTACTTAAGCATATGAAGTTAGCCAAAATCTTACTGTTTTATTTATCCTCAGTTTGCTTCTTCTTCTTTATAGAGTTGCTACAGTGATCGAGTGCCCTTATCAAATATTTATATTTTGTCTTCACTTCACTCACTTCTGACCTTCATTTGCATATATCCTCATTTACAAACTATTAATTTTCCTATATTAATTGCAAAGTGAATCCTGCAGAATGTGAAAAAGGTACTTCGAATGCAAATAGTGGAACAGAAACTTCTTTCAGAAATGACTTTTTGCTTCTGTCTGCATATGAAACTGATGGAAACAATAAAGAAATAGGCAAATTTTCTTCTTTTCTTCTTTCGAAACTTACTCACCTTTCTTCTGATTTCTTTGTCGTTATCAAGGCCCATGGAAGAACCTTTTCTTCCCTGAAAGTATTGTCTTACTCATTTTTCAGCAGAAAAAGTAAAAAAGGTACTGGTTGCTAGATAGAAACCAACCCAGTATAAATTAATACATATTCTACCACATTGTTCGATTGTGCTTTTTAAATTATCCAATTTATCTTCCATACTTGCTTTTGAAGAGCTTCTCTTTTATTGGAATTGAACTCTTATTGTCATTCATGATCTGCAGGCTTTGCCTTAACGAGTCATACCCTCTGTTTTTTTCATGCTCCATTGAAGCTAATTGAACTTTCAAGACTTTGATGGCTTCTTTCTTTGTGCAGTTCTCTCTTTAAGAATTTTCTTTTCTTGCACTTTGAGATCCTCTCTACCTCCTTTGGTTTTCTGGTGGTATTGAAAACAAAATCTAGTGGGGAATTGTTTGGGACTCAGGATACATGCGAATGGCCATTGAATGTGGGGCAAAGAAAAAACATGAGTATTTAATAAGGATAATCCATGGTCGCAGCAACTCTGTCAAGAAAAAGAAGCAAAACCGAAGATGAATTGGCTAACCATGGATGAAAAATTTGTTGAATTGACCAGTGGAAATTCAGCAAAATTTAGTGGGCAAATTTCCTACGAAATTTAGAGAATCTCAATCCAGTTAATATATATACATATATTAGTGCAGCTGAAATTTTCTATTTTATACTGCATGCTGCTAATAATTAATCGTAAATGTGATGTTATAACGTTTCCTAATATCAATTGTTATGCCAATTGGATTTATTGTAGTTAGACGCTTGATATGGTGTTCTTTTAAGTGCTTGTTCAAGGTCAGATTTATCTCCTTGCAGTTATAGTATTTTCCTGAAGGCTGATTATAAAATGAAAACAAAAGGTTCTAAGATATTGACAAGTGACCTAATGTGATCTTTCAGCCTAATTCAAGTATATATCGAAAATATAATGCTTCGCATGCAATGAAATTGTTGTCATTATTTATGAGAAATACCACTTGTCCTTTTGATGTTAGTTGTCCTTTTAAGAATGTGAAAGGATCTTTCAGCAATCATTGCTTGTATGACTTAACAGTTACATAAGAGCATAGAATGTCCGCTGCAGTATATATTGTAGTTAACTTTTGAAGTTGCCTGAAGTCTGGATTGTGTGTATGCTGTTACTTTTTGTTTGGATTAGTATAGTATGCATTTCATGTAAAAAAGAAAGTAAGTGAACTTGTTTTTGGTTGTCAACGAATAACACTAAACATGGAAAAAGTAACTAGTTTATTAACATGCTTAGATAACTTTTTTTCCATACTCAAATGAAGGCAGCACACACTTTGTTGAATTCAAAAACTGGGCAATTAATGTGTAAATCCTGCAGTAATTTCTTTTCCTGATGACTGGATTTTATTTAGCTAAATTATTGCAGTGATCCAAGTTTATCTGTAAGGAAGGAAATTTTGCTGCAGACTTTGTGAAATTGGCATTGCAGATTTGGAAGTGTAAATTGGATCATCCCTTCCCAGATCCTCGAAGATTGTTGCAATGTGATCTGTATGGAAGTGGTCTTAGTGAGGGGTAAAACCGTCGACTCTTGTCTGGTGTGTCTAGGATGTAGTTTTGGGTCTGAGTTTGGTCTTCATGTTTGTGCACTTCGTTAATGTCTCTATTTGCTGTTAGTCAGTCTTGCTGGCTTATGTACTGAGACAATGTCTTGGTAGTGAAGTTTCCTTTCGTTTGGCCAAGAAAAATTATATCGATGGATTCTGTTGTCAAGCAATTGCAATAGTGACGTCACTGACGTGTTAGCGTTTAGTATTGCATAATTTGGGTCCGAGAAACGGAGACAAAAAGACCCCAAGAAAAAGGAAAAAAAGACTTCGACGGGCCTACAGGATCAGGCAAAACATGTGCTGAATGGAAACATAAATGGAGCATCTGTATATTAAGCGAGGGTACCCCGGACGCCAATGAGGTTCTAATGACTCTCATTGCGTATCAGTTCCATTTTCGTGCTCTTTAGAGAGAACGAAGAGGGATTGCGAAACCCAAAATAATGATAAAACAGTGCGTTCTATGTGAGGAGGCACCACATTGTACGACATACTACGTCTCCAGTAAAATAAGCAGTCTTGTACTCTCATTGCACGCTTTCCTTCTTACTGAGAAAAACTAAATCCAGAGTGAGCCATGCCACCGAGGATTTAGAATTGTCGTCTACAACAAAGATAGTCGACCACCTGGGATTATCCGCCTATTGGAGGATGAGGTGTTAGTCCTCAAAACAGAAGGTGACGGTATGATGATTCCAAATTCATCCAGGTCGGTTACTGCTTCATTTGATTCGCTGTTACGTGTAATGTCTACTTTTCTAATTATTACTTTATTCATCAAATTATTATTTTGATTATCAAATTATTTTATCATTTATTTATTTATTTTTATTATTTTTTTCATCATCCAACTAGACATATGGATTGGCTCAGATTTTTTTATTTAAAGGATAGTTGACGGGCTCTGACTCATCCAAACAAAGATACCTGCAGACGTGTAAGGATCTATTGTTGATGTCGTTGTGGGTTAATGGGAAACTGAGCTGAAGGACAACGTGTGCAAACTAAAACTACTACTCAGCACATACGCGCTGTTCCACTTCCATGTTCCATTCATGTGCATCGCAGGTATACAAACGTAAACCTGCCTTGGACTTGGAGGTGCGTTGACGGGTTGGGGTGCACGTGCCCAGGTTTATCTTTTTCTTTTAAAAACGTCAAATCCAAATATATAATACATATCCAAACGTTGTCGTTAGGAGCCGTTATGGGGTAGGATACAGAGAAACAAGAAGACAAAAGGAGGGCGAAACAAGGGAGGAACATTCGGTAATTAACTGGAGAGCTTATCACGTCCTTTCAAACGTTTCTGAACTTATTGTCATGGCTTGTCGACGTCTTTGATCCTTGTCTTTGTGTGGTGCTATGGTAATCGTCAACGATAACATCCATAGAGCCTTATAGAGCCCAGCACAGCGTCATCTTTGCAGTTCGCCGTCTCCACCCTCATGTCACTTCAATGTAATGTTTAATTTACGTAGCTATTCCAGGGCTGGAGAAAGCAACATCCTGCCTCTTTATCTTGCCTTTGCCGACATAGCCTTTGCCGATATGATTACATCAAAATCTTCAGCTTCGCTCCCAATTCTCTCTCTCTCTTTTTATTTTAAAGAGGCTAAAGCTCCCAAACGCTTGGCTCTTTATTCATAAATGCCATTTATTGGCATACTTAAAAATTACACTTTCCTTCATAAATTAAATATTCTTTTTCTTTACTAAGAAAATAAACACAATTTTTTGAAATTAAAATATAATTAAAATATTTTAAGAGTAATATTAATTTCTTTCACTGACAATATAATTTATTAAAAAATATATTTTTAAATTTTTTATTTTATTTCCATTTATTTTTTATTAAAAATTAAAAAATAATTTATTCTAAATTTAAAAATTTGACCATTTTTATAGTAGTTAAATACATAGTTAATATTTGTTAAATTATGTAAATAATAGATATAAGAATATTTTAGTCAAAACTAATATAATTATAACTCTTCTTTTGTTACAAAAGATATGAATGTAATGGATCTTTTGATTGTAAAAGAAAAAAAAAAGTAATTTATTCAAAAGTTAATGTTAATGCTGGAAATGACTGCGGTGAGTTAAGGCTAATATTTCGATCCATTTTTCCAACGGATGGAAGGCTAGTCTTAGAAGAATTACCTCTAGACAGATGAAGAATCACTATACCTAGACAACTGCAACTCGAACTAGATAATACCACAGAATTAGGAGAAGAAACCTCATCTAGAATTTCATTCAATAATAGACCAGGAAATCGAAGTATCAGAATAAATACACCCCAAGAAGTTATAACTATAAATCCAAGAAGAAGTATACAAGAATCAAGACCAATAGAAAGATCCTTAATTAGATCTAGAAGCCATAGTTCTTATGAACCAAAATATCTTCCAGAAATCCCTATAAGATCAGAATTATTAGAAATCCAACCAAATATCCCAAAAATAGACTTAACTAAAGATTTAGAAAATTTAATTCTCGTAAAAATAATTCAACTACCAAAGATATCAATCACGCACATACCATGCTATGATTGATACAGGAGCAAATATTACAACATCAAAATATAACATATTACCACCCGAATTATGGAAAAAAGACAAACCAATAAGAATGAGTAGCGCTGGAAAAGAAGTACATATAATAGAATTATTCGCGAAAGAAGTACCAATACAAATAGGAAATTATGAATTAAAAATCCCAATCTTACACCAGTATAATGAAACCACTCCTGATATCATTTTAGGAATGGATTTCTTAGAGCAATATATGCCTCTACACTTTACCGAAAAAATCCTAATCCTAACGATTTTTACAAAATATCTCAGTTCCACGAAGAAGATGAGGATAAAACTGACTTGTAAAACCCTATTCTGAATTTTAATTTACCGATTGAATGAATGACTGATTCCGCTCATTTCAGGCTGTCCCCCAGATATGGTATCAGAGCATCATGGTATGAATGATAATAAAGAAATATGAACCTTAGTTTCTGACTGTTTTAGCTTTTCATAGTACCCTGTGTTTACATCTATCTGCATATCCGCGTTATCTCTTCTGCTCACTTGCTCTCTCGTTTACTGTCTGCTTTGCTTTACTCACTCTATGCACTCTCTACTTGCTCACTGCTCACACTACGCCTATTAGTTCTGTTCATACAAGAATCATGTCTTTATTACTAAGAATTGAACCTCGAATGTATGAAATAAATCAAAATAGTTTACCCCAAAGTAGTTTTATATCCTACAAAAATGAAACCCTAGTAACTGTACCTGATTTTATCTAGATCTATTTTACTATAAACTACCAAAATTATTATCCAAATCAATTATAATAGACTATAGAAGAGCCTTTAAGGAATTTGGCTAGATTTGAACTGTAACCTAGACCGAGAAAGAAGACTAGAAGAATGGACAAAATCACAATTAATAGCTCTAGTAAATAGATCACCAAGCACCCAATCAGCCATTTTAATAATCGAAGCCAGTTTTGTAGGAAATGTAATGGAATGGTGGAAAGGTCAAAACGAAGAATTTAGACAACAAGTAAGAACTGTATCAAACCACACAACAACAAAAGAATTTTATGCTATAATATTAAGAAAATACGAACAAGTATTAAGAAATAAATTTATAGGAAGAAGTGTAGGAGCAAATGAAAGAACAAAAATAAACCGAGCAATAGAAAAATTACATCAAATAGAAATATGCAGATTAGAACCCAGAATTCTAAATCAGTATATTTGTGAATATCGAAAATACTATTATGAAGCCAGATTAAGCAACTACGAACAAAAAAGATTTTATCTAGATCTATTTTACTATAAACTACTAAAATTATTATCCGAATCAATTATAATAGACTATAGAAGAGCCTTTAAGGATAATGAAAATTTAATGCCACATATAGACACCATGGGAAGAAGAGAAGATTATTTAAGAGAATATTTCTCAAACAAATGTAAAGAAGCCTGGAGAATGATCCAATATTATCAAAACAATAAATTAACACTTCAATGTGGACATTATAAGACACCTCATAGATGGCGATGTCAACCACCAAAGTATTATCAAAGAAAGAAATATCATAAGAAACAACCCTATAGACGCCAAGAATATAGATTCAGGAAATACCCAAAGTCTAGATTTCAAGGAACAAGAAAACCATTTATTCCTAGAACTTATTATAAGAAAGGACAACGAAAAATTAACTATAAAAAATATCCTGAAAAATGTCAATGCTATAACTGTGGAAAATTAGGTCATATATCAACCAATTGTAAAGAACCTAGAAAGAAAAGAGAAATGAACCTTATCGAAATAGCCGAAGATTATAATTTAGAACCTATCGAACTAAGCACCTACATAGAAGAAGAACTAGCCAATTCAGACATAGAAATTTACAAAATAGAAAAAATAATTGTAGAATCTGAAGAAGAAACATTTTCCTCAAATGAAGAAAATGAATACATAACTGAAAGCAATGAAATAGATATGATGAAATCCGTAGAACAAGAAGAAGTTGAAGACAACATTAAAATAATCAAAAAATTAGAAGAATATAACACTCAAGAATGGAACCAAGAAGAATTTGATAGACTATGGAAATAGTTAGAAGAAAACCAAGAAATAGAAGAACCTTATACGGAATTCAAAAACTTTGAAGAATTTACACAATTAGATTTTGAAGAATTCAAACAATTATAGGATGAATTAGAAATAGGAAACGTAGAAATTACAGAATTAGGATTCCCAAAAACCCTAAAAAAGAAAAGAAGTTTTAATAGAAAAAGAATTCAAAACATAAATGAAAAATTTAACAATATTAAGGAAGAAATAAATCCAAAAGCTTTAACAAACAGATATAAATATGCTGAATATAGTACCAAAGATTTAGAAAGTGGAAATGAATATAGATGCTCACGAAGGTCGAACAATAAAGGACAAAAAATATGGAGATGTCCATTAAAATCCTTATATCCTGAAAGTAAATACTGTGAATTCCATTATCAACAAAATAAATATAGCCTAAGTAGAATCATAAGACAAAAGGAATGGATTGAGAAAAAGAACCAACTCAAAATAAAACAATTACACCAGGAAGAGGAAATTTCCCAAAAAAGAAAAGAAAAAGGAAAGTATTTAAAAAATAAAAAAGAAAATATAATAAGAATCCTATGATTACTAACGATTGTTGATTTCCTTTCCAGAGATGGAGCAATCTCCAACAAATAATAGTACATTTAATCAATTCCACGAAGAAGATGAGGATATATCCCATCTGATTGCACGAATAAATTCCCTCGAAGCACGAGTAAATTTCCTCGAATTGAATATCAGTATCTTGTCATCACAGATGACAAACCAAGTAAATACTCTGAGTAACACAGTCAATTATCTAACTCAAACCGTGGGTAACCTCAGTTCCCATGTTGATGAATTAAAAACATGAATAATTATTCTTAAAAAAGGAAAACAAGTAATGGGTCATTCACCCAGTCCAGTAATGGGTCATTCACCCAGTTTAACACAAAGTCCAATTCAAACACCACCATCAAGCCCAACTACTTCAACCCATATACCATCGACACCATCCTTCTTAGCTATCCTCGAACAGGAAGTAAAACAAGCCCAAGAACAGGCCCAAAAAGAAAAAGCCCAGAATAGTCCTCAAAGATCCACACCAAATAGTTCTCAAAGTCCATTATCTCAGACCCAACAAAACTGAAACCAGTATGAATATTTCCAAACCATAATCCGAAGATTAAACCAGTGTAACATAGCCACACCAACTGTTAAATATATCTCCCATTATTCCATCAATAAAGTTGTCATCAAACCAGGAACCAATCCGCAATTAGTTCTCACCCTATTTGCCTATGGATTAGTTCACTATATTTATCCATAAAAAAAGATCGAAGAATTATCTCTGTTACCCAAAGCTGTCTAAGAAGCCGCCAGGCACTATTCAAATATCATCACTCAATATGAAATGTATGTTAGATGTTACTCGACTGTTGCCGAGATAACACTTAAAAAATTTTATGCTCCAATTAATTTAATTAAGTTTGGAACAACAAAGAAGCCTTTCGAATTTGAGGAAATGAGTGGAATCAGTCATTCATTCAATCGGTAAATTAAAATTCGGAATAGGATTTGACCAAAACTAAATCGGGTCACAGAAGAACTCAGAAGGAACCCTGTCCTCTTTCATACAGGGGTCTTTTCTATGGCTACAACGGCACTGTTGGCCTCATAACGGCAGCCAAGACCTTCTATAGTTCCTCCTCATTCAGCTTAGTACAGCACAGCCTTCCATCGTTTTCTACCGGAGGCGTAACTATTCCCAGTTTTAATTTACTATTCAGTGAATATCTAATTCTCATTTCAGTATAATCACAGCAGAAATAGGATCAACTCAACATATTGTGAATGATAATGGGAAATACTACTACTTAGTTTCTGAGCGAAGGGTTTAGCCTGTCATTACCTTATTCTGCAAATACTCTTCTTTATTTGATGGGGGATAAATATTTGTACAAAGGAAGGTGCTCGGAATTCAGAGTTTAGAAAGATATAAGAAAGAGGTTTGTGTTAAGCGTGTTTTACAAGTCAGGGATAGACTTCCTTATATAGAGGAATGGGGGAGCAGGCGAGGCATTCCTCTGTGCTGCGTTACAATGCGTAAAGTAAATAAAGTAAACTTTAATAAAGAGATTCTTTGTGAATAGATGCCGTTTCTTTTTGTCACTTCGGCTTTTGCCTTTTTCTTCCTTTGGTCATTCGATGTTTTCTCTTTTTGACTTTTGGTAAAGATGCTTTTCTTGTCAATCTTTGTCAATCTTTCGATGTCTGGTGCGCCAATTTTCTTTAGCACTTCCTTCACAATTCGAGGATATTGATGTTGGTCGGTGGAGTAGCTAGTGCTTCTTCAGTTCTTTCTTGATGTTTACAAAATATACATTTGTGCATTGGATATTCTGACAGATATTGGCATATTCTTTTCTTCGTTTCTTCAAAATTATCCATTCGATTTGATTTGATTTCTTCATAGAATTCTGTGAATAGTTGTGGCTTTCTTCTTGTTCTTCCAACCGAATAGAGGCAGGAATATTGTCCTTTGAAATATACCCACTGTAATTCGTCGGATGATAGAGTTCTGTTCATCTCAGCAAATATTGTTTCATGTTCTTGAGCTCGGATTCGGGATATTAGACTGGCGAATTCTTCTTGTGGAATTGAGGATTTCTCTGATTCCTCAAATTCGAAGGGCTTCTTTGTTGTTCCAAACTTAATTAAATTAATTGCAGCATAAAATTTTTTAGGTGTTATCTCGGCAACAGTCAAGTAACATCTAACATACATTTCATATTGGGTGATGATATTTGAATAGTGCCTGGCGGTTTCTTGGATAGCTTTGGGTAACAGAGATAATTCTTCGAGTTTTTTTTATGGATAAATACAGTGAACTAATCCATAGGCAAATAGGGTGAGAACTAATTACGGATTGGTTCCTGGTTTGATGACAACTTTATTGATGGAATAATGGGAGATATATTTAACAGTTGGTGTGGTTATGTTACATTAGTTTAATCTTCGGATTATGGTTTGAAAATATTTATACTAGTTTCGGTTTTGTTGGGTCTGAGATAATGGACTTTGAGAACTATTTGGTGTGGATCTTTGAGGACTATTCTAGGCTTTTTCTTTTTGAGCCTGTTCTTGGGCTTGTTTTACTTCTTGTTCGAGGATAGCTAAGAAGGATGGTGTCGATGGTATATGGGTTGAAGTAGTTGGGCTTGATGGTGGTGTTTGAATTGGACTTTGTGTTGAACTGGGTGAATAACCCATTACTGGACTGGGTGAATGACCCATTACTTGTTTTCCTTTTTCAAGAATAATTATTCGTGTTTTTAATTCATCAACATAGGAACTGAGGTTACCCACGGTTTGAGTTAGATAATTGACTGTGTTACTCCGAGTATTTACTTGGTTTGTCATCTGTGATGACAAGATACTGATATTCAATTCGAGGAAATTTACTCGTGCTTCGAGGGAATTTATTCGTGCAATCAGATGGGATATATCCTCATCTTTTTCGTGGAATTGATTAAATGTACTGTTATTTGTTGGAGATTGCTCCATCTCTGGAAAGGAAATCAGCAATCGTTAGTAATCATAGGATTCTTATTATATTTTCTTCTTTATTTTTTAAATACTTTCCTTTTTCTTTTCTTTTTTGGGAAATTTCCTCTTCTTGGTGTAATTGTTTTATTTTGAGTTGGTTCTTTTTCTCAATCCATTCCTTTTGTCTTATGATTCTACTTAGGCTATATTTATTTTGTTGATAATGGAATTCACAGTATTTACTTTCAGGATATAAGGATTTTAATGGGCATCTCCATATTTTTTGTCCTTTATTGTTCGACCTTCGTGAGCATCTATATTCATTTCCACTTTCTAAATCTTTGGTACTATATTCAACATGTTTATATCTGTTTGTTAAAGCTTTTGGATTTATTTCTTCCTTAATATTGTTAAATTTTTCATTTATGTTTTGAATTCTTTTTCTATTAAAACTTCTTTTCTTTTTTAGGGTTTTTGGGAATCCTAATTCTGTAATTTCTACGTTTCCTATTTCTAATTCATCCTATAATTGTTTGAATTCTTCAAAATCTAATTGTGTAAATTCTTCAAAGTTTTTGAATTCCGTATAAGGTTCTTCTATTTCTTGGTTTTCTTCTAACTATTTCCATAATCTATCAAATTCTTCTTGGTTCCATTCTTGAGTGTTATATTCTTCTAATTTTTTGATTATTTTAATGTTGTCTTCAACTTCTTCTTGTTCTACGGATTTCATCATATATATTTCATTGCTTTTAGTTATGTATTCATTTTCTTCATTTGAGGAAAATGTTTCTTCTTCAGATTCTACAATTATTTTTTCTATTTTGTAAATTTCTATGTCTGAATTGGCTAGTTCTTCTTCTATGTAGGTGCTTAGTTCGATAGGTTCTAAATTATAATCTTCGGCTATTTCGATAAGGTTCATTTCTCTTTTCTTTCTAGGTTCTTTACAATTGGTTGATATATGACCTAATTTTCCACAGTTATAGCATTGACATTTTTCAGGATATTTTTTATAGTTAATTTTTCGTTGTCCTTTCTTATAATAAGTTCTAGGAATAAATGGTTTTCTTGTTCCTTGAAATCTAGACTTTGGGTATTTCCTGAATCTATATTCTTGGCGTCTATAGGGTTGTTTCTTATGATATTTCTTTCTTTGATAATACTTTGGTGGTTGACATCGCCATCTATGAGGTGTCTTATAATGTCCACATTGAAGTGTTAATTTATTGTTTTGATAATATTGGATCATTCTCCAGGCTTCTTTACATTTGTTTGAGAAATATTCTCTTAAATAATCTTCTCTTCTTCCCATGGTGTCTATATGTGGCATTAAATTTTCATTATCCTTAAAGGCTCTTCTATAGTCTATTATAATTGATTCGGATAATAATTTTAGTAGTTTATAGTAAAATAGATCTAGATAAAATCTTTTTTGTTCGTAGTTGCTTAATCTGGCTTCATAATAGTATTTTCGATATTCACAAATATACTGATTTAGAATTCTGGGTTCTAATCTGCATATTTCTATTTGATGTAATTTTTCTATTGCTCGGTTTATTTTTGTTCTTTCATTTGCTCCTACACTTCTTCCTATAAATTTATTTCTTAATACTTGTTCGTATTTTCTTAATATTATAGCATAAAATTCTTTTGTTGTTGTGTGGTTTGATACAGTTCTTACTTGTTGTCTAAATTCTTCGTTTTGACCTTTCCACCATTCCATTACATTTCCTACAAAACTGGCTTCGATTATTAAAATGGCTGATTGGGTGCTTGGTGATCTATTTACTAGAGCTATTAATTGTGATTTTATCCATTCTTCTAGTCTTCTTTCTCGGTCTAGGTTACAGTTCAAATCTAGCCAAATTCCTGAGTTTGGAATTGGTCTTGTTTCATATTGTTTTAATGGAGGGGGTACAAAAGTATTATCCTTAGTGGGAGTATATATGGTTTCGAACATAAATTCAGTGTCCATATTTCTTATTGGTTCTTTATGTTTTAATTCTTGTTGTTCTATTTTGGTTTCTCTGTCTCTACTAGTTTCTTCATTTTTTTCGTGATATCTTGGGTCTGATAGATCAGGTGGGTTAAAAGGCTGTTCTTTGACTTTAACCGTTTGCATATTTACTTCGTAGGGGTTTTGAAGATTTAAGTATCCTAATTCTTTTTGTATTTCTTCTAAACTAATTTCTTCTTGACTCATTTGTTGTTCGAGTTCATCATACTCGCCTTCTATCCTTATCATGTTTATATGGTTTTCTTGTGGGGATTGTTTTATTCTTGGTATGTAGGGTAGGAATTTTATTTCTTCATATTCTACTTGATCCATTTTTTTCATAAAATCCAATCTTTCCTTGTTTAGTCTTTGACTTTCTTCTGGTGTTATATATTCTGAACTAGTGGTTTCTAGTGGTTTTCTTTTTTGTATTTCTTCGTATATAGTCCATAGATTACTATTTATTATTTTTTGTCCATATTTTAATTCTTCGACTCTAATTCTAGTTTCTTGGGTTTGTTCGTTTATGGGTTTACTTCGTAATTGAGATTCGGTTATTTCTTCATTAGTTTCTTGATTATATATTCTTATCATATTAATTTCTGGGTCTTCTATGATTGGTTGTACAGTATTGGTAATTCCTAATACTTGACTAATTTTATCTATTTTTTTGTTTATTAAATGTACTTCATTTCCTACATCCTGAATTTCTCTTTTTATATCTTGAACTTCTACGTTTACTCTTTGAATTTCTAGTAATGCGTCTTGTATATCTAAGAACTCTAATTTTATTGTGATTTCCTTTTCTATGTCTGTTACAGGCTGAAAGAAATGGCATAGATAATTTTATTGTGATTCCGCTCATTTTACTACCGGAGGCGTAACTATTCAATGGTGAATTTCTTCTAAGACTGGTCATTTTACCGGAGTATTCAGACTATCCAATTGAATAGTCTATTACCAAATCTCACTACCATAGGGAAGTAAAATTATTAAAATATCTAATTGTGTAGAGGTGCTCGGAATACAAAAATGGCATTACGGAGGCATTTTTATTTCATGTTTTTATAATATTCTAAAGTAAAATTAAATACTCTCACTAATTGTGTGAGATATATATTACAGTTACATTAGATTTACTAATATATATTATTAGTTTTATTTTCTCATGTTCTTGGGCTTGAGAGTATTTAATTTAAATACAAGAAGAAGAAACATTAAATTTACTATTCAGTGAATATCATTAATAGCCTTCTTTAATGTTATCTATATATTCTATCTACATAGAATATACAGATAACAATATAGAAATATAAGAAGAAGAAACCATTGCACAAACAATGTTAAGATTTAATAAAAGAGATATAATAAAAGTAAAATTATATCCAAGCCATAATCAGTTTATTACTCATTTAACGGCAGTCATCTCCCATTAATATCAATTTTAATGTTTTAATTTTACTTTTAATTAAAACGTATCAGAGCATCATGGTATGAATGATAATAAAGAAATATGAACCTTAGTTTTTGACTATTTTAGCTTTTCATAGTACCATGTGTTTACATTTATCTGCATATCCGCGTTATCTCTTCTGCTCACTTGCTCTCTCGTTTACTGTCTGCTTTGCTAACTTGCTTACTTTTTGCACTCTCTGCTTGCTCACTGCTCACCCAACTTACTGTTCATTTATTATCATGAGTAATTTTGATTATGCATGTTTAGATTTCAGAGAATTTCTACCTTTTATACCTCAAATAGAAAGACCAAAACTAAAACCAAAAGCCATAAACATCTTTGAAGCCTTAGAAGCCTTTGAACAAAAAGAAGTAAAACCTTCGAATTATATTCCATCTATAGAACCTGTAGAAGAATCTCATCCTATGGAAACTGTAGATACTCCAGAAAAATCACATATAGAAACACCTATAGTTGCTACTATAGAATCTTATTCAAATAACTTAGAAAAAGAAACAGAAAACATAACTAAAAAATCAAAAGAATCAGATATAGAAATTATCCTAAAACCAGAGGAAACAAACTATTTAATTATTGAAGAAAATGAAATTAATATGATGCAAGAAGAAGCTAGTAGTTCTCAACCTCAAACAGAATACCAAGAATTTGAAGAAATTAGAAACCCAAACGAAAGAATAGTAGAAAAAAGAATATTATTTAACCAAAAACAATATAATAAAATCCGAGACAAAGAATTAGATTTACAACCCCAAGATCTCACAAAAACAAGTATAATTAAACAACTAAAAAGATTAGTAAAAACCAAAGAAAAAGAAAAATACGCCTGTGTAGTAACAGAAAAGAAATTCCCCATAGAATCAACACTAACCGAAGGAGTTCTTAGAATTTCAATTATTGACAAAACTTTAATTGAACATGAAATACAAAAATTAGAAATAAAAGATGAAATCACAGAAATTTATATACCAGGAATACAGTTACTAATAAAAGCATATTTTAAAGCCGGAATAGACACACCCATAGAATTATTAATCACAGATAACCGAATAATAGACGATGTCCCAAACAGTATTTTAGGAGCTTTAAATGGAAATTTAATATATCAAAAACTGAAATTAACTGTTAACATAAACTTTGCTATCTCTAGAGCCGAGAAAAATATGAAGCAAACTTTAGTAGTTTACCACAAATTACAAGGAATAAAAATGCCACCTGGAAGTAAAATTATAAGTATTACCGGAATGGTAGGGCTTGTATTCTCTAACGAACACAAAATTTATAAAAGAAATATTGGAAATATAACTATAGACAAACACTTTATGCCAGTCTTAGAAGAATTACCTCTAGACAGACGAAGAATCACTATACCTAGACAACTACAACTCGAACTAGATAATACCATAGAATTAGGAGAAGAAACCTCATCTAGAATTTCATTCAATAATAGACCAGGAAATCGAAGTATCAGAATAAATACACCCCAAGAAGTTATAACTATAAATCCAAGAAGAAGTATACAAGAATCAAAACCAATAGAAAGATCCTTAATTAGATCTAGAAGCCATAGTTCTTATGAACCAAAATATCTTCCAGAAATCCCTATAAGATCATAATTATAAGAAATCCAACTAAATATCCCAGAAATAGACTTAACTAAAGATTTAGAAAATTTAATTCTCGTAGAAATAATTCAACAAGAAAAATGGATCGAAATATTAGCCTTAATAAACCCAGAAATAGAAAAAAGTTCAATACACATAGAATATACAGATAACAATATAAAAATACAAGAAGAAGAAACCATTGCACAAACAATGTTAAGATTTAATAAAAGAGATATAATAAAAGTAAAATTATACGTTGAATTAGAAATAAAAAACCAAACTCATAAAATTATCTTAGAAAAAGATTTCCTTGAACATGTAAAACCATACAGAATCCAAAAAGACAGAATTCTAATAAACATAGAAAACCAAGTAGTAATCCTTGAAAAAATAAAATTGATTTAATGAAATTTTATTACGTCTTAGTAAAATTCAACTACCAAAGATATCAATCACGCAAATACCATGCTATGATTGATACAGGAGCAAATATTACAACATCAAAATATAACATATTACCACCCGAATTATGGAAAAAAGACAAACCAATAAGAATGAGTAGCGCTGGAAAAGAAGTACATATAATAGAATTATTCGCGAAAGAAGTACCAATACAAATAGGAAATTATGAATTAAAAATCCCAATCTTACACCAGTATAATGAAACCACTCCTGATATCATTTTAGGAATGGATTTCTTAGAGCAATATATGCCTTTACACTTTACCGAAAAAATCATAATCCTAACAACACCCTGTAAATATCAAGCTTGAGCAATAAGGATACAAAACCTTTATAACCGAACTGATACAAACTTTAAACTAAAACGAACAAAAGATGAAATTCAATTTGTTGCTAATAAAGAACCAATTATTGAAATCAAAAAAGCACTTAGAAACATAGAAAAACAGAAAACCATTGAAGAACGAATACTTGAAAATTATAATGAAAATCCTCTAATTCATTGGAATAAATCAAAACCATATGCAAAAATCGAATTGTTAGATTACAGCCAAGAAATCTATAGCAAACCTTATCCATGGACACCAAAAGATAAAAAAGAATTTATTATGCATATAGAAGAAATGAAAAATATATGAATTAATAAGAGAAAGTAGATCTAACTACTGCTTGCCAGCAATGATTGTTGTAAACGTTGCAGAAAAAAGAAGAAATAAATCTCGAATGGTAATAAATTATAAAAAACTAAATAAATTAGCAATTAGAAATCGATATCCAATTCCCAAGATAGAATTATTATTTAACTTAATTAAAGGAAAACAAATCTTTAGTAAATTTGGCTGTAAATCAGGATTTTTCCAAATAAGACTCGAAGAACCCAGTAAAAAATATACTACTTTTCTAACCTTCGAAGGACTTTATGAATAGAATGTATTACCAATGGGATACCATAATAGTCCAAGTATATTCCAAGAATATAAACAAAAACTCTTAACACCCATCAAAGAATTTGCTATAGTATACATCGATGATATTTTAATATTTTCCGAAAACAAAGAACAACATGAAAAACACTTAAAAGCATTTATGAAAATAGTAGAACAAAAAGGAATCAATATTTCCCCTAGTAAAGTAGAATTAAGAAAATAAAGAATAACCTTTTTAGATCATTATATTAGTGCAAATGGAATTGAATTACAAGAGCATATAAGTAAAAAAGCAAAAGACTTTAGAAAAATTACAAATAAAAAAGATCTCCAATCATTCTTAGGATTAGTAAATCAAGCTAGAAATTTTATTCCTCGTTTATCAAAATATACTGCTCAATTATCCAGATTAGTAGGAGAAAAAACTCCTTGGAAATGGAATGAAGATACTGAAGACCTAATAGAAAAAATAAAAAGTCTATGTAATGATTTACCAAAATTAATAATTCCAACACAAGGAAATATTCAATGGATTATTTACACCGACGCATTCGAAAATTATTGGGGCGCTGCCCTTTATCACAAAAATGACTAGGAACAACAAGAACATATCACGAGATATGCTAGTGGAAAATTTAATGATAGCCAAACCAAATATCATTCTACATGAAAAGAATTTTTAGCAATTGTAAAAGCTGTGATTAAGTTTGAACTATTTATTGTCAATAGTAATTTCATTATTAGAACTGATAACACACAAGTAAAGATGTGGTTAACCAAAAGACTAAGAACTGAAAGACTATCAAATAAAATGTTATATAAATGGCAAGCTGATTTGTCATATTATGATTATACTGTTGAATACATCAAAGGTACAAATAACTTGGTTGCTGATTTCCTTTCCAGAGATGGAGCAATCTCCAACAAATAACAGTACATTTAATCAATTCCACGAAGAAGATGAGGATATATCCCATCTGATTGCACGAATAAATTCCCTCGAAGCACGAGTAAATTCCTTCGAATTGAATATCAGTATCTTGTCATCACAAATGACAAACCAAGTAAATACTCTGAGTAACACAGTCAATTATCTAACTCAAACCATGGGTAATCTCAGTTCCCATGTTGATGAATTAAAAACACGAATAATTATTCTTGAAAAAGGAAAACAAGTAATGGGTCATTCACCCAGTCCAGTAATGGGTCATTCACCCAGTTCAACACAAAGTCCAATTCAAACACCACCATCAAGCCCAACTACTTCAACCCATATACCATCGACACTATCCTTCTTAGCTATCCTCGAACAAGAAGTAAAACAAGCCCAAGAACAGGCCCAAAAAGAAAAAGCCCAGAATAGTCCTCAAAGATCCACACCAAATAGTTCTCAAAGTCCATTATCTCAGACCCAACAAAACTGAAACCAGTATGAATATTTCCAAACCATAATCTGAAAATTAAACCAGTGTAACATAGCCACACTAACTGTTAAATATATCTCCCATTATTCCATCAATAAAGCTGTCATCAAACCAAGAACCAATCCGCAATTAGTTCTCACCCTATTTGCCTATGGATTAGTTCACTGTATTTATCCATAAAAAAAAACTCGAAGAATTATCTCTGTTACCCAAAACTGTCCAAGAAGCCGCCAGGCACTATTCAAATATCATCACCCAATATGAAATGTATGTTAGATGTTACTCGACTGTTGCCGAGATAACACCTAAAAAATTTTATGCTCCAATTAATTTAATTAAGTTTGGAACAACGAAGCCCTTCGAATTTGAGAAATCAGAGCAATCCTCAATTCCACAAGAAGAATTCGCCAGTTTAATATCCCGAATCTGAGCTCAAGAACATGAAACAATATTTGCTGAGATGAACAGAACTCTATCATCCGACGAATTACAGTGGGTATATTTCAAAGGACAATATTCCTGCCTCTATTCGGTCGGAAGAACAAGAAGAAAGCCACAACTGTTCACAGAATTCTATGAAGAAATCAAATCAAATCGAATGGATAATTCTGAAGAAATGAAGAAAAGAATATGCCAGTATCTGTCAGAATATCCAATGCACAAATGTATATTTTGTAAAAATCAAGAAAGAACTGAAGAAGCACCAGCTACTCCACCAACCAACATCAATATCCTCGAATTGTGAAGGAAGCGCTAAAGAAAATTAGCGCACCAGACATCGAAAGATTGACAAAGATTGACAAGAAAAGCATCATCACCAAAAGTCAAAAAGAGGAAACATCGAATGACCAAAGGAAGAAAAAGACAAAAGCCGAAGTGACAAAAAGAAACGGCATCTATCCACAAAGAATCTCTTTATTAAAGTTTACTTTATTTACTTTACGCATTGTAACGCAGCACAGAGGAATGTCTCGCCTGCTCCCCCATTCCTCTATATAAGGAAGTCTATCCCTGACTTGTAAAACACGCTTAACATACACCTCTCTCTTATATCTCTCTAAACTTTGAATTCTCTGAATTTCGAGCACCTCCCCTTTGTACAAATATTTCTCCCTCATCAAATAAAGAAGAGTATTTGTAGAATAAGGTAATGACAGGCTAAACCCTTCGCTCAGAAACTAAGTAGTAGTATTTCCCATTATTATTCATAATATGTTGAGTTGATCCTATTTCTGCTGTGATTATACTGAAATGAGAATTAGATATTCACTGAATAGTAAATTAAAACTGGGAATAGTTACGCTTCCGATAGAAAACGATGGAAGGCTGTGCTGTATTAAGCTGAAGGAGGAGGAACTATAGAAGGTCTTGGCTGCCGTTATGAGGCCAACAGTGCCGTTGTGCGTACTTGGTTATTCCATCAGTCATTACCTTATGGGAGCATCATGGTATGAATGAATAATGGGAGATGACTGCCGTTATCTCCCATTATTCACATATTAAGTATGCGTCGGTGTTGTTCCTTAAATTAAATATCCTGTGTTTAAGTATGCTACTTGCATACTTAAACACAGGATATCACATAATTAAGCAATTATATATTATAATTACTTAATATCCTGATTTACAGTCAAATATAATTCATTCAATCGGTAAATTAATATTCACTGAATAGTAAATTTAATGTTTATATCACATAATTCAAATTAAACATCTTTAAAATATACTAATCCGCAATTAGTTAAATATTGGTTATTTTATTTTTTATAAAATGCCTTACTAATTTTAAACCACTATATGTTTATAATTCTAATAAACATAGAAAACCAAGTACTGTTGGCCTCATTTTATAATATTATAAAATGAGGCCAACAGTACCGATTGATACAGTTCTTACTTGTTGGCTAAATTCTTCGTTTTGACCTTTCCACCATTTCATTACATTTCCTACAAAACTGGCTTCGATTATTAAAATGGCTGATTGGGTGCTTGATGATCTATTTACTAGAGCTATTAATTATGATTTTGTCCATTCTTCTAGCCTTCTTTCTCGGTCTAGGTTACAGTTCAAATCTAGCCAAATTCTTCAGTTCGGAATTGGTCTTGTTTCATATTGTTCTAACGGAGGGGGTACAAAGGTATTATCCTTAGTGGGAGTATATATGGTTTCGAACATAAATTCAGTGTCCATATTTCTCATTGGTTCTTTATGTTTTAATTCTTGTTGTTCTATTTCGGTTTCTCTGTCTCTACTAGTTTCTTCATTTCTTTCGTGATATCTTGGGTCTGATAGATCAGGTGGGTTAAAAGGCTGTTTTTCGACTTTAACCGTTTGCATATTTACTTCGTAGGAGTTTTGAAGATTTAAGTATCCTAATTCTTTTTGTATTTCTTCTAGACTGATTTCTTCTTGACTCATTTGTTGTTCGAGTTCATCATACGCGCCTTCTATCCTTATCATGTTTATCTGGTTTTCTTGTGGGGATTGTTTTATTCTTGGTATGTAGGGTAGGAATTTTATTTCTTCATATTCTACTTGATCCATTTTTTTCATAAAATCCAATCTTTCCTTGTTTAGTCTTTGACTTTCTCCTGGTGTTATATATTCTGAACTAGTGGTTTCTAGTGGTTTTCTTTTTTGTATTTCTTCGTATATAGTCCATAGATTACTATTTATTATTTTTTGTCTATATTTTAATTCTTCGACTCTAATTATAGTTTCTTGGGTTTGTTCGTTTCTGGGTTTACTTCGTAATTGATCAGTCATATATAGACACCATGGGAAAACATGAAATAAAATAATACAAGCCAATCTAATCCTTGGTATGGAATCAACAATGAAAAAATAATAGCCAATAAAATATTTTATAATATTTTATTAGTAAAATATTATAAAATATTTTAAGAGTAATATTAATTTCTTTCACTGACAATATAATTTATTAAAAAATATATTTTTAAATTTTTTATTTTATTTCCATTTATTTTTTATTAAAAATTAAAAAATAATTTATTCTAAATTTAAAAATTTGACCATTTTTATAGTAGTTAAATACATAGTTAATATTTGTTAAATTATGTAAATAATAGATATAAGAATATTTTAGTCAAAACTAATATAATTATAACTCTTCTTTTGTTACAAAAGATATGAATGTAATGGATTCTTTGATTGTAAAAGAAAAAAAAAAGTAATTTATTCAAAAGTTAATGTTAACGCTGAAAATGATCAATTTTACCTCTAGAGTTTTTTGGTGTACTCTTTTTACCTTTAAGGTTGGAGTTAGATATTTTTTGGGGGGACAATATGGATTGTGTATAATTATAAACACAATTCGCTTTAAACTTTTCTAAATCCACTATTAAAATTTAAGAATTTGGTTTATATGATGTCAAAAGATGGGAAGATATTAGAATTAATTAAAAAAATGAATACATTTGGTTTAGCCAGGAAAGGTTGTGTGATAAATGACGAGAATAATTTACACAAAAAAGTATACAAAAATTTATGTGAACCTTCTTTGAAAAAGAGGGGGGGGGGGAGAGAGAGAGTAATAGTGGTGGGCTAAATATGAGTGCAAGCACATAAATATCACTAAAAATATATGTTGTCTTGTGTTTCTTTTCCTTAGCAAAAATTCAAATACAAGTTATCATATAAACTTGAAAATAATAATAATAAAGATAATGCAAACAAATAAATAAATAATTTTTTTTTTGGCTGGATGAATAAGTAACGATTAATTGAATATCTTCGAGGCTTTAGCCAATCCAATATATAAATTTCAATTTCAATTTCTTTCCTCATTTGCTCTACCAAACAGGGGAAAATCATTAATATAACTTGAATTGTATGTCAAATTTTATGTCTGTTCTCTGAGTAAATCATATTATCTTCAGAAATTTGGTTATATTATGATTTTTTTATTCTAAAAATATTATTCAATTTTTGTTGATATTTAATATACAACTTCTTGTGCTACTTAATATCAAGTTAATTGCTTTTATAATTATATTAAGGAATAAATCATAATTTTATATAGTGTGAAAGACTAATTTCACTACTAATAAACAAATTAAAAAAATTGGTAACATATATAAAATAAAATGTCATAAGAGTTGGATAAAATTTCAACACAATAAAAGTATAAGATATATTTTAACCAAATTAAAAAAATAGTATACAAAGGTAGGTTTAATCATATTATCTCTTTCCAACTAGGTCTAATATTGTTGAGCTGGCTTAATCAATTTATTATTATAATTATTTATCATTTTTTAGGCACCACAAATATTTACTATTTCATTCATAATTCAAGTTGTTAGTCGTATAAATGTTTTAAAATTCATAAATTCAATTTTTAATCCACAAAAAGAAACATGATTACTCTATGATCAGGATCCTGCCAGCGTGTTTCAGTGGTACGAATATAGCTAGCTGGCTCAGTCGATATAATAGAGGGGCTTTTTTTTTTTTTTTCTTAAAAGGAATATCGAAAGGGGCATTTCGGTAGTTTCCTCGAAACGCAAGGGCATCTTTATTCTCAGGTTTCCTGCTTCCATATTAACATCTCCCTCCCACGCTTCTTTATCTTAATAGAGAGTCCTGTGTAGAGTGGAGACCAGTGCAAGCGCCCTCAGCCCCCGATCGAAGACCCACATAATCCATATATGTGCCCCAAGAAGAATAATTCCCGGAGCTCCGGCTCCGATTCCGTCGCTGGAATTACCGCCAGGTCCGGCGAATCGGCCTCCGGGGCTGACTGGATGTTTGAGGCAATCGATGGTGGATCTTTACGCCACGTGGACCTGCACGAAGGAACCAACGGCTGGGCGTCGCCGCCCGGCGACCTTTTCTTTCTTCGTTCCAAAAACTATTTAACAAAACGACAGAAGACCCCCGCGGGAGACTACCTGCTTTCGCCGGCAGGCATGGATTGGCTCAAATCTAACAGTAAACTCGATAATGTACTCGCCCGCCCCGACAACCGTGTGTCACACGCGCTCCGAAAAGCCCAAGGCCAGGGCAAGTCGTTGAAGAGCTTTATCTTTGCCGTGAATCTCCAAGTCCCCGGTAAAGATTTTCATAGTGCAGTGTTTTACTTTGCGACGGAGGATCCAGTTCCTGCTGGTTCGCTTCTTTATCGGTTCATCAACGGCGATGATGCGTTCAGGAACCAGCGGTTTAAATTGGTGAACCGGATCGTGAAGGGACCGTGGATTGTGAAGAAGGCGGTGGGAAACTATAGTGCCTGCCTGCTAGGTAAGGCCTTGACATGTAATTATCATAGAGGGCCAAACTATCTGGAAATTGACGTTGATATCGGAAGCTCAGCGATTGCGAACGCCATTCTGCATCTCGCATTGGGATATGTGACGAGCGTGACTATCGACATGGGATTTCTGGTGGAATCGCAGACGGAGGATGAATTGCCCGAGAGATTGATAGGTGCCGTTAGAGTTTGCCAGATGGAGATGTCATCGGCGAGGGTCGTGGATGCACTAAGCACTCCGCCTTTGGCACGTGGGATAGGATTGGCGAAGGTGAATCACCATAAATCTGGCGATGAGGATGGAGTAAATGCATAGTTAAGGGTAAAATAATTTATTTAATTTTCAAGGATTCTATTATTTGGCATGTGTTTGTCAATTTTTTTTTTTTTGGGTCTCTCTTCCTGGAATTGGTCAATTGGGAATATCATAGAATAACCGAATTTCAGTCTTCCATTAATCTTTATCCTTATTCATTAAGGGAAGTTTTAAGCGTTGGTGATCTTCATATCAAAGCATAGCATTCCACAGAATCAGCACCTTATAATGATCCATAAAAAGATTGCGAATGGAATTAGTTGACACTGAATTCTAGAAAAAGTTGGACTGAAGGCACAATAAGCCAGGAAAAGGGATTCTGATCATCTGAGGTGAGCATAGGCATAGCTGTGGATGCTTGTTTAGATATGGCGTGGGAACTTGGTGGGTAATCCTTTGGATAGTGAAAGAATCGCACTTTTATTTTTGGGTAGCAATGGACGTTCTAGAAATCCTTTTTGTCGATGGCTGGAGAGCCGTGCTTTTCTTTGTTGCACGCTGAAAAGTGGTCGGCGTTAAAAACAATTATAGATTCGGCGTTAAAAACAATTATAGATTTTTAATTTCGAAAGACAGAGTACAAAAGGGTAATAATCATAGACTCTTGGCAAATGCGATGGCAGTGACCAGAGTGATTTCCCCAGCATTTAATGATTGCTGATGTACATAAATTATAATCTTTCGTTTTTTTATTATTTAATTTGTTTTAAAGCTTATTAAGTTCTTCTACGAGTCAAATACAGTGTAACGATTGGATTCTTCCAACAGATCAATCTAAGATTGTTAATTTTGTTGTTGGTAAAAAAATTAGTAGTAAGGTAGAGTTTTCTTAATATGGTCAGTCACAAATGGCTTGATTGAGATTTCGTAGAGGTAGAGAGAAGCAATTTTTTCTTAACAAATTGAGCCAACTTGCATTTGCATAAAATTTGTCAATTTTAATTAATAATTATTTAGGGAATCAAACGGTATGTGACCCACTTCCTTGCGTCACGAAAATATTCCACTGCGCCCCATCTCCACAAAAAAATAAAAAATAAATAAAAACAAATACAAAAAAGATTCCCCCACAGATGTGATTGAGAATAAAACCTTGAACCATTTCGCTTCTCACACATATCACTGTACACATTCTCTCCTCTCCTCAGGGACATCCATTAGCAAACCTAGAAAATGCCTAATAGGTTTAAGCACCATTGTTGACCTCAATTTTGGGTTTTCTCGTTCACCTTATTCCTCTTTAACGCGATAAATTCACCGATGTTCTCTTGAGTAACACTTTTCTCATTATTTCTCATTTTTTGCTTTTAAATTTTATTTGTTTTAAAAGCTTCTGAATTCTGAGTAATGATTTTTTTTTTTAAAGAAAACACCACAGTTTCTCTGGCTAAAACCGAAGCATGTCTATTTGATATTTTTATCTTTACAAGAATGAAGACATTTCTTTGCAAGATCCTCCAATAAAACTGAGATAATTGTGTTTAGAGAATTATATTTCAATTTTTGAGAAAAAATAGACGCAGAACATCTCAAGAAAAGAAAATTACAAAGAGGGGTGTAATGTAGGAGGAGAGAAACGTTTCGTATTATTCGGACGGCCTTCAATCCTGCATTGACAAGTGGCGGCCACGCGTAGGGGGACATTCAAAAGTCAAAACAGCCGACAATATGGAAGAGGCAGGGCAACCCTACCCTTTTAAAAAATAAATAAATAAAAAGAAAAACTCATCTACACAAATTGAAATTTGATTTTTTGTAGTATGAGGTATTAAAAAAAAACACATAAATAGATAGAAGTGTTTGTAAAATTGATTTCTTCTTTTAATACTTATTCTTTTTTTTTTCCAATTATATTATATGTAGTGGAATTACAATTACAAAAAATATAGATTCCACAAGATCCTACTCAATTTCTCACGTAACAAAAAACTTCTTGGCCCTTAGAGGCTGTTAGTTTTTAATTTTATTGAAAAAAATTATTGTGTCATTTATTGTTTAATATCTTATTTCCACATGGTTTATTCAATTTTTTTGGGTGAAATTCATATTATTTAAATATAAAATAAATGAAATTAAATAATAAAGATAATTTTATTTTTTAAAAAAAGTTATATATACACAGCTCATTATATTTGTATTATTAAATTCTTTAATTAAAATGTAATAAGTAAATGATTTTAATAAAAATAAATAATTTTTCAATTAAATTATATCCTTATTATATTGTTATTAAAACATTATATACTCATGTGTTAGTTAAAAAACCTAATATTTTAAAAAATAATATCTATGTCTAATTCATTTATTTATATACTAATTTCTATTTATACATCTTTTCTCCAGGATGGACGAATGAAGAAATGGTCCCCATTCAGTATGTAACGAACTTCAAATATTTCCTACTTTTTGGTACAGATTTTCACTTGGTCTCGTGTTCGTATACTTTTCTCCGAAGTCTCTATATGGGGATAAGGCGCAAAACAAGATATATGATCCTTGTTAATAGCGATGGGCAACTGACTGGAGGCCTAGCATCTAAGAAGCCCTAGTTTTGATACTATATAACGTCAAGAACAATTTTTTTCTTTTTGTTTTTTTCCGGTGAGATAGAACATCAAGATAATTTGAACCACTTATTCTTCAATTATTTAGGCATATGCATGATTGAAATTGTCCTGTGTTCTTATATTCTCCACAAACTTGGATCATTTGGCTAGGAGAGGAAAAGGCAAAGACGAGCGGAATGGCGCTTGTTTCGCTTTCACCTCTTAAATCATGTGCAATATAATATGGCTGAGTAGCCTCTTCCAGATATTTCATTAACATTCATGCTCTTTAGGGCACCCTTATATTCCGCCTTTGTGTTCGTTCCACTCTTTGAACAAGTCTAGTTTTACAAAATAAATGTCAACCCTTTGATCATCATCATAATTGGTTCCAAAAGCATTCAGGGTGATATTGCAAACAAAAAATGTCAAACATTTTAAGAGTTCTTTATTGAAATTAGATCTTTTACAATTATAGAATTATGCAATTAAAAAGAGATTGATACAAAGAAATAAGAATATATATAATATTTATTTCTTCTATTTACTTTTTTTTTTCTTTTTATCTTTTTAACTATATTACATACAATGAATTTGTGATTGTAGATGATCTAAACCGCTCTAATGATGGGTGGGGATTATGAAGCACGTAAAACATTATAGATCTTAACGTGTTGGACATTTAAATTGGACATGAACATTTTAGGTTTTTTACTGTCATGATATAATAATTCCAATTGTCTTGTATCTGTATGAGTCTCTGCTTGCTAAGGTGGATATACCAAAAATCGTACAGATATCATTCTTACCTACTATTATCCATTTTGGATAATATTTGGCTGCTATGAGACCACCAACCAGCAGCCATAATTCATCGCCATTATCAATGTCAATCAGTACAAGCAATATTGTTATAGGTTGTGTCGTCGAAGATATGTAGTAAAATTCAAATTCGTAGGATCAGAGTCGTTCAAGATTTATCTGATAGTTGGTCAAGCTGGGGAGGAAGTGGCAGCCTCTTCCCCGACATCAGAGCAGAACCAGTACACGAAATGAATAGAGAATTATTCAAGTTGCTGTTATCACATTACCTTACCCATTATTCGTTAGCCTAATTGATGAGCAGCAGTGGCTTACCCTTCAGTGAAGCATTACCAAACTAAACGAGTACAGCCCATATTGATTTCTTTCCCTATTTCGATTTAACCAGGTCAGGAAGCAACAACGAAGTTCAAATTAAAATATATTTACGCAGTTCATTAGGATATGTGCATTTCCGAGTTGGTAATGCTTATGCGTGTAGACATTACCAATGATATCCATGTTAAAAGTAAAAGTAAATTATGAATCTCTATTGAATTTTATTAAAATTAAATTAATTTTTTTAATTTTAAAAAATATATAACCTTCTTTAAAAATAAAAGATTATATTACATTTTAATCTAATTTTAAATTTTTTTAACTAATACAACTTTAATTAACTTAAATACATATATTTTTCTTGGTTAAATTCATTGAAAACAAAATTTACCCTTTTTATTATTTATATATATTTAAAAACAAAATCTATTTTTATTTTTATTTATGCATATTTAAATATAACATATATTTATATTAAAATTAATATAAATATTTTAGTCAAAAAGACTTAAAGTGCGTATTTTTAGAAATAAAAAAACATATAATTTTAACAAAATAAAAATTTATATAATTTACTCTAAAAGTAAATAGCACATAATAAGTCAGATAATTCATGCTTTTAACTGATTTTTAGCTGAAGCAATTCAACAAGAATGCTATCATTATTTCTCCATCGTCTGAAGTCAGAACCATTAATTATGACACCCTATAATTACCCAGAACTATAAGCATCGGTTAATTACCCAAAACTTCAAGCCTGTAATGAACTGCATAAGTGCAAGCAACGAGTCCTTAAATGAAAGTTAGAATACGAATTTCCAGAGTTATAAACTTAAACCATCTTTTTTTTAACCTAAAAAAAAAAAAGAGAAAGAAAGAAACCCTCGTAGCTTTTGGTAGTGGAGGAGATTCCATAAACATTAGTTGATACAAAATGAATAGAAGGCTGAGACTTCATTTACTCTTCACCATAGTCGAATGGAAGGACCTCCTCTGTGACATCAACCACTTCTTCAATTTCAATTTCCTTGGCCTCGTACTCCTCCTCTTCATCACTGGCTTCTCCATCTCTCAGTTTCTGCCTCTCTAACATCTCTTCTTCATGCAACCTCTTCCATTCATTTACCCATTTGTCCCATTCTTCTTTCAACATCCTCCGCTTCTCACGGTCCTGCTCACTTAACAGCATTGATACATCTTGGTCTTCTGCCTCGTACTTCTTGCTATACTTCTTCAAGTTCTTAGCAATCTCTTCCTCTTTCTCAGGACTCAAGAAAGATGGTGGCCTTGGCCGCCACAAGAACTGTGATTAACAGACAGGAAACCATGTGATTGATGGATGTTTGTGTAAACATAATCTCAGTAGATTAATTTAGTGTCCAAATTACCATACAACATTCTAACTTGCATGAACTCAAGTTTCCAAACACCTTCCAGACCAAACTGAGTGAAGATTACCCACAAAAAAAAAAATTCCTCGTAAAATCAGCTATTGCTAATTCTTCTACCAGAATTAGCAGATGTATACCCCAACAATCATGTAATAAAATCAAAATTCATTACATTTATTATAAGAGTAATTCTATGGACAAAGAAGACCTCTCAAGATTTGGAGGTTGAGCTTCCTTACCTTAGGACACATCTCTTGAGATCCCACTTGATTTTTTGAAGTTCACAATTCAAACAAAGTTTAACGAATAATGAGCTCAATCTCAATCACTGGAGAGGTTCACCCCCCCCCCCCCCCCAAAAAAAAGTTCAAATATAGAATGCATCCTAATAATAAATAAATGTTAATATACCTCTCCCCTTTTGAATTAGCAGTCAGGGTAGTCCAAATTACAAGCACCAATATATATATCTACCATCACGTACATGACCATTTTATGGCATACAAAAAGAATAATATAGGCAGGCATCTTGTGCATGACCATTTCTTTAGAAACAGAACGGACAGATAAAAGCCAAGGTTGATAAAGTAATTACCTGAAAGAAATGATCCTTAAGTATCCGGTAAAGAAGCTTGCCATGAAAAGACCATATATTGAAACCATTTTCCATTTCATGAACTGAAGTCACAGAAGTTGCAACATACCTGCAGAAACATACAGGTCAATAACAGAAATCAAAGCCAACTCAAAACAGAATAGTATAATATTTTTTATTAAGAGTGAGTGAACATTTCATTAAATTAGCTTAAGTTAAAAAACAATTCATCTCACAGCCCATTTCATTTGGGCCTTTTCAATAAACAAACAACAATAACAGCAATTAAAGTAAGCCATATGATTTAACTATAAATAATTTTTGTACAAATGCAAGTATCTACCTTATAAGAATCATACTTTACTAGTTTAAAGCACAAAGGCATTTGTATTGAGTTTATTCAAGGTTGCAATTGAAAAGCACAGTTTATTTCCATCAAACAAAACATTTATTTAAGGTAAATGTACAGGCTCATTTAACTCTATGTTATTTACCTTCCAGTAGGATCCCATTCAATATCTGTAGCCATAAAATGCTCAGCTGTTGCCATGGTTTCAAGTTCATCCACATTATAAAATTCAAGCTGTCCATTAAAGCCCTTTAATCCTGCAAGTATTATGTAATGGCCAGCAGGTGACCAGAAAAGAGCATTTGCCTGCTTCCCCTTGAGAGTTGTGAGCTTTGAAACCCGGCCAGTATTCTGAGCAGTCCGCATTGAGTAAAAACTAACATCAGGCCTTGGATTATCACCATGAATAACAGCAAACCTATGGCCTTTTGGCTCCCAAGCAAATGCAATGATCTTGTCATTCTTATTCTCAAGCTCCAAAACTTCAATGGGTATGTCCCGCTCTTTTATACGGAAAAGTTCAAAGCCTGTATATGTGCTTTTCTTGGTTTTCGTATAACGATCAACCTTAACAGCCAGGTAATCCCCATTGCTTTGCCAGTACATATTGCAATCACTTACACTAAAAAGATTCTTCTGCCTGAGTTCCTCTTTGCCAGGGATTTGAACCAAACTCACCTGTAGAATATGCAAATACAGGCTTAATTCATCTCATTTCACACCCAAAGCAATCCTTTGTCCATGCATAAGAAAAGAGGTAGATCCATAAAATGGACTTACCCTGGCAGGCTGGTTTCCACCACCCAATTCAGGAACAAAAAGTGCGACGATTGGATCAGTTGGTGACCAGCTGAAATCCATTACATTTTCAACCTTTAAGGACTTCTTGTCAATGAGGGAAAATGTCTCAGTCTCATAGATAGAGATCATATTTTTTCCCAGTCTTGCAAAATACTTGTCATCCTTTCCTCCACCCCATCTAGAAAAACAACAATATTTGTCCTTTAAGCCAACATGAATAAGCAAAAATAATTAAACTCCGGCCAAAGAAAAACCAAATACCTGAATATGGGCCATGACACCCCCGTGACACCCCCAGTACCTCCAACTGCAAAATCGTCTGCACTTCCCTTAAAATCTCTCATCACTTTTCCAGTCCTCACATCAAATATATTTATTACAACCCTCTGAATAGTACAACTTAGTTAGAAATAGCACCAAAATAAAAATAAAAACAATGAAGTAAAAATTCAAGAAAATAAATGCTCACATTTGCATCCCGAGGATTGCTTGGTTCGTGGCTGCTATAGGTTACCAAATACTTCTCGCCAGGTGAAAAATCAATAAGTTTAACCTGCAGTCATATATGTTCAATACTAAGTAATAAAAATAATGTGCAGGCCAAGAAATGCATAAACAAAATCCAAAATTAACCTGGGGATGAGCATAACGCATGAGACGATTGAATGTTGTTGCACCTCCCCAAACTGCTGCTCCTTGCCGGTGCACTGTTGCCAAGTATGTTCCCAGTGGAGACCATTGCACAAAACTTTCAGTCCAAAACTGCAAAGCAAACATATTTAAACACTCAGCATCTTATTGGCCCCCCAAGGGGAGGGGAAAAAAAACACTTAGCATCTTCATGCACAAATACGAGGTTGATAATGAGGGAATATTGGAGGGAAAAAGATTCCACTCACAGTTCGCTTATAAACAGGATCAGGCTTCAAATGCCTCGCATCATTCCACAACACCTCAGTATCTGAACCTGCACGAATCACAAATTGATCTCGGGCTTTTGAATCAGTCAGCCAATGCTGAAGATTTTCCTGCAAGAGTAAAACAAGATCGCAAAGATCATTAAGGAGCTGTATGTATTTGTCTCCACACATTCATTAATAATTGAAATGCTATAGAGACCTCGTGATCTCCACCAAATTAGAGAATTATAATAATTATGGGAAAATGATATGACATAAAAAAGTAAAAGAACTAAAGAAAGGCCATGGAGAGGGGAAAAATCAATTCAACATTTAAAGAAAGCACACCAGGAGAAAAAAAGTGATACAGCAAATTAATAAATTAGAAAATAGATATTATTACTGAATATAGAAAATTCATTTGGTGTGCTTTCTTTAGAATGAAACATAAATTAGAATGTCACTGACTCGTTGATCAGAAATTTAGCCTTAAGGAAATTATGCCTCATTAACATTGATTAAGACAACTTCATGAAATTCTAAATCACTGTATACTATATTTTGTGATAAGCCCCAAGAAAATGTGACAGAATCTTCACAGGTAGCACAGCTTCAGCAAAAAAAAAAAAAAAAAACAATTTGCATAAATATATTGGCAGTATCTGCAGTTTACCTTATTGCACAATATATATCTAAGATAATAACAAAAGGAGTAACAAAATCTAATAAGAAAAGAACTATTTTTGTATATTACCCCTGGTGTATATGGCTTGGTTTCAGGGGGAGCCCATTCATCTGGAACTCTCATGAACCTATCAAAGTCATCAAACATATTCACAGAAAAGATATGCGAGCGGTCCAACTTGTATCCATGTGTCTTCTCTTTAGCAAGCTCAGCTTCCTAGAATGCCACACAAATGAATTAGAAAGCAATGAAAAGACACTTTATCTTGCAGGCAGTTTAACAGAATGAGCCAACCTATGAAAGCATGTACATGCTTTTGCGGTGGCACACAACCTTCCCGCAGCGTGATTTAGAGAGCATAAAAACTTAAGTATGCGTTGGACACCAGCACAAACAAAAAAACTCCCACCAAATGTAAAATGAACATCTACATGTTTTAATTTGAAACAAATAATATTCAATAGTCAATACCATGACATGGATTAGATCACCAAAACTTGCATCAGACATGGCTTGGGTTTAATATACAATTTCTATTAAAATAATACAAAATATATATCAAAACTACCCTCCACTTCCACCACCGCACCACAAATTGTTCAGACACTTCCACACCTCAAAGAGAGAAAGAAAAGTGAAGGTGGAATATCATATTTTCATTTTTATATTCACATAAAACGCTTTTTCTCCCATCAATCACAGTGTTTATAGAAGTGTGATTTTATCTTCATCTGACAATAATTTTTTTTTTTTGGGATAGAATCGGACAATAAAAATAAAATAAGACCCTGTAAAAATATCAGTATGGTTAACAGACTTATTCAATTGAGTATTAGTTTAGTAGAAAATATCAATTGAGTATTAGTTTAGTAGAAAATATAAACATCAAGAAGAAAAGGTAGGTGGAAATGATGCACCTGAGGGGTGTTATACTCAATAAAGCAATAACCCAAAGTTTTCTCTGTATCTGGATCAACAGGCATCCACAGGCCATCTTCCTTTATCACGCCAATCTGGCTATAGATCTTTCGTATCACACCTTCAAGCTTTTCAAACTTCTCCCGAGGAACTACAGGGAGGTTGTCCACAACTATAATGTTGCCAAATCCAGTTTCAAACTCCTGACTATCCTCTTGGTAAATATCTTCATCATCACTGCCATTCAAAGATAATGAATGATTATTGAAACTGGTACCAAGTGACATCCAGGGTGCGACTAGCAGCGCCTTTAGACGGTTTTAAATGTAGATGAAACCTAAAGAACAAGAAAAAGAGGAAAGTTTTGGCCTGCAAGATCATCTTTTTTCGTATAGCAGTTTATGCAAGCTAACCATGGCAAGGCACGAAGCGCAGATAACCCAAAATTCATTCAAAAATGACAAGCTACCCGTCCGTAATTCTTAAGCATCGCTATTTTCAAGTTGCTGGAGTAACATAGACAAGATACAGACACGCAGTCACCATAATTAAATCCAATCCCCTCGGTAACAAACAGCATATGAAAAACGTACCTTATTATGCCAAATTCATCGCCGGGAGGGAGGCGAATAGCGTCGAGATCGACGGTGGAGAGATCGACGCCGAGCCGGGACGCCGTCGCCTCAATCTCTGTCATCGCTGCCACATCCGCCATGGCTGATTTCTGCTACTTCAACCAGTAAAAATCGTTATGGCTTTCCGATTCAGATTCTTCAGATAGAACTCTCCACGAAAACCTGCAAATTATTATAAGAAAACGAAGCAAGCAGAAAGGGCGAAGTTGAAGCCTTGTACTTTCCCTGGGTTTCTCGAGAGGTTTTGTGCTGCAGAGATAAACATTTTTTTTTCACTGTATTTTTTAATTATTATTTTAATTATTTAACTTATTTATTTATTTCAAATTAATCTTTTAATTTTTTTATTGTTTTAATTTAATAATTTATTTTTAATTTATATTATATTTATCCTTTAATTTTATTTGATATTTCAAAATAATTTTTTTAATTTTTAAATTTTTAAGCAAATTATGCTAATTTTTTAATTTTGTTAAAATTATATATATTTTTTATTTTAAAAATATATATGTACTTTTTAAAATAAAAATTTATATTATATTTTAGTTTAATTTTATATTTGTTAATTAAAATACTTTTCATTAATTTAAATTTAAAATTAATTATTAAATGATAAGTTGATATAATTTTAACAAAATTTAGAAAAAAAAATTTTATAGTTCACTTTTTTTGTGTTCTAAAATATTTTTTAACATATATAAACAAATAAGTATGATATAAATTAAAAGTTAAATGTTAAATTAAAACATTAAATTTAAACAGATAGATAAGCTTAAAAATTAAAATAATAATTTGTTTTTTTTTTGCGTCAATTTATTTCTTTGAGCTGGGTTGCATATACAGAGGGGGAACACGAGTACCAGGACCATGGCCCATAAAGGGTCTCCGGCCCAAGAACTTGACCGGGTTCAGGCCCAAAAAGTGTACAAAAGTTTGGGCCAAAAAATTAACACTAAAATAAAAATACAAATACGGAGTGAATAATCCCCGTTAAGGAGTGAATCTCATATACTCCTGTTTACCTGTTTGGGCAGAGTACATTCAATATGGCGTATGGCCGTAAAGCCCGTTCGATAATTTGGGAACTCTAATACTTATGTCATTTAAAAGAGAGAGAGAGATAATATAATTTGGTCAAATGTCTTATGGGTTTCACCATGATTTAGTTAGATTATTAGGAGCATTAAACAAATCATATGGGTAAATGGACAAGTCTTCAAATTCCAAAGCTAAAATATATGCATCCCCTCGTGACCTGTAACCACGGTTTACCAACTTCTATATGGCTTGTGACTTGTGAGTAAGTGACGGTGAATTTACCGCAAACCAACCATAAGAGACCAAGTAGTTCGTCTCTTTAGTTTCCGGTTTCCACCATTATTTCGCAAGATGTGAGCGACTGTCATGCCAGACAAACTCCTACGAAAAAGACATCCCAGAACAAGAAAGAAGAGACCAACACCAATGTAACATCTACAGAAGCTGTTGTTTTTACATCATATAAAAATGACGTGGGTATTATTTTCCATTTTGCTAGTAGAGCATCAGCTGCTGCACCGCGTCAGGCATCACTTTACTAGTCGTGGATTCGTTGCTGCACAAGAACTTTGGATTTGATCCTCATCACCTGTTTTGACCCTATACTGGCGAGCTTCGAGAACGAGAGGCCCCAACTTCAAAAGAAAGGTCGTGGCAATTGACGAAATCCTCTACTAATTTCGTTGTTCTGACATCATTTGGCATGACAAAATCCGACTGGGATAGCCCTTGCCAAGCCGTTCTCCCTTTAGTGATGCATAGTTGGACACCAAACCCAGACTGAACGATATAGTCTGGCTATTAATCTTTGAGATACCAGGAGACAAATGAAGAAGCACATGGAACAATTATCCTTGAGACGGAAAAAATTTTACTCAACTCACGGTCTAAACCATGAAACAGCTGAGGTTGCTGAAAATGACAAACTATAGTAGGCCATTACAAATTCAACTGGACTTAGCAGCAATAATGCAAGCGAAAATCATAATTCATGAACTATTTTAATTGCAGGCAGTAAAGGCTTCAGAGCTGGCAGCTGGGACCACACAACAGATAATTGTATGGAGTGCTACAAATGTAATAATGAAAAGGCCTATTAGCATTTTTGTTTTTGTTAATTAATATACATGCAACTGAACTAAATATGAGAAAGAGGAAAATTCAGAATCTTTTATAAATACACATCACAAATCAGCATTTGTCAGGCAACTAATGACTATGCATTTGTCATAAATTGTCAGGTGCTGACCACTAGCAATTCAGCATATTTGCAATGAAGCTTCACAGATTCACATTCTCAATTACCACATCAACTCCTCAGAGCTATTCATCGTCATCATCCACATCGTCAATTGGAGTGTCCTTGCTGTCATAACCAATGGGACCTAAAAGAAATATACAAGATACAAGCAATTAACTCTGAGAAATGGAAAATATACAAATTATACTCACAAGGATAATGCTACTGGCTTAATTGTTAAAATCCTAATTACACACAACTTCATCCAAGTGGTCCCATGTATGCAAGTGTGATGATAATGTAGTATAATTAACATGTTTCTAAATTCCTAATTAAAATACCATCAAGAATTTGGTCAATCTCTAAAACGGTCCAGTTTAGACAAACCAGCGAGAAGCCTTTTTCTATTAACGTTATACAGCCCAATGCAGACAAGAAAGTTGAGCTTGGAAGCCATCTTTAAATGGGGCAGGCGCAAGAAAAGTCAGCAAAGTGGTAGTTGAGAAAATATACTACTAGGTTTCCCCTTTGCATCAAGCTGTCAACGCACTCCCAAATGGTAGAAACACTACAAAAGACTGGGATTGTAGAGCTTCTAGCCCATTGAGTTCTTTTAAAGAAGCATTATAATAGAATCTCAAATGGTCAGACCTCCAATTCATTCTGCTAGGCATGACAAAATTCTCTCATAGCATTATTAAAACATAAAAACCAGTAACTTCTAGAAGAGATGGCTCAAACTAAAAGACTAGCAGGCAAACCAAGAGAGAGACAGTAAAAAATGTTGGTTCCATACAAAAAGATCATCCAGGTGCAAACCTACATATCATCTCTAGTTTTCTGCCCTATCTCCTGCATTTTACACAACATAGATTGGTTTCTCATCTATAACCAATTTTGAAAAGAAAGAAAGAGGCTGCACTTTACCTCTTTGAATTGAGGGAGAAGGATAAGGTGATAAGTCCTGCGGTCCAGGAATGCTATCAAGAAGATATGGAAGTCCTAGGAGCTGCAAAAGAGATTCTGTCTGAGGATTCCGAGGATACACTGCAAGGAATCAAGAGGGATTAAAAAGAAATAAATCCTCTAAACTTACTACTTTTAAAACTACAAATCATAGCACAATAAAACCATGGCAAGAACCAGTAGAAGAAAACTAAGCTTTATTTTAATTCTTTTCCCAAGCAAAATAGATCAAGTCAGTAAAATCAATTAAATAGAAATGTGAATCATGATAATTAAAGAAATGTTATGACATTCTAATTAACAAGTAGACTAAAAAGCAACCAAATATCACCTAGCAACTAAAAGTAACCACATAGTACCAGTATCCAACTTTCTAAATCAATATATCTACAATCGATCAAGAGACAGACAGACAAAATGCAACTTGTGCATGCATGGAAGCATAAAATACAAACAAATAAGATCAGAAAGCTGCAAATTAGCCCAAACACTGTAAGTGATAGTGAATATGAGACCATGAATATCTTTAACCAGAAAACAAGCTGAAGGAAACAAAATTTGTTGTATACCATGTAAGATTAATGATGTGAAATTAAGAATTACCACCAAAGGTACCCCCAACATGGGATTGAGAAGGATCGTAACATGGAGCAGTTCTAACAAATTCAAAAGGCTTGTAGTCTCTCTCTTGTAGCCTGCTTCTAACCCATTGACGACAATCCTTCATCTCAAGATCTACATCTCTATCAGCAAGCACACGCAGCATCATCTTATTTGTGAGAGGAGAAAAGAGAGGATGAAAACAGAAAAGATTTTATAGAAATTTCAAATTTTAAATGCTAAATAATGCATTTTCACATCACAGGCACACTCACCTGAAATCAGCACCTTTGGCAGTCAGAGGGAAGACAGAGTTGAACCTCCGTGTTATAGCTAACCATTCTTCATCATACTGAATTTCATAGGGTCCTGCCTCTGATTCAAATTCCACAATCTAAAGACACAGAACATGTCATGATTGAAGTTGCCAACTCAAACACTAATTGCAAGAAACACCCTGGACACTATTGATAGTGCATTTACATACAATACCTGTAAGAAATCACGCCCAGCAATGCACTTATCAAGTGCAAGAAATTTTGTCAGAGGACCACCTTCCCCATGTTGAACAAGAGCAGCAAACTTGCAGTGTAAGTGAGCTGAAAACCAATAACGTGGTTTCAATTTTTCCAGAAGTTGAGCAGCAGCTTTACTCCCAAGTCTTCTTTCCTCTATCTAGCAAATGTTATTTACACAACTGAAGTGAGGATATTATGTTGTTTAGGATCATTAAAATGTTACACATGTTATGCATTATGCACAAGGGGTTTTGATTCTTTTTTTTTTGGGGGGGGGGGGTGTTTATTTTCGAAAAGCGATGAATATTGAACAAGTAAATACCATATCCATCTTTCCACAGATATTGCATATTGTCAACACTAATGGCGATTAGACAACCAACAAGATAATGGGCATAATAACAGTTCCACCAAGAAAAATTACAATAATAACAAGATTGTGCATATGATGGCTTTAAGAATAATATCGCATCTTCAGGGAATACCTTACACTATTGATTGGTTTCTTATGCCAATAAGTCAGTCATCTGCCTTGACATGCCATTACATGCATAAAACAGTGATATGAACCAAAGATAAAACAAAGTGCCTCTCACCCAAGCCATGATGAGTGAACAATGAGGCAAACATAAATATATTGTACTGATCTAGAGATTCTTACACATGATGAGTCACAACATGACAAAGAGTGATCCAAAATACACTAACCTAAGAAGCATGGATACTAAAAAAGACACAGTACCACACCAAAACCTAAAAGAGCCCAGGTACTTTGAAGTGTCAAAAGTGTTTGACATGAGTGTTAGATATTAGTCTCAAACATGGGCACAACTCTTTTTTCTTTTTAATGTGTCCATGCATCTGAACCCAAGCCTATTTCTTACCTAAACCAAGGTGATAGATTTCATGCTGAATATTGAAACTGAATATTTTAACATCTTCTCTCTGCGTTACTCTAAGTTAACTATCCCATCCATGCTGAATATTTAATTACAGGAGTTCTAACAGAAAACTGATACTTAGAGGGAATCTGCATTGATCATTGGATGTTCATCTTCGTGTGATTTAATTTGTTAACAGAGATTCCTAATGGTAAAACGCCTTAACTCACCATGGAAATAATTCTTAGTTTCTTACATTGTATGAGAAAATCACATATGATGTCAGTTCTTTGTAATTTTCCTTTCCACATGGTATATCCATTCTGTTACAATTATTCTTTTTTTTTTCAGTTAGCTGAAAGGCTGCTGTATCCTTGAATAACAAAAATTACAAATAAAACTAAGAACTTATAACCTGATATGCATAAGGTATAAAAACGAATGCCACCAAACTCATCATTTAACAATCAACTTAACATACTTGTAAGAATTACCTCCTGCTTAAAGAAATGTTTGCGCTGAATGAGATCCTTCCAATTCCCATAATCAGTGATTCCCACCGGCCAATCATGTGAAAGAAAGATATCAATCGGTTCCTCAACTTGAATGAGCTTGTGAACATCATATTCACGAACATGATACACAGACCTTATGGTATTCTGATCATAAGGAGGCCTCTCAAAATGTCCTGCTCAAGGAAAGACCTATATCAGTATTATTGCAGAACAAATGCTGCAGGCAAAGCTATAGCCTATGATACTTTTGCATATAACTCATAGTGTTATCAAGCAAATGAAAAGGATATATGAGCGGCAAGTCGTTAAGAAGGTATCGACATGAATCCATAATTCATGCCATGACCAAAGATGCAGAACAAATAAACAACCTAATTTATAATGACGTGCATTATAAATTCCAGACACTCCACCAATTCGAATATTCCCAAACCTGACCACCCCAGCAACTCCCAAGAAATATATGTTAGGCGCAGCCCATCCTCCATAGTACCTAGAAGAAATATCCAACAAATATCAAGGGCCTAGATTACCAAAGCCATACTGCAATAAGCTCTTAAGAAAGACAAGCGTGCTCACGAAAAATAAACTTGTACTAAAGCAAATAATAGGTAATTCAGAAAAATAACCAACAAATAACATTACGAGTAGGTGAAAATTAGTTATATAGAAAAAGCGAAGTGAAAATGAAGAATAAAAACAAATATAACTATATAAGGAACAGTATCAGATTAAAGTACCCCGACTCACAATTCCCACAAATAATTAGATGCTTCGTGGTTTCCACCAATGAATATTGTCGGATACGGGGCAACCTCCAACCCAGAATAGTACTTCCAGAATGAATTCATGGAGCGATAGCGCGGTGGCACGTTTAAGCTCTTCAAATCTTCTTCGTTTCTGACAGCCTAAATCCAGCATATAACTATGTTCACTGATGAAATCGAAGCTTAGTGGAATTAAAAAAGTGAAAACGATGGTTGAGGGCAAGAAATGTGCCTACCTGAAAATCGCCGCAGCAGAGGAGGAGGTCGATTTTGGTGTTGTGTACTTTTTCAAGATGCTGAATGGTTCTGTAGACATTGTCAAGGTCGCCATGCATACAACCCTCCACTGCTATCTTCATCCTTCACACTTTCTGAGACAAAAGAGGCTCTGGAGGGAAACACTAGGGTTTAAGCAACACTGGGTTTTGTGCGATGTTGGGTTGAAACTCTTTTTTTTTTAATTTTTTGAAAAAAAAAATAGTTAATTTGACCGTGAAAGAGGAAAAATTAGAATCTGTTTGATAAATTATTTTGAAATAATTTTTTATTTTTAAGAATAAAAAAATAAAAAAAAATTTGTTTGATAATATATTTTTAATGAAGTATTTTGTAAAATAAAAAAATAAAATTTTATTTTTAAAAATAAAAAAATTAAAATATATTTTAGATGTTTTGTAATTTTTATTTTATAAAATTTAAAAAAAATAATTATTTTTTAAAATAATAATTTAAACAAATTTTTTTATTTTTTTATTTTTAAAATTTATTCTAAAAAATATCTATTTTAAAAATAATAAAACAAAAATAAAATCAAATAGGTCCTTAATTTTTATATATGCGTTTTTTTTATTCTGGTACAAAGCTTAACAGCAAATTAAAAAAGAAGATCAAATCGTTATATCATATTATATATTTGATTGGGTGAAAGCATAAAATATTTTTAAAATAACAGTAAAATATAATTTTTGTTATACAAGAGAAATCTTGTAAAACAAAATAAAAAATAAATTAATTCATTATTAAACGAAAACAAAAGTAAGAAATACAGTAGTGGACTATTGTTAGTAAACATTTTTTTTTTCTTGAATTTATTTGCAAATTAATACTATCAGCGATTACATAATATAATTCATATTTCTTCTGCAGCCAAATTGGCACAAAAAGACGCTGGGGGAAGTTGAACTGCAGAGCCCCTTTGCTTTTGGCACACGTTAGATAGCAACATCGAAGTTTTTCATTACTGCACAGGGACCATCTGTCCTGATTGTGTGGCCAGAAGAGGCCTAACAATCCCCCAAGCAACACCCACCGAAAAATGACAAATTGACTTCTTCTTCTATTGCCAGCCCTTTTGTTTTGCCGTTCATGGCTTCATATTAATTTCTTTATGTACATTGAATTTGAACCAAAAGGTCTTTTTTATATCCCTCTTCCTCTGTTTTCGCTACCATCTTCATTTTCCATTTCCACCACTACCAGCAATGGCTTTGGTGAACACATTTCTCTCGCACACTCAAACTTCTCAGGCTTTACGTCTTTCTAGTCCACCATCCAGGGAAATCTCACCGCCGGTGCTACTTTGGTCTCTCTCATCACTTTCGTTCAAATTCAACCCATTATCATCCAGAAGGAACCTCGCTAGGGGTGGGGCTATGGCAGACACCAGAGCTGCGCCTTCGCTTGATCACAAAGATGAGGAAGATCACAAGGTTCTTGTGGGGCCTTCCAGTGAGGAGGAGCGAAGAGGTGAGAGGGTCGTGGCGGACTATGATTGGTTGGAAGAATGGTATCCCTTGTACCTCACTCAGAATGTGCCCGACGATGCACCTCTGGGTCTCAAAGTGTTTGACAAGCAGCTCGTATTGTTTAGGGACGGCAATGGCCAGCTTCAGTGTTACGAAGATCGCTGCCCTCACAGGTAACTATTCAATAACCTTACTATATAAATTTTCACAGCTGTAAGTAGGTTTGCTTTCAAGTACCATCTGCTCACATCCCTTGAAGAACACAAATAAACCGGCTGTGTTTTAATTAAATAAAAGTAGAAAATATGGTTTCTTGCTCCATTTTACTCGACTGTTAAAGTTTTGTGGTTCAAGTGTATGTAGTATTGCTCCTGTTAGGATAGATAATGAAGTGATTCGTGAACTCTGAAAGTTACTTTCTAAACTAAGTGAAGTGGAAGGTCAGCCTATGTGCTAGGCTTCAAAACAGGCTAGGATTTGGATGTTATTCAGAGTTTCAACCGAAATGTCAACTTTGTAAACTTATGGCAAAATTCTGATAAAAATTAACCTGCAGTATGGGCAAAAGATGGTTGATGCCTCTCTTTTGTTTCGTTTCTATTTTACCGTTTTCGTTACTGGGAATTTTAGCCTGTGTATCAGCCTTTATTGGTTCATGTCTGTGTGAAGTGATTTATAGCATTCTTGGTTGACATACCAGTTGAAATTCGATGCCAAATGAGGAAAAGGAAAGAAAAAAAAAAAAAAGCCTGCAAAAGACACTAATTTTATGTTGTTCAGGTTAGCAAAACTATCTGAAGGCCAGTTGATTGATGGAAGGCTTGAGTGCCTATACCATGGGTGGCAATTCGAAGGCCAGGGTAAATGTGTGAAGATACCTCAGGTTTGTTACAATTTCCCTCAAGTAATTAAAAGCCCACATATACAGTCGCCTCGACTATGTTAATCACTCTTTTTCTGTTTCCTCCAGCTTCCAGCTGGAGCCAAAATCCCTCGATCCGCTTGTGTTAAGACATATGAGGTGAGGGACTCTCAAGGAGTTGTGTGGGTATGGATGTCTCTAAAGACACCTCCAAACATTAACAAGCTTCCTTGGTTTGAGAACTTCGCAAGGCCAGGATTTCAAGATGTCTCGACAACTCACGAACTCCCTTATGACCACTCCATTCTTCTGGAAAACCTAATGGATCCTGCTCATGTCCCAATTTCACACGATAGAACAGATTGGTCTGCCAAAAGAGAAGATGCTCAACCACTATGCTTTGAGGTGACCGAACGCACAGACAGAGGATTTGCAGGGTGGTGGGGCAGAGAGAAAGATGGGTCTATGCCTAACTTCTTAAGGTTTGAAGCTCCTTGTGTTCTTCAAAACAACCGGGAAATCGTCGATAAAAATGGCGAAACGAACTACTTCACGGGTCTCTTCCTTTGTAGGCCAACCGGGCAAGGGAAGTCCATGCTGATAGTGAGGTTTGGAGGAACAAAAAGATCCCCACTAGCAAAACTGTTCCCAACATGGTACTTCCATCAGAACGGAAGCAAGGTTTTTGAGCAAGACATGGGGTTCTTATCATCTCAAAATGAAACCTTAATGAAAGAGAAAGTTCCCACAAAGGAACTGTACCTCAACCTAAAATCCTTAGACACGTGGGTTGCTGAGTACCGAAAGTGGATGGACAAAGTGGGGCATGGGATGCCCTATCATTTTGGGCACCGTACTATTTCTTTGCCTAAAGAGCCTGCTGTGGTTGAACATGCACCTGCTGGACTCATTGCAGGATTTTCAGCTTCTTCACCTGCTAAGGGGGGCATTGGAGCAATGCATGCACCAAATCTATCCAACAGATATTTTAGGCATGTGATACATTGCAAAGTTTGTAGAAGTGTTGTGAAAGCTTTTCGAGCTTGGAAGAATGCACTTTCTGCTATGGCTGTTGGATTGGCTGCACTGGCAATTCTGGTATCTGGAAGGCAGTTGAAGGCCCTTCTATTGGTTTCCGCATCCATGTGCTCTGTTGGAGTGTATGTATGCTCAACCGTCCTTGCAATGAATACAACAAACTTTATAAGGACACACAGGAGATTTTGAGATATTTGTTGTTAGACAATCATTTTCTAAAGAATACCTATGGTTTGTTTGTGTACCAGAAAGTATATATAGGTTTTTATATTTTTATTATAGGGTTTTTTAATAAAAATATGAATTGTAGAAAAAGTTCTTTAAAAAATCTAAACATATGGTGTTAGGTTATAAAAATTATACATTTTATGTTTTTATTAAAGAATATGAATAAAAAAATTAGAAGATAATCTGATTAGAATATACCTATAATAATTTTTGAATTTATGGTTGTTCTTGGAAATCCTAGAGTGAAAGAGATAGTAGAAAGTAGTGGAAGGGAATAGAAAATGTTATAACTCTCTACACGCTAAGAATCGTTAAATAGTTAGTATTTAACTAAACTCTAGTCAATATAAATAAAACAATTGACTCAAGCATTTGGCAGAAAAAAAAAAAGGAGCAAGAAGTAAAAAACTATTATAACAAGACCTGTTTCAACATTTATGATCGCGGCTAATAACCTTTGAAAACATTAATTTTGTTAATTAATCTACTAAATTTTAAACATTTGATGAATAACCTATTTAACTTCCGAAATACAATTGAAGCATTTTTATAAACACGCATGGTGCATTTGAAAATATGTTAGGACTTATTTGATAACAATGACAAGAAAAGATAGGAAAAAGAAAACTATGAAAAGCTTGAGAGACATTATTCATTGCTTTATTTTTGCTCCGAAGTGTTGTTTGTGAGAAAGGAAAGAAAATATTATTTTATTCTAAATCATAATAATATTTTATTTTATTTGAAGATATTTATCTTAAAAAATTTTAAAATTTAAAAATTTTTTCAAGAATCTAAAGAAAACAAATTTTTATTTAAAGTTTTGAGTTGTAATTTTTTTATATAGTTAAAATTTTTTATTATTGAATAATTTAGAATAATTTTCGAATTTAAGGTTCTTTAATATAGATATTTTTAATTTAAAAATGTTAACTATAATTTTTCTTTTTTGTCATATTTTCTAAAAATAATTATTTTTTTAATATTTTTTATATTATAAATATTTGAGTTATTTATTTATTTTTAATTTTATTCTTATATTATTTATACTATACTAAACATCAAAATAAAAAAAAATCAATTATATATATATCATGCAAACATAATTTTAAATGACAAAATTATATTCCATTTTTATTTCAGTCAGCTGAACCAATCAAATAAAAAAAAAAAAAAAACCTATCTCGTGTGATGCACCACAGCAAGCTAGTAATTGAAAATATTAAATAGGGATGTTTGAAATTCAAATGTAGTTTTGGAGCGGGGGAGTTGTTTTATTTTATTTTTTTAATTAAATATTTTACTTTTGAATTAGTTTTTCGGTTCCTATATTTTTAACGAGATGGGGTGTTTGGTTTTGGGGTTGGGGCATTGAAAATTGGGAGGGAGCAGCGGGAAGGGACGAAAGGGAAGTGGGGGGAGAAAATGGGGCATTACTATCAGCACCGCCATCAAGCAACGGATGGACTTCTCAACTTATTCACAAAAGCGAATCACGATCTTGCTTTGGTTCATCACAGGCTCGAGAAGGAGTTTCAACAGATTTACCCCGATAACGTAACAAGACGCCTCCCACGTTCTTCAACCTTTTCCCCAATTTTAGTTTTACCTTAATCAATCTGTGCCTCTTTAATTTCTCCCAATTCTATTAACATCGAGTGTCTCAAGCCCGTATATTGGTTCTTGTGGCTTAATTGAATTGGATTCATTTCCCATTTCATCAGGCAAACCCTATGAAGCTGGTTTCTAGGATAAAAAAGATACAAGAAGATATATCAACCTTGAAAGAGCAGTGCCACGAGCTTTTGGCAGCTAAACAGGTATACAATACGCTTCCTTATATTGTGTGTTGAAGAATCGGAATTTTAGAAGGTGTGTTCGATAATCAGTTACCACTTACTAGCATATTCTCCCATTCCCTTACCAAACAAAAATGGATGTATGCATAATGTTTCCTTCATATGTATAAAGGTGGGGATAAGACCCGTATTTTGAAGTTGATCCTGCTTCTTGACTTGTGCAGGATTTGATCGATAAGGCTCAGAGAACTCTGGTTGAGAACAGAGATTTAGTGCAGCGCATGCAAGCATCCACGGGCACCTCTCTCATTGATGAAGATGATTCTGCATTTACTAACTTCAGACAGGTAATTACATGTGTGTTAAAAATAAAATAAAAGAAGAGTAGCCCCTTACCGTTTAAATTTCTATTATTGTTGTATTTTCCATGTATACATTTGGTGGAGAGCAGCCAGTTCTAAAGTTCAAGATTGTCATCAGATAAAGTAGTAATACGATTTCTGTAGTTGGATGTGTTCTTTCATTCAATAATTATTGTAAGGTCCATTATGCTTCCCATAGCATCTCAAGCTCATGAATGGCTCTATTGAGAAGTCTTTTAAGTATTTGTGCTAGGTTTTGATTGCATGGGAGAAGAAAAATGTATTACAATGCAGTTTCTTCCATTTTGGGTGCAGTAAAGTGGAACATGAACATGATGGTAATTTATGCATGTGTCTTTTGCTATCTTAAAGGGTTGCCTATTTTCCAAGTGGTGTTTAAAGTTTTTGCACCATTTGCCAGCAAGCAACCAAGATTAAAATATATGGGGCTTCGCTTACAAGTATTTACCCAAGCAAAGATGTCCTTGGGTGGCTTTCCAGTTGCTCTGCCTATATATTTAAGTTTTTTTTTTGTTGGCCACTCTACACAACCATGTCTTGTTGCAATGATTTTTACATGATTTTAACTGACCATGCAGATTATTGAAGAATGGACAGCGCAAGTAAGATCAAGAACAGGTAAGGAGTGACAAGGACCTTTTGTTATTGCAATTTTTCCTCACTCAATTAATTTGATTGTTATTAAATATTGATATGGGTGTCATTATTCATGGGAATTGGAAGAAAATTTACTGGTTGCCAAAATAAAGGCTCAGATTAAATGTTAATTTTATGCAAGACAAATATAAAGATGAGAGCAATTCTGGTTTGCATAAATTTCACATCTTGTAAAGTGAGGTTGTTATTTATGACTATAGTTTTTTTACTTATTTATCCTTTATCATCTTTTTTAACCTTTCTGCTTCATTTATTTATATTCCTCTAGAAAGTAATGTGTTATGGAGACTTATGTCTGAAGAAGTACCTAGGGACTTCAGGTGGTAAAGAGATGGGAATGGGGTTGGGATAGGGATCCGCTGTGAAGGAGGGAAAGAAGAGGGGAATAGTGGACTAATTGTTGAGTTTCCCTGTTCATGTAGAATACCACTTCAGGCTCAAGGTTCGTGTGAGACAGCTATTTTTGAGCCACTGTGAAAATGGTTGGACCTTGCTTTGTAGGAATCAATGTTTTTGTGGTTAAGAAAGTGCAGAAAGCACTGGAAGGGGAGGGAGATTGAATGATGAGGACGGACTAAAGTCTATTCTGATTTGTCATAATAAGGGGCAAGAGTTCACTTTTAGCTCCTAAAGTTTTACTCAAGTTTTGTTTTAGTTCCAGAAGTTTATTTCGGTTCAATAAGGTCCTTAAAGTTTGAAAAACGGTTCAATATTTACCTTTTCTTGAATGCTGATTCACTTGTTTAGAACTCATGTAACTTTTGCTTTCAATCAATGATGGGATTTAAGTGAATTGAATTCGATATCACAGACTTAAGGAATATTTTTTCCCCCTTCCCACGAAGCCATGGACCAAATTGATGAAGAGATAGATTTTTGGGTATAAGAATGATTAGAAGAAGTAAAACAGTATAGCGTAGGTTTGATTTAAATCTAAGTTGCCATGTTAGTGTCATGAATCAACCTATTAAACCATGTATAATGGTATATCAGACACTTTTGTTGGTAGAGTTAAAAGGAAATGTTGAATTCATTTTGAAACTGAGGGTTTTATTAAATCAAAATAAACTTCTGGGATCACAGCGAAACTGAGTGAAACATCGTGGACAAAAAGTGAACTTTTGCCCATAATGAGATCTTGGGTAATTACCAAGCATGGCACCGCCAAAAGTCAGGATTCAGGAACAATGCAAATGTCTCAGTGATTGTGTGTTGTTGCAGGGGACGAAACACATGATTCAGACTCTGGAGATGTCAACAAACTACTCTTCTCAGCTATTGTTGAAAGTAATTGAGCTGCTTCCGTAAAGATTTTAGATGCCACAGTATTTTTTTATAACTTTGCTTCATTTTAGGTACTTTTCTAATTTTTTAATAAATAGCTGATTGTATGTAAACCTCAGTTCTCACTATTCGATTGAGTCTGTGTCCATATTGTCAGATGATAGTACCTCAAGATTTGCATTTGCAGTTTCGGAAGATAAACTCTTGAGCCATGTTTACTGTGGCTATCTAGTTGGAAATTAGCATTGGCTGTGACATAGCACAAGCTATCAAACCGTATTAGAAGAATTGACATCCAAGAGTGGATATTAGATTCCGAGTACTGAGGGGAAAACATAGAAGTAAAAAAATGTTTTTCGTCGACGCTTCTAAAATGCTTTGACACCACTGTTGTGATTTTTTTTTTAAATTTTTTCAAATGATGTTTTAAAAGAAGCGTGGCAAAAGAAAAAAAGTTTCCCTTTGATATGACATCTTTTCAAAAAAATATTTTATTGTTAAATTACTTAAAAGGACATATATGTAAGACTAAAAGTTGACATCCTGATTTCCAAGAGTTAAAGTTGACATCCTGATTCTTGAGGATGCAAGAGCTACTTGAGTGAAGAACTACCACAAGCCTAGCTTCCTTGCTTTGCATGTGTGGATGAAGACGTATCAACCTGGATGGTTGGTGATAGGGAAAAGGTATTTTCTTCTTATTAGTTAAGTATAATATTTATTATATTTTTATAATTATTATTTATTAATATTTTATTAATATTTTATTATGATTTTAAGGTAAATATATGAGTTATTTTTAAACTTAAGATTATTTTTTTAATTTTCTCTTTTAGAATAATTACTTTCTATTCTACGGATTAAATGACACTATTTACATGGTCTTTTGATGAAAAGATACACTTGAAATGAAGTAGGGATTGCATATCTTTCGCCAAAAATTTTCAAAAAGTTTACATAATAATTTTAATTTTAAAGAACTGACCATAAAAAATGATCAAAAAATTGTTTTCTTTAATTAATTAAAAACATCTTAGAAGAATATTTTGGAGTAAACTATATTAACTTTCTTTAAAATTTGGGTAAATTATATGTGATATTATTTTTGTTGGAAATATTACATTTGATTCTTTTATTATTTTAATATAGGTTACAATGTATAAAATTTTGAACTTTGAATTATGTATAAATAATCTTTTGATTTTTAAAATTTGACAATGAATTTTTTTTATTTTTAAATTTATGTAGACAACTCTCTATATTTGTAAATATGTTAATTTATCTACAAAATAGTGACACATTAGATTAAATGAACATTTTAAATTTTATTTTTTGCACAAATTATCCTTTGAAATTTTAAGTTATATGCAAATAATTCTTTTAACTTTGAATTATATATAAATAGTCCAAAATTTAGAGATTATATGCAAATAATCCTTTGAAATTTGAATTATAGGCAAATAATACCTCCAATGTTATATTTTTGTTATTAAAATAATGAACCCATAAATAGTAAAGAAGTTATTTGCACATAACCTTAAGTTTGATGAAATCTATTTCAAATTTTAAAAATTAAAAGATTAGTGCACATGATCTAAAATTTATGAAAATTGTGTATTTTAGCCTTTAATATATATTGTAGAAGCTTTTTTGCATTTTATTTTTTGTTAATGAAGTTAACAATATGCACAAAATGAAATTGTAATTTTATTTTGAATGTAACAATAAAGACAATTAAGTTGTTGTTAAATTTTAATATAAGACTATAATTTTATTTTTAATATGATAGTAAAGATAATAAAATAATTTTTTTAAAAAAGACATATGTTAGAAAGTTAATTTTATTTGTAGAAAATAAGTTGGAGGAGAATTGATTTTTTTTAAATAAAAATAATATCAATTGTAATATAATTAAATCTTAAAAAAAGTTATAATAATTTGTTCAATTTTTAAATATACTTTTGCAAGAGATATTTTCAAAAAGAGTTTGACTCAGCAAAAATATTCATAAATTCATTTGAGCATTAAATGAGATTAAATTCTTCCAAACCTTAAAAATAGATCCTTTACATCAATTTGAAGCTAACATTTATTTTTTTATCAAAAATATAATTTATTAAAAATGCATCTCTTCATCTTTTATTTTAATATTATTTATGTTGTATTAAAAATAATAAATTTATTTCATTCAAATTTTAAAAATAATTTTTACATATTGATTAAATATATATCTAATATTTATTTTATTATATAAATAATAAATATAAAAATAAAACTAAAAGTACTGTATTTACTATGTTATTCAAGTCTAAAAATAAAAATATATATATTTTCAAATAACTCATACAAAGCACAAGTAACTAGTTATACAAAATTTTCTCAAACCTAAGATAAACAGCCCATTGGGCTATCATTGACGATTGAATTTACTTTGGAATTGTTGCTTGAACGGAGAATTTTACCGATGGAGCCATTTATTCTATTCAGCATTTTCCAGGGTGGGTGATCACTTGACTTGTCGTCAGACCTCCCATCTGATGTGGCAATCACATATTGGCCACTTGATTTCAGGGTGAAGCGCAGGCTGTTCAGTGTGGGTCCATAGCGCATAGCAGTCCCCACAAACAATACGTGAGGTGAGGCCAACCCTCCAGGCCGATGTCACACGATGAAGTCGAAGCAGACCCAATCCAATCCAATCCAATGAAGAATGCTGGCAAGTTGGCTGTATCTGCATTCCAATTTTTGGTGGCTCTGTAGGATAGGAGACATTTTTCTTTGAGCTTTGAATCCCGAATCTCGTATTTCCCTGTCTTTATCCTCTCTCTGTGGATAAACATTTCCAAAATTTTCGTTTTCCTTCTTTTACGGGCACTTGCACATAATCTTTTCCTTCCTTTATAAGGAAAGCCCAACCTCTTCTTTGATGATGGAGGCAATGAGTTAAGTTATTCTTCCTTCGTATTCACACAAAAAAAAAAAGTCATGCAGCATCCGACAACAGTTAAGCAAGAACCCAGTTTTGTCCCTGATTACGTATCTCAATTTGGTCGCTTTGCGTTTAACTCGAAATTTCTAAATTTGGGATCAGATGGGTGCTCTTCATCTTTATCAAATTTCTTGTTCTTTAATAGAGTTGGGGGTCCAATTGATCGAAAAAAGCAAAGGGCGGCTGCTGTACTAAGTTTAGGCTGTAGAGGAGGTTTTAGTGTTTGGAAAAATTTGAATGACTTTAACAGAACTGTTTGGTTTCACTGTCAGAAAATGCCATTTGGATTCGCTTCTCGTCACGTTGGTTCAGGGGATAATAGTGGCTTTAGAGAAGATGGGTCTGGTGTTCTGGAGGATGATAGATTGCCATTAAATGGTGTGCAGGCCGTGAACCCCAAGAAGGTTCTGATTTTGATGAGTGACACAGGTGGCGGCCATCGAGCTTCTGCTGAAGCCATCAAGGCAGCTTTCTATGAAGAATTTGGAGATGATTATCGGGTTGGTTTTTTAAGTGGCTGTGTTACCTTGTTTTATGTTCGGTTGCCCGGCCATGCTAGATAGAGAAGAATAAAAGAAGAAAGAGAACATCTAAATTATCATTAGCGTGATAACAAAATGAGGGGTACTTTTAAATTCAATCTCCTTTTTCCTCCAATTCCCCTGCCAGAATCGAGAGTTACAGAGTTAGATTTAATCTAACGAATGCGTGGGTAATATGCATTTTTATTATGTTCTCAATCAGGAGTTTGTGTTACAGGTATTTGTTACTGATTTATGGTCTGACCATACCCCTTGGCCATTTAATCAACTTCCTAGGAGCTATAGCTTTTTGGTTAAACATGGAACATTATGGAAAATGACGTACTATGGAACTGCCCCACGTGTAGTGCATCAGTCTAATTTTGCTGCAACTTCAACATTCATAGCTCGGTGAGATATTATTTGCCATCAACATAACAATTCCTTGTCCTAGTTCTTGTCAAATTACTTCAACGAAAAAAAAAAAAAGAGAGAGGAAAAAAAGGGAGGGTAAAGCAAAGGTGCATGCCTTTGCAAATAGACAAAAGGTATGCCAAATGACACCGTAGTTATGTGTGTAAGTTCAAGGATGTACTGGCATAGCATTTTAAATTTTTATTCATTATACTTCTGAAGAATCTGTTCATGCCGCATTTTTCTTTCACCACAATAAATTTCTGTAAAAAATTCCGATTTTAAACTGTAGGAAAATTGTGTCGAGCTGCCTGTTTTCAAGTTAAAGTTTCTCTTTAATCATTAAAGGCAAGAAAAAAAAAGATCCACACCTGAACAGCTTCCATGTTTTTAGGTCCTTAATTTTGAGTTGTAAGAATGATTTGTTTGCTCATATTTAAAACACATATCGGTATTTGTAAATATAGACATATAGATACATGAAATCAAAGTATTCATTTACAGGTTATAGACTTCCATATGTGGAGCAAAGCTACCAAATGGGCAAAAAAAGGAAAAGAAAAAAAAATGTCATAGTCAGTGTTATGGGATTTAAGTTTGCTGTGTTGTTCTGATTTGGCTTATATAAAATTCTGAAATATTTGAGCATGGTTCTGATTTGAAATTTGTATATTACAAATATAAACTGCGCAAATTTCGGAACAAGTGCCTCTGGTTGTGGTTTGTTATTTTTGTAGTGCATGGTCTCAATATTGAACCGGAGTTATTGACATATTTGCTGCTGTGTATGCAAAAGTTGCTAGTTATAGAATGTATGCTCTTGAGCATATTTTGCTCTTCTTAGACAATATGATTTAATATCAAATGCCTATATTGAATACCGCATCTTGTTTTGCAGAGAAGTTGCTAAAGGGCTAATGAAATATCGACCAGATATAATAATCAGTGTGCATCCGCTGATGCAGCACGTTCCGCTTCGTATTTTAAGGGCAAAAGGTCTTCTAAAGAAGATTGTTTTTACCACAGTTGTCACAGATTTAAGCACCTGTCATCCCACATGGTCAGTTCTGTATTTTTCTTTCGAAAAGCATATTGGTAGTCTGGTTTTGACATCCTGTATCTTGTCTCTTCAGGTTTCATAAGCTTGTAACAAGATGCTATTGTCCAACGACAGATGTTGCAAAAAGGGCACAGAAAGCTGGACTGCAGCCATCCCAAACAAAGATTTTTGGTCTACCTGTGCGACCTTCCTTTGTGAAGCCTGTTCGACCAAAGGTTTGTTGTGTTTTTATTGCTATGACTAAAACTGGATGCTAATGCCCATATAAGTCTAGAGTTGGAATACATTTTGTAGTGCTATCCTATATTTATGATCCCAAAGTGACCTTCATAATGTGTGATTGATGAGGTAGGATATGCCAATACAGTAATTATCCAGTCACAAGAGGTCAAGTTTTTTAAGTTGCATTAGGTTTTCATATTTTATGGGCAGCAAATTTTAGCCACCTCTATGTAATCAGTGTTCAAAGGATGGGCTCGTCAAGTAGTGTTGCTGCCATTATTTGATGCTCTGTTTGAAAAGAGAACTGAAAATAACTGATAATTATTTGTCCGTCAAAGGGTAAAATCCTTAACTCTGTCTTTGGGGTTTGTTCTTCCCATAATAAAAGGCTGTACTTAATTATTGTAATTTCAGGATAATGACGTAGTGTACACCAATCTTGGTACTTGAATCTAATTGATGCATAGCGTTTCTTCTAATTCAGAGGTATATGTTTTTTCTAATCCAGACAACACTTTCATTATATTTTTCCTTCTGAATCTAACCTTAGTGGTAGATATTACATCCGTTTTGATTGGTGCCCAGTTTCCATGAAAGCTTTATAATAATGTAAACTATATGAAATGTTAACTCTACAAGAATAATCATGCAACTGTGGCATATTTTGGAATTTGATGCAATTAACTCGGGTAATATTGAGTATCTCTGGCTTCTCTAATTTATGCTATAGGATGAACTTAGGAGAGAATTAGGCATGGATGAGGATCTTCCTGCTGTATTATTGATGGGGGGAGGAGAAGGTATGGGTCCTATTGAGGCTACTGCTCAGGCACTTGGAGATATGTTGTATGATGAAAATCTTGGGGTTTCCATAGGTCAAATCCTTGTTATTTGTGGGCGAAATAAAAAGCTTGCTAACAAATTGCTTTCAATTAATTGGAAGGTTCCTGTGCAGGTATTGATGCCCTCAAAATCTTTCCTGATCCTTGTTACTACTTTCTCAATCCCATATATATCTGTGTGTGTGTGTGTTTGCTCTCCCTGCATCCTCTCGTTCTCTGTCTGTATTTATTCAAACACATGCTTAAAGATTTACTTATTTGTCAGATATTGTAGTTGATACTGATTTGTGTACTCTTATTTAGAAAAAACTGTTTCTTTCATGCCCAAGTTGAACTAGCAGATAGCCTTGTTAATCAGATTCTGTGGTCTCTCATATTCCAAGCATGTGCTTGAGATAGAATAAAGCGTATTTTAATGTGTACACTAGGGTATAGTGGAACTAATGATGACTGTGCATATGTTCAGCATGTTTCCCAGTAAGAAGGGTGAGAGAATTTAAGTAGGAAAACGGAAAGGATCAATGGGATTTCAAGAATACATTAAAAAAAATTACGAGAGATATAGTTATGGGTGTAGAAAGTAATTCTAGATTGACCCTGCGAAGGTTTCCATTTAGTTTGGTTAAAAGAAACCATATAGTTGACCTGAATTATTAACCAAGGTTGACCTATTTAGGTCAAGGGATTTGTCACCAAAATGGAGGAATGCATGGGAGCTTGTGATTGCATCATTACTAAGGTATGTAGAAGCTTCTTACTGTAATGGGTATTGACTAATATTCTTCTACCTCATTATGACTAAATTTAATCATTTTTTTCGCTCTTGTAGGCAGGTCCAGGGACAATTGCAGAGGCCATGATCCGAGGCCTCCCTATTATCTTAAATGATTACATTGCTGGACAGGTGATTCTGATACTGGCTATAATTCTTCTATTTAGTTAATGATTTCGTTTTCAGCTGGCCCAATTGTGTCCACAGATGACACTAAATTTGAGGTTGAGTTCTGAAACTGTAGTTGGAGTTTTTTAGAACAAGTAGGATGTATGACTCATGAAGAACTGAAGTTGATAAAGGGCTGCATGAACAAAGCGAATTCTGTAACTCCTATGATGGAATCTTTCATGAATTACGTGCTTGTCTAATTTGTTTTATTATGTATAATATCTATAAGGGATGTGAAATAGAACATTCTCGCACTTTCGGAACCCTCTGGTGCTGTTGTGACATCAGCTGGACCCAAGTTCATGTTATGCAGTTGTAGAATTCAATTTTGGTTTTGAATGTATGTGGCTGGTGGATTTGCAGTCACTTGTAAATATTTTGAGCTTTATGTCTCCTCATACAAGAACGACAAATGGTGGATTTACTGCAGTCTGTTTTCTTTACAGGAAGCTGGCAATGTCCCATATGTAGTTGATAATGGATGTGGGAAGTTCTCTAAATCGCCCAAGGAAATAGCAAGAATTGTTGCAGAGTGGTTTGGTCCAAAAGCTGACGAGCTAAAGGCAATGTCACAGAATGCATTGAGGCTAGCAAGACCAGATGCTGTATTCAAGATTGTTCATGACCTTCATGAGCTTGTTAGACAACGAAGTTCCCTACCAGAGTACACTTGTACAGCTTAACTCTACCGTCAGGCAATTTTTGTATGAGTCTTATGATATTTGTTTCTCTGCCCAAAACGTATGTTCTCCAGCCATTTCCATTTCATAATTTAGGAGGCTTGTCTGAAAATAATCATAGCATTGGTTGTTTCCTGCGATTCTTTTTACTCTTCTAATATAGTTCATGGTTAGTTAACCATCGTTGGTTCAGTGTCCATACAATTGAAAACTGGAGAGAAACTTAGTGCAGATTTCTCGCAACGAATTAAGCTAGGATCTGTTCTGAAACTTCCTTGGCGTGAAAATTGTTGTAAAAGGACCGTTTGGTCTATTTTTTTCTTTACCTAAAAATCTGATAAACGAGGAGAAACATATTTTGTTACGAGAACTCGTGACGCTTGTTAGTGCACTAGTCTTAAATAATGAAGTAATGTAATAAGTGTTCAATCATCAAGTGAATTTTCCGGTTCGTTTTTCTACTGGTTATAAATTCTGTATCCTTTTCCAAATGAAAAAGATGCAGAGATGAATTCGATGGTTCGATCTCCAAACAAGATTTTTGATTAAGAATCGAAGGTAACGCTCCTTGATGCCTTTGTTTTCTTTTTCAGTTTACGTTCCTTGATGCCTGTTACACAAAAAACAAGCATACACTGTTGGTTTTTCTTTCTTTCTTTTTGCTACAAAGACAGAGAAAAGACAAATTAAAACAGAAGGTCCTAAATTTAAAACGGGCTTCATCTTGAACTTGTTCAACCATGCTTCTTTATCCTCTGAAAGAAGACATCCCATAGAGAAGGAGCTGAAAGAGTAAGCAAGTAGATCGAAGTCTTCTTTAAGCACCTGACAATCTGTCCAGTTATTAGAATCTACAGTAAAGATTTAATGGAGCTTATGATACATGAGGATAAGTTGGACAGCAAGTGAAGTGGGATGAAACAGAGATGCGACGGGGTAATATAGTGAGTAGCTTTTCTGATGGGTCCTAGAAGGATAACTCTTTCAGGGTGACTCAAAGTCGATATTCAGATACCAATATCTGACATCCTGACCATTCAAAGAAACCCAAATAATTGATATAACCCTTATGACGATTGGTTTTTTTGTGGCAATCCCAGGCAAAAACCACCCATCCGGTTTCCCTAGGCTTACGTGGTATGCAAGGAAAAGACTTATGATGTTTTCCATACGAATCTTGAGCTGGGTGAGATAGACTGTTCTAAGCAAGGTAGTTGACTTGAAGACTCGAATTGATTTGTTGAACTGACTTATTTCGAGTTTGCTTATGCCCCGTTGTGAGTTATATCACTTCTGAGGTTCCAAATGAAATAGAAACCAGTAATATCTCTGAAGAATTCCATCCTATCGTTGTGCTGAAGATTAGAAAACCATATGTGAAGCCATTTGATAATATCTTAGTCTGAGATCCTGTCAGTCATTATGGTTAGAGGAGATGCAAACCAAAAAACTCTCACAAAATGATAGTTTAAAAAACTATGATTCACTGTTTCCTTTTCTAGGGAGCCAAAAATGCAATCTTGATTATTTAAAAGAATCATATGTACCAGGACTTTGAGATTCTAAATCTTCTTCTAAAAAGTTTAAGAAAAATCTTCAACTAGACATTTAAACCCCGTATCTAGTGGAGTAAGAACCACTGTGACTACCACTCCATATTAACTGATCTTCCTTGTCAAATAAGGAGAAAAGTTGGTTGTCGGTTGAAAATAAAGTTATTGGTAACGGAAGAGTAAAAGTGGTCTAAAAAATACCTATTCCAAGTTGACTTATCATGCGGAATAAAATTATTGACATGGTTGATTATGATGTTAAGATCTTACTACATTGGTTATCAAAGATGGTAGTTGATAGCAATATTCTTACTGGAACTAATCTAATATTTAAGCTTTGAGGTTACCAAATGACTAGTTTTTGCTAACTTCTTCATATCTAAGAAACACCCAAGGGGCCTTTCTTGCAGTATTTTGGGCCTCATTATTTTTGCATAAAAAGAATTTTGCTTGTATCAATGAGTCTCCAAATTTTTTTTACCAAAAAAAAATGAGTCTCCAAATTTGCTTTGCAAGAAGAGCATGATTGAATTGATTTAAGGGATGAAGACCTAAACCTCCATTAGAGGTAGGTTAACAAAACTTTTCCCAACTAACCATATATATATAAATGAAACCCCATAAGAAATTGGCAATTATGCTATCTATGGTGGCACAAATATAAAAAATGGCGGCCCAGTGCACGAGGCTCTTACTAGGTGGGGTTTGGAGAATGTAGATGTACGCAATCTTACCCCTATTTTTTATATAGAAACTGTTTTTAATTTGAACCCATGACCTCCAGGTCACTCAATAGCAACCTTACCGTTGTGCCAAGGCTCACCCTCGGTGGCACAAATATGCTTTGGTAAATAAAAACAAGAAGGATGATAAACCAAGACCAAATTTAAAATAGACTTAATTACTGTCATCTTGGCTACTTAAGAGAGAAGTCTTTCTTTCCAAGCTTATAGCTTAAAGTCAATTCTTTCAATCAAATCATTATATATTCAATTCTTGTCCTTTCCTGTATCTACCAAAGTGCCTAGGTGTTTATTGAGTCTTAAAGCATATTTAACCTTGAAAGAAGTTTTTAAAATTTATTAAAGATATTTGGATTGAAGACTATCTCTGATGTTGATTTAGTGATGATTTACTTAAAGCAGTATCCATAGGTGTTAAGGATTTCATTAACCACTTGACCTGATTTAGCCATTCCTTTAAAGAAAATAATTGTATCTACATACATGAGGTGGCTGATGGGCTCACAATCCTTACAAATTGTAATGCCTCTTTAAGATCCTTTTTGTTCTTCTTTTGTAATCATCCAAGAAAAAACATTAGCACATAAGATGAAAAGATAAGGGAATAAGGGGCTCCTTCTCTAATTCCTTCTTTTGGAGTGATGACAGAGGAAGGACTACCATTTAAAAGTACCTGATAAAATATTGTGGAGATGCATTGCATGATCATTTGAATCCACTTCATCGGAAACTTCATTTGTATCAGAACAACTTGAATAAAATTTTATGAAACCATGTCATATGCTTTTAAGATATCAATTTTGAGAGCATACTATCTTTTTCTACTAGTTTTTGTCTGATGAATTTGATGTAATAATTTTGATACTAAGATGATACTATCAAAAATGAAACGGCCTTTGACTAAAGCATTTTGGTTAGGGGTAATCTAATCGTCCAACACACCTTTAATCCTATTACAAAGTACATTTGCAATAATTTTGTAGACCTAGTTACAAAGACTAATCAATATAAAATTCTTCCAAATCTGAGGATTATTGCATTTAGGAATTAAAGTGATGGATATTCTATTAAAGCTTTTAAGAAGGAAACCTTTTTTTTTTTTTGAAAATTTAAGATCATATTCACCATATAATCAAAGATTAAATCCTAATAAACTTGGAAAAAATAACCATAAAAGCCATCTGGATTAGGAGCACTATCTAATTTGAGTTGGAATGTAGCATTTCTGATCTCCTGAGGCGAAAACTTTGCATCTAAAAGTAGGTATACTTATCTGTTAGCAAAGGGAGATTAACATCATCAAGGTGTGAAAGGATGACATTAAGAGGGGTTTCTTAATGTTGACAAAAATGTTGTGAAAATAATTTGTGACCAAATGCTTTATCAAATTAAAATCATTAATCTAATTCACCAAAGATCTTTTATCAAATGGATGGAATTTCTGGACCTTTTAGATTAAATCAAAGTATGAAAATACTTTGTATTACGGTCACCTTTGACTAACCATGATTGCCTTGCTTTTTGGCCTTAAAGAAATTCTTTACAATCATAGAAGAACTTTAGTTCATGTTTAAGATAACTATCTTCCCTAGGAGAGTGAATGTAGTTTAATTGGATTGTACCAATCTCCTCTTGAAGAATTTTAATTTTTTGAGAGATATTACCAATGATATTTTTATTCCATGCATATAAGGTTGTCATTGTTGCAATCAGTTTGGAATAAAGTTTGAAAGCATAAGAGCCTAGTTTGACTTACCTCCAAGAATTAAAAAACGATATTATGGCAATGATCAAAGTTAAGCTAAAAGAACTCAAATCTTCTTGGCCTCAGACTAAGAGAACAATCCTTGTGGGTGGAGAAGAACAAATGACCATGATCATAGGCAACAATAGGTAAAAAGACCATATTAGAATTAGGAAAAGAAAGAAGTCATTCTTCGTTGCAAAAAACATGGTTTAATCTTGTTCGGACCTCATCCTTATTACTTCTTAGTCTAGGTAAACTAGGTCCCTTTCGGATAAATTTCTAACAATACTTGAAATGATTTGCACTAGGTATGATTGAAGAAGAACTCTGATAATTGTTTTAAAGACATGAATACAATCTTCAAAACTTTAACCTTTTATAATTTACATCTATATAAATTTTGAAATCTTAATTGGATGATTTTCAAAAAATTGAAACTTGAAACCTTAGGGCTTTTGTACAATTTGAAATATTGAATCAATTAGTACTTGAAATTTAAATTATCATGAACCATAGATGGGGAATTTTGAATTTGAAATTTAGGTTAGGGTTTATTGAAATTAAATTTCAATTCTCCCAAATTAGGTCAAATTGATGAATATTTTTTTTTTGAAAATTGCACTCTCCTTAATCATATAAGTAAAACCCTTCTACTAATTGCATAAAAAATTGTTTAATTCCATGAAAATTTCAATTCGAAATCCATAATTAGGGTTCCTTAAAATTGAATTCCAATTCTCACAAAATACCTCAAATTTATGAATGATTTTTAAGCATTTTGTTCCTTGTAATCAAATAAAAGAAAGATTAAATTTGGGGCTTTTGAAGTATATGTGTTTAGGATGAGAGTATAAACAAAAACCACACAAAAATTGCAAGAAAAATGAGTCAGAAATCGTTCTCCATGCGACCGGTAACGGAACAAACTTCTTGCATAAGAAAGCCTTCAAATCCATGATAATAATTGGGGGTTTTGATTCCAATGGATTTAGAATAGGATTAGGAACAAAAAGCACAAGAAAATCGCATGAAAAGGGGCTTAAAAACGCAAAACCTAGATCAGAAACACACGGGTCTGAGTGACCCGTTTCAGCGCCTGGGCCGACCCGCCTGAGGAAGAAGATGAACCTTTAAGCATTTCCCCACTCGCGGCCTAGGAGAGTGAGGGAGAGTGTGCAACGTACAGATAGAATTTTTCAGTGCCGTCTTTTGCGTTGCAATCTATATTTTAAATGTGATTTTTTAGAATGTGTTTTATAATTTTTTGACAGCTATAAATATTGTTTATATAAATATTAGTGTATAAAATATATTTTAATATTTATTTGGATGATTTTCTGAAAAGTGATGCATTGAAAAATTAATTCATTATGTTTTGAACCTTATGATGATGTTCACTCTCCATATATAATAATATATATTTGTCTACTCTTAGCTTAATATATATGTCTTAATATGTTTGTTTTAAGAAACATATGATTCTATTTTAATTCTATTTGCATGAAGCCTCTTTGGGAATGTTATAGAATTTGTTTATGGACATTAGGGGTGTAATATTTCATCTCTTTAAATACTATACCATAATTTTGGGCAAGTAATTCATGTGCAAGGAGTTTTATAAATTATTATGGATAATTAATACCAAAGTGGAATTATTCATATTAATGCGTAAAATTTCCTTTGTAATTAGAAGAATGCTTCTAATTATCTCATACTATAACCTGCCCAAAGGGGGTAGTTGTATGTTATAATTAGGAGTTAATTTGGGATGAAGTTAATGGGGAATATATTGGTCTAAAAATATTTATCTGCCTAAAGAGGATAGATATTTAAACTTAATGTATTCTCACTGATTAATTCATCTGAGATTCTGATTTAGGTTGTGACCTTGATTTGTATATTCTGCCCAAAGGGGAATGTGCTATTATGTTGACTTCATTGAGATAGTTTGTTTTAATTAAAACTATGTATAAAATTGCCCTTATTATTTATCCTAATGCATTCCAATTTTGCAGTTACATTTTCTATGAATAATTGTTCTGCTTCAATTGAGATATTAACTGGATCAAACTATAACAAGTGGAAACAAGACTTAGAATTCTTCTTAAAAATTGCTAACCTTGATCTGACACTACGCAAGAGTAAGCCTGAAGTAAATGAGAAGAGTACAACTGAACAGAAAGAGTTCTTAGCTAAATGAGAGAGATCCAACAGATTTAGTCTGATTGCCATCAAGAGGACCATATCTGAGCACCTACTTAGTGACTTACCAGAAACCATAAGTGCTAAAAAATTTCTTACTGTTTTGGGAAAAAGATACCAAGTATCTAATAATGTTGAGTCTGAATATCTTATGAAAAAGTTGACTGATATGAGGTATGACAACAATGAGGGAGTAAGGGAGTTCATTTTAAAGATAGTTTACATCCAAACCAAGCTGGAAGTCCATAACATTAACCTAAATGAGAATTTCATTGTCTCACATGCCTTAAACTGCCTACCTGCCGAATTTACACAAATCAAAACTGTTTATAATACCTTTGGTGAAAAGTAGACCATTAATGACCTCATTACTAAGTGTGTGGTTGAAAAAGAAAAATTAAAGAAAGAAAAGAGTGACCTATCTTGTGAGCTAGCCTTTTTTACTTCCAATGGTGAATCCTATTCTGGTAATGGTAATTGAAAACATAAGAAAAATTAATTCAATATTCCTTATAAGAATCAAAGTTTAAGAAAATCAGGCAATAGTCAACATCATGATGTAAGAGGTCATAAATCAACTCTGATTAAAAAAAATATATGGTGTTTTTAGTGTAAGGAAAAAAGGCATAAAAAGAATGATTGCACAAAATTCAAGGCTTGGCTAGAGAATAAGCAGAAATTTGGATGAATTCAAGAACCTGAAGAGACCAAATCTGAGAGAAAATAAGATGAGGGTAGCAAAGAATCTTAAAGTAGTGTTGGAGTCAGTAGGAGATGTCATTTTAGTTTTGGCAACCAGATATGAAACTGTTTTGAAAGACATTTTTTTATATGTACCTTTTTTTGGAAGAATTTGATTTCTATTTCTTGTTTAGATAAATTTAGTTTTTATTTTAATTTAATATTAAACTCTTAAATTATTGGTTATGGACATTTGATGGATAATTTTTATAAGTTATCCTTGGTTTTTGATAATCTTTCATTATCTTTAAATATTTAGGTCTAAAATTAAAGAAAATTTTCTTTCATCATTGCATAAGCATTTAGGACATATCTTTAAGGAAATAGTTAAAAGGTTAATTAAAATTGATATTTTACCTTTTTTAGAGTTTAACAATTTAGAAACCTGTGTAGATTGTATTAGAGGAAAGTTCACTAAGAGTAAGAAAAAATGTGCAACTAGAAGTTCAAGTCTCTTAAAAATTATCCATACAGATATCAGTGGACCTCTTTCTCCTACAATTTGTGGTAATAGGTTCTTTATCACTTTCATTGATGATTTCTATTGATTTGGCTATCTTTATTTGATTAAAGAAAAATATGATACTCTTAAAAGATTTAAAATTTTTAAAATTAAGGTAAAAAAATAATTAAAAAATAAATTTTAGTTACCTCCTCCACTATGCAAGTGGAGTTTATTGGTTGTTACGTTGCTACTACTCATGTTATTTGGTTGAGACATTTAATGACAGGACTTTATATTGTTGTTCAATTACTAAGAATTTACTATGACAATAATACTGTATCATTTTAGACTAAAAATAATAAAACTACTAGTGTTTTTAAACATCTAGAGTTAAAATATTTAAATTATCAGAGATTTAGTGAAGAACAATGAAATAGTTGTTGAATATATAGACACAGATTCTATGTTAGCTAATCCCTTGGCCAAAAGACTTAGGCCCATTGTGTTTAAAAGACATGTTGAGAATATGGGCATTGTAAGTTCTTTTGATATGTTTGGTTAATGAAAATTTGAGTTTTATATTATTTTCCTATTATGTTGAACATCCTTTTTAGATATTTTTGACATTCTTATAATTTGTATTCCAACTAATTGATAATGCAATGAATTTTTGAATATATGCATCAATTATAAAATTTTGAGCTCAGTGTCATTAGGGCCACTATACCCGTGGTCAATGCCATATTAGAGTTGAGGCATGATGATTTCTTAACAAACCATACAGTTTCTCTGACTTTAAAGCACTTGAGAGAAATTGTGAGGACTGACAAAGAAAATAGTAGTTAAGTCGTTGGATCACATTGACATACTATTTTCTTGCTGCACTCCACACTAATGATTAGTCAACAGAGTTTGTGACATTTGTAATCATAGAAGGTTTGATATCAATAATAGATATGATAACTGCCATGATTTAGTGTTATTTAGCTTTAGTTGGATGGAATCATATTAGACATTGTATTTTGGATCATTTATTTTTAAAATGTGGCCACATTATAAAATTAATCATTAGTCCTAGAGTCGTTTTCAAAATAAAAATTTTTAAAATGAAAAATTAATTTTGTACAAGTGGGAGAATGTAAGAATTATAATGGGTTACAATTAATTATTTTTGTTTTAAATAAAAACAGGTTAATTTATGATCTATGAAAGATACATTTGGACCAATTTATTATTAGTGATTATATTATTTTGGATTGGATATCTAATTGATTAATATAGATGAAAGTGCGGACTAATAACTCATAAACTCATAATGGGTGGGTATTAGAGTTCTATTTAAACTTAACTAAATCCCTCCTATGTTTAGGTTGAATTCTAACTTCACAACTTACCCCATTATAAATTATGATAAAGAATGTGAATAACGTAAAAAGTCTTACTCTCTTTACACCTTCAGGCGGATTGACGCATCTGAGCAGGCAGGGCGGTTTTTCCAGCAAGATAGGCCTGTGAGTTTCATTAAGGCAAAGGATGCAATTGCCTTAGGGGTGATGATGGATCCTCCACAGGGTGACATCCGATCCAACCTAGTTGATATGCAAAGGCGATGGTCTGAAATTGAAGACAGAAAGATTTGAATATGAATACCAAACAGCGATCTTAACGCAAACGGTAGGTATAGATATCTGGGAGAGCATAATTGCCTAAAGTCCGATACTAAAGTAAAGAAGGAAGAAAAGCCTACAGGCGGCCATACTTCGGCTAATGGGGGTGGCGCCATATTTGAGAGAGGAGAAGACGTCTTCAGCAGACTTGGAAGAGGACTGCGGCATTCAGAATTATCAGGATATCTTAAATCTATTGCTATGTCTCCTACACAATCTAATATTCTAATTTTATATAATTAATTTCAATTTATTCTTACACGTACCTCATCCTTATTACTTCTTAGTCCAGGTAAACTAGGTCCCTTTCAGATAAATTTCTAACAATACACACACGTCAATTACGTTCTTGAAATGATTTGCACTAGGTATGATTAAGAAGAACTCTCCTTGTCTTTCGAGGATAAACATTGATTAAAATTCCCAATCAGAAGCCAAGGCAAATTAGCTGTCATGTATTTTATCCAGTTTCACAACATGTATCTATGGTTTTACTTTTGGTGGCTCGTAAACGAAAGTAATGAAAACAGGGGCATCTTGATTAAGTGACGATCTGACAAGGATCCAATGTGGTGAGATATCAAGAACTGTGCAGTTAGTATCATCCTTCCAAGGCAAAACAATACACAAAACCGAAAGTTCTTAATTTCATTTCAACTTTGTTTACAGGTAGCTTAGTTTCACTAAGAAATAGAAAATAAGGCTCGTATTTACAAACTAAATTCCTAAGACAATGAACTGTCGAAGTTTTGCTGAAATCCTGACAGTTCCAACTTACACAACTCATGGCTCCTTAGGAAGCATTTTTTGGGTTGCTTCGCATACCCGTGCAGTTGATGCGACGAAATTGTTGGAGATAAGGTCATCCAAGAACTCATCTACTAACTGTTCTTCTTCAGTCTCTGATTCTTTTCTTTCGTTCCTTTTTCTGCGTCACCATAGTTTCTCAACACTCTTTGAACCGTGGCTTATGGTTCGAAGATAGCTCCTTTGGAGTTTCTTCTTCCCCATCTATCACTTTTCTGAAGGAGAGACGGGAGTGGTCAAAATAAGAAACATCTTATGTTGGCTTTTTTATCTTAATATTATAAAAAATAACAGTTTTGTCAATTCTACACCACTAAAAGTAACGTATTCAGATGTAATACCTTTTTGTTTTTTTAAGTGTTTCTCGGCCTGATTTTGTTGTTGTTTTTTTTTAAATAAAAGGCTAGTGTTAACTATTGAGCTTGTGAGAAAGAGAATTGTGAAAAAAAAAGTTGGCTTCGAAGCATTTATGAGTATGAATTTGAATCTAATATTATTCTGCTATAATTAATAGATCTAATTTATAGACTGAGCATAGAAATATAAGAAGGGTATTAATCATTAAAAAAATATGCATCCAACTAGAAAAGGAAATTCAATTTGTAATATATCATTAATTCATTATTTTTGAAATAAATTAACACTATTAATGTTGGAATTATTTTCTAAAAATATTACAGAAACACCTAAAACTTATTTTACGTAGGCTTGTTTAACTCCTCTTATCCAATAATTTATTGCAATTTACAATTAATTGAAAGTAACTCTGATTTTTTTTAAAAACTCCTTTATGATTTTTTCTGAACACGCACCTTTTAACCTAACTAAATCATTATCCAGAAGTAGATGATGTCCTCCATTAATTATTCCCTAGCCCACAGTGGACGATAATGATAGCTCCTTCTTCTGGGTTGATATATGGAAAAGCATGGGAAGAAAATCGGAAGGAACGTGATATGATCTCCTATAATACACAAGTCTTGTGCACTGCAAGGTATAAAATTTCTCCTTTATTTATTTTACCTACACATATACATAAAAAGAAAAAATGTCAAAATTATGAAGGTATAAAACGAAGGAAGACAGAACCAAGGTCTTCAAAGCAACACTATCCTCCAAAGGGATGGAAGCGTGGTTGGGTTGTCTGTAATAAAAAGACTAACTGCACACAGTGCAATCAAATTAATCGTGGTCGTTTGCTTGAGGTAAAACAATACATTTCGAACCGTGTGCTGCGACGTGATAGGAGCTAAACGACGCGATTGAGTGGACAACAAGACTCTTTACAATAAACGATCTAGCTGCGACAGAAATAATATCCCATCAACTTGATATCATTTTATATTCACCGATCAATCAAGGTCATCAAAGTGTTAGGAATTAGTTCAAAAGTTAATGGAATTAATTAATTTTAAAAATAACGAATTAATGTTATATTAAAACTGTTATGGTATTAATTACTATTTAAGCAGCTCATAATGCATTAAATATTATGGTTAAAAAATGAAGTGCAATGTTCTATAGACAAGTTTAAGAGTATAAGAAGGATATTAATTACTATCATTAATTCAAAAATTTTTAAATATAATATTAGTTCATCATATTCAAAAAATTATTAGTATCATTATGTTTGGATATTAATCAATATCATTAATTTTTTAATATAATATTAATGTGTCATTCAAAATAATATATTTTTTATATGTTAGTCTTTTATTAATAAATTATTAATTTCATAATAATTGATAACTTTTTTTATTTTCTTTTTCAATTGAATACATATTCTTTTAACAATTAATATCTTTTCTCTTATATTTTTAAATTCATTTTATAGGTTATAACAGCTTGTTTAGTAGGCAAAAAATTTGGTATTAAAATAAAAATAAAAAATAAGTTTATAAATAAAAATATTTTTATTTTTAATAATTAAATAATAATTAATAAATAATATTAAATAATAATTATAAAAAGATAAAAATAATTTTTTTAAAATTTTCACTTTGTCTCCCCCATGTTAGTGAGTAATCAAACACGCCGTAATATAGCAAATTAATGTTGGATTTAAACTCATAATTGACTTGAAGTAAAAACGGGTTAGCCTGTCAGCTAAGGCTAGTCTTAGCTTTTAATGAGGCCCTGAATTATTATTTTTTAAAAAAAGACAAAAGGAGCCTAAAAATGGGAGAAAAAAAAAAAGCAAGTATAGCATCTTGCGGGTGTTTACGTGGCAAGATCCATGAGCTCCTCGAGTCAATAGGCTTATGGCTGACACGATAGTCCATAACTAAGATTATCACTGTGAATGCAATGGCAAGTGTCACTGGCTTCCACAGTTAATGAAGGCAAAGATAACTCCCAGACGAGACAACAAACGTCACCTCTTTGGCCGAAGGACCTGCCTCTTTCATAAAGGAGACAACAAAAGCCTGGTTCAACTAAAATAGCTGGCGTATCTCGTATTAAGTTCATAGCTTATCATAGAAGGATTATGCTTCTTTTATAGCAAGAACAGAGTTCAACTCAGCTTATACACATACACGTTGCAAGTTTTGCATTTTTAACTCATAAGGGAATAGATAGTTCTAGTAATGGGTTGGAGGTACCTGGCTGGGTTAGGGCTGATTGGAGCATTTGTGTTAATATGGGTTGCCTCTGCAGAAATAACTCAGGTTCGGGTATTCTTGATTTCCTGTTCTTCCGTTTTCTTCTTATTCTTATTTTGTTTGACTTAAGGACATTTCTCATGCGCTCTTTGGATTTGTTTAACATTTTTAATATGTTACTTTGTTTCCCGTTTGGTTGCTGAGAAAAAGGTAGGAAAACAAGATTTGAACTCTTAACAACTAGCTATGATGAAGCTGGAGAGGTGTCAGTTGAGAAATGTCTCTCCCATTCATTCAGAGAAAATATATAATGCTCATTTTTTAAGAAATAATATGGGCAGGTAGTTAGGTACTGAGTGGAGCTGTGATCAGACGTGTTTCTAATTGTTTTCCTTAGAACTTGTCATTACATCACAATTAACATCTGAAAATTTCCATTATATATGCTAAGATTTGTTATGCTAAGGATATGCTGCGTTATTGCAGAGGATCTTTGCAGAGTATAAGCAGCCCTTTGCACTATCTTACCTTGGAATATCTTTGATGGTCGTTCATTTACCCATTTCGGTTTTCAAAGATTGGATCTGCAGCTTACTGAAAAATTTACGTAGAAACCTTCACAAGGACTACTCTTCAGTCACCATCTCCTCTGGACTTAGTGTCCCTCTTGGAATTGATGAGACTCTCCAAAGATCAGAAACATATCTAAAAAGCTGTTTAATTGCTGACAAGGAAATTAGTGAAAGAGAAGAGGGAAAGCCTTTGGTCAAGAAAGACGAAGATGAACCTGACCTGCTCGTAGAAAATTGTGAATATAGTTCCTGGAAAATTGCCAAGTGTGGCTTATATCTCTCTCCAATATGGTTTGCATCAGAGGTAACAAAGATTACTTTGAATCTCCTATTCTTTAATTTAAAGATTTGCCCCTCTATTGCCATTCAAACTATTTCTGTGAGACCCGGAATACAAGGTGGCTACAGGTAGAAACAGCAATACCTACCTTGTAAGATTATCCATTAGCCTAAATCATACTAATGTTGCCAAAGATACAAGATTGAGCGGGTTGTTTATTGCAGAACTGATTTAACATCATATAGCAATTATTGAAAAACCTTCTTATTATGAATAATGGAAATATAAGGATAAACAAATGGAGATATGCCTGGTATAAGTACAACCAAATCTCTTATGTTTCGTAGTGTCTGTGTCAAATATTTTTGTGAGAAAATCCTGTTTTGGTCTTCTGCACTTCTTATTTAAAGTTCTCAAATTTTTACGTCTTAGCACTTTCCTTTAACACATGACAAGAAGGACATATATTACAGTCTTGGATTAACTTCTGGACCTGTAAATATGGGGTTACTCTGACATTTTGTTGTTGTGGATATAATTTAGTAAACATTTGAGGATGAGAACCATATTTTGATACAACATGGTTCTGAAAAGAACTTTAGACAATGTTGATTGATGGATTTCTCATTTTCTGCAATCTAGAAGTTGTATTAATGCTGCTATTATTATTATTATTATTATTATTATTATTATTATTATTTTAAAACAAAAAGTTATGCAATAGAGATTATGCTGGACACGTACGTTTTGCATTCTTAGAACAAGAGATTTTTATTCATTTTTGTTTAACGAGTTCTCAAGATGTTCCACTCAACGTTTTCCCTATCTTGTCATGTCTATGATGTTGCAATTGATTGGACATGCAGTATCTGTCAAACCTGGCGCTTGCAAATACTAGTGTTGTGAGTACAACCGTGCTGAGTTCCACATCAGGTCTCTTTACCCTTTTCTTTGAAGTTCTTCTTGGTCAGGACTCAGTAAATATCAGTAAGGTGGTCGCTGTGTTAATAAGCATGGCTGGTGTTGCCATGACTACAGTTGGGAAAACTTGGGCAGCAGATGAGAAGATGAGCATCTCTGAGTAAGTTTAACTTTGCTTGTTTACGGTGCTAAACTTCTCCTGTGATGCTTTATCTAATTTGGCAATAATAGAGTGAGTCCACACTGTTCACTTTCTATGTTAGTGATTCTATATGGACGTATTATGTATATATATTTCTCTTGTAATTATTCTTTCAAATTCTGAAATTGGAAACTGCTCTTCTTGCTGAGGACTAGAAAGCACTCTATCACTGGGATCACTTTTGGCCTACTCTCAGCAATATGTTATGGCTTATTCACAGGTGTGACTATCTAACTTGCTGTCCATTCTAATGTCAGATTGACTTCTGACATGGTTAAATTTAATTCAGAGAAAATTTGTGCATAACTCCGGCTCTGCATATTATTGTTAATCATTGGTCAACTAACTACAGTGCTTCTCAAGAAATCAGCTGGATCAGGAGACAAGGTTGACATGCAGAAGTTTTTTGGCTGCATTGGTCTCTACAGTCTTCTTGGTTTTTGGTGGCTAGGCAAGTAGATTAGACTTTCCTATTGATTGAAAATTGTTCTTTAGTTTAGGAATTTCTGCTTCCTTTCTTTGTGAAACTTTTCTGACTAGTGCTCTTTCATGCAGCATGGCCACTAAATGCTGTGGGTATTGAACCTCATTTCAAATTTCCAAGTTCTGTATCCACTGGGGAGATTGTGATTGCAAATAGCTTTTGGTCGAACATAATTTCAGATTATTTTTGGTCTGTTGAACTACCTCTATTAAGCTAGATTTCTGAGGAATTAGGTTCAACAATAGTTACTGATAAATATGCTCCTTAACGGCTTTAATATTACTCAAGTTTAACAAAAGCCATTATAGTAAATTATGTAAAATTAATGTTTTAAATGGTAAACTCACTGTTATTGCAGGATCCTCTTTTCATTAACTCCAATTAATACTATGACAGGGCCCTTTCAATAGTTTGGACGACTCCTCTGGTTGCTACACTAGGCATGTCCTTGACAATTCCTCTTGCAATGATAGCTGACATGGTAATACATGGTCGCCAATACTCTGCAATCTACATCCTAGGATGCATTCAGGTCTGACTCTTCGTTCTCTTTAATTTCCTTTCCAGTCTTGCTTATTCACAAGCATCTTTATATTTAATTAGCGCGTACAACAATCTTTGTATTGATAAGTTAATAAGATTATCGTCACCTTCAACAAATTCTTTAAATCTACCGAACTTTCAGTCCAACAATGAAGGACTATCCATTTGTTAGTGCCATAATATTTTATTGTCTCAATCTTTGTCATGTGGGAACATCCATTCACTAATTCACATGAGAAACAGGTTTTTGTAGGATTTGTTCTGGTAAACCTTTCGGATAAGTTTTCAAGAGAGGAGGCAGGGTTTACCGCGTGACTCTCTGTGAAGTAGAATTTGTATATTATATACAGAAACTTGATATAGCCGGAGTTTTGAATTGCCATTTTAACACGTGAAAAAATGAGAGGGAAGAGCATAATTTTGGAGTGAAATAAATGTCGTAGCATGCTGTTGTTTAATGGAAAGCTTGAAGCAGTGAAACACTTTCGGATCTCTGGAAAATGCTTTATTATAGTTAGAGGATAGTCTAAACTTCTGGAATCTGTATTATAACTTATTACAACATTCTTCACATCAATGCATATGTCTCGGGCCTTATTTCAGTGACTGTAGCTCTAAAAGTGCAAAATGGATCTCTTACTGTGCTGCACACTGTTCCTTGTTTGGATGCACAGCACATAGTGTTATCAACTGTGCCTCTCTCGCAGTAGAAAATCCGGATTGATATAATATAAATAATGGTTGAAGATGCCTAGCATAAACTAGTCATTCTGATAATAAGAAGATTGGCTTAAATTATTTGAAAATATTATTTCATTTTCATCCCATAAATCTATAATATTTTTATTTAATAAATATAAATATATCGATGACAAAGATAAAAAATGAATATTATGTATGTCTTTTTGTTGAATACAAAATCATATTGTGTTAGTCAAATGTTATTTTATAGGTAAGACTTATATAAATTTTTTTTAGGTATTTAATCTTAAATTCTTGGACAAAATTAGAAAATCTGAAATAATATTTTTAAAATATTTAATCATATAATGTTGAGTTGAAAAGAAAATTTACAAATAATTTTTTTAATGAAATTTGATGTATTTGAATTTAATTTTTATCTCATCTCTTTTTCTATTATTAGTTTTTAAAAATTTTGCACATCATTTATATAAAGAAAATTACTTATTATATTTTTATAAGATAATTTAATAACAGATACTTACAAACAGTCATTGAGTTTTGTGGCATTTTATATTCTTCTGAGTCCATGAAGGCAGGAATAAGAATAGCTGGTTTCGTCTAGGTTTGATGAAGTGTCTCTTTTATAATACCCATTCTTTTTTTTTTTTTTAATTTTCAAGAGCAATTACACAAAATAAAACAACACTTTCAAACAAATTTTTATTTTTGTTTTCAAGATAAAAAGCTGTTCTCAAGAATAGAAATCAAACACGCCCAAATGCAGACCAGTATGCAATCCTATTTAGAAGAGGATTCTGTTGAAGAAATAGAGAAATATGACATGGCTCCAATGAGACTCACTTCCACGCCTCATATTTCGGCGGTCGGATTCTCTGAGGTTCTGGCGGCAAAATCACGCTGTGACATTGAAAAAATCTAGAGCGTCCACCAAATCCAACGGCAATAACACGAACACGCGGTAAGAGCCATCAAACTTTAGCCATCCGCTCTGTTTGCCGCTGCGATCATGACACGTGGCTCCTTAAACTCCAAAATGCAGCGTTACAGAAACACTCCTCAAACCAGCGAGTTTCGATTACAGAAGACCATTAAACTGAATGATTCGACCAAACTAAAATCCATACTTGACAGCAGAGTTTGAATTGCAGAAACATTCCTAAAACCACAAAAAGAAACTATCAAATTCCCGTGGAATTTGTTTTTGTGGTCCCTTAACTACAAATTTGGTGTTACCTGACAGATCCATGTCATTATTGATCAAGCACTTGCCTCCTTGACGCTATGCAACTTCGCTGGTCATTTTAGGGGAAATATCAAGCCACTCCACAGCTTCACCACACTTCAGGGGTTGCACGACACAGCCACAGATGAGGGTCGTTGCAAATGCCTTGTGCAATGCTATGCTTGGGAGTTTAACGAGCCACGTGTCACGATCGCAGTAACTAATGGAGTGGATGGCCAAGATTCGATCGCTCCTGCTGCCTTTGGGTCGCTGCTGTTGAATTTGATTGACCCTCCAGGTTTTTTCAACACCACAATGTAATTTTGCCACCATAATCTCAGAGAATTTGAATGCCATATTTCTATCGCTCTCCTACCCAATCCCTTGTTGTCCAAGAAGCGTCCTGATTCTCTTCACTCGTGGCCGAGCACTACGTTATGGTGGGGGTATTCAAAGGATGGGTTGGTTCCATTCACCCCTTAGTTTGAGATCGTCTTAACTCGGCTAATCGAATCTGATAAAAAATATAAATAAATAAAATTTTAAATAAAATTATATCGGGTTAGATTAAGTTACAGGTAATGAAATGTTTTGACTAATTTGTCCAGTTATTTTTTTTAATTATTAATATCTTGTTATCTTATTAATATCTTGTTATCTTATATATATATATATATCTAATTTTTTTTATATGTTATAATTTTTATTACCTAATTAATTTTTTTTATTTTTTAATTATTTTTGTTATTTACGTGTATAATATTTTTTTTATTAAATAATAAAAATGCACATGTTTATCTAAAACTAATTATGTTAGTATAACTTATATTTTACTTGATAATACTAAATTATTATTTTATTATTGATAAAAATATGAGGATTTTAAAAGTCTATTATTTTGAATATATATTTGTGAGTTTATAAAAATATATTTTTATATTATAAGTATCAGTTTATAAAAATATATATATTTAAGGCTACCTTAACTTGTCATAACCCAATATAAAATCAAATTTATTTGGGTCGGGTTGGGTTACGAGCATAAAGGCAAACCCAATGTCATGATCGAGTCGGATATCGAGCATATTAGATATTTGGCCCAACTCGACCCATAAACAACCTTAAATCAAATTAAACCTTGTCTAAAATTAAATTTCAAAATTAAAACTCATTATTTGAGCTTTGGTCAACCCAGTTTAGTAAGTGCAGGGCTTAGACTAGTATTGATTTTTTTTATTTTTTAAATTTTTTTATAAAAATTATAAAATTATTTTTAAATAATTTTTTATAAAATTATATTTTATTGTTAAAAAATTTAAAATTTTTATATAAACTTTGATAAACAATATTTTGTAATTTTTAATTTGAATTTAAGGTTGGATTTATGACCATTAGGACTAGTTCTAATATCTGACTTGGCCCTTTTATTTTTTTGTATAAAAAATATTTTTTTAGTTTTTAATTTAAATTTCAGGTTGGGTTTATAACCCTTGGGACTAGTTCTAATATACGACTTGGCCTCTTCTTTTCATTTTTTGTATTCAACCCAACTCGACTCAATTTGATTAAACAAAATCCGGCGTACTGAACCCCCAAACTTAATGATGGGCATCTCTATTGGTATGAAGTTATGCAATTTTGGCCTTATTTATTTATTTATTTATTAACTATAAAATTTAAATTAAAAAATAAAATTTATATTATATAGTCAATAATTTTAATTGTAAAAAAATATATTTTAAGATTAAAATATAATTTTTTCACAATAAACAATTTTTATCACACAATTATAATTTTTATTTTTATATTTAAATTTTGCACTAAAAAAACAAAGAAAAAAAGGGGGTGGCATAGCCTCGCAGGACCCTCTTCTCAGCTTTTAAGGTAAAAAGCTTGAATTCGAATTCCTTACTTTGTTGCTTTTGCATTTTGTTCTGCTTACTTCTTTGGTCTCTTCGGTGACTACAACGCGGACTAAATTTATGGTTGGAGACAATGTTACTAATCAAAACCAAAAGGCTTCATCTTTTTCTAAATTTCACTTTTTTCTTTTTTTTGGGGGGGGGGGGGTCTGTATGGCACATAAATAAAATGTATAAAGCTCACTTTAGAGTTGAAATTCAGGTTTTAACACTTCGATTGATTTCCTCCGTATATTAAATTGTTGCCTTTCGTGACATTGTGTAATAATTAAAGATTAATGCTTATCGTTGATGACGTTGAAATTCTAAGAATTTAGGGCCTGTTTGATTGTGTTTTGCATTTTTTTGTTCTTAAAATAGTTCTGTAGAAGTATTATGCAGAATAAGTTTTGAGAACAAAAAAATAAAAAATATGTTTGAATAATTGTTTTAGAAAATAAGTAAAAAACTAAAAAAACCAAAAAAATTGTTTGAAAAAATTGATGTGAAAACAAATTTTGAGAATAAAAAAACAAAAAATTTGTTTGATTAACTTGTTTTTTTGTAATTAATACTAAAATAATTTTTTATAATAATTGATTATCTATATAAAATTAATACATTAATAATGATAAAATTTTTATAAAATAAAAAGAGAATAATATAATAAAAATTCAATGTCACATTGTTTTGATCAAAATAGTAAAACTAAAACTTATACAAATAGAATAAGAATACATTTAATTAGTAAGATTGTTATATTGTAGCCACATCCAAGCTGCAATATGATTACGAATTGATGTCATCTCCACTGCACTTTCATCTGATAGTCTTGACAAGTTATACACATTATAACTTGTACTTCCTACATTTGTATTTCCAATTAATTCGTCTACTTGTTCAGAATTCATATTCTCCCATTCATTAAATAGAATATCATGATCACTACTCTTACGTATATAATTATGAATTGCACAATATGCTACCACGATAAGATGTTGTCTTGAAGGCTTGTATTGTGGCATTAATTTTAGAATTGGAAATCGAGTTTTCAATACTCTAAAACAATGCTCAATGGTCATTCTTAAAGATGAATGTCTAAAATTAAAAAGTATTTTAGCACTCGTTGGTCGATGACCTTATCTTTGATATTCTTGTGCATGATATCTTTCACCTCTGTATGGTGGAAGAAACCCTCCAGTGCAAGGATATCCAGAATCCACAAGATAAAATGATCCTATAAAACAATAACCAAAAAACTGATTTATTATATTCATTCAAAAATTCATCTAAGTTAGATAAACAAGAAGACCAATGACATGTTAAACATTTTATTTTGAATAATACCTCTAGCTGGCCACGGGAAATTTGCTTTAGAATTAGTTATTGCATCTAATAAAACCTTTGTATCATGTGCACTACCTTCCCAACTTGAATAAACGTAAGTAAACATCATATTAAAATCACATATGCACATAACATTTTGTGTGACAACTGTTTTCCGTCCTCTGCATGATGCTTGCTTTCCAGCCGGTGACCAAGCGCTTATATGCGTACCATCAATTGTACCAACACAATCATAATTCAATGATAATATAATTAATAACATTTATGATAATATAAATAATATCATGGTAAAATCAATAACAAAAACTTACCTTGAACTAAGAAAAATATTTTGAGTCATCTTTAATATGGTTAGGTAATTTTGTAGCCTCTTGTTTTATGAGTTCTTTCCCCAATCGACATACTACTCATAACACTTCCTTAAAATAATAAAAAACAGTTTGCATGGAATGTTGGAATCGATTTGCAACTACTTTTTGTCTAAGATTATGTCCTATAATGTATAAAAACATTGCAACCTTCTCTTCCAATAACAAATCTCTTAAATCTTGTATATAATTGAAACTCCTTAACTCATTATAGAAACTGATGAAACATGACTTTTCCATTCGTAACAATTCATAACATTCAGTTCCTGATCCTTGCAGGAATTCATTAATAAATTCTCGATCTGTAAGTGCAGATGTACGAACTAGAACCTTATTAAGGAACTTACTTTCATACTCACATATCATAGTAATTAATAGTAACTCTGCTAATTCACTTTCATCTTCACTTGAATCGGATGAAGATATAGATCTGTGAACAGTGTTAGTTTCACAATCGGAAGAGTTATATCCTACGTTCATTGCACACAAAGTCTGTTGAAGTAAACACCAAAACACAATCAAATAGGCCTTTAATCACCATTCAACATGCAATACATAACCAGCCAATACAAATTACATAATAACATTTATAACTAATCAAATAGGTCATATTAAACTTTTTCTTTTAACATCCGATACATAACTAATTGTAAAATTAAAAATTTCAACAACCAAACATGTAGAAAAGATATTTAGTCAACACATAACATAGAAACTACCAACAAACACAAGTCATATCAATCTATTCAACCATGCTTTTTTCTTATCTAGAGGTACTGCCATAAATAACTTCCTCCAATTGTCATCAGTAAACTTATCTATTGCCTTGACATAAATATTATCAGATACACCTTCAATCTCATCAAGAACAGATATACATCTAGCAATGAAATAAGATGATGATGTGGCTCCTGTGCTACTACCTTCCATACTCTTCGCCCTCAACCTCTCAGCTTTAGCAAGTTGAACTTCTGCCCTTGCCTTAGAAACCTTAGTCAATGCCTTAATGGCCTCTCCCAATTGATTAGACTTTCTTTCTTTCTTTTTTTTCTTTCGATCATGGAGTTCAACAACACACTTTCCACTACGTGTAACCCGCTCAATTGTTTCTGGAACAACATCATCATCATCATCATCATCATCCCTATGAACACCCACATGAACTCCTCCACTAATATACTTATTTTCAAGTTCATTCTCATCTTGAGAGTTTAGTGGATCTTGTGTAGATAAATGAAGAATTCCTGTAGTGGCGCTTCTGTTAAAAATGATACCTAACAAATTATAATGTTCCAATCCTTGCTTTTTGTATTGAGCGGCCTCAAGATGTACCTATAAAAAAATATACAATGAATAATCTAATATACACCAATTATCTAAAAAATTAATTTAAAATGATTACATACCAGAATATAATTCTTCCAAACCTCCTCTTTTGCAGTAACTGTGTTACTTTCAGCATTCCAGCTATTAATAGAGAAAATTCTCTATGTTTTGCTTGCAACCTATTGAACTTTTGCTTAATTTGTTTCAAATTAAAGGACCATCCACTCTTAGTATTCAATTTTTCTAACATGCACTTCCAAACTTTTGGGCTAAACACACCATTGCTCATGTTTCCCTTAATAACTTCTTCAACCATAATATCTATGTAGCATTTAATAATATGCTTTGGCCAAATTGAATTGTCCGAAGCTTCTATTGTCCCACTAGTTGCCATCTATAATATAATGTATAAGAACACATTGGAGAATAAAAGTAAAGAAAAGAGCATAAATAATTGACAGAAATGGTAGCCCATCTCATATCTATTATTAATCAAATATTGAATATTTATTTTGGTCAGATTTCATCAAATATCCCAAAAGCTTAATCAAATTGTTACTCCCACGTAAGTTAAGGTAAAGAAACATTCATCAAACTTCTTATATTAAATGGTTTTATTTTGAATTTTTGAAGTATAAACGGACTAGCCAGTAAACCTATATTTATTCTAACAATGCTATTGCCAAAGATTAGGGTAACTATTTCTTAATTGAATTCTTGATGTACAAACAAAATATAGATTGAAAGAAAAGGAAAAAAAATGATTTGTATATTTTCAATTTAGATGGCGTTAATAGTGTATAGTGTAAAAATATGTCCTACTTCCAATCAAAGATTGCCTACACATTAAATTTGAATACAACAAAAGAAAAGTACAAAGTTTTATCTATGCATGTTATTTACAGCTGAAGGTATCAGCAACAACTTTGGTTCCATTTTATCTCAAAAGTCAATTTTTAATTTTTTTTATTTTTAACTTTCATTAAAGTGGAAGAAAACTCGAACATTTTATGAAGATTTGGGAGCTAACCTTGTTCTTCAATGAAAGCTAATTGTTGAGCAGAACTTTATAAGTTAAGAAGTTTCAAAATATTGAAATCCTGCAAATAACAAAGGGGCAAGAGGATTAGAATTGAGCCATGAAAACTTAATCCATATCTAATTTAACATTGGTTCTGAGTTTAATTTCTTTGAAATTCAAAATGTAACACCTACTCTAATAATCATTTGGCTAGGGATTCCGTCCCCTAAATATATGTCAAGTACTTATATAGTTATAAATTCTTGAGATTTCGTCTCACGCTAGTTAATACTCACTTAAAAAGGCTCAATCGTAATAATACCTGCTCAAGTTATTATATAACAATTAGGGTTTCACCTATTTTATTCAATTCAAAACATAGGAACTCATAGTCCACATCTCGAACATATATTAGAATATTTTAAGAAATTAAATTCAAAGGTCTATAAGTATCAAACTGCTAGCTAAATAATGTTTTAAGATTCAAAAATAGTAAAACCAAATAAAAATATCATATGGTCATGACAAAAAAGTAAATATTAACCCAGCATGAGCTAAGAGCTAATAGCTCACTCCTCCGGTAACTTCCCTTGCCTCTTATTCAGTCATTCACCTGAAAATATTAAGAGAATGGGGTGAGCACTAACGTCTCAGTAACCCAGAGTCTTACCATGTACGTACAAACTAACAATCATATCCAATAGGTCTCAATACAAATCCAACATCACTATTATTAATTATTAACACAAAAGATTATAAGGTATAATTCGAAATAGTTATATGCACAACATGATAAAATACAATATGTGTAACCTCTCTTATTGCTCCATCCAACCTTATACCGCTGACTGAAACCACAGACTTATCCACGATTTGGCCCACACATTGGACCGACCAAAACTACTCCGATGCTCGAGATGTACTCGGCTAAAGGTACAGAGCCCAAGCTCAGATTATGGCTTCTCTCCTTAAAAGACTAAACCAGGAGGTGTCACTGTCCTGCGTTCCCCCTTTACAAACCCGGCCAGGTAAGTATTGAGGAACGGGGCCCTACAAAAAGCCAACCACTTTGCGCGAGGTAGAGGCAAACCACGTGGTCATCATATCATATATATCTCACCAATATCTCCTTAACCCATTATTTATGCATGTTATATTTATCCAAAATTCATACGAGCATGTTTGAAAAATAAAGAACCCTATATAATATATCAAATAGGATTGACAAGCATGCTTGAAAGAAATATAATATTCTAAAATTTCACATCAATAATTTAAACTCATAAGCATGCTTGAAAATAAAAAAAATACTACGTTAAAATTTTATTATATCTACAAGCATGTTTAATAGGATTCTAGCAATTTCATTAATTTTACAATCATTTACTTTTATCGTTTCATAATCCCATACAGCTTATTTACCTGTACCACGTTCAACAAGATAAATTTATTTATTTAATTAAAATTACAATAATAAACCAGTTTGCACACATATGAAAAAACTCCGAATTACCTGTTCTCTTTTGGCTCACAAGTAGTCACATGGCAAGAAAATCTAAAAAGTAAGAGCTTTTAATGAAAATCTACAAAAGTCACACATATAAACAAAATATCAATATATAATTCAAAACTACTTATGTATTATCCTAAACTATTCTAAAACTACTTTAGAAACTTAAAAGCTATCATAGATAACCTAGAATTCTCTTTTAAATATATATTTCTTTATATTTTAATTAATTTATTAGAATAGTCAATTTTATATTAACTTAAATTTACATAAGTTTCTAAATTCCTAAATCTTAATTTTCTCATCTAAAATTTATAATTTAAGTATATAAATATAAATTAAATTTATATTCCCAAATTCACACATACACATATATCTATGTATAAAAATTTATATTGAATTTATATTCCTAAATTCATATTATATACATACCTACAAATATATATAATATAATTATATATATATATATATGTATATTTATTTTAAAAAAATAAAAGGATGAAAGGATGTGTTTCTGCATAAGAATATATATATATATATATATATATATATATAATAATTACATATATATATATATAAGGGATGAAAGTTGTATATATAACTATATATATATTTATTTATTTCACAAAAGGATGAAAAGATGCATATTGCATATCACTTTTATTGAATAATGCGTAAGGTGTATTTATATATATATATATAATCATATGAGACAAAGAATAAAAGCTATTATCGTACCTGGTGTGGAGATGTATGTTCGAAGAGGGATTAAAAGAATAAGTTAGAATTACTTGAAGAAAGGCTTCTGGCGACGTGAGAGAGAGCAAACGGATGAAGGAGTGAAAAATAAAGAATATGTTAGATAATATATATATATATATATATATCTTTTATTATTATTATTATTATTATTATATTTTAAAATTCTATTGGATATTAAAACTAACTTTAAGTTATTTATCGGATAATTTGAAATATTTTAAAATTAACTAAGAATATATATATCTTATTAGTTTTTATTATTATATTTTAAAATTTTATTAGCTATTAAAACTAACTTTAAGTTATCTATTGGATAATTTGAAATAGATATATATATCTTATTAGTTTTTATTATTATTCTATTAGTTATTAAAACTAACTTTAAGTTAACTCTCAGATAATTTGAAATATTTTAAAATTAATTAAAGATATATATCTTATTAGTTTTTTTTTTACTTTTAAATTTTTGGCTTTTTAAATTATATATGTATAAATAAATTTTTAAATAGGTGAAAATTTGACTTTTCCCTTATCCTATCCTGTACCCTACTTTTTAAGCCTAATATTTAATCTTATATCATTTCTTAAAGTCACTAACACTTTTTGAGGATGTTACACAAAGCAAATTAAAAAAAATGGTTTGGAGCAGCTGGCAAAAATTGGAATAGTTTTACATCAAATAATAATAGTAATATGTTTAACCGAAAACCATACAATGCTAAGAAAGACCACCGCATGAATGAGTTATAATTTATCCAAATTAAATTAAAAAAATTGTAATTGTTAAGAAGGAATATGAAAAATGCTTAACTTCCAACATTGATAGCCCCAATTTCTACAAAACATTGCACATGATACTGATGTAGATATCTTTTATTAACAACTGGAAAACAAAAAAGAAAAAAGAAATGACGGCTAATTGAGGAACTGTATGACTTCAAGCAAAATGCTAGCTACATATAAATCCTTCATAGCAATTAATCAGGTTTACACACACAGCATGAAAATAAAAGGTAAAACATAATATAAGTACATAAGCAATAAAAGAGAATTGCTCATCTAGTTCACTTGCAAAAAAAATTGATCCCGGCACAACCTTATGCTTGTCTAGTTCACTTGCATATCTCAGGGGAGACACTGAAATCTCATTCTCTCTATCAATAATTTCAAGTTAAACATTTCCATCATGTTGAATGCCATTGTGACGCACAGTTTAGAAACTTTCTTCAGGTTAAACATTTGCTGCCAAGCTTGTCGTTAAAAATTCTTCTATTCCAATTTTTGCTAGCCGCTCCAAACCAATTTTTTTTTAAATTGTTTTGAATTTCAAAGAAATTAAACTCAGAACCAATGTTAAATTAGCTATGTTTATGAGGCTTCCATGTCAAATATGAAAATATGATTCGTAAAAAAAGACAAGAAACAGGCAAGAAATTCAATAGAAGCACTGGAAGCGCTCTTTGACAAGCTTTTTCGTGTGAGCTAATTCAGTAAGAAACCATATGGAAAAAGGATGAACAAAGAACTAGATGCTCTCTATCGTTCGATGGTAGGAATAGGTGGGAGTGAGACCAGAAGGAATTTACACAAAAGCGGTGTAGCGCTGCTTGCTTGCATAATGAGTGAGCCGGGAAAGGGGAAGAGCTAGCTGACAATTCAGCATTTTTTTATATTAAATCAATCCTTCACCTTCGGAATTATGCTAGCCTTTATATCACAGGAAAGGGTAGAAGAGAGATGGGGCAACTACCTTTGGGGCCCTACCCAACCTAGATAGACCAACACCCCCGAACAGTGAATTTTGAAAATGGCTCTCTCGGGTTTTACTGAAATATGAATTCAGCCTGGGAAGGCTTGCATCAGGCTCCGCAGCCAACCGCCCCGATTCCATCTTCCACCCCGGTATATGGCAAACATACCCGGGGGGCAAACTATTTGTGTGGGGACATCCCTGGGCCGGAAGCGTTTTTCTAGCTGGGTGCCCTTAACACCAGGGTAGAGCTTCTTATCTCTTGAGTAATACGAATCGGCATGGAGAGAGGAAGTGCGAAAGGACTTAAAAGGGGAAGTGGCTTAAGAAATTATTCTTCGAATCACAGCAACACCCAGCCAATTTAATTCCACGAAAATCATTTAGACAGTGAATAAACCATGTTTGTTTCAATCGAGCTAAACCAGCAATGGAAGGAAGAAAGTGGAATGAAAAATGTAAGATTAAAGCCGAGCTAAACCTGGTGTGCGAAATTGAAGCTGGAAGAAGAAGCTTGATGCAGAACGATGCAAAACAAAGTGTGAGCAAAAGCACAGCGAGCAAGGACGAACTCGAAGGCTCAACAACGACGATGAACTAACGAGGAAATGGAAGGCAGCAGCGACGAACTGGCAGGAAGAACTAGTGACTGGATGCTAAACGACTTCCACGGACGCGGCAGCGATGGACTGGCAACTAGGAGCAGAAAAGCTCTTCTTCAATTTTGAGGAGAGTTTTGAACGAGCTATGTGATAAATTTAGGGTTGTTTCAGTTTTATGCTATTTACAAAATTTGTCATCAATGAGTGTGTATTCCTCGCTTTTTCCCTTGTTTTCCAGGGTTGAGAATGATAAAACATATATAATATGTTTTTGTTTTTTACTCCCCGAACACATATCCTATTTTTTGTTTTTTGAAACAAATTATTAAAAATAATTAATCAAACATGATTTTTTGTTTTTTTAATTTTAAAAATAAAAAAATTGTTCTAAAAAATTAAATCAAACAGGTCCTTAATTTTACTGAAATACTTTCTTGAATATAAGGGGAAAAGAAAAAACAAACCTTATTTGATTGTAAATGGGCTTTCTGTCCAAATCTCAATGCTCTTTTCTTTTTTCTTTTTTTTAATTTGTAGGGTTGTTTGCTTCTTTCTGATCAATCTGAATTTCCTTGGTGCAATCACATCTTCTGTTGAAGTCTGGGGTTAGGCTCTTTCCATCTCTGCCTTCTCTATTGTCATAAATACAAACCTTGTGTAGCTATTTCTTCTTGCTTGTGCCTCCTCTTTTACATGCTTTGGATCTTATTTGCTTGTAATGTATTTTGTTATAGCATCTTAGAAGATTTTTCATGTGACCATGCTTATTTGTAACTTTTTATATATATACACATTGTTAATTGTTATATTTTAGAGGTGAGTTCTTACTATCCTCAATCCAATCCAATAGCTTGATCTTTGGAGGCCCTTGATCACTCCTAGGTAAGATCTCAATCTTGAAATCTTGATCATGTTCGTGGTGGTTGAAAATGACCATACATAATGGTTTTAGATGGGTCTTCAAAAAATGCATTTATTAGTGAAGTGGAGTTATGTTCCATAAATTTTCTGATCAATTAAATGTTGTTAAATTGAAACTAACAAAAGCTGTCATTAATTTGGGGGAAAAAAAATCATATGGTTATTGTTCAAATTTGGGTTTCCTTTTAGTTTATATTTTTAGTTGAGGTCTTTTATTCACCAAATTGGCAAACTTGGTTATGGCCCCCCTACTGATAAGTTGTTGTATCATGATGCTTTGGACTAGTCATCAACTGAGAACTATAATAATTTAGCACATTACCCAACATTGTTTCTAAGAATTGATGAAAGCTCTTTTGCTCTGGTTAGTTGATACTTGATATATACTTTTCTTTTACTGATGGAATTCTCACAAATTGTTTGGATGCAATTGCAAGATATAAGACTTGAATCCCACATTGGAAGTATAAGATTCTAATGTGGAGTTTAGGGAGTTTGAGCTCTTCAACCTCATGAGCTACCTTTTCGGGTGCGGTTCTTACAAATGTTTCTATTAATATTAAACAAAATGAATGCTATAAGAAAAATTTCTTTCTAGACAATATCTTGTTATTTTACTACAATGAGCATCTCAAGGGAAAAAAAAAAGAAGGAAAATTCAGTGTGTTCCTTGTCATATATTACTTTAGAACTAAAATTTGATGCATTTCAATTCTCAACTGCTTGCAAGTTACAAGCATCAGAAGCCTTATTATAATAGATTAGATTAAACTTGATGTGCCTTTTGCTATATCTTTTGTGTTGCTATAATTTATTTTAAAAGCAGCAGTTGATAACTCATTGTTATAACTTTCCCATATGCACTCCTACTAACATTCGACATTTGCATTTTTTAAGGAGTAATGGGTATCCAAACTGCTACAAGCAATGATAGATCGAAGATGTATTGGACTCCATCAATGGAACGCTATTTCATTGATCTTATGTCAGAGCATTTTCACAGAGGAAATAGGGCGGACCACACTTTCAACAAGCAGGCTTGGACAGACATGCTCACCATGTTCAATGCAAAGCTTAAAACTCAATATGACAAAGATGTCTTGAAAAGTCATCACACAAATTTGTGGAGTCTACACAATGATGTAAAGAATCTTCTTAGCCTCATTGGGGTTTCTTGGGATGCTGCTTGTCAAATGGTGGTGGCCGATGATTTTGTTTGGGATACCCAGATCAAGGTGCATTGACGCATTAACATATATACTTCAAGTTAAAACATCAAAATATGTATTTATAACTTTAAATAACATGCAGGCTCACTCTAATGCACGATGCTACAGAAAAAAATCAGTTCTGAATTTCAATGATTTGTGTGTGATATATGGCTACTCAAGTGCTGATGGAAGATACAGTTTATCAAGCCATGATGTCAGCCTTGATGATGAAGTGCAAGGATTAAATTTGGGTAAGTGTTACTTTCTGTGTGGACTTTAATAATTAATACCATAGTTGTGAGAAGCTTAGGTCTGCATATGATATCCATTATCTGCTTACAGTTTTTGATAAACTAGAAGCTTTTCTGGATACAAATGCAGGAAATTGGGAAATATAGTCTCTCTCTAAAAATGCTACTTTAATATTAATGGAAATAAGTTGTCTCAAATGTTGAGTGCAATATAATTGCTCTTCTGGTGTTTTGTGCAACTTAGTGAGAAAAATGATTATCTGATTACCACAGAAGGAATTAATAATTATTTGTTCCTTAATTTATAGGTGATGGTATGGGAGGCGTTGCCCCATCAAGTAAAGAGCCTCTAAAGACAAAATAGACTGCTGCCATGGACCAATTCTTTGTGGAGCTTTTGCTTGATCAGTTGGGCAGGGGCAATAAGGTGGGTAATTCATTCAATAAAAAGGCTTGGATAGATATGCTTGCAATGTTTACTGCAAAATTTGGCTTTGAACATGGTAAAAGGGTTTTAAGGCATATATACAAGAAACTGTTGAAATATTACAGAGATATCACGGTTCTTCTAAAACAAGGCTTTTTATGGGATGAACCAACAAATGCTAGCAGCTGAAGATGATGTCTGGGATGCTTATATCAAGGTATATTTAATTAAGACTCTGCATGTGTGTGTAAGTTTGGGGGGCAGCGGGGCTTTATGGAGAAGTGTATGCATATGTACAGGCTTCCTAGGTCTGACTGGCTTATAAGTCAAAACTCTTGTAGGCACATTCACACTCGCAAATATATAGGATAAAAACTTTGTCAAACTATTGTGATTTGGAATTAGTATTCAGAGATGGGTCTGATGACAACATCAGTAATTTGCATCAGGAGAAAAAAGTTGAAGATGTCTTATCAGAAATAAATACTGGTGAGTAACAACTTACAGCTTTCTATCAGGCAGTTCAAGTCATTATGTCTTTGTCCTGCATAATTTTTAGAAGATTATAACTTGGTCCATATCAAACTCATGGAAAACCAACCAGTACACTTGTCTGGAGCTGTCGTTAAATATGAAACATTAAAGAAGAAATGGAACTTTTTTGGCCTTTGGTATCTTATTTTATCTTGATTGTAATGTAGCCTGGACCTTTTTCTACGTGAAAAGGATGCATTTGGTAAGTGGAAATCCTAAATTCCCAATTACTTGGAAGATTATCTATATGACAATTGGTATGATATATATTCAATGCTGGTTATGCCGTATCATAAATGGACTTTGAATTTTCCATATATCATATAAACAGGTTTCCAAGTGTTTAGAAAATTAGAATGTCCACATACTAATTGCTTAGGATTTCAATAAGCACAATTGACAAAACATGAGGAAGGTGCTTACCAGCTCTCCTTTAAGAATGACAAGTAATGCTCGTATGTAATGCAATTGATAGGGTTGTAATTTATATTTTAGACTATAAGGTCTTTGGAGAATCAAGTAGTTACCCTATGACTATGTATCTATTTGAAGGTGAAGAAAAAAGAAGCCACAACACCAATGGTACTGATCAAACTCAAACTTATTGGACACCACCAATGGATCATTGCTTCATTGACTTGTTATTAGAACAGACAAAAAAAGGAAATAAACTCAGGCAGACATTCATTACACAGGCTTGGAATGACATGATCGTATCTTTCAAATCTCATGATGACAAAGATTTTCTGAAGAATCGTTACAAAAATTTGAGGAAAAAGTTCAATGATGTGGACAATCTTCTTCAGTAGACCGGGTTCTCATAGAATGATACATGAGAGATGGTTGCTGCAGAGGATCACGTTTGGGCTACCTATACAAAGATGCTAATTTGCAGTCTGGTCAAGTGTCTCATTTGGTCTGTAGCTAACATACACTTTGTGCAGGTACACGCAGAAGCTCAATCACTTAATACCTTGCCTATAGCAAATTGTGCATTTCATTTGGAGAGGAAAGTTCTTATAGAGGATAAATCCATTTGGCACGCAATGCAGGCCCCGGTGGTGAATTAATTGTTTCTCTCTCGCTGCCTCTCTCTCTCTCTCTCTCTCTCTCTCACACACACACACACACACACATGTTTCATTTCTGAAATGTATTAACGAGGTAAAGAGAGTAAACTGAAATTTGTACCTATGAAATTAATTTCTTGACAAAGGAGAAGCTTTCTAGTATTGCAAAACATGCATGACCATGTGTTCTATCCCGTAAATCACGTCATTCTTTTTGAGATGTCAAGTAGGGTAAATTTGACTGGTATGTATTCTTATGTGTGCTTGTAATTTGAAGGTGAAAATAAGTTCGGCAGTTTTCCCAGTATTTATGATGCTACTTCTAGGATAGAGTGGACAGAGTCAATGGAGTGCTATTTTATTAGGCAAGTAAATAGAGGGAATAAGGTTACAAATTCATTCAATGAGCAAGCTTGGACTCAGTGATCGAAGCATTTAGCACTGAATTGGGACTCCAATGTGCTAAACAGTTTCTAGAATATCAATATTTCTGTTTCATGAAATGTCATGATGACCTCTGCAATCTTCTCAATTATAGTGGATTTGCTTGGGAGGAAAACCTACAAATGGCAATTGCTGAGAATGTCTGTGAAGCCTACCTTAAGGTGAATTCTTCTCTCCATTGACAGTCCTTTTCCGGCAGACAGATGTCTGTGCTGCATTCAGTTAGTGATCTGAGTCTGACCCTTTCCATTCCCTGTTTCCTTAATTCAAAGATGTGTGCTTGCATTAAGGAGACAATATGTGGAAATTAGTTTGTTCGTCAACTGTTCCTCCCAATTTTATTGATTGTAACTCGGTCTATGAAACTTGCGGGACCACCCAGATGCCTCTCGAATCGAAACAGATTCTTGAATAGAATAAACTATGTAAATGTATTACATCTATATTTTGTGCAACTAAACATTTTTTTAATATAAACAATATATATGTAATACATTTACATAGTTTATGTAATATTTATTATATTTTTTTAATTATTATTCTATTTATCAAATCATTATTTTAACCATCAAATCACTTATTTAAAAATAGGGGTATAAAAATAATTTCTTATCCTATCTATTTACTTTTTACACTATCTCTCTTTTTATATCATCCACCTAAACAGGTCTTAAAAAAGTATCAAGAAACAGTGTTCAGAGGCAGCTTTAGAGGATTGAAGCAAACGATAGTATCATTCAAATGGATGAGTGGAACAGCTGAAAATTTAGTTGTGATTAGCAATGGTGAAATAATACACCACGATAGAAAAGGCAAATGGAAATAGGTATGCATGGTATATCTAGAAATTTGGTTTTGGCTGGAAACACTGCAATATTAGACCAGGAGGAAAAAAGTCCAAATGAAATGGATATGAATGGAATATCTGGAAATTTGTATGTGACTGGCGACACGGAAATATCAGCGCGGTAAGAAAAGGTCAAACATGAGCATGCAAGAAGCTTTGTTAGAGACGGCAAGTTCTATCAAAGCACTGATGAACAGAAAAGAGAAGAATGATAAATTCTTTGAAAATGCTTTAAGGGCACTTCAAGATATGCCAGACATAGATGAGGAGCCAGTAATGGATGCTCGTGATCTATTTGAAGATAAGAGGAAAGCAAGGACTTTTTAAGCTTTGGGTGACCCTTTGCGAAAGAAGTGGTTGTTGAGAAAGCTTAGTCCATAATAATTGGCCCCGTCTTCATTTGAATTTAGCCTGCATTGGGATCATTTTATGGCTGTCTTTGTTTAACTTATTGTGGAAGGATTTGAACTATTCTGAACTGTCCTTGCTGAGGGTTTTAAGCTAATCACGATCCTGCTTCTCAGTGTGGCAAACTTTTTCATTTAATAGAATAAAACCAGACATAAAGGCTCAGTCTTTTATAGACGGGCAACGAAGCCTCTGGATGTAACTGCACTATGTTTTAGACTCCAGTTTTTTCATTCATCTTCGTGGGAACAAGTTCCAAACTCTCTTCATCTACGCTGTCAGTCATTTTCTTTCCCAAAAGCTCAGAAGGAAGCAATCCTTCAGATTGATCAGCCTTGGGGACAAGGAAAATCAAAGCAAGTGTAGCAAATCTGAGCATATTTCTGACAAGAACAGCCAACCATAGGTTGGTAAAGTCAGACCTAGTGACATGGAAGAGATGAAGAACCACTCCTCCCATCGATTTGGACAAGAGAGCACCAAGGCTATCAATGCACATTAACAGAGCAAAAAAAGTGCCTTCAATGCCTAAAGGGCATAGCTGGGTGCTCAATACAATCATAGGCATCCATCGGATTTTGCTTGAGATCCGAGTAGCACTCTCTTCTATGACAACGAAGACGTAGTCAGGGATTCCAAGGATCAAATTCCAACGAAGGACGAAGAAGAGGTCCAGCATACCAGATATGGCATATAGGAGCTGTGCATAGAACAGTATTTTTCTAAATGGCAAGTCTTTCAGAGCCTTGTGGTAGATCAGAACCCCTATTATTAAACCCACTGCACCAATGGCATAGATCATGCCAACGAACTCCTGCAGGGACAACATAAAATCAGTAAGAAGTAAGAAGTAGTGTCGTATGGTCGTCGGTCAGCAACAGCATAATATAAAAGAGAGACCTGGGAGAAAGCAGGGCCAGCTTTTGGATCTGTGTACCAATAGAAATGGCCTTCGTGAGTGCTTATACTCAAAGCCAAAGATAGGAACATGTAAAGAGAAGGTTTCCACACTTGAGGATACATTATTGTTTGGTACATGCTCCTAATGGTCATTCCTACGTTCTCCACCGCCTGCTAAAAAGTATATACTTAATAAAATTCATGAAGTTATAATTATTAATAAGCTATATTTGGTATAAAAAAATTAGGTATAAAAATAAAAAAGAATAAAATTAATAAATAAAATTAATAAAAAATGACACCCATACTTTCAATTAAAAAATAAAAAATAATAAAAACTGTCGAATAATAATAACAAAGATTTAAATATTAAATAAAATTTTTCCACACACTCTCCAATTTTCATACCAAACATATCCTCAAATATGCTGAAGGAAAATATGTAGATAAATATGGGATATGATATTTTGAATTAAAGGTATTTTGTTCATTTAGTTTTAGTTGTGTTGTTGCTTTAAGAAACTCTTCAAAATTTCATGTCTCATGCTTTATCTGCAATTTTCCTGCAGCATTTTCCTAACACTAGATATTGATTTTTTGTTTTTTTGTTTTTTTTTTTGGGGTTGTGAGAGAATAGATACTTTCAAGTCAAACAACAACATGCTTTTGGATTCCCGTCTAATAAGCAAACTCTCCTGAATGAAGAATTTATTCCTAAAATTTTAGATAACACAGACTGTCAACGATAAATCTAAAACAGAAAGTTGCTAACCTGCTTCTTTCCATAGTGGGAGCCGCTTATTTTCTTTTCATAGATCACAAAACCCAGCACAACCAGTAAAGCAGGAGGGATTGCCAAAAGACCCAGTGACCCCTGCAAAAGCCACAAGTCAAACCAAAAGAATATAGCGAATGCTATCTTTAATAATCTGGCAAATAATATATATATATATATATATATATGAAGAACAAGTAGAAATAGTAAATACAGTCACATGACAATTACAAGAACAGCTCTGATGACAAATATGAAAATGAGCGCTGACCTGAGGGCCAAGATGGTGAACGAAAAGCCCGCTGGTGGAATACCCAATTAGAGCCCCTGTGGAAGAGCAAAAGCTACAAAGGCTCTGCAAATCGGGGGCCAATGACCGAACCTCGATGCTATTCCTTGCAATACATGCGTCAATGGTGACATCAGCAATGGCAATCGATGCCGACACACCAATCAAGCAAAGTAAAGCCACCACAACAGCCAAATTCACCTTGAGAGCGACCGCCAATCCCGAGACCAAGCCCAGGACTCCGGCGAGCACGAAATACGGGCGGCGCCGGTACCCTCGAACCGGGAATGTATCGGTGAGGATACCCCAAACGGGTTTCATGACCGAGGGAATGGAGTAGAGACCCACATAAAGCTGGACCACAGAGGGCTGTACCTTCTGCACGTCCTTCCAGTAATAGTCGGACACCACCTTGAAGAAAGATCCCGAAAAGCCCTGACTCAGACCATGGACGAGGAATACACCCGCGACGAAGGTTGGGTCTAGCTGAGAGGACAGCATTCTTAACCATTGAAAGGGTTCAAGGATGATACAAAGAGGGTTGGTTGTTCTTGGTATTGGTATAGCAGGACTTTTCAAGGAATGGGATTCGTCGTTTTGGTGATCTGGATTTGACATAGCTAGTGAGGAAATGTTTATATGGGTTATGGATAATTAAGCAGGTTCTGAGAGGAAATCGTGGTTTGGATTTGGAGGGCATGGATGATGGATCTGGGTTCAATGAAATGGGAGTGCCAGGTATTGAGTGAAATTGTACATTGTTTAATTCTTAGACTTGAGACTGAGAGAACGTGGTGGCTGATACTGCGGTCAAATTTTTGGTTTTAGCGAAAAAAGTCAAAAATTGTGTCTCCACTCTAATGTTCCCTCTGCTCGCAATTCCCACGCTCACGTAAGTCAAATGAACCCTATAACAATTATTAGAAAATTATTGGTTATCCTGTATAAAACACTTTCATAAAGTTTTAAATTCACTTTTTATCACTATAATTTTATAAAAATTTTAATTTGACCTTCCTAATTTAAAGATAGATAATATTGTCATCTTATTTTTTTTAAATGATATAATTTTATCCATTTGCCTTATAATTTATACAAAATGTAACACTAAACTTAGTAATTTACAAACTTATTCATTACTTATGACATTCAAATCAACGTATTGTTAAATTTATTATTAAATTTTGGATAAATTATAAAATAAAAGGATAAAATTGAAATCTTAAAAAAAATAAAATGACAATATTATCTATCTTTAAATTATGATGACCAAATTAAAACTTTTGTAAAACTAAAGAGACCAAAAATATATTTAAATCTTCATAAAAATAAGAAATAAGTCATGTTATATGTTTGAATAAATTACATTTATTTATATTGAGTTTTGACTAAACTAAATTTAATATTCTTTTTGTTTTAAAAATATTACCTAGTTTCCTTCTAATTTACTTTTTGGTCAATAAAATAAGTTTTTTAACATAATATGTGTTTCTTTAAAAAAAATGAAAAGACTTAACTGTATTTGTTTTTAAATTAAAATATTATAATTAACTTAGTTGTTTTTATTATTATATTAAGAATAAAATTACAATTTTATATTACATAAAAAATTAACTTTTTGAACAAAAAAAAATTGAAAGGAGTGTTTATACAATATATATGTGTGCGTTAAGAAGTTGAGTGTAATTTTTAAAATAAAAATATTGTCATAATTTAATGAAACTTAAAAGAGATATTAGGATAATTTCTAATATAAAAATAGTAATATTCAAAGATTTTTTTAGTTTCATGTTGACATCACATGCTACATTTAATATGCTTCTTTTTGTCATTTTAGAATTTAATATATAATCTCAATATAAATATTAAAGAAGTAGAGTGTAATCTTTAAAATAAAAAATATTGCCAAAATTTAGTCAATCTTAAAACACAGATATTAGTTCATGTTGACATCACATGCTACAATTAATATGACTTTTCTGTCATTTTAGACTTTAATATCTAATCACAATTACCTAATCTGATCTTTAATTTATATTTTATGATGTTGATGGTATAAATTAAGAAAAATTACTTGAAGACTAGAAGTTAAAATGTTTATATTAGAAGATCTTAAATTTTAAATTATTTTAAAGAATTAAAAAATAAAACATTTTAATTTAAGATTTTAAATAATAATTTCTTTCATACAGTTTCAATTTTTAATAATTAAATCATTTAAAATAGTTTTAAATTTTAAAATTCTTCAATAAAAATCTTTTTAAGATCTTTAACTATGTTTTTTTTTCTATAAATCATATAGCAGGAGATTTTTTGTAGGTTTTTTTTTGGGGTGGGGGAGTCAACGGCACTTATTATTGAGTCGACTAACATCCTTTCGGTTCAAAACTTCTTGATCGGCTTTTTAAATTTTAATGGCACTTATGTTAGGTTATATTATGCTAACGGTATTAGACTTATATTAATTTCAGTTTTTTATGCAATATATTATTTAAAAATTATTTATATTATTTATTAATTGATATTAAATTAATAATAAATAAATGCAAAAATAAGGATAAAAAGGTGACTTCAAGTGACCATTTCTCTATTATATTTAGCTGTACTACGACTTCCTCCCTTTCTAATCCGTGTTCCATTACACCAAAAAAAAAAAAAACAGAAAGAAAAAGAAAAAAGAAAAAAGGCTCTTATGTGTAAAACTAAATACGTAAAACCTATACACCAAATAAATTACCATACGTGTAAGGACGACTTGTTGCCTTCGTGAAAATAAGCTTCCTTCCATTTTAGGTATTAACTAATTGCTCTAAACAAATGCATTCTAATTTTCTATGCTCCACTTGTTTTGTTTTCCTTATTCTTTGGGGGAAAAGGTTAGTTGTTGCACCACACCATGCCTTGCAATATGAGCTAACCCTCTTTCATATTTTATTATTCACCCTTTCCATTTCACTTCCAAGTTGCAACCCAAGAGTTATTTAATTGTCAATTTAATGTGCTTTATGCACTAATTCGATTTGAATGATTCTTTTCTCCCTTTTTTTTAATTCTTAAAAATTTATTTCTAAACAAATTAATCCTTATAAAGTCTAAATCTTATATTTATTAGTCCCATCACTATCTATTTGTGTGTGTGTGTGTTTTTTTCAAATAAAAAGGTTGACGTGACAAGTAAATGCCTTGTTGGCATATGAGATGCCTACGTGAAAAATATTTTTGTTATGTGTAACTTTCATTAATTCTATTGGTACATGATGATCTATTAGGGGCCATTTGGAAGCTTAAAAAGAAAGGAATTTTTTAAAATTTTATGTAATATTTATTATATTTTTATAATTATTATTTAATAATATTTATTTTTAAATAAAATATAAATATTATTTTTTTTAATTTTTTTTAATAATTCTGCATAATAAACCGTACCTCAAATTTTATCTCAATTATCATTTTTTTTTCAACATTTTACTTTTCTCTCTCATTCTCTCACTCCTCTTCGCTCGTTTTTGCTCCTCCTTCTAGCCAGTTATGCAGTACCTTCTACCCAAAAAAAAATTACTTTGACTCAGTTAGAGATACTGCAATTGGCTTATGAAAAAGTTTAACCTGGTTTTGCTCCATAACCTCAATAATGCCAAGATCTTCATTATGGAGAGAAGCCCAAGAACTCTCAATTCGATCTTTGACAAGTTGGCGTTCAATACACGACCATCTTTCAATCCTCCGTCGGACCGTCGCTCGGCGCCGCCACCAACGACCCTACCGGCATCACCGCTTCGCTCTCTCTCACCGTCCCATTGCTATTTACAATGGTGAACCCCAACAAGATGGGGATCAAGAAAGCCAAGTCCAGGTTCACTGTCATGTACAGAGTAATCCCATATAGGCAAAGCTGATTTTGTGCTAGATTCACGATCCGGTTGCTATTCACTTTCCCGATGAGTTCCAATGTGTTCTTGATCAAGTTGGTGTTCTGACCTATCTGTTTGTTTTGATGCCATATATCAGATCAAGGAAATAATAGATAAGATTTGCATTAGGTACTTCAGCTTGCCTCTCTAGATCTAATTTAAAGATAAATTAACTCATCATGAGAATTTTAGACAGCTCAAAATTTCTTAAAATTTGGCACCCAAATAGTAATTATTATTTAATAATTTGTATAATTATTATTTAATAATTTGTATAATTATTATTTAATAATATTTATTCTATTTTACAAGCTTTTTAAAATAAAGATAATAAAATTATTTTCCATTGTTAAAATCACATTGAAATAAATAGGTTAGAAAAAATTTTCTAGGCAAAATTTTCCTTCTGTCTCCTGCTTGCAGCTATATACTTTCAGATCACTTATCTTTGTCCCACAATATTCGGAAACAATCTCCTGCATATCCGCCATTAATTCTCACTTTGTTTACTTGGTTCTCTACTAATTTTGGGTTTTTTCTTCGCTTGTTTGCAATTGTCGGGCTGCAAATCACAGATGGACCTGGTAGAAAAAAGAGAAAGGATAGAGGAATAGAGAGAGAAGAATAGTTGCCCGAGAGAACCAAGAGTACGTGTGGAAAATTTGATTAAATCCAAATTAATTTACATATAAGCTGCCAAACTTACAATTAAGTGTGTTTACAAATAATAAAAATATCGTTCATGTAAGATTTTAGCGTGCCAAACGATCACTCATGTTACACCAACGTTCCCTGGTAGATGACAAAAAGATTGATGGGTATAGTTTCAAACTTACAATTAAATGTGCTTACATGTAATAAAATTACTGTCCAGGTAAGATTTTATCATACCAATTGGACACTTAACATGTCAATTTCACATTAGATCCCCCTCAAGTTTTAAAATTAATAGATAACAAAACAGCTCTTATGCATATGGTTTCAAATGAATATAGATTCTCTACGAATGAGAAGCATCTTAATTGAGATCATCTAAATTAAATTTAGATGATTCAAATTTTATGAATTTTTTTTTATTTTTTAAATATAAAACATCAATTTTTTTTAATAATTAACAGTTGTAAAACAATTTTCATTTTATATTATGCATTCTTTAAAATAAAAAAGACATTAAAATTAAAAAAAATAGGTTGTCCAAATATACATACGCTTTCCACATATGCATACTAGATCCGTGCACAGTTTCAAACTTCTAAGAATTAACTCGTACAATACTAATGTTTCAGACGCTAACCAAGAGAAAAACCTTTCAAACACCAAATAATACATATAGTCATTTTTTTGGTATTTCAGTGAGAAAAAATATTTCCATTTCAACTATGCCTCGAGTAACATATAACTTACTTTCCCTAAACTAATACTCCCATTATTAAAAGCAATAAGCACAAATTTGCACAATAATTACTTTAGTTTTGGCTCCTTCTGTCAGCATGACTGGGTTTCTGCTTCTTAGTACAGCTGCAATTTCTATCTCTCGAACTCACGCTGCAAGTAATCTCTGGATATCCTTCTGAAAATAGGAAAGAGTATAAGGATGAACTATTTTCAGAGCTGTTCATATCTGTCACAAACCATAGTCTGTGATGATTGGGGCCGATCCATATTTAATAACATAAATTAAGGAACATTCTCCTCTTAAGCTTTTCCCAAATTTAAACATCATATAAACAGCTATGACAAAACCGTATCTAGGAAACTGCCTCTCTCGGTTGGTGAGAAACAACATATCCCATTTGAAGACAGGTGGTTCAAAAATTCTCTACAGCTACGACAAAACCATATCAAGTTCAACTAGCAATATACACCCTCTTACTAAATTGACCATACCTATTCTTTAAGCCTTCTTCTAATGATCACTACTTTTGGTATGTAGTCATGGATGAAGCACTTTTGGTACTGCCTATATATACTCTTAAAAACTTTCTCATTAAAGAATATTCCATAATTCAAGAGCGGAACGAATTTTAATTATCTAATTCAATACTCTTATCCTAGACTCAAAGATTATCCTGCTAAAACCCACTAATTCCGTCCTGTCTTAAAGCTTCAAAGCATTCTTATGCCAGCCATTATTAATCTCAAACCAGCAGAAACTACATATGTGCTACAGTTTACTGGAAGAACTTTCTGTAACCCTGCTCACAATGGTGCCAATGCAAATCGACGGCTTGAATATTTAAATCTAGTAGATTCATAAACTATAATTGTAATTTCCCCCCTATAACTTTACCGTATTATATAACACATGAATCTGCACATTTTTAAAACACTTTCTGAGATTAGTAAATAACTTCACTAGTCATTACTACCACCACCACCAAAGATCTGTTACTTTCATTTTCAATCTAGTGTAACAGAAAACATAAAGCATAATTGATCAAGTATCTCACCAAGATATAAATTCAATATCATCACCAAAAATTTATTAATAATCACCTAGTGCTAAATTTTTCAGTTTTATCCCAAAATTGTAACAATAAAACTGATAGGCGAGGGGGAAGGAAGGTTAACATACCTCAATTTGAAACGGTGAGGTTGTTGGTGGGTATCTATTAGCAACTTTACCATTTTTATCAACCAAGAATTTCTCAAAATTCCACTTCACAAGATCTCCCAGAAGACCTCCAGCACTGGATTTCAGGAACTGGTACACTGGAGCTGTATTTGGTCCATTCACATCAACCTGTTACAGAACTTTAATACTTTGTTTACTCATATCAACTGAGCTACAGCTACTGACTGAAAAAAAAAATTATATGAATAAACCTTATCAAAGATTGGAAATTCTGCTTTAAACCGAGTACAAGCAAACTGCTTAATTTCAGGATTTGATCCAGGCTCTTGCCCACCAAACTGATTGCAGGGGAAAGCTAATATCTCAAATCCTGGAAAGAAATCACACAGGGCACTTAGAATCATAAGGACAATAAAACAAATTACATCCTAGGGTAAAAGTCTTTGTGTCATGTTTAAAGAGCAAAAATAAACTTTAATGATTCATCAGACTGGACTTAAGTCACTTCTTAATCTATCCACTATGAATTTGAATAAAGCATCACAAGGGGAAATGGACATACGCAATAAAACCATAAGTAACCAATAGCTTGCCATATAAAGATATTATAGCCTATGAAGAAGCACCTAAAATGAACATGTGTTTTTTCAACCGACTGTATCAACTAAATGGTGCCTTGCAGATTTGAAATGTAAAAGATGCGAGAAACAGGTTCCACATAATAAGCCTAATTCAACCAAGTGTCCACATATAAAAATACAAAAAAGTGTGCCTCAACTTTAACAGCAGAAGGATATTTCTCTCTCAATTTCATACAGGATCCAACTTAAACAGAACAATTTGCAATAGTTGACAAATTCAGGATCAAGAAACCACGCCTTACAAACATTGGAACAATTGTCATATTCAGAAATTATAAGAAGAAACACAAATAAATATCGTCCATACCAAAGCATACCTTGAGTTTTATATTTTTCGTATATGTGTGACAGTTCCGAGTAGTTCGATGATGTTAAACCACTGTCATTCAAAGAAAAATTTATTCGAGTTAATCAGAATTGACCAGAAACTTTGACATAACTGTATAATTCCACAGGCCCCTAAAGCTGATTTGAGTTTTGCTTTTATATTGAAGAAAGAGAAACTAGGGAGAAAGATTAAAAGAGGGCAAATTTGGCTATAACACAAATTCTATTAGCCACATAGCTTCCTCGTGGATTCAGTACCATTTTGAAGCAACATTGACAATCAAGAGAACCTTCCCCTTGAACTTGCTAAGAGAAATATCCTTCCCATCAATATCCTGCACCATATAAAAACCATGAGCGCATTATCCATGCTTGAAAGTTGAAACTGAACATATCTGGCAAATTCTCCGACAAAGTGGGGACGAGAAATAACGGTTCTAGCAAAATAAATTACTGATTCCATCAAGCCATATGTCCTATATATGACAGCTTACACCAAATTAAAATTCCAAGGACATCATGCTTAAAAAAGCACGGAAACAGAAACGGAAGACTTACCAAGGGGGGAGAAAAATGGAATAATCAACTAAAGAAAACGAAAGAATATATATTGTAGGAGAAATTTCTATGATCAAATTAAGAGGATAAAAGAATAAAAAATTTGCCCGATACCTTGACAGTAAAATCATGAATACTTTTCTCTGTGACTGCTCTTGCATAAACACCAGATGATCGAGACTTGGAAGTGAACCCTGAAAAATTGGATGAAATTTGAGGAAACCCGTGTTGAAAGAAGGCTGACTTGGAGGAACCCAATGAGGTTTTGATGGATGGGACGAAGGCCATACAGGGCCATGAGGGTGAAGAATTTGGGTTCACTTTAGCTCGACTGAAATTATGAAGAGGAGTAAAGAAGTTGGAGGCTGCAGAGAAAGCCATGGAAGCCTATTTGCTGCTTGAATTGCAAAGCCTCGCGAATCCCGAGTCTATGGGCAGTGATTTACTGATTTTTGTGGAAGGGAATGTGGAACTTTATGGGCCTCTCTGTCTTTATGAGAGTGGAGGTTACACGTAGCCACGTGGGTTTCTGGGCCCCAGTTTTCCACAATGAAGCGAGCAACTTCGAGGTTGCGTTTGTCACCATCTAAATAAGATAAATAAGATTTTTAATGATGAAATAATTTTAAAATAAAATAAAATATTTATCATATTTTAATAATATTTATTTTTATAATTTTTTAAAATAAAGATATAAGTATTATTTTTTATTTTATTTATCTATTTTTTTCTTTTCATTTTCATTTCTTTATTAACTATTTATAACTAAATTAAACGGGTTAAATCGATTAGGATTATATTAAATTGATAACAAATTAAATAAATTGAAAAAATATATTTAAATTTATTTTTAACTTGTCAAAATTAAAAAAGTCAGTTTTCAATTTTTTTTTAATTTTAAACAAATTAAATAGCTTATAAATAATGCTTTTTGGCAAGTTTGATTGAGTTCAAGACAATACCAATTATATTAATATATTATAGAGGTCAGAAAATGAAAAATTATAATTTTAAACTTTATATGTGAAGAAAAAATACAAGTAAATTTGAGTTTTTTTTAATATATATATCCAACTAAAAGTGTCTATTAATATGAAAAAAAAGTTATTTTTAAAAAGTAAATCAAACCGATTAAATACAAAATGGACTAAATGTCCTTACTTAGATAAACATATATTTGATTTATTTGTATTTTGAATCAAAACTGAATCAAGTCAAGTCTATGAATACCCATCTAAGTCATTGCAAAAAATTTGTCTTACTAATAAAATTGATTATAAAACAAGAAAACAAATCTCCCTTAAAATTTAGATAAACTAATTCTTGATTTTTTTAAAACTTTTAAACTTTTTCAAAAAATGTGCAAAATCTTAAAATACATCAAATTACTCTAACACTTTGAAAAAATGTTACTTAAATAAAGACTCTTGAACTTTTTTTTTTATGAAGACAATTCAAGCAATAAATATATACATAAGGACAATAATATTGACACATAACACAATATTGAAATAAATATTATAGCATGAAAAAAAATTTAAAATATTACATCATATTTAATATATATATATATATATATATATAGCACATATATATCATACGTAGATATAATTTAAAAAAAATTATGTCAATGCTTTGTTTAACATGAGCATTTTGTACGGTAGAAAATCTGCCTAGTAAGATCTCATAAAGATAAAATGAATTATCATCCACCAAGTAAGAAAGTCGTGCTAAGCAATAGGGGTGCATATGGGCTAAGGATTATCGTCCATAGTTAGATTATACTTTATTTAAAAAAATAAAATTTTGAATATTTATATTTTATAATTATTTGATTATTTTCAACATATAATCATTTATTTTATTATATTTTTGTGAGATTAATGTGAATTTAAAGAAAAATATAAAAAGAAAAATGCAAACAAAAAAATAAAACTTTAAAAAATAATAACTTGTAGATTTGTGATTTAGTTGTTGTTTATTTCTTTTTTGATTATTTTTTGAAACGAATGTAATGTGAATAGCCAAAAATGATTTGTTCACTTATATTTCTATATAAAAAAAAGCACATTAATTATTTTAATTTTAAGTTTTTTGTTTTCAAAATAAAAAAAAAATTTCATCCCATTTTCTTTCATTTAAATGTCATAATCATACTTATAAAGGGCCTTAACTCTATTATTTATAATTTATATAATTTATTTACATTTTTTAATCAAAATTATAAAATTACATTTAAAAAAATTATTTTCATTTTTTTTAATATTATATACCCCTCATGCTGAGCTAGGCCAGATTGCACCGGGCTGGCTATATATAATTTTTTCTTTTCACTGATCCAATCCGACCTAACTGAATCAAGCGACACCAAGCCAACCGAGTCACCGAAAGAGACGAACATCTATAGTAAGCGAGCTAAGAATTGGATGATTCCTTTCATGGAGGAGACGAGACAGTGCCTTTTGTCTTTACATAATTGATATAATATTCTTTTATGAAAGATAATCACTGAGCAATAATTTACATGTTAGATCTTAGGAGAGAGTCGCTTGGAAAAGGATATAATAATAAAAATATTATTTCTAAATTCGGCAAAAAAGGATATTAATTAGTAAATTTTAGAAATTGAATTCATTGCATTCATAATCATGTAGTACCAAAAAGTAAAAATTTACAAGGTTCATTTATTTTCCTTATATTTCTTTATTTATTGTTTATCTCTTTCTGACTATATAATATGTAATTAATTTATAAATTATAGAAGACCCAAACTCATATAATTCAACATCTAAGTATAAATTTGGATTTCCTATATTTAAAAAATTAAATGTAAGGATAGAGTTAAGAAGAGAGAGAGAAGTGGAGAAATGAGTACCACACACTCCTTTCTTTCTTTTTGTCTTTCTCTATTTAATTTTACTCTTATATTTAATTTTTCAAATACAAAAGTTCTATATTATGTTTTAGTCAATAGCTTTAAATAAAAATATAATATTAATTTTGTCATTAGTCACCACACCTATACATAAACTTGGAATAAGATGGTTTTATATCTTTTACAGTACTATACTGTATATATTAAAAAAATAATTTAAAAAATAAGAGTATATTAAAAAAATGATATAAAAAATAAAAAACGTATAAGATTCATTTTTTCTCTTTTCAATTATTTTCTATTTTTTATTTATCTTTTTATAACTATGTCTTCTCTTTTTTTTTTGGATTACTGTACCTCTCATTTATCACTACCAATGCAATAAAAAAATTGTCGAGAGGACATAATAGTCTTTATACCTATATTTATATTTAATAGATAAATTATTATTATTATTATTATTATTATTATTATTATTATCAAATCTTTGAGTCTTAACCAATTTACTTAAAAAATAAAATAAGCAATTTTTTCTTAAGTCAGGACTTATTTATATAAAATTTATTCATTTAAAATCATAAGAATAAAGTGTCTCAAATAATTATTAATATAATTCAAAATTTATAAAATACTATTTTATTGGTATTTATATATATATATATATATATATATATATATATATATATTAAGAAGTGAAATCACTTGGCATGGTATCAACCAAAATATGTTTGAATAAGTTTGTATAGGATGTTTTCATGCAAAATTCACCGCTAGATTAAAAAGTTCTAAGCTTAAAGATTATAATTACAAAATTTTACATCAATCGAATATTTTTTTATACTCCATCAATATATCAAAAAATTAACAAATGATATCCTTTTTAATAATAAAAGGTTATCTATTTTATTACATACTTATTGTTATTAAATTTTTCTACAATTTGGCATATAAATCAAAATTATAATTACTTTAAATTCGACGGCTGAATTAATAAAATTTACTTTCTAAAATTAAATATTAAAAGGTATAAATCTATCAATTTTTATACTAATATCAATTGATTTGTCCTCATAAATTAAATATAAATACATTAATGCATGTGTGTGTGAGTGTAGAATTTAAACTTTTAAAATACTTAATAAAAATTCCCTTACCCCAATTCAAATAAATAAATTTCTTGGTTAGGGTATGCATCATGTGGTCAATAAATGAAGGTGCTATAACATTTATGAATATTAAAGGATAGCGAGGTAAGCATGACTGATAAGTTTAGTCCTCATGCATAGAAATGGAGAGGCATCATCAATAAATTAAGCATACTTCACACTTTGCTTGCCATGTAGTTGTAGGATCTAATCTGGACCCCAAATTAGGTCTCCTGCTTCTAGACGGCTGCATCAATAACTTCTATGGATTGATCAGGCGTGATTTACAAGAAATTCCTCTCCCAACTAATCTATACCAATTATGCATTAAGATAAATACATATACATATACATATATATATATATATAGGGCTAAATTTTTTGTTTGTAATTTACATTTATGGTAATATGCAGAAGGGTAATTTAAACTAATTGATGCCTTTTTTTTTTTTTTTAAATTATCGTCGTTGTGGGATAAGATTGAAACTGGGCTACTAAAAATTGCTGCATCAAGTGGCAGATTCCAGCTCTTTTTGAAGTTGTGATTTTATAATATAATTTAATTTCCAGAAGAGCATGTGATCCTTCAATGACGGAATCTGCATTATTGAGAATGGAAGAAGGATTGTTGCACTAGGAGCATATATAAAGCTTTGAGGAAAAGGCATATGTCTGAGAATATTAGTGTACAAAACAAATTTATCTTTTAAAACCAACCAAATTGAGGGATACACCAACGTTATGGTTCATGAATGATGAGCATTACTTTGTTAGGAGACGTGTGAATATGCTCTGCAACTAGCACAAAGCAGACATATGCGGCATCTCTTTGATATAATAGCCTTCGGCATTGAGCTCAAAGATTTGCATGAAGATCTTACGTCATATTTCATATTTGCTAGCGCAAGATTTGGTTCAATGCACAAGGATTTTCAGATCTCCCCAGGTCATAACTCACGACAAAACAGAGCGAGGAAATCAGTAATATACTGACAAAAAGATAAGCACAAGTGGTTGTACTTCGGCTTCAATGGAATGCGAATCTCTTTCTGACTTTTAGAAAAAATTACAATTTAGCGTCTCAATTTTAAATATATTTATATTAAAATTTGAAAATTATTTTAAAGAATTTAAAAACAAAAATTTAAATTTTAAATTTTAAATTATAATTTTTCTGCATATTTTAAATTTTAAATTTCTAAATTTTTTAAAATAATTTAAAATTTTAAGATTTTTCAATATAAATATTTTTAGTTTGAAAATTTTAACTGTAATTTTTTTTATAAGAATACCAAAAATGAAAAAGAAATGAGTTCTAATTACAAGGCAGATCTTATCATTTTTAAATGGAGTTTAAGCCTTAAAATATGATAATTCAGTGAAGTATATCACTTTAAAAATGTTTTTTTTTCCGCAGCCCAAAAAGCTCCGCTTTCCACACTACCCTTTCCATATGTGACAGGAAAAAGGATAATCTTTCGGACTAAGTCAAGGGAAAAAGTTTTTTACATAACACAGCTGTTGTTCTCTAATTGAGTTAATTGCAGCTGTAATGGTACTGTGATTACGGCAGGAAGAAAAAGGAAACAATCATGGCTTTCAAACAGTACATATGGATAACAATTACTATTCAGTGATCTACAGTCTGGTTTTGTTTTTATTTTTTGTTCCTACCTATTTATCTGTGACAAACTGACAATATTATTATTAGCTTAATAACGCTCTTGGTCCTCTTCAATTTTTTTTAATTATCTCTGTTCCTCAAATTCAGTACCAACTATGATTCTTCTTTAATGGGTTTTTCTTTTTCTTTTTTTTTCCTGTGATTTGGTACAATAGGGTTTTCAAACATATAGAGACCAGGGCATGTCTTTGATCATAGACTCACTCTAATATTTGAAGCGGCAGATATGGAAATTTAACTAATTTTGCGAAACAAGATCAATAGTATAGAGACAGACAATCTGCTATTAAACCTTGACTACTCTAATCTAAACTAGCATACCAGACAGAACTTGGGGTTTTTTTTTCTTTTTTTATTTAATTATCTTGAAATGGTTGTTCTCTTGTGCCAAAAATACTTCCCACGGATCACTTTTGACTGACATCTTTTTACTATAGTATTTTTTGCTTTATGATTAATAAGTAATTCCAAATTTCCAATATGTTTTTTAACCACGCATAACATCAAATATGCTAAATTTGGTCTAGTCCCATAAATGTTACAGTGCAACTTTGGAAAGTAATTTAATCTCAAATTTTTTGGCCCAAAATTTAATCTCAGCTAGTACACTGACTGAGATATTTTTGCTCTAAAAAAACAAAAGTACATGCCACTCAAATCCTGGCCGTGGATCTGCTTCAGTGCATACGAGCAGCCTTAAATATCAGGGTTGGCCCGTTCATCGTGTGAGTACGAAAGCACAGTTAATAGGGTAAGTAATACAAGTTTAGATATAATCAAAGATCTTTTTTTAATATTTCTTTTAAAGAAAACACTCCAAGTATGAGGAAAGCTGAAATAAAATAAAAAATAACAGAAAATCAAGAATGATACCGTGAGATGGGAACAAAATAGAGACAGGTAATCTTCTTCTTTTTTTGGGGCAGAAAATAGAGTAGGCAATCAAGGCATGAAATTGTCGTCATATCTCCATGATGGGTGACCCAGAAATTCAGAGGTTTTAAATAAAAGATCGTACTGAGAAAATTCTTCTCCGTTTTTTTCATCCGTTGCTGTGCGTCTCCGTCCTATTTCTTCTTCCTTCTTTCTTGTCCGAAGCCGTTGCTTTCCTCAGTTCTTTCACCCTCTTAAGTTTTCTCGTCCCTTCCTATTCCTCCAAGAAAATATTCTGGGTCTTCTTGAATCGCTGAGAGTTACTTTCAACTTACTCTTGTTTGCCGTTGCTTTCAGTTTTGCTCTGATCTCCGACTTTGCACGGGGCCTTTGCTGGCCATGTGAGTATGTTCAAATTGTCGATTATACTTATGAGTTTTAATTTCTTTTTTATTCCATTTTAATTTATTTTCTACCTCTTTTATCATCTGGGTATTCCTTGATTCTACCTTTTGGTTGATCTTGAATTTCTCTTTGATCCAGAATAATTCTCATCAGCCATCAGGGTACTTTCAGATTAATTTTTGTTATAATTTAAACTGCAACTTCGCGTGCTTGAAACTTATCTTACCTTTAATATTTATAATTGCTATCCGAAATTCTTAAAACTTATGGGTTCTTCGGAATCCATTTGCTGAATGAAGATATAATTACAGTAATCTGGTCTAAAAATTGACTACATCATTTTTGAACCGATATACTTGTTTTTGTTATAATTATTTTTTTGTCGGTTAATTCCGGTCATTCTCATGTTGTCTACAGTGCTTCCTTTGTGAGTTGACTCTACCTACCTCAAAGCATTCTGGTCATTGTAGTCATCCTCCAAGCTTTTTTTCTTTAAATATATTTTAAGACTATTTTTTATTGTCCTTTTAACACGAGTACTTGTTAAATTAGTGGAACTTATGGTTTGATCGGCTACCTTTACTCCGTTTCACATGACGATCTTTTCTGCTCCATGATGTCCCTGCCTAACCTGGACTTCTTGCTTAAACTTGTGTTTCCTCCTATGTGCACTTCCCTGCCTTCATCAATTGCCACATCTTGCAATAGGAAATAGGATGAGACCATCTCAAAATACATTAAATTAATGGTTTAGTATCATGATTTAATATCCTATGTGTTTTCTTGTTTATTCCATTTTCAGGGGTAGCTTCTCTCAGATTTTATCAGCCAACCTATTTGTTAGGATTCTATTTCTTTTTTTTTAATTCTATTTTTCATCTTCCAACACAAACTATTAGTGTCAGTTTCCTTAAACTGTGTTGGTGATAGACAAGAGTCTACAATTTTGGTGGCTGGAGCCTTCTTCCTAATTTCTAACTTCTAAATCATTTCGTCATCAATTAAGTTCTCTTTAACTATGATTATCATGTAGAATCACAAAAATTTTCTATCATTGTCTGCTACATTTACTTTTAAGTCTCATTTTATAGGGATATTCTCTCTATACGCATATCCATTGCACAATGTAGCTGAACTTCTCTCAATTATGTTTCTTGATACTTGTCTTCCACAGTATGGTGCATAAGAGCTAAATTATTTGGTTGCTCGTTTCCTAGCTCAGGTTTAGTGATCGTAACTTTGCTTCAAATCTATCTTGAAACTTAGAATTTTCATCTTAGTTGCATGCATTCAATTGGTTGCCATGGTTCTTTCATGAAACAGAATTATATGATATGAAATAAAGAATTATTTTTATGTTTTGTTGCTTAAAAAATTTATTTGCTCATTGACATCTGATATACATTTTAATATATTTGCAGCATTTGAAATTATAGGACATATCCTCAAACGAATTCCGTATCTTCTTGTCTGTAACTTGTTTTGTTCTAAGTTTTCCTTCATTTGCCTTGAAGATATTGAAGTAATACCTATCTGTTTGAGTTTAGAAAAGAATGGGGATTTACCTCAGCACTCCCAAAACTGAAAAGTTTTCAGAAGATGGTGAGAATGACCGTCTTAAATATGGTTTATCATCCATGCAAGGGTGGCGTGCAGCAATGGAAGATGCTGTGAGTATTTATTGAAACATTTGCTAGTTCTATATATGAAATAAGTTTTGCACATAAATCTTGAATCCTGTCAAGTGAATATTTGTGACCCACCTATAGGTTATATATTAAGAAGTAATCAGGAGTGCTAAAGAAAAGTATGCCACATTCTATCAGCCAACAGTAACTCTGATTTCTACTTTACACCTTGACTTAAATTTTTTTCCATTTGTTTGTCTAGTTGTGATTTTTTTTTTAATCTTCATGAATATCTTCTCATTTCTAAAATGAAAGAAATAGGTTCTTCTGCCTTTTCTTTGGAGGATGAGGGAGTGTTTGAGGGTCAAGTTGATTGAACCTTATTATATCAACAAAATTTTCCCATGTGGGTGGGAGGTTTTTGCTTTTATTTATTTGAATCTTCCGTATCTGCAGTTCACATTGGACATCATGAGTAACTCCTGTAGGGTTGCTACACTCTGTATTTATGGTAGAAACAGATAAAGATTTAATTCAAAATCTGTAAGAAAAGTGAAGTCCCAAAGATTCCTTGAGATTTTGACGTTGTTAGGGGAGCTAGATGATATTTCATCCTCGTTTTCATGTCTTAAAGGGCCAATGAGATTACTGGTCTATTGAATTGGCATTTTATAAATAATGTGAATTAATCAATTGTCTTCACCATTTTGGAATTTACATCTCAATTCAATGAATTTGTGTGACTTATATTGCTCTTAGTTATACCACTAATATGCTGTTGATTTTATAATTTCTTTTCTTTTCTTAGCATGCTGCATATCCTGATCTGGACGGGTCCACTTCATTTTTTGGTGTTTATGATGGACATGGAGGTAAGATTTGAAAATGTTTGGCTACGTGAATTGATGGCAGTCATTGTTTCTACTCTAAAGCAGATGGCTTCTGCTGTTGCAATGTCCTTTAGTACTTTTTTGGTTTCATATTTATCTTTTAATAAGCAAAATGAAAATCAGAATATGTTATCTATTAAAAACTAAAGTGAGAAAGAAGTTCTCAATGCAGAAAAATTAAAACAGAGATGCTTCCCAATCTCTGAATATTTGTGAGAGAGATTCTTTTGCAATCACCATGCTCTTGACATTTGTGTTGTTTCCTCCTCATCAAATTTTTCCAAAAGAAGCGTTAGTTAAAGTGATTTCTCAGCTGAGATTGATTGTACTATAACTAAGTGTAGAAGGTGTAAGTACACTAAAAATTGTGATATCCTTGAAAGCCCTTTTGAAGTACCATATTTAAGTATGAATGGTGGGATGCATGGATACGTTTCTTGTCACCTCTTCTGGGGAAGGCAGGAAGGTAGGGGTGAGGAAGCAGGGTGGGGTGGGGGTGGGACTACTTAGGAAATACAGATAGTGTGTAATCAACAGTGTGTTGTGTTATGGTTGCTCACTGTGCCCTTGTACTTTTCAGGGAAGGTGGTTGCAAAGTTTTGTGCCAAGTATCTTCACCAACAGGTGCTTGTGAGTGAAGCATATCAAGCTGGAGATATAGGAACCTCTCTTCAGAAAGCCTTTTTCAGGTTAGTGAAAAAGGAGAGCTCCTTTTGCTTAATCACTTAAGGTCTGAAATTGATGCTAACTACAAAGTATTATTTTCAATATGTAAAGTCCTGTAGCTGATAGTGGTCTCATTCTCTAGTCCCATAGATGCTTTCCACTGACTTGAGTAATTGGAAGACTATAATGATCAAGTATCTAGCTTTTCTTGATGGTTATCCATCTTGCTAGTTGCTGCTGATGGTGTAGCATATATTTCAATTTATTGGATTTCTTTAAAATTATAGAACTATAGCTTAGAAAATGAAGTGCGACATTATCTCCTCTCTCTCCCCTTCAAAAAGAAAGAGACAAAAAGAGGAGTGTTTGCTAGTTTCTCGTGTATACTTCACTGTCTTCCTACACTCCTTCCCCTGAAAAGAAAAAAGGTTTTAAACTGGTCATTTTATTTTTATGCAGAATGGATGAGATGATGCGTGGTCAAAGGGGATGGAGGGAATTAGCCGTGTTGGGGGATAAGATGAACAAATTTACTGGGATGATAGAAGGGTTGATTTGGTCTCCAAGAAACAGTGACAATAATGATCATGTTGACGATTGGGCTTTTGAGGAGGTATGAATGACAATTTTGGAGGGTTATCATGAATTTTGTTCTTTCATCACAGCTATCAATGCGTATACTTTGTATTTTAGTGCTGAAACATGTCTTTGAGTGGAGATATGTTTTTCTTTTCCATAATAATCCACATGTTTCTTTGGATGGGCTGATTTTCTGTGTTTCTATTTCATTAAATTTTTTCCTCTGCATTTTATTTTAATTTTTTGATTTCCTTTTGTAGACATTCTATAATCATAACTTAATTGCTGTAATCAGGGGCCTCATTGTGATTTTGCTGGACCAACTTCAGGAAGCACTGCTTGTGTTGCAATTATTAGAAACAATCAATTAGTTGTTGCGAATGCTGGCGACTCACGTTGTGTGATATCTAGAAGTGGTCAGGTAATTCATGGAACAGAAATTCTTGAGCATTTTTATTATGCTAACTGGTTATACTTCTTTTTATATTCTAAAGTACATAAGCATGCCTTATATATATACAGGTTAAAGCTATTGAGACGACTTATTGAATATTTAGAAATATGCTTTATATATTTTCTCTTGTAGATTCTATATGGAAAGTTTACAACTGAAGAATTCTTGCAGATAATTACAGATATCGGTTGTTCTGACTCTGGCTTTTTCTACAGGCATACAACCTGTCTAGAGATCACAAACCTGATCTTGAGGCTGAGAAGGAAAGAATTTTAAAAGCTGGTGGTTTTATTCATGCAGGACGAGTTAATGGCAGTTTAAATCTTGCAAGAGCAATAGGTTAACCTTGTGAGAATTTATTTAATTCCAAACCCCACCCCCACCCTCTGGGCACAATAATCTTCGCAGGAGGGAGTAGCGTGGGCATCCTTGATCTTTATTTTAGGCTGGTTAAAGAAATTTGTAGACGTGATAAATAACAGAACCATAAATGGAGGGCAACTTTCTAGAATAAATGAAGATTTCACAATCATTCGCATAAATGGTATACTCTGACTTGTGTGTTCTGCACACAAATTCCCTTGTAAAGGGACAGGTTTTATTTAAGAATGGAAGGTGGATGATTTTTTCTAATTTCTGTTTTTTAATTAGTTTCAAATTATTGCAGGTGACATGGAATTTAAACAGAATAAATTTCTGCCTGTTGAAAAGCAAATTGTGACTGCCAATCCAGATATAAACAGTGTAAGATTTCATTTTTCAGTTCAACTAACTGATTGGTTTGCCGCTTGTTCATGTACTTTTTCTTTTAATATTCGTTTGTTATGACTCCCACATTGTTTTTGTTATTGATATTTTATAGGTTGAGCTTTGCAATGATGACGAATTTATAGTGCTAGCATGTGATGGCATATGGTATGCATCTTGTACTTTTTTATTCCAGTTTTAATTCTGATTTTATCAGGCATTTGGAGGAAAAAATGGTTATTGAAATCATTACAATGTACTATCCAATTGGATTCTCATCTTAGACACTCTAGGCAGATGATTTTTTTGAGAGTTCTTGTGGCATAAGAGAAGCTTATTTTTTTGTTCACACCAACTTAGTATTAACCTACGAATAGTAATTTGCTTACCTCATGAGTAGTGATGATTTGCATTTTTCTTGTTTATTTTCAGGGATTGCATGTCAAGCCAGCAGTTGGTAGATTTTGTGCATGAACAACTGCGCACGGTGAGTTTTAGCTTGTTTCCTGATAAAATGATAGGAGTACTGCAGTAGAAGATGGTTATTGATGATAAAGAGATATAATAAAACGTAATTGATCATGAAACCATATGATGATAATGCAGGAAACTAAACTTTCTGTGGTGTGTGAAAGAGTACTTGATCGGTGTTTAGCACCGTCAACCGCCGGTGGTGAGGGATGTGATAACATGACAATGATCTTGGTGCAGTTCAAGAAACCCGCCCAGTCCACAGCAGCAGCAGATGAGCAGTGCTCTGAAGCTGAACCTAAGACAGAGAGAAGCCAAAGCTCGTAGGCTTTGTTTTCAAACGTGTATTGTATTGAGTGTGTAACTACTGGTTGGAATATATCTGGATGGTCCTTTTCCTTTCAGTTAACATTATATACAAATACAACAATTATGTTTATAAATATTAAATGTTGCATCATGTGCCTTTCTACTTTCTCATATGTTCACTTTCTAATCGGACGCTCTACTCTGCTGATTTAACGTTGCGCGTTTGCAACTCTTAATTATCAGTATTTATAAATTGCAAAAAATTTATAAAGTTACTTATATCATTTTTATGGAATTTTTTTATTAAAATATGATAAATATTTAATTCTTCAATAATATTATGACAAATTTATAATTTTTTTGTAAATAATTATATAATTTTTTAATTAAATTATATATTTGTTATGATAGTAATAGAGAATTATATATTTGTCTTATTTTAATTAAAATTTTTTAATGACAAATATATAAAAAATGGTACTTAACTCTAATCGTTGTAAATTTGATGATTACAGCAATTTTTTTCGTTTGTGTCCATTTTTAAAGAGAGTCTCCATTACTTACTATTTTCTCATGGACAAAGAGTGAGGTAATTTGTATACATTAAAAAAGGTAGTAGTTTCCAAATAAAATAAATTAAATGCAATTAAAAATTTTTAATTTATTTCTCTAAACTAAGACTTAATTAGAAAATCAGTATATAAAATTTATAATACAATGAAACACCCTTTTGAATATCTCGTTTAGTATACAAAAAGTTAAATATGAAACTAGAAAGGGAAAAAAATAATTTTGTAGATAAAAAATATTCATAATATTCTTACTTTCAGTGATTAAATAATTATTAATAGAAAATATTGAATAATGATTGAATAATAATTATAAGGATAAAATTGATATTTTGCCAAATTTTCATTTTCCCTTTCTTTTCCCCTCCTCCTAAATAAGTTAAAATTTAGGAAAAATTGCAATCATAGATTCAAGTTTTGTAAAATTTATAATAAAAAAATTAAGAATTAAAAATATTTCTAAAGAATAAAATTACTACTGCTTACTACTGAATATAAAAAAATTATTACCAGATTTTAAAAAAGTGACCATCAAAATTATTTAAATTATAACTCTTTTAAAATTTAGTTGTAACTTACATAAATTTAGTAACAAGTCTCCTAAAATTTAATAGTAATTTTAATTTTTAGAAACAACTTCAATTCTTAAAGTCTTTGATTATGAATTTTGTAAATTTTGAGTCATGTAATTTTTCTTAAAATTTGTGCATTAATTTTATAATTTAACATTAATTCAAATGATTAGAATATAGTTTTTTCACCAAAGAATTTTGACTTACGCAGTATCTCCTCTAGACTTAAATATTAAGGAGTCTCGGATATATGCGTTTTCAATCTTTATTCTATTTCTTTCTTTCACTTCTTCATCGCATGCCGTCGTGATTTTTTTTTATAAAAGAAATGTAGTTTTTACTCAAAAAATGCACATAAAATATAAAAATCAAATTATATATTTAATTATTTTATTTTATAAAGTTAGTTTTTATTAAGAAATGAATTAAATTATTCTTTAACTATGATCCTTAGGTGCTAATTAGCAGAAGTCTTTTGTTAAACTCCTATTTCACTTGTTTTGAAATACTTATCATACAACTGTTGAATTATATTAAATTTACAAAAATATTTTTTTTAAAAAAGCTTATCTAGAAATACAAATTCAAAATTTTAATTGGAATATAGACTTAACTAAGATTTGGATATTTTTAAAAAAATTCCAAATAACCGATTATCTTTCATATTTATAGTTTAACTCAATTTACTTCTCACAGAAAGTATGTCGAACCGGTTGAATTAGGGTTTGATTGGATCACGTCTTAAAACTTCAGAATAAAATCCTTTAAAAAGAAAAATGGATAAACTGAGAAATCCACTATTTATGAGGATAAGATTGGAAGCCTGGATTCTCTGAGAGGGTATTTTAGTAATTTGAAGGGCACTAGCACTATTCCTAGTCATTGTAAGGTTACATTTGTTACAACTGCAAATTCCAGCCATTTATCTGCTGCCGCTCATCCACCATTCCTTCTTTCTTTGTTTCTTTACCATATCAAAACCTTCCTCCTTTCACTTTCTCTCTCTATCTCTATCTCTGTCTCTAACATGATAAACAATCCTATTTGGACTAAAATTCCCACGTTGGAGATAAACAAAAACAAAAACAAAAACAAAAATACTAATACAACCGAAGGATGCGATGAAGGAAAACCTAGATGGATATGTCTTCTATTCTCCTCCATAAAACAATATCTTCTTCTACTTCCCATAAATGCCCTTGTCTCTCTCTCTCTCTCTCTCTCTTCTTTCCTTTCATGGGTCTTATTGGCTATTTATCCCTCTGTTTTCTCACACCCTTCAACTTCAAAGCCTTCAAATTGATTTCATCTGCTTTTTTTTCTCTTTTTACCGTAAAAAATTTAGCCTCTAGGGACGCAAGTTCTGAGGTGAAGAAGCGTTGAAATTTTACATTGATCTTCCGTCCGTTGAAAATTTAAAATTGATGGACAAGATGAAAAGGGGTTTTGCTAATTCTCATCAATCGAATGATTCTCTTAAAGATGCAAATGCTAAGCGCAAATACCACAATTTATTAGAAGATTATTTGGAGCTGCAAAAGGTCGGATCTTTATTTTTCTATTTCTCTTTCTTTAATTATAGTCATAATATGAATATTTGATAATTGATGAAATATTTGATATGTTATATTTTGTTTTGATGTAAATATTTATTGTAAAGTTTGAAAAAAGAATATCATAAACAGTAAAAGTGTATATGTGATTTTTTTTTTCTTTCACTCTCACACACTTCGTTTTACTACCTTAACCATTTGGATCCTACGTTCTGACACTCTTATAAGTAACCTTTTGCTTCTTTTCCTAGATAATGATAAGGAAGAATAAACTTGGATTTATAAGTTGAGAAAAAATTTATATATATGAACTTTATAATTCTATTATTAAATTTTTCAATTAAAATATGATAGATATATAGTTATTTAATAATAATATAATTTTTATATATAATTGTATAATTTTTCAATCGAATATGATATACTTGTAATCTTTTAATTAAAAATTTTAATAATAAATATATAAAAAATTAAACTTAAATTTAATCATTTTAAATTCAAAGTAAAGAAAGAGAAATAATTTTCCTGTTCGTTAGATGAATTTTATTAGGGGTTTTGATGAGTGCAAATTTTTTTTTGTTTGCTTGGCTCCATTAGATTCAAACTTAGGACTCCAATACCACAGATGGAGTACTCATTAGAAACAACTTCAATATCATTAAATCAAAACTCATTAGCCACCAAGTACCTTTTCTTTATCTACAAGCTAATTGATTTTCACGAGTTGTGACGATGTTGCAGGAGTATGTCTCAAGGAAAAGGAAAATTCAAACGGCGAAACAAAAAAGAGAAATACTTTTGGATGAAGTTGGGTACGAAAGATGCAGGGTTCATCCGTGGTTATGTTTGCTTTATATTGAATAGTTCTGTGACCCAGTGTTTTCTGTCTTAGGTTTCTGAAGCAACGGTATGAATACCTAATAAATTCACAATTCTCCAAAGCTGGTCGAATGCTTGGTCTTCATCAAAACGCAGATATCAATGTGGCTGTTAGAAAGGAGATGAATAACACTGTCAATGGGGTTAATGAGGTATTGACTTTGCTGCGAAACTCGTCCTTTTGTGTTTTCAATGTGAAGGTTTTTTGGACATAGAACCCAGGAATTAATATGACTTTGTTTCCTTCGATTTATGATAACAACAACGTTGAGGTCATTCCTTTAATGCAGAATGACAGAGAACAAGAACGCAAAGGGAAGGAGGATCATGCGTGGAAGACTCCCACAATAGAAAATAAGCGTAAGAATGTGATTAACGAAAATGAAGGGAAAATAACATGGCAAATAAGGGAGATTTGAATAACATGTTCTGCAGAAACAAATTCTGTAAATACTTGATATTTCCCACATTTGTGTTGGGAAAATTTTGTCGTCAAGTACAGGCACTCTTTTCTTAATTATCATGCTTGTTACATGAACAACGTGAGCTCTTGTTAGCCTTTTTTTTTGGTTTTAATTCAATATTGTGGTTGTCTTGCCGCATTTCACTTCTTTAAGAATTAATCTCGATAGCAAATCTCTTCCGCGAGGGACTTAGGAGGCATCGTTAGATCCCATAGTGAATTAGATAAGCTACCAAATTTTGAATGTAATATAGGTATCATTACCATTAGAGTATAGAATCAGATACCAAATTTTTACATATATTTGGAAAAGAATCATATAATCCCCTCAAAAAGAATAAAACTCTCACGAAGAAATCTGTGACTACCTCTCACTATCTCAACACCTAATAAAATGGAGCCATTCGCATCAGAAAACCCACATAGCCAATACTCCTAGAGCTGCCATTAGGCCACCCTGCAGAGCTGTGGCGCTGCTAGTGGGAGCAACAGCAGGACCTTCGAAATCCACCGGAGAAGGTGCCGGAGAAATACCGGTGTACCGGTGTCTCGGAGTGAGAACAACCACAACGAGCTTTTGGCCCTTCTCACAGTGCCCCTTTGCTCCACTAATGAAATAGAATGCCCCAGGACGGTCAAGCTTCACCTTAGTGTTGCCATCATTATATTCTTTAGTGGGGTTGGAGGTACTGCAATTAGCATAATCTTCCTTGCTTACTTGCAAAACTGAATCTCTCTCACCATCATACTTCCACGCTGATCAACAAAAACGGAGATACTATTAAAAACTTAATCTTTACAAAAAAAAAATACAGAAATGGGTCGGAAAAAGGTTATGAAATTGAATGAACTTACCAAGATGGTCGCCAACTTGGAAGCGGGACTTTTCAGCCCATTGATTGAGAGAGTCAGATTGAGAAGATGGGATATTCCATGCATCTGCCTTGCCTCCGACCAAGATTTCCCTAGCTGCAGATAGGCCAAAGAGAAGAAATAGAAGCAAAAGAGAAGCAGCAGCCATGGATTCTGAAAACTGAAAAGGAGCTTGTGAGAGCGTTTTTGAGTTTTCTATCCCACAGATGCAGAGAGAGATGTTTGTATTGCAGCAAGGAAAGAGGCGTTTGGAGTATATTTATGGTTGACGAGGGAAGAAACTAGCCGTTAAAGACTTGAGAGACAGCGTGAAGGGGGGGACCCTACCAAAACCGCTGGCACAATATATGGAACAGTGGGGGCCACTTGCCTTGTAACGGTCAGATTCTGCCCATCTTTGTGAAAATTGTAGAAACAGACAAACTGTGCAATTGTCAGTGGAAACGGTGGATTTCCGTTTCTCGGCTTGCTTCTCAACAGTCGTTCAGCTTCGATTCATTATAGCCAACCATTAACGTCACTTTTAAAAAAGGCTTCTTATTCTTAGCATCTAGTAACTTCTTTTTAAGACTTGATTAAAACTGTCAGTGCCTTAAAATCAAAACTTATTATTCCGGATCCATTTGTTTTGTCAAGAAGTTTTTTTTTCGCGGTGTTTGTTTCATTAAAAAAAGAAACTTTTTCTAATACTATAGGTTTTACTTTAACCTTTTAAATTATTTATTTAAAAATAAAATTAAAAAATATTTTGAATATAACTATAGGTCTTTGTTACCAGCATTTTTGTCACTTACCACTGCCATCGTGAGAAAAAATTCTCTTCGTTTTACATTCCTTCGATTTTTCCTTTGGTAAATTTGAAGAGAAAAAAAAAACAGATTTGTATTCTTTGAAGTTGGTAAAATAGAAGCGAGAGATAGAAAGAAAAGAAGGAATGTGAGATGCAAAAAGATTGAGTTCATACAATAAGACAGTAAATGAGACACTTATTCAATATACTTTTTCGTCTCTCTTTTTCCTTCTAAATTTACAAGAAATTGGAAGAGAAAGAAATGGCTCCTCTTCTATCATCCTTACTTATGCTATGTGTGGTTTGAGAAAATTGGGAGTAAGAAGAAAGAAAGGAAAAACATTCCCATTGTCTTTGGCATAAATATTTTTATACTATCAAAATAACAATTTAAAAATGCAATAAATCTGGACCCAAGCTTGAAACAAGAATTTTATTCGAAACACAAAAAAGATCCAAACTGAACCCTAGACACAATTATTTGGTCTAAGCTCATACATATGTAAGAATTTTAAAAATGAGCCGAGGTTTGGACGTGAATTTAAAGTTTTTCCTGCTTTTTCCTTAAAAGTTGATTCGTATTTTGGGATAATTATGAGTATGATATTACAATTTCTATTGCTTGACCGATAACAATATATTTTCCCCATATTCGAACCCATATCTTAAGGAGCAACAAATTCAAACCTCATACCTTTCTAAAATTTATAAAATATGTTTATCCCCAATCCGTAATTTATTTATCTGGAAAATTTTAAAATAATTTTTTATCAAATTAAAATTTTTTTATTGAAAATTTATTCATATAATATATTAATATAATTTAAAAAATGCCTTTTAGATTTTTTTTTGCACTATTTCCTAATCTATCAAATTGAAATAAATATAGATACACACGAACTATACTACCTAAACCTGAATTCAAACTTTTAAAATTGCCGAAACCCAAGTCTATTTTTGTTATCTCTATATCCAGACCTAAACAAACAATTGTTTTTTTTAGTATTTATAAAATTTGAGTATTTTGCTCATCTCTATCTATAATCAGATATACGTATTGCCACCCAACTTCGACGTTATCACACACCACCATATCACCATCTACTACAGCCATGTAGGCTCAATTGTTATTTTTTTTAATATAATTCTAACCAATTTTAAAATAAATCTATTAAATTTTGTTTAACAAAATATGCAATAATTTTTTTTTTAATTTTCCTTCAAAACAAACTCAAACCATAGGGACAGTTGTAAGATTATTTGATTACAAAATAAAAACTGTAGCTACATTCTGCAAAAATGTATTTATCTATTTTGGCATAGTTAGCGTTAATTTTGTTTCCTATAATTATTGCTAAACTATAATTTCTTAAAGATAAAGACATCCTATTTCTCACAGGTAATTTTGTATGGTTATTTTGAAACGAGCAGGGAGAAGAAAATGAATTAGTTTAATTTGGTGGAGTGTGCAAGAAATTCTTAACAAATTGTATACTATCGAAAATACTTTACTATAGTTTTGACAAAATATATTTAACAAAGAAAGTGTTTTAGAGTATTTTTAACATATTTTCATAGATCTTTCTCCTACTTTAGCTAATAGACACACAAGCATATATATATATATATATATATAAAGCTGGGGACCCTTTAACTTGTAGTAACAATAATTTTATTTTATTATAAAATATAATTTTTAATTTTTAATCAAATCCCATAACACCTTATAAACTTTGATAAACTTTTAATGAAGCATTTAAAATATTATATATATATATATATATATATATATATATATATATATTAGACTTAGGTATAATTTTCTTATATTTTTGTTAGATTAAAATAATAATTTGATCTTTTAAGTTTAGAGTGTTTTAAAATAATTCATAAAAAGTTTTAATTATCTCATAAAAAGCTCTTTTAAATAATTTCCGTTAAGATATTAACGTTCATTAATTTTTAATATTGATGTAGGATAAAATACACATAAACCTCTTAAAATTTTAGTCAATTATATATAATCCTCATTATTTTTTAAAATTTAAACTTAAACTCCCTAAATTTTTAGTTTTTGACCATCAACTCTTTGCCATTAATACATTCGTTGACTCAATAACAAAATTTGTCACATTAAATTAAATACAAACACTTAGCATCTTACACGGAATCATAGTTATTTTAGTAATTTCAAGCTAGGTTAAAACCCATAGCTTCACTCTGCCAATTTATTATTCTACAATGAAGCAAAATGCATAGCATGCTCAAGTCCCACGCATCTCCTCTGTTCGACGTTTCTACTTCGCAAAGTTTCGACTTCCTCTCCAATTCCATTCACACAGAACAGAGCTTCAAACACTACCCTTCATTTGCAACATTGTAGTGTCATCCTCTAAAGCATGCTCTCACCAATTTTGGCATTCCTCGCTTCCCAATTGATTATCACGATTTAACGTCTTGCCCATAAACTCTATCAGTTGCGATATCTAGATTCCGCAATCTAACGTCTTCTCATACAAGCATATGAAATTGCCCTTCTGCGGTCATTGCTGATTATTGGGTATAAAGTTCAAATTTTGTACTGATCCATGGTATAAAGTTGAGAATTAATTTTATTACTGAATTCACTTTCTGTATACTTGATGATCTCTTTATTCTCTCCTCTTTGCGCCCGAATGAACTGTTGCTTTGGTGAAAGATTCATATTTAGTAGTTTGTACATTGTGCTTAGTTTTGATTGTGTTAGTTATAATTAAATTTATTATTTGATTTATTATTATTTCATATGTTTACAACTTACAATTTGTATTTAAACTAACTACTAGTTTGAACATATCTACAATCTGTTTACAATTTTAAACTAAACCTATCCTTATAAATGAACTTGTTCAACCATTCTACTAGTATTGCACTATTGCTTGTTTTAAATTAAAGCTATCTTATTAGTATTATACTGGTGCTTGTTTAAAACTATTCCTTGTATTGGGATTGTTTTTGCTTCTTTGTGTAAAACTAATTTAAACTAAGGCTATCCTATTAGTATTGCACTAATATTGTTTTTGCTCCTTTATATTTTCAGATCACTACTATTGCCATTTAAATTTGTTATTAGTGTAAGGTACATTATTAGGTATATTAAATTTCAAAGTAGCCAACAAATTTTAAAGAAACCAATGATAACTGTTAACTCAACAGAAGAAAGCTCTGTTTTATTTTGTTTTGTTTTTTATAATCTTTATCACTTAGGTTTAAGATATGCATGCATATAACTATTTCTTAAGTCTATATATATATATATATATGTTTACATGTGTAGAACTTTTGTATTTATTGTTGTGTATAAGCAAGAAGTTCAAGATATATTTTTTAAAACTTGGTCTAATTAGATTTACAAATTGTACAATAAAATTTTCCTATTGCATAGTAGATTGTAAAGTAGTTTTATATCATTTTTTTGAAACTCAACAAAATTAGATTTGCCAATTTATATAATAATAAATTTGACGTCAATTATAGTAACTAATCCTTGTTAAAGTACAATGAATATACAAGCTTTAACTTGGATATAGTGTCTCTTTATTGCTTCCACCTTTCAATTTACATATACATATGCTTTCTTTCACATCCATAGAGTCTGATAGTAAGGACATTATTTTTTAGAGAAATCACATATTAAATAAATTACATTAACCAACTTTTATAGCTTGCACTTTTTACTATAAGAGGTAGAACAATTTTTCTATTAGAGCTGTTCATGAGCAGAATCGGATAATATATTTAGTAGATTCGATATCTGACTCAATTAAGACATTAATTTTATTTTTATACCCGTGGCTTGACTCAACCTAAACTAACTTAGTTTTATGTCAGGGTAGAGCGGGTTAAGATCACCTAGGCCAATTTTTTTTTTCTCATAAACTAATATTTGCAATGTAAAAATATCTCTTTGCATACTCATAAATATAAATTTCAAAATAATAGGTTTTTGAAACTCTCATGTTTTGATCAATAAAATAATTTCAACAAGAAAATAATCCAATTTTATCAAGTAAAACACAAGCTACAGTAGCATAATTAACTTTTGGTAAACATGTATTTTCATTGCTCAACAAAAAAATATTAATAAACATACACATCAATGACAAAAACAATGAAGAAGCATGAGGGTTTGGATGGGTAATGAAAGTTGCAACTAGAAAAGTATAAAATGGTAAAACGTTAATAATTAAAAAAAAAAGTAACTATTGAGCCAACCTGGACAGAACATATTTTTGCCCGTGGCGTGGGTCGGCTAGACCCTATATAGTTTTGTTAAAATTATACTCATTTATATTTTTGATCCGACCTTATTATACTACGTTATGACAAGCCTCTCAAGCTAATTGGGCAGATGAACACCCTTATCTGCTATTGCAACTTTTCAATTATTACAATGGGTAATTACAAAAAAGAAAAATGTTCATCACAATTGACTTAATGATTGTATACTAAAAAAAGAGAAAATTACATCTAGAAACTTGAAGTCTATAATATTTATCTTGAAGAACTTATTACTACTATTTTAAACAAAATTATCAGTAATAATAGATATTTCAGAATAAATATTATAAACTTTAGATCTCTAAGTATTAAAAAAAACACTAGCATCTACACATCTTAAAACCCTAACTACTACTAGCTTAGCGCCATCTTATCATCATATCCACCATCGGAGCTTTGAATCATTCACGGAATGCTGACTTGTGAACTCCACAACTTACACGCCTAATTCTGGTATATCATTTCTTTCTTTCTTTCTTTTTCCTTTTTCCCTTATTTTGGGAGGACATGTTGAGTTATCACTTTCTAGAAAAAAAATAAGAATAGTTGCCACATTAGTGGTACAATTGATGGACAACTAATACGAATTTTATTTAAAAGGATTTTTTTATAAGATTATTTGAAAATGACAAAATTGCATATAACCTCCATGAATTTTAAATTATATGCAAATAATTTTTTAAACTTTAAAAGTTGACAAAGAATCTTCCTAAACTTTAAATAATATATAGATAATTTGCTTGAACTTTAGATATTTGTAAATAATCTCTCTAAACTATAGAAATGTGCAAATAATTCTCTTAAAAAAGATGACATATGAAGAGGGTTATTTGTGAATAATTCAAAATTTAGATGGTTATTTGTAAATAATTCAAAATTTAGAGGAACTATCTGCACATATCCGAAATTCAGAGAAATTATCTATATATTATTCAAAATCCAAAAGGATTCATTACAAATTTTAAAAAGTTCAAAGGAATTTTTTGTATATGACCTAAGATTTAGAAAGATTATGTATAATTTATTTTTTGAAAATTTAAGAAATTATTTCAAAATATTTTAAATTTAAAGAATTATTTTAAAACTATAAATAAAATTAAAAAAATAAATCACAATTTTTATCATTTCTATTATTTTTTTTAAAAAAAAATTAATTGTATAATGTTAAACTACAAAAATATATATTTACAAAATTTATATACTTATTATATTATTATTAAAAATTATATTTTTATTATAATTTAATTAAAATTTTTAATAACAAAAATATAAAAAATTACATATAATTTTATTTTCCAAATTTTAACTGATAATCACTAAAAATTAACCATTCAATATCACATAAGCAAATCCGGACTCTCACATAAGTGGACCATTCAAAAGACTTAAAAAGCGAGCATGCTTGGAGACACCTAGCTGCTACGTGCTAGGAAGACATCACCCTGCTCTCGGACGTGGCAAACAACGTGTTCCTCTTTTTCTTGTTTGGAAGCGAAATGAAAAGAAATGAATAGAGAGAGGAGGAGGAAAGAGAGACATGGCTGGAGAAGAAGATTGGAGGAGAAAAGCAGACACACACAAGATGAGTGCAGAGGAAGTGAAAGCAGCAGGAGTGGAAGCCTCGAAGAGACCCCCTGGCCACCATCCTGGAGAAGTTCTTCACCAGAGGCGAGCCCTTCCCTTCAGTTTCACCACCATGACTGTAACAGGTTTATTTCTGACAGCCGCCATTGGATATTTCGTCTTATACGTCAAGAAGAAGCCCGAAGCCACTGCCAAGGATGTTGCTAAGGTTACTGTTGGAGTTGCAGAGCCCGAGGAGACTCGACCCCGCAAATAGTTCCACTGCCTTGCGATCCTTGTGTTATTCTAGTGTGAAGGACTCTCTTATCTTTTCTCCATGTCCTTTTTAAAAAAACAAAAAACAAAAAACAAAAAAGAACTCCGAGGGACAAAGATCGCCTAGTTTGTTCTCCACACACCAAGCCATAAATTCCGAGTCTTTTATCCGTAATAAGATTTCCTTTTTCTTTTGGCAGTCAGTATTATGAATTCGACCGTGTTCAAATGTTTTCAGGTGTGATTAAACGTAGTGTTTTGATCTCTTTCTCTTTCGCTCTTTCTTAATATATAGAGAATCATCATCGTAACTTTGTTTACCTTTTTATACCTAGGTTAGAAAGATTCCATTCTAATATCCTATTCCACATTTTCCATCCTTATTTGTGAGTGTAATTGCAAAACAACGTCGCGAGAAGGCCTTTGAGCCGTGCATGCCATCACACTCTTCAAAGAGTTGAGGTTATCATCCATCATGAGCTTATGATTGTCGAAACTAGACACAAGTTATCCAGATCCTAAGTGTAATGACTGGTTGTCCCTAATGAAGTGTCCTCTGTAGAACATCAACTTGTGCCATGGTACTGTCTTTTAAGATTCTCCGAGAATAACGCAGAATACAGCCGATAATATAGTGCAGGTTACCCAACAATCTTTACTCAAGGATCCTACTTTGAAAATTTTCAGGCAAGTAAAAGAGACTGAAACAAAAGAATCATGGCGTCTTCGCAATTCAAAATTGTATAGAATAGGTTACATTTGAACATGATAGTACCTGAATTTCAAAAACCTTACACAAACTTTCTTGGTCCTTCAAGAAGTATACTAGATCAATCCGAACTAATTACTATAACATTAATCAATTTTCACCGACGAGTATATGAGCCTTGTGAACCAGAAGCATGCATAGAATCCGATGGTACCGGTCAGCACAAAAAATGCATAAGAAGCTATAAGCATGTACCCGAAGTATAAGATCCCAGATACCATCTTTGTGATTTCAAGCTTGGTGAAGAAGTAGAATGTCGCATAAAGGAATAGGTAAAGTGCAGAAGAGCCAGATGTCAGGTATGAACGCCACCACCACAAGTAATCCTCACTGCACAACTGGAAGTAGCAAAGCACAATGGTTATCTCTGCACAAGTGACGATCAGGATTGCGAAGACCAAAAAGAGGAAACCGAAGATGTAGTAAAACTGATTCAACCAAATTGAGGTGAGGATGAAGAAGAGCTCAATGAAAACGGCTCCAAATGGGAGTATTCCCCCAATCAGAACTGAGAAGACCGGGTTCATGTACCAGGCCTGCTCAGGGATCTGCCTCGGGATTTTGTTAGTCTTCACGGGATTCTCAATCGCAGGCTTCTTGAATCCAACATAGCCACCAACAAAAACAAGTGGAACCGAGATCCCAAACCATAAAAAGATCAGAGCAAACATAGTACCAAAAGGCACGGCTCCAGATGATTTTTGGCCCCATATGAGAGCATTTAGTACAAAGAAAATGGAAGAGACAATTGCAGGAAACATGACTGCAGTCCTGAAGGCAATTTTCTTCCACTCCGATCCTTTAAACATTTTGTATAAGCGAGCTGAGGAGTACCCAGCAAAAAGTCCCATGAAGACCCAAAGCAAGAGCATGGCTGTCATTAGCCCACCTCGGTTTGATGGAGAAAGGAACCCGAGTACGGCAAACATCATGGTTACTAGTATCATTCCCAAAAACTGAACGCCGGTTCCAACATAAACACACAGCAAGTCCGGGTTGTTCGGCGGCCTAAAGACATCCCCATGGACAAGCTTCCAACCAGTCTCTTCTTGGGCTTCTTCTTGCGTCTCAAGCTCATTGTACTTTGAAATGTCACGGTAAAGCGTGCGCAGCATTATCATTGCCACCATGCCCGAGAGAAAGAGAACAATCATCAATGAATTTACAATTGAGAACCAGTGAATTTGGTCATCACTCATCAGCAAATAGGCATCCCATCTTGAAGCCCACTTTACATCACTCTCCTGCAGCAGAAGGTTAAAGCAGCTCTTATGAATAAGGCCCCACAATTATCTTTCAAATCAATAGTAATAATATCAACAAGACTCAGTTTTATTTAAGAAAAAATGGTAAGTTTAGACAAAATTAATAAATAGCCCACTAATACGAGAGATCAGAATGCCCATTTAGAATAGCTATGGCCACGGGAAATTTGGCTCGTTATCTAAACTTGCTTGCCCAATCAATACATATATCTAGTCCTTGGCTCATGCAGGCTAATAAACATTGGCGACAAGCTAAGAAAGTGTATATATATACTATTATATCATCTCCATAACCTCACCTGGAATTCAACATCATATGTGAACATTATCTCCTTGTTCTCTTCAACCTCCTGAGGAGTGTTGGAGTTAACAACTGTGCGTTTAGTATGAGGATCACATGTTGTCAATCGGGTCTTGTCATCCCATTTCCCTTCATATTCATGTTTAACACTGCACAATAACACTCAGATTAAGAAAATCAATAATAGATGAATCAGTTATCAATAGGAATGAATATGTAGAAGAGGTGGGCTCAAAATCAGTGACCTGAATGGCTTAACCTCAAAACCCACAATTCTGGCCAATTCAGTTTGCACATCTCTATGATACTTGACAGTAAACGACAAGTGGTTGTGGATAAAGTACTTCTCCTCTTTGCTCTGAGCATCTAGACAAAGTTAGCACAAGGAAATAAACGACATTCACAACAGCAGACACATGCTAGAAAATAATAAGTATACCCCGCTATATTGCCCTTTGAGCCCAACATGGAAACCAAGCTGATAAACAGTAGAATCCTGATCCACCCGCTTTAGAGCAACAACAAGAGGAAGGTTATCTAGGATCCTGCATATAAAAGGATATATCAAAATTGTGATGGAACACTGGCAGAAAAATATAGATCAGTTACTGGCATGCATACATGTTCACCCGATACTCATCATCAATCTTCTCTTTAAACGCCTTTGCAGTTTTGGCATCAAGTTTAAGCTTACACACAACATTGCACATTTGTGGCTCACGCATTTTGAACTGAAAAATGTCTCAAACTTAGAATCAGCTGCAAACCATTAAAAAAATCAACAGGCCAGATATAACGTGTAAAATAAAACTAACCACATAGAGAGAGTTTTCAATGCGGTCACCACGAAGCACTTCACCAAGATTTTCTGCGCTATCCACTATTTTTTCTGGCTTACAATAAGGAAGTGAATAATATGAGTAAGGCAGCTGAGTCTTTGTTGATGTTAATTTGTTTACTTTCACTTGCAATGTATCTCCCTGCACCAAAGAAATATAAAAATAGTCTGTTAGGACATAGATCTATGGATTTATTGCAGATATTCATTCAATTTGAGCATAACAGGTGCACATGACAAAATGACACATATCGCATTCAACAAACTAAAACCTTTACTTGTTTACTATAGAAAAATCCTGCGCACACAGCCAACAAAATGAAAGCCAACTTTAAGAGGGGTTCCAATCAAAACAAGATAGATTTTATCCGCTTTATACACTCCATCAGTTGTTATGAAGATTGCAGAGTGATATTAAGGGATAGTTCAACCAGGCCCATGCGTGTAATATGAAAAACCATACAACCTCACTTGCCATTCCTGCAATCCATCATCTTTAAGGGACAGCTGGCTATTTCTATAGAAATTTTATATCTAAAGCTCCAAACCCCACATAATTCCTCAGCAAAATCCCAAATCTCTTTCCAATTTCAAAAAAGAACGACAAACAATCATATATGATCCAAAAGACCCTCAACAAGTAAACATTGGCATCGAAACCATATGTTCAGAGAGCAATTATAGTGCAATGTTGGCTAAATTGCTAACAAGAAAATGAAGGACAAATATTGGAAAATAGAATTTCAATTTTTACAATCCTCGGAATCCCAGGACGCATAAATACACGCAAAAAAAAAAAAAAAGACAACACCAAACTCGACGATACACAGTGGACGTTTTTCAATAAGGCGATCTAAAAGAATTGAATTTCCAACATTCTATACACTTCCCACGCCCCCTTTTTCATTCTCACAATAAGGGGAAAAAACCTAGTATCTGTTTTATCTAGCACAGATCCTAGATTTGAACACAGATCAAGAAGTTTATATGCGTCCAAGAACAAATGAATATGTGAAAGAGAAATGGAGCTGACCTTTTGAAAATCCTGCGGCGCGACGCCAGGGAGATAGAAACAGTGAGCACCACGGAGGAGAAGCAGAAGAGTCGCAGCCAACGTCAGAGTACGGAAGGCGAGAGATCTCCAAAACGCCATGGCGCTAGAGATCGAGAGGGGAGGGATGTAGATCTAAAGAGAAGAGGTGCTCCTTTAAATGGTTGTTATGTCCGTCGTGTGTTATAAGGGGGAAGAACAAGAAAGACAGCGCAATGGCGACTAGAGAGAAGACTCTCCTGTTACAAGTTGGGCACGGTTACCCCGCTCTACTTATCTAATAGTGCCACGTTAGTGCTTCGAGTTGGATCTGACCAAAAACGATTACATTTTCAACATTGAGGGGAGGGCAGGATCGTAATTTTGAAAAATATGAATCAGGAAGGAACCTCCCAAAGCTTCTTATTTTCTACGTCATACTCAGATCTGCGAGTGCGGGAGAGAAAAATAATTTCTTAGAAAATAAATAAATATTGCAAAACGCTACTATGCCTCGGATCTGGAAGTTTCCTGTGAAATGAAATTCAGCGAGTGCCGTAAATATTTTTATACGCCTCGATATCCAAATTTTGTCACTTGGTAATGTAATAAATAGTGGTGAATTTATCAAAACATTTTTCGAAATTTGAAGTATCCAATAAAATCAATGTTTGGAAAAAAAAAATATTTTTGATGCCCTTTTAAAATTCTCTTTACGTCGTTAAAATTTTGAATCGTTGAAATGGCATTTACTTTTTTTTTGAACTCAACAAGCTTGCTTGAAATGGCATCTTCATCTTCGGTATTTTCATTGCGTTGCAGAACACAAATAATAAATTGCCGCCAAAACAAAAATCCACCGACAACAGCAAGGCAATTTTTTTTTGGGAAATGAAGGAACAATAAAGTAAGTATTGGGCCACTTAGGCCTCTTTTCCTTGTTGGGTCATCTTTTTGGCAGTTTATTTTCTGACAAGGCCCAATAACAGTTATTTGTTCTGTCGAACTTTACTTTTCAATTACCTGTCGAATTTCGACACATCGTATTGGGTAAGGTTCAGCCACTAGTCTCTGTTGTGTTTTCTGGAAACGGGCTCAGCATGGGCCATTCGGCCACTCCAATTAACGTTTCCTTGTGGCTAGGAATCCAACTATAAAATAAGAGGACCTTGATTTTTGGATCGCTTAAAAAACCTATTTAATATATGAATATGAGATATTTTAAAATTCTCATATTATTTATAGTAAATAAAAAGGTATTATTTTTAATACATTTCTTGCTTAAATAGATTTCACGTAGGTAAGATGTTAAAATGTATGGGAGTATAATGCATATGCATTATTTACTCATTCCGTACCTTTACATTTAGAAACATTGTGGCAAGCCGTAAAAGCAGTTATTGTATATACAGTGATAATATTTGAACTTGTACATTCATTAACAACGTAATTGAGCAACCGTTCAATAATTTGTATCAAGATAACATCATTGCTAATAATAGAATGATGATATCGTTTTACTTTACTTCATAATCAAATAAAGCCATTCATGTCGTGATAATTAACTATAATCGTGACAATTAAAATCCCTCCAATTTATTTAAAAGAAAAAGTAAAAATGCAAATGACAGAAGCAAAAATAACTTATTTTTGACGAAAGTTATATGGATTAATCGTGGGAGCCTAAAAGAACGTTAGAAATCGAGAAAATCTATTATGTTCTTCTTAGTCAAATAATTTGGAATTTGAAAAAGTTTGAAATATTGGAAAAACTCATTAATTTTTTTTATTTGACTTTAAAAAGAACTATATAACTAAGATTTAACAACTCTTGACTCAAAAATTTTGAAGTACTAAATTCGTGGGTCATTTTTATTTATATTTGTCTTTTTTAAATTCAATTTTTATCCAATATAAAATTTCTTTCAACTCTCCCTTCCAGCTGAGCTGAACACAAATTTGGAAAGCAAAGGTTGCTCCAACCAGGAAGCATCATTAAGGATCGGGACGTTCCATCATTGATTTGTGATTTGAGATGCCATTATGCCCACGCCTAATCCCACTACATTATTTCCTCCTTAACAACCACACATGCGCAGATGATTTGACTCATGGTTCCCACCTCTTTTTATTTTAGTTTTAAACTATGCTTGGACATAATTAACCACCATGCGTCTTGTAATTATGCTATCGTCTCCTCTTGGCCTCGTTGCTCTTATGCCTCAAAAAGAGGCCCCAGGGGATAATAATAATAATAATAATAATACGGCGAAAGTTTTCAAGAATGGCATAGTGTCGCCATTTACCCTTCTCATGATTAGAAGATTTTGTGGACCCATCTGGAAGCCACTATCACACATGCCATCCCATTATGGGTACGTAGCTTCATCTCATTGTGTCCTTTTAATATAAATCTAGAGTACATTATACCTCGCACGTTGAGTCCTACTTCACTCTAAACAAATATATGCTGCTGCGGGAGTTTGAGCCTTAAAATAGGACTACCTATATGGATCAATTTATTAATATAATTTTCATCTAATTTATTTTCTTTTAATATTCTCTCACATTTATACTCAATAGATACAACCACAGTGGAGCATGGATTCTCTTTAATTTATGAGAAAATAATGTATGAGAGATAAAAAGACATAAAGGGATGGGACTTCTATAAGTTGATCCGTTTTTGAATCAGAGAAAATTTGCTGACAGCATAGTGATATAACGCATAATGCTTTTGTACGTGCTTGTTTTCCGGAGATAATTGAGTCTACAAGTACTTTAAGTACACTTGGAGTTAACCAAGCTCGGTCAATTTGGTTCAAAGGATCACAATGTCTAACATTCAAAATTTTGTTTACCATAATTTGCGGGTCTTCATTTTTGATTTTCTGATGCTTGGTGGAGCAGTTCTTGCTGAATTATTTGGAAATGAAGAGGGACGAAGTCGTTGGAGAAAAGGAGGCGAGGGATGGGAAAAAGAAGAGGTTGAGAGAGAGAATATAAAAAAGTGGAATTGGTCAAAGTGAATTGAAGAGGAGGACAGAGAATGAGTAATACTAATAGGCCTTCCAACCCTAATCTGACAGCGCCACCCCTAGAGATGTAACAGCGAGAACATGCGCGCCAAGTGTTTGAGAAAGGTACCGTTCCATTTCCATCAACACATGCATCACGCTCCATTCTAATTGTACATGGTCCCTCTCATCTTGTTTGTAATCCATTGTCTGAAACGGTATATAAAGAATTGGATGTGGAGAAAAATAAAGAACATCGCAATTCGTATAGGTGGTCCTGAGAGCGATGGAAGACTGTATCCTCGCCTTTTAAATGCGGAGACCACCACATATCTGCCGGGAAAGGGTTTCTGTTGGAGAAGAGTGTTATTAGGATAAGGAGATGAATCAACCAACTTAATAAAACTAGGGGGACCCTTTCATTTATGGCATAAACTGATTGGATGCAAAGGATGCTACCACCTGAAGAAATTCTTCTACCTATATTTCACCTACCACGTTATTAAATTAAATTATATAATTAAATCTTATTTAATATTTTATGTATAAGATAATATTATAGTAAATAATAAAATATAAATTTCATGTAATATTTTATTTATGTGATAATACTATAATAAATAATAAAATATGAGATTTATTATAATATTATGACACAAATAAAAATATATTATTTGAAATTCAATTTTATAATTTTATTTTATTTTATTCGATAATAAATATATATAATGTGGTATAATTAAGAATTTTTCAAGAAATAAAAAGGTACTCTTTCTTTGTCCAACCCATTTTTTGGTATGTGATATTCGTGTGTGTATGTGTATTTGTTAATATTATAAAATGACATTGAGCATATGCATTTATTTCACAAAATAAAAAAATTAAGTGACATTTTACAACAGTTGTAGATTTCTCTTATCCAGTAAAAAGTAAACATATATATCTTTTTTGTTGACCTTAAAAATAATTAAAACATGTTTGGTTAAAAAATATTACGATAAAAGAAATATAAAATATTAATAAGTGAGAATATGTGATATAAAAAATAATTATTTTATTTATATTTTTTAAAAAATAATTTAATAAATAAAATAATAAATATAATAATATAATAACCATTATATAAATTATATAAAAAGAATGTATTTGGAACTTCGCAAGCCAAACGCAGGTTTCACTAATTCACTGTCTTTGAGATGAATACTTGTCACGTTTTGGGTGACGTAATAAAATAATTATATTTTGCTCCTTTGATATATTACAACTCAAATAACTCCTTTGATACGCATAAAGTTTAGTATAAAAATAAAATAAGAAATATGATTTTATAAATAAAAAATTATTATAATATTTTTATTTTTAATAATTAAATAATAATTGATATATAATATTAAATAATACTTAAAAAATAAAAATAAAATTTATCTTAATTTTATTTTTTCTTTTTTGTTTTCCACCGGATACCAAACATGTTGTTAGATTGATGCAAATCTCTATTTAATAAACACTTTTAATTTGATGTTGCTAATTAGAGTTTTTGATTTGAGAATTAAGGTTAAATTTATGAATTTAGAAATCTGAATAAAATCATTTAGACTGAGTGTTTCATATCATCCGTTGAGTCCAGAGCAACGTTAGCCCACTTTTGTCTATAAATAGGTAAACAGTGGTTGTTATCTTAAGTGTTTTATGTTGCAAAAATACAAATTCAACCGTTGGGTGAAGGAAACGAAGATGGTCTCTGATATTAAATGGATGCGGGAGGAATAAAATACCCGAACTTCAAATTTCATAATATCTATAATAAAAATATTATTATATAATATTTATAAAAATATGATAAATATTAAAAAAAGATTATAGTATTTTTTACATTGCATTCATAATACCAAACATACTCAGGAGAGCTGTTTACGGGAGCCAAGAGAATTGTAATACCCGTTAAAAGGTCTCACGTGTCAATGAAATATATAAATAGGGATAGTAATGGAGGATATATTAAATATAAATACCATAGTTCCGTCTCAGAAGCTAAATAATTGTTGAAACTAGTGACTATTGCTCAAAACAGCATTAAGAAAATAAATCATTACTAATTTTATGTACCATAAAAACGATCAAAGGTCTCCTATATAATCTCAACATTTAGTAACTTAATTAAGGTTGTTAGTGAGATCGACATTATTCACTTTTTCATTTTGGTCATGATTTGCGCTACAGGACCACATTTTGTTCAGGATTTAAAAAAAAAAAAAATCTAAGAACATTCCAACGAGCTTCTCGGTCAAATTGTACACCGGCTCCAATTGATATTTCAGTGAAGTGTTGTTCAAGTTACTTTGTGTGTACTTTATTTATTTTATTTGTTTGACATGGTCAAAAATGGATCATTTAGATCGTTTACTTCCGAAATATAAGCCTCCTTGGAGTTTAAATCTGCTTGAATATGGATTATCCTAACACCAACTCTTGGGTAAAAATTTGTTGCTGGAAGTATTCTCAGTTTTGTTGATAATTGAAGGAAAGTTTGTGTGCTTATTTATATCGAAGCGGATCTTACAAAATTTTATGTTTCACGCAATTTGAACTATGATAATCAAAGCAATTCCACTCTTATTTACGGCAAAAACACTATAAGCAAAAAAATAAAAATAAATATTATTTAACTCCATATTTTTCTTTTTTTTTCCCCCTTTTATGAAAGAAAGTGAACGCTAAAAGGTTGTAATTAGTTTTTTTTTTCCTTTGCTTCCATAACAAAAATTGACAACTTAATTTTGAATCTTAAAATTTAAAATAATACTTAACTAATAATTAATTAATTAATTCCTTTGAAAGAATTGGATTGTTAGATCGGATAAGATTTCAACTCATTATGAACAATCTAAATTCCCACAATAATAATAACTAGAACTAGATAATTCTATTTTGTGGCTGTTGAATCATACCATATGGTTTTAGCAACAATAAAAATTACCGAAGTATAGTCTGACATTATATGAATCAGGTTCAAAGGATCTTGAAGTTGTATAGTTATTAGAGAGAGGGAGAGAGTGTTTTGTCTTTTTTTCTTTTTTCAACTAACCCCCATTCTTTTCCTCTGAAGTGAACTGCACACTCTAAAGAATGGTGAACTTGAAAGGATTTACGCTAGACATTATATATTTATATATCTATTACTTATACTTTTTTGTTGGGATAGAATTTCACAAATTTTATTGACATTTGGTATACTATTATAGCACATTTTATAATATCTTGAATGTCATGATATGTAGAAGAGTAATTATATGAACTTTTGATGTTTTTTTATTTTTAAGATATACACAATTTTTTTAAATAAAAAATTGTACAATACTTTAGTTCAAATTTAAACTTTTCGCTAAAATATTTTTTATTATTTTAAATATTTTTTTAACTTTAATAAAAAATAAAATATACTTTTTATTTTTATTCATAAATATTTAACAATAAAATTTTTTATTTTTTATTTTTATTTATTCATATTTAAATAAAATATATATTTTAATATTAAGGTTAATAGATAGTATTTTAGTTACAAAAATAAAATCAAATTAAAGTGTCTATTTTGAAAATATACGAAAGATCTATATAATTTTAATAAAATTAAAAGAAGATTCATATAATTTACTTTATAAAAAATAAAAATAATAAATTAAGCAGATCTTCTTTATATTTTGTCAAAATTGTATAAGTTCTTTATTTATTTTCAAAATATACACCATAATTTAATTTTAAAACTCTTAACTAAAATATTTTTTATTAACTAATTATACATATATGTACTATATCCAAATATACATAAATAAAAATAAAATAGAGTAACTTTTATTTTTACATATGAACAAATAAAAAAATAAATTTTATTTGCATAAAAATTTACAAAAAATGTATTTAGATTAATGAATGATATTTTAGCAAAAATAAAATAAAATTAGATTAAAGTGTAACTTGACATTTTGTTTTAAAATGAATTGTATATATTTTAAAAATAAATGAAAGTTTATGTATAATTTACACAAAATCAAAATATAAAAATCATAACATTTAACATGCATATATTTAATATGAAATAAAAAGAAAAATTATTCGAGATCCTTATAATTTTTTAGAATATATAATATCACCCAAAATAATATAATCTTAAATATAAAATATCAAGTTAGACTTCATATTTTAGATAGCAATCGGTCGTATTAAATTCCAGCATATCAAGTATTACAATCTTATTAAGACATTAGAATCAATGTAACCCTACCAAATTACTTGTGTTTGTCTTCGGATCAGAAAAACATCCGTTCATTTTCATTCCAATATGCATTTTCATTCTCGCACATCTCTGTCCTTCAAGTCTCAATTGCTAAGACAGCGATTTATCTCTCCATGAATGCACAAATTCAAGTTCCTAACTGCGTCATTACTCGAGCTTCCCGCCAAAGTTGGAAATATAAATAAAAATAAAAAATAAAAAATAATTTTAAAAATAAAAGTAATCCTTTTATCTTTATTTTAAAATACTTATAAAATAAAATGAATATTATTAAATAATAATTATATAATCATAATAGATATTATAAATTTTTTATTTTATTTTTCTTCCCTTCCCACTCACCAATTATGCCTTTTTACAGGTAACAAATTGCAAGTGCAAATGCAGATTCCTTCTATTCGTCTGGATCTAAATCTTCTGAAAGTTCGTTTAAGTTGAAGTGAAGAGAAAGAAAAAGATAAATAAATAAGTCTTCTCTCTAGTATGTGAGTCTCACGCACAGTGAGACCTATCTTTTTCTTTTTTTCTGTCTTCTCGCTTTGGCTTAAATATTTCTAGGAGATTTATTTCCCTATTCGTCTACCTTCCCTTTTAGATAGTAAAATAAGTTGTGTAGCGCGTGTATCAAATTAAAAAATATACTTGCAAGCTTATGATAAGTTGCGGACTTGTTAGCTTTTTGTTGTTTCATACCAAAAAAATATCCAATAATTTGACCAAATTGGGATTTTAACAACCATGCATTAGTGGTTTGATGTTGATATGTCCTTATGGCCGGGTCAATCTTTTTTTCCCAAAAAAAAAACACTCATTTTATTTTAAAAAATTATTTGTGTATAAAATAAATTTTAAATTAAAAATATGTAAAAATAAAAAATAATCTATATATGAAATGATTAGTTAATTTCGTTTTTCCTTCAATAGCAATAATTGAGAGGATTTTTTTTTCAAGTGGCGGTTTTGTAATGAGATAAGAAATTTTTTAGAAATTTTAAATAATGTATTTAACATTTTTTATTTTATCTTTGTCAATATATATTTTAAAAATTTAATGATTAAAAAATATGAATATATATATATATATATTTATTTATGAGAGAAGCACACTAAATGATAAGTTGCAACTAAATTTATTTACGAACCGAGTTTGTTAAAAGATAGACTTGGCTCGTAAAAATATTTACACAAATATTAGACTCAAGCCTGAGTTTAATCCCAAAAAAAAAAAAGTAAGCAAACTAGACTTCACCAAACGCGCCTTTTTTTTTTTTTTAAGTAATTCATTTTTGTACAAAAACCTTCCTACAAAAGCTATTACAGCAAAAGCGAGATAATATATGATCTTAATTATATGAAAGTTGAAGAGTACCAAATATTTTACAATATATATATATATATATATATATATATATATATATAAATCTCTCAAAAAAAATGAGTTGGGTCATTAAAAATCATAAATTTAAGTAAAATTTAAAATATATGCTAGATGAGATAATAAATTTTATGTGAAAAAGACATAATATTAGTATTGCACTTTAAATTTATTTATTTTACTATATATTATTTTTTTAATTTATTATATTTTTACTAAAAATAATATCACCCAATTTAATTGTGTAGACTCATGTAAAAATTTTATTTTTAAGATTTTTGGATAAATTTGATTTATATATAATAAGTAAATAAAAATAATATTTAGTAAAATTTTTTAATATATTTATATTATAACATTTTTAAATGGATTGAACTTGGATTTGAAAAAAAAAATATAAGTCTAACCTGCTTCATATTAATCTTTTAAAAAATAAGTTTGTTTTTTACTAAATACTCTTTAAACTTATATTCATTTTTTAAAAAAATTAAACCCATTGAATCGGATAGAATTTTAGTGTGTTTGGTTCAGCTTTTTTTTATCTAAACTATGATTTTGACCAAAATAATAAATTATAATTTTTGGCCAAAATTATGATTTTGATAAAAAAAATTGAATTTTATTTATAATCCACATTAAGTCTAGTGGCAGCTAATTTGTCATGAAAAAATTAAAAAAAAAATTGCGTCAAAGAGTCAAAAGAGCATGGCTTGTGTCGTCGCTCATCAGTCATCACGGAAAGAGCATGTGAAGGGCAAGGGGAGACCATGAAACTGCAAACGTGTTACGAAGCAATTCAGCGGTGGGAAAAGGAGAGGGGGGGCATTGTGGAGAATAAGGGGAGAGAGTAGGGACAAAATGGTCAAAAAAGCAGGTGGCGTGCTTTAACGGCATAAAGGCACATTAAAAGTCATCTGAGCCACCCTGTAACACAGTCCCCTACTCCCTATACACACAACTGTACACTACACTAACCCAACATACTTCCTCTCTCTCTCGCTTCTTTTCTCTTCCTGCTAAATTCAGAGTTTGGAGAGACAACTGTGTCAGACCCTGGAACCACATCATACATATCGTAGAGAAGAGAGAGGAGAGTGCGTTCATCTTCATTCTGAGCGAAAGAGAGGGAAGAGACACCCTTTGAGATTTGTGCTCAAGAGACAACAGAAGATCTTCAGCGGATCAGGATGATTTAAGGCAAAGGCGGCGAAGATTTATGATGAGTTTTACAGTGAGAGACACTCTCCCCCCTTCTCTCCCCTGCCTAATTAATTTTTCTTTTAAATTAATATTTCTGACGCCATTTTTCTTTTTCTCCGAAACGACTCCTATCTATCTTCTGACGCCATTTTTCTCTGTGCGCAAACAACTTCATACCAGAGCCAGAGCCAGAGCAAGAGCAAAACTATATTGATAAATAATTATGATTTCTTCTCTTCTCAACAAGTCATAGTTTCTACTTTTTAAACCTCCCTTCTTTTTTGCAACCTCAGCTTGAACCCGACTGCATTTTCTCTCTTTTCTCCCTTTTGAATCTGCTTTCCAACTATTCCCCTCCTCATAGCGTCATCAATGGGAAAACCAACACGAAAACCGAGTTATTGTGTGAGGCAGTAATTGTTTCAGTACAATGTTTATTGCAGGCCGGAGTAGCGTGTTAGAGAGTGCATTCTTCTGGGGAACGCCATTTCTGGCCCTGATTTTGGTAAACTGAGCCTGGTTTGTCTCTGTTCAGTGACTTGGTAACAGAGGTTAGCAGGTATCATAATACGCCGTTAGAGGCATTGTTTTGTTCGTATGGCCGGCTTCGGAGGCAACGGAGGATTAACAATTTGTCGTCTAGTCTGAAGTTTTTTCCGTGGTTATATTCGATTTTTAGTTTGAGAGAAAATGAAGTTTATGAAGTTGGGTTCGAAGCCTGATGCCTTTCAAGCTGATGGAAAGTCTATCAGGTGAGACTTGAGAAGCCTTTTTCTACCCCCCCCCCCAAACCTTTCATTTCCTTGTTTTTGAACATGTAGTCATTTACGGAATGTTCTTTTCTTTTCCTTGACTTTGGGTGTAGTAGTAGTAAACAGAGTCTGAGTCTTGATTTTTGTTTCATTTTTTTTCTGTTAGTTGATTAAAGAATCTCCTGCATTTCTGGTTGGTGATACTCGTAATATTTGTCAGAACCAAATTAATTCATATTAGTATTGTTCGTTGTTTAGCACTGAATTCGAACTGAGATGCATTTGGATGTATATAAGCGGAGTTAGACACTGCTATTTGGTGATATATTCCTGAATGCGTTGAGAACCAAGATGAATATGGACTGTGTCTGCATAACCATTCAGTTCTATTTTAGAAGTAATGTTGAAAACATGGAAAAGAGAACTAACTTCATGAATGTCTCATTAATTAATGAAGATGTTAATATTTAATTGCCGGTGACAGAAAAAAAGGAGGAACAGCGTGAAAAAGCATTTAGTAGGAGGTGGTCCACCCTTTGAACTGTGAAATTCTTGATGAGTTTGTGGTCCAGCCACGGCAAAGTTACATCGATTACCCAACATCTTCAATCATAACAGGACAACAAACCTCTTCAAACAATATCTTTAGTTGCATCACTCGCTTATATTTTCTACAACTGATTAGCTTCGGCTTGTAATTTCACTAGTGTATGCAGATTAATTTTACGTCGAGAATAGAGCTTTAGGAAATTAATAATTATAGTTGTTGATGGATTATTTTTAGAATCACTTGGTTTGGTGGCTTTTTGCCCCTTTTAAATTATGTATGAGAATGGAATGTCATCTGTGCCTTAGGAGTGAGGTTTCAAACATGAATAATGCAAAGACGAACTCTACCCAGAAAAAAGACCGGATTTTTTTTGGGGGGGGGTGATGGGGTCGAGACTGGGATTTGGTCTTAAAGCAGTGTGTCCTAGTAAAAAATGATTTGGCTGAAGGTTCCTGGCATAAGTTTGATCACTAATTCTATCCAAATTTTGCCTACAATCCTGTATGTATTGCGTAAGGTTAATTATATGGGTTTTTTGTTTTTTAAAGTAATATCCCTTTTGTTTTTGGGGATCTTCCCTAGAAAATTCTTAGAAGCTTTGCATGTCAATTCCAATTTATGCAGGTTTGTGTCATCTGAATTGACTACAGATGTTGTCGTAAACGTTGGGGAAGTGAAGTTTTACCTTCACAAGGTACAGACGTTTTCAGAATCTTTAGATTTGTCTTGTTTTGCAAAATGATTTAGGTATCCATAATATGACTGGCAAATGATAGTTACTCTGGAACTATTTCATCATTTGATTTGTCATGAGTTGCAGTTCCCTCTACTGTCCAAGAGCAATCAATTGCAAAAGCTGGTGTCAAAGGCTAATGAAGAGGATTCTGACGAAATTTTCTTGGCTGATTTCCCTGGAGGGCCCAAGGCATTTGAAATATGTGCAAAATTCTGCTATGGAATGACTGTTACTCTTAATGCTTACAATGTTGTGGCTGCTCGCTGCGCAGCTGAGTACCTTGAAATGACTGGGGATATTGATAGGGGAAACTTAATCTTTAAAATTGAAGTGTTCCTTAACTCAAGCATCTTTCGTAGCTGGAAGGATTCCATAATTGTTCTACAAACTACTAAATCTCTTCTGCCGTGGTCTGAGGATCTGAAGATCATTGGCAGATGCATAGATTCCATAGCTTCTAAAACTTCTGTGGACCCAGCAAACATCACATGGTCCTACACATATAACCGGAAAATAACAGAGCCTGATAGAATTACTGAGCACAAGATGACATATCAAGAGAAAACTGAGTTTGTTCCTAAGGATTGGTGGGTCGAAGATATTTGTGAGCTGGACATTGATCTTTACAAAAGAGTAATGATTGCTGTGAAGGCAAAGGGAAGAATGGATGGTCTTGTGATAGGGGAGGCACTAAAAATCTATGCGGTTAGGTGGTTGCCTGAATCTATTGATGCATTGGTTTCTGAAGCTCATGCATGGAGGAACAAATCTCTGGTGGAAACAATTGTCTGTCTATTGCCATCTGACAATGTTTTGGGTTGTTCTTGTAGTTTCTTGCTGAAGCTATTGAAAGTGGCCATTTTAGTAGGAGCAGATGAGTCATCAAAAGAAGAATTAATGAAGAGCATCTGCTTTAAATTGCATGAGGCTTCTGTCAAAGATCTACTGATCCCTGCAAGGTCTCCTCAGAGTACTATATATGATATTCAGTTGGTACAATATCTTTTGAATCGATACATGAATGAGAAGGGCATTAGCTGCGATATGGAAGTTGCAGAGAAAGGAAATGATAAAGCTATTTTTGCACATAGGTCCTTTGTGAATATTGGCAAGTTGGTGGACAATTTTCTTGCAGAAATTGCCCATGATCCGAATCTCAGCCTCTCTAGTTTTGTTGACTTGTCACAAACAGTTCCAGGATTTGCTAGACCAAATCATGATGGTCTGTACAGAGCTATTGACATCTACTTAAAGGTAGGCTTTTTCAATATGCTGCTTGACATTGTTTATAATCTTTTAATTTTATATGCGAAGCTTTTTTGTTTGAGCAATGCTCGAAGAACTACTGGCTAGGCACTGTTCAGAATACTCTAGCAGTTCTTTAATAATACACTAATCTGCTACTGGATAATAGAATAAGTGCACACTTTCCTTTGTGATCGGAGGCTCTTGTATTAAAATTCACTATCTCCATTACTGCCTGATGTGGCCAAAAATAGAATAAGAAAAATAGGGAAAAAAATGTTAGCATACTTAAAATGTGCCTTAATTTATAACGGCTTTTGTTGCTTATAATGAGCCCTCAGTAGCCAAAACAGGCTAATTGATGATAGGTTTTTGTGTTCAGGAGCACCCAAATATCACGAAAGCTGAAAGGAAGAAGCTATGTGGACTGATGGATGTGAAGAAGTTGACAGTGGATGCGTCTATGCATGCTGCACAGAACGAGCGGCTTCCGCTACGGGTAGTGGTGCAGGTTCTCTTTTTCGAGCAGGTCAGAGCTTCTACCAGCGTTCAAGCTTTTGGTACTAAGAATTCATGTAAGCCTTCGCACTCAGCGATGAGTGTGGATGAAGAATGTGAGAAAATAGTGGGAGAGAAATGCCAATCCCTCAAGAACCAGATGTGTCATTTGAAGATTAAGGATGAAGAATTCCACAAGAACGGGAAACTGAGCAAGAAGAGCAGCAAAAACAGCAGAAGTGGAATGCAATTGCTGCCTTCACGTTCAAGGAGAATCTTTGATAAGTTATGGATTGTTGGTAAAGGACAAGGAGAGAACAGGAGCTCCGAGACCTCGGGAAGTTCTAATAGCCCAACATCTATTGTCCCAGGAGACACCAAATCATCTGGTTCATCTTCTAGACACAGGAGGCATTCTATCTCTTAGGGAGGATATTGCAGTAGACGGCTTATTAAACTACCTTTTTTTTTTTGGGTTGGGGGGTGTCTGGGGGATTCGGAGTTCAATCTGCTGTTAAGTGTAAAGTGTTGGGACTTGTAGTTACTGTTATATCTGCAGTGCATGGACAGAATCAGGAAAAGGGGTCACAAATACTGCAGAAAAATGTAGTGAATTTTTTTTTGGTCTGTTTAATCTGGATATCTTTCCCGCAAGTGTAAGATAAGCCAGCCTGTTATTAGGTGTATTCAATGTTTTCCACTTTGGTTGTATAGAATGGGGATCCCTAATTTGTTGTTGGCTAAATTACAGAAAAATGGTCCTTTGATTGAAGGAGATGATTTAAAGCTTTTCATTCATAATATCTCATTTCATTGATGTGAATAAGCCGGAAACATCTAGAGATATAATAAGCTAACCGTCGATGGGCATTATAAGAGTCATCTGTCACTGAAAAAATGATCAGCAATGAAGAAACAAAAATCATCTTATACTGATCTTGCGTTCAGTTCTACAAAATGATCAGGAAAAAAAAAAGGAAAAAGTACAAATAGTATAAATTAAAAGTAAGTTCTTTTCGTACAAGGCACACTTTAATTTTCAAAGATTAAAATGTACAGAATTTTTTTAATTCAAGAGTTCATGTAATTTATTATATCACTCTTATAAGTTTGACTATTGGCCTCAGACCTGTGGCATGTCACCCCTTTTGATTGATAGAATCGATATCCTGCACGTGAGAACATGTCATACGATGTTGCCTTCAATCATCCCATATGGTATTTCTCCCTCATTCCCCTTTTTCCGTGCATTAAGGCGATGCTTGGTTCGAAATCTGACCCGATTAAGGTTTTAGGTATATTTTTATGCCCGTGACCTGGTCCTACATGGAGAAGCCCAATTTTAGGGCGGGTTAAGGCGGTCCAGGGCGACTCTAATAAATAAGGCTGTACATGGGTAAGGCCAAATCGAATATCTAATATGTCCGATATCTAACCTGATTAAAACATCAAACTTGTTCTTATACTCATGGCCTTACTCGGTCCTAATAAATCTGATTTATGTTGAGATAGGGCGGGTTAGGGCCATCCAAACTAATTTTTTTTTATAAATTGATACTTGTAATATAAAAATATTTTTTCACAAACTTATAGACATGTATTTCAAAACAATGGACTTTTAAAACTCTTATATTTGTATCAATAATAAAAAAAATAGTATAGTATTATCAAGTAAAATATAAGATATATTAACATAATTAGTCTTAGGGTAATATATATTTTTTCATTATTCAACAAAAAAATGTCAGTAAACATTCACATTAATGATAAAAATAATTAAGAAGTAAATAATATTTGCGTAGGTAATAAAAATTACAATATGCAGAAATAATTAAATGAAATAAAAATTAAAAAAAAAGATGATAAGATATTAATAACTATAAAAAAATAACTATTATGGCGAGTTGGGCAGAACATACCTTCGTCTGTGGCTCGGCCCAACCCGAAATAGTTTTGTTTAAAGTTATACCTATTTATATTTTTAGCCCGACCCGATCCGGCCCGATTAGACTGAGCTAAGGCAGCCCGTAGGGCCAATCGGACCGATAAACACCCCTACTGTGCACAAAGAAATTAGGGCAAAGTAACCAAAGCCCCACATCTCAATTCACTGTAGTTAAAGGAGAAAATTTAGTGTAAGCATCTTTTAAATTTTTTATTGTCAAGTTTTTATAAATTTTGAAGAGATAATGATACAAAAAGTAAAATGTGTCTGAGTATATTTTTCTTTTTTCCTCTCACTTTCTCTTTAAAATTTACAAAAGCTTTACAATACAAAATTTTAGAAGGTCCAGACTCAAAAATAGATTTGCATTCCAACAAATCAATCCCTTGTTTTGGAACCTATTTTTGCAATCGAGGCTATTGATCTTCCTTTTATGATATAAATTTGAATAGTTAAAATATGAGGTTATGTCTTTCTATATATATTGCGAAAAAATTCTTAGTAGAAGAAATGTGGGAAAGAGTTTTGATCCTTTAATTTTTTTTATTTTTTTTTAATTTTAGAATGAAAAGAGAATGAAAAAGGAAATGAATAAAAAGAGAAGAAGTAGATTTCATGTGTAAGAATCCTATAGAGTGAAGAAGTAGATTCCATGTGTAAAAATCCTAGAGAGTTCTTGGTTATAAAATTCTTGTAAATTTTGAAGCAAAAATGACACAAAAAGTAATAATATGTATGGAATTACTTCCACTCTTTTCATCCCAATTTGGACCCTTTCTTGTTAACGCTAATATTATCCTCTTTGAGAAAAATAAATTAAGGATGTGAGCTTCATATACTCTATTCTCTTTTCTTGTGTTAAGCCGTATATCCTTTGTCTATTTCTCACATAATGACATCTTGTACAAGAGATGATTCATTTTGTTTTTCATCCACTATTTTTTTTTCTTTTTGAAATTTATAAGAACTTTGCAATAAAGAATTTTAGAAGATATGGACTCAAGTCCTATGTACATTTTCATTCTTTTTTATCATTCTCTCTCTTAAATTTATAAAAAAAATTACAAAGAGGAATTTTGGAGAATCTTTACATTATGGGGAATGAGAAAAAAAAGGTGTAAGGATCTTCAAAAGTTTCTTCTTATAAATTTTCTATAAATTTTGAAGATAGAGTGACACAAAAAAATAAAAATATACATAGGGCTTATTTCCTATCTTTTTATTCACTTTTTTTTTCTTCTCTTTCTAATATTTACAAGAAATAAATCTAAAGGATCTGAACTTAAAAAAAAAAATGCCTGCTAGATGGTTAAAGATGACAGCCCTAAATCCTCTACAGTATTGCATTATGTGCAATATGGGAGAATGAAATACAAAAGAATAAAAATATACATGTGATTCATTTTATCTCTTTTCACTCTATTTTTTTTCCAACTATACATTGTGCATTTAATTGTTAAATGCAAAGTATTCTACTGTGTGCAAACTGAAAAAGTGTGATATAAAAAAAGAGAAATTATATATGAGGCCTAATTCTTATCTTTTTCACACACTTCTTCTTTTATCTCTATTTTTCTTTAACTATATATTTAATGTTTACTTGCTAAATGAAAAAAAATTGAGATACAAAGATGACAAGGCATGATATAATTTACATAAACTGTTTGGACAAATTTATTATTAGAAGGGGCAACTCGCGCAAGTCAAATTTGGTTGCCGATAATTAACTTTAAATATGAGTACGTAAATTACATAAATTCTTAAATAAAAAAGTTTGTGTGCATTTTGTCATTTTAAAAATTAAAACTAATTACAGGCTGGGGAACTATGAATTTGAAACTTTTGTAGTCTATTTTAATATTGATAGTACTACCGTGCAGATCTGTTAGCCTTTTAATAATGATTAATGACCGACAGGATGGAAAATGTTAGTGAGTATCTAGGTTAATATTATAATTGGCATGGAGTTTCTAGAAAATCAAATATCCAAGAAGATTTATATCAGTACCAATATCATCAATGTATATATAAGTAAAATTTTAGTTTATTATTCATAACTTATAACAAAATGTGACTTTTTATTTTTTTTGGGTAGATAGATGCTATTAATAACTTTTTTTTTTCATCATATTAGTATTATTTATAAAAGATTATTATAATTATATATTTATGTTATTTTATTATTAATGATTAAGTATCAACACAGTGTAAAGCAGTCATTAAAAACAAAAACAATATTAAATGATTCGTTGCCAATACATTCTAATACCGTTATTAATATGGTTACGAATTTTAGTGGTTCACTTAATTCTTTGAAGTAATTCATTCAAATGATTTATTTGATTTAAAGTAATGTTTTAGTCCCTTAAATTTATTACCGTTTTCCTTTAAATCCCTCATTTTTGTTTTGTTTCAATTTTATCCGTGTAATCATATTAGTTATTTTTACTAGCATGGTTACTCTCACTAATAAAAATTGTTAAAGTAGTTTTTAATTAGAATTGAGAATACATATTTAGATTCCAAAAAAAGTATGACAAGACTTTTTTTTTTCTTTTTTAAAATTTACTCTCCACTTTAATTAAAAACAAGATTTAAAATGAATCATAATCTAAAATGGTTGTCCTAATTTGGTATTTTAGGATATGCTAACATTTTATTTGGTTTCGCTGTAACGTGGATATATATATATTTTATATAATTTGTATAATATTTAATATATTTTTATAATAATTATTTGATTTATTAAATTATAATTTTAACTATCAAATTATTATTTTAAAAATAATAATATAAAAAATATTTTTTTATCTTATTTATATTCTTTTTTTTTATATTATCAACCAAATATGATTTGAAGAAGGAAAATAAAAAATGAAGGATTGAAGGCAACCATAACTTCCTCTGCATTATAAGGAATTTATTGGCTTTCCTTATTGAGGTGATTTACAGTTTTATAGCCCCCCTTCGATTTTTCTTTTAAAGGCCAATCCCCGTTTGGCATCCATTTTCATCTCCTTCAAGTTCCAACGTGGTCTGATGCGTTCCAAACATGGATCCTCTTTGTCTGAAACGACTATAATACTCTCAAAGGTCTACAGATGTTGCTTGATTATAGGTGTTTTGCCTGCAACTAAGAAGTCCTTGCTTACGACCTTTGAAGTAAGGACTAAGCACTAATTTTAGGCATTTCTCATCATCTATATCGGGTAGCCTTTCATTTTTCAAACAGAAGTGTTCTGCTTTATCTTTTGTTTAAGCAATTAAACTACACATATTCCTTTTCCTGCATTTCAAACCCTTGTTGGTGTATTCTGCGACATCAAATCAGGCAACAATTTTAAGCTGCTTTTCTTTCTAAACCTGTTTTTTTTCCCTTTCTTTTTTGCGGGGGAAGTGAAGAGTAAATTTTAAAAGAAAATATCTTATCATACTTTTTAATTCAGTTGAAAGTCACTTCACTATTTCTTGTCAGTAAAAATAACAGTATTAGCTAAAAGAACTAATATAGCTACATTAAAATAAAACAAAGATGGACTAGACCAGTTCTTTAGCGATTTAGTTATTAAAATGGAGGAGTTGGCGGTGTTCTTGTCTCGGAATTCAACGGATAGCATATCAATCTTGCAAGCAAGTGCTCCCCAGTCCCTATTCAAAGTCAACGGATAGCATATCAATCTAGCAACCAAGTGCTCCCCAATCCCTATTATCCATCATCAACAATCATCATATTACAATTAACAGAACAAACACTGGTTGTGGCTGCAGGAAGTGGACAGTGGTAGGACCCGTAGGAAATGAGGCTTATTTTCAAACCCACCATCATATTTGTTTTCTGTATCTTCTTCACCCGTCTTTCCCACTCACGTGCCTCAGAATTCTCACCCCATCACTGTAGAGCATGGCTCGTGCAATCTATTCCCACCGATATGCCCTACCTCTCCCGCGTTCCCGGCGTCCTCTCTACTGGTATCTTCGCTCTTTCATATTCCATCTCAAATACCTATTTATATACGCCCTCTTTTTTTTTTTTTGGATTTTGCAAAATGGAATGTGATGTGATGTAGGGGATGTGCTCCGGTGGCTCGCGGCGAACTCTACTTGGCAACTCGACATAATTGCTCAGTACTGGCAGCTAGTGGCTTCTCCCGATGATCCTCGTTCAGGGGATTATGGCTACTCCAAAAGTGATATGCGCAAATTTGGTGCCCATGAAGGTGTTGCCGTTTATAAAGCCATAGATGATGCTGCCGATCGTAATGTTAGTATCAGGTACGGTTAAATGTGTGTGACCCAACTGTTGCTTTGATACTAAGGGATGTTTGAGAATTATAAATGAACAAAATTTGGAATTAATTTGTTGCTTAGAGAAAGTAATCTGTTTGCATTTCAAATTGAGATTAATGTAGGTTAGTGTCCCACTCGGGAGTATATCCAGACTTCACCACAGAACCATCTAAACTTGCTTCGGGAAGGCCAAATGTTCAGAATGTGACGTTGTTACTGGAAGATTGGTGGGGTTCGGGCATTGTTCATGCCAAAGTCTGGATATCGGATAATCGGGATGTATATATTGGATCTGCAAACAATGACTGGAAATCTCTTACCCAGGTGATTTCATGTTTATATTTATGTAAATATCCAAGTACTTTCTTTAGAGTCCTTAAGAATCTACATTAATGAAGCATCAACTCTCCTAAAGAGATGTCCCATTGGTTTTTACCTTTCGCCTGGATTATAAATAATTTTTCTTATTATTAGTTGAAGTCTTTCTTAGAGGTAAATCAATTCTAGGATACTTTTATTTTATTCTTCATTCGAGCCATTTGTTATCTATTGGATCTATGATACCTGTCCTGATTACTAATACTGATGGCTTTAGGTTAAGGAAGTTGGAATTTATCTTACTGGTTGTCCCAGAATAGCGAAAAAGATTGAAGTCTACTTCAACAATTTATGGACACTCGCATCTCTTAATTCTACAGCTTACACAAGAACAGTGTTCGATCAACTATGGCAAGTTGAAAGAAAGGTTCCTTGCTGGTCGCATTTCATTGATTGGGAAAAGAGATGCAGGTAAGTGAGGTTCTTATTATTGAACATAAGTTTAATTAGAGTTTTTTCTGAAGTTTTCCTTACGTGTTTCTCTTCAGAAAATTGTTAGCTGCCATGATTATCTACCTTGATGCATCTTTTATATTGTTTGCCTTTGCAGTTTTGATATAATGTTGTAGAGATTTATGTTTTATGAAACTTTTCTTCCCTATTTGGAATTTTGATGTTGTGAATATATAGAATAGCGCAATGTTTATGTGGGCATTTACAGAATTTAAAATTAGTTTTTATATTAAAAATTGATGCTAAAGGTTGATTAAGGATTCAATATTACTTGCATTACAAGTAGTGTCTAGCATGGTCATGGACATGAGAGACACTATACAGCGTGGTGACTTCTTAAATGAGGTTTAAATTACATAAACAGTTAGGATGGATGAAAAAAATGTAGAGTGAGGTAAGAATACTCTTCACATTTTTTACTTATTAACGGCATTTAGTTATGTTATCACAGGTCTCCTCTTCCTCGATATGTGGAGACTCCCCATGTTGCAGGATATCCTGTTCTTTCTGATCCCTCTATGTTTGAAGTTTCAATCGAGACTCCCGGGAATAACCATTCAACGATGCTTCCCCAAGTTAACTATCTCTCATTTGCTCCTCCTGAGGTAATGAGGTTGACTTTTAACAATCTGCTGGGTGATATGCATCCTGAATTCTATGCATCAGAATTGGGTTTATTATTTGTTTCTTTTTTTGTGGCATTGTTGAAGTACAAACTTGCTGTTTAAGATGAGACCATACTAAGCATTAATGGGGAAAAGTGACATCCTTGCTTACAGTTCTACTACCACATGGAATTCTACTCTGTCATTCAATTTTTCATGTTCCTTTTTCTTTAATTCCTTTTTTTCTCCACTTTCTTCCTTTCTTCTTGTTTGCGTTACAAGTGAAGGATAAAGGAAATATGATAGCCATAGAGTCAGGACTAGCATTCTTAAGTATTGAAAAAATTATCCAATGTCTTGCATGGGATTTGGGGGTTGGTGCAGTAGAGCTCTTAGATACTTAGCACTAGCAATATTTCTTGTCCAATTAACTGAATAGTGGGCTTGCTTGAGCAGCACTTTTCTTCAAGCGGTAACAAAGAATCATGAACACTCAAGGCTTTTTTCACAGCATTACCTCAAATCGGTGGAGAAGCCTCTAAACAATGCTATTTTGTTTCTCATGATCACCATTTTGGATTGCTGCAGAAACCTTATTAGCTTTAGTGTGGGATAAAGGACTTGGGCTACGTTGGTTCTGATTCTCTTCTTGGATTGTATAGTTTGTCCATTTTCCTTAACATACGTGTAATTCACGTGAAGTAGACTAGTCCTGGGATGTCCAGTATATTAGTCACTGAAATCTCTCAAGTTGATTGGGATCTTGTTCTGCATATCCCTGGGGAAGTGAGTTGCTTTTTCTTATTCAATTTATTCTAATCCATAAATTGTGAAAGGTAAGTAACTCAGTTATGCTGGTTTATTGAGTTTGTTTTGATGTAACTTTTACTACCTGTACCCCAAAATTGGATAGCTGAAGCTACAGAGTCCATCCAGTTGATATGGAATAAATTGGTTAGTTTACTGCATTGAGAATATTGATTGTAATTTGGTTCCAAGCATTGTGGTATAATTCTTGGCACTGTTTCTCAGCAATTCAGAAATGCATCTATTGCATTTCTGCTGAAATTTTTTGTAATATTAAATCCATTTGAAAGGAACTAGAGAACTGTCGTTAAGCTTGTATTCTATCTTCAACCCGTTATATTGACTATCTTCATTTGCTTACCATTATTGGTGGCTGTAGCTGTCATTTGGTAAGTATCAGGCTGATGAACAGGCTTGGGTTGATACAATTAAATCTGTTGGAATGAGGGAGACAGTTAGAATCAATACCATGGACTGGTTGGGTCAGTCACAATATACTGACCAAACAGTTTACTGGTCATCCCTGTCCTCCGCAATATCAGAGGTAAAGTTATTACTTTAAGTTGTTATTTTATGCCTGATTCACCAAAATTCTTTAATTTTTGTTTTACAGATTTAGCTGGCACAGATTTTTTTCTTTTTTTCCGGTAGAGAAAAAAGTTGAAGCATTTTATATCTTAGTGCCCAGTCCTTTCTGTCTAGCTGCAGCACTATAAGTTCAACCTGTGGAGCTAACAAATATTTTTTGAGGTTTTGAACAAATTTTTGGTGCCAAAGGCTGTTTAGTAATATTCCACTTTCTCCCAGAAAATAGGTTCTGTTCAAATTTTCTATAATCTAGTGTGACATATTCTTACTACCAGGTTGTCTTTTCCAAGCATGCAACTGTAAAAATATTGGCTGCATATTGGGCTCATTTCCTCAATAACACAGATGTGTACCTGAAGTCTCTCCTCTACTCCAACAATCTCTGCTCATCTTCAAAGTACAACAAATGCTCTGGAAAAGTTGAGATCAAGTACTATGTGGTTCCAGGTTTCAATTTGACAGGGCCCGCCATTCGGGGTGGAGCTAGTACAGGAAATATATACCCTGGTTTTACGAGGGTCAACCATGGAAAATATGCAGTTAGTGACGTACGGGCCCACATCGGAACTAGCAATCTTATATGGGACTACTTTTATACAACAGCAGGTGTCAGCTTCGGATCATACAACCCTGCCATTGTTTCACAACTTCAGGAGATTTTTGATGCTGACTGGCATTCACCCTATTGTGTTCCAGTTGAAGAGCTGGAACAAGGCCATTCTTCTTCATTCTAGAAGTGCTTGCTTTCATTTATATTTTTGGAGTGTTCCAAATTGGTGATTTGATTAGTGGCTAATTAATAAAGTGTAAGTCTATCAAATAGGCATACTTAACATAATTATGAAATAAGTAAAGCAACAATACAAATAAAGTACCTCTAGCTATGCTCTTTATTTTGTGTAGAAGCCTTTTCAACATTTTGATTTTTAGAACCTGCACATTGAGACCTCAGGAAACAATAAAAAAAAAAAATGTTAATCAGAGGTTGTTTTCCGGCAAATATAATGATCAAGTGATGATTGATTGGATTGACCACTTTCCATGAAAGGATGTTTATAAAACAACTAAATATCCTCGGCCGATTAGAGTATGAGGTAAAATTATCTTTTAAAATAAGGACTATTAATTAAAATATATTCTAAATTTAAAATATAAAAGAGATATGTGGTATCTTAATTTATCTTTATTTAAAATATTCTAATATATTAATTAAATTTAAAACAATATTCTAACATATAGATGTTAATGAAATGATCCGAGCCAGGTAATTGGAACTATGGCCAGGATTAATGCGACTTTCAAGAGTAACAGAATGCCAATATATACACAGTCCCTTGCCCGTCCTTCTCTCTCTCTCTCTCCGGTGTTATGAGAGTTTATTTTTTCCTTGTAATGAAAAAAATTGCTAATAGATTTTATAGAGCAGAACAGCTGAAATTTCGAATTAACTTGTGAATGTAACGGGTTTAAACTCTTTAATTTAATAAGGGTAAGCACCTAACCAACACCGATCCATTTGGAATTGGCGCAACCTCTCGCTAATTTCATACCTTCAGTGTCTAACGCAATATGTTTCATTGCATAAACATCAAACATCTGCTCCAAAAGAAACTGCAGATACTAGAAAGAGCGAGAGATGAAGATATGCAAGCTTTCCTTAACAGTCACTAGGTGCTCAATTGGCCTTCGTCATAGAGCTTTCTCTGTTCCACCAAAGAAATGTCAAACATAATCGACCCATTTTGTTATTAGTTTCAAATCTTCGATATCCTCTGTGGGTTCCCTCTTCTTTATAAACTGAATGCTCACTGGAAAAGAAATCTATGATAGTCTCTGTTGATCATTCGCCTTCGAACATATTTTTAATTTCATGAATACATTGATAGCTTAGGATGGTTTTACAAGAAGGAGTTAATTAATCCTGTATTGCATATATATCGCGTAAGTTTATCCAATTACTTTTTGTTCTCGTGGTCTAAAGATACTAAGCTGACTTTTTTGCATGTAATACACGATTACGCAAGATTTTATACAATCCCATGAACAAGGACATAATAATTTTTTCAGAAACTTGGATTGAAATGGCTTCAATCGAGACGGCGTAGAAGATACTCGACCTCAACATCCTTCGTAAGAGGGATAACCCATTTTTCGTAGAGGCGAGAAACTAGGGAAGGATCAATCTTGTAATTTGCCTCGTCATCATCACGCTCAAGGCTCACTTCCTGCCCAAACACCATTGCCTTCTTTTTAACCCTCTTCCTCACCATCTCCTCTACGCTCTTGAATGTCAACAATTTCATCAATCCATCTCTGTCCTGCATTCATCAAACGCCTATCGTTTAAATTGTAGACAATATATAAGGAAGCTAACAAGTAAATTGTTCTTCGCTGCTCACTACAATGATCAAGGATGAAAGCATTATTAAGTAAAATATACCCGAGCACGAATTAAAGGCACATAGTCCTGAGGGGATTCCCTGAATTTCACCTCTGCTACGAATTTTCCGTAGTGAATCCTTCTAGAGATGGCCTGCATAAATTTCAATTTCATAGTATACACTGTCAGCCAACACTGATACAGGCCAGTATTGAAACTTCATAATTCCCTTCTGGGTTGGACAAATATACGTCCATAAATTAGAAGTTGAGAATCCTTTCCACAAAAGTAAAACGATCTGCAATTATAAAGATTGCTCTACATAAATTTAAAATTATACTTGTCACAGAACTCCCGATAAAAACATTACCTGTAATAATGAAAGATCGCTAGCTGCAGTTTGTGCATAGTTACCATCGTCACCCGAAGCAACAAGCAATGGAAGCACCTCATGAAAGTAAATTTTCCAGATGGACTTGTTTATGTTAACCAAAGCGGCTCCAGGATGCAAAATCTAAAGAAGGAATCAAGTTTAAAAGGAATCCTTTTTCTTTTAAGTGGCATAAACTCTGGAAAAGTACGCCAGAGTTATGGTGAATCACCTTTGAAAAGGGGTAATCTGGCACAACTGACGGTGGTAAATTTTCTGGGAAGAAGGGATTCTCTTCAGAGCTTTTGTATCTACCTGCCTGTAGAATACCAGAATATGTCATGTCCCATGCTCTTTCTACTGCTTGTCTTTTGTGGCTATATAGATTGACAATTAAAAGATATAATACAAGTCACTTGTAATATTAATTCATGAATCAATTAGAAATTCTATGAATCACATGCTATAAGTTGAACATATCCTATGGTTCTAGTAATCCAATTATAATACTCGTGACATTATTTGATAGATGTGACAAACACCATAATGACAGAGTTTAATAAATTCAAAAGAAACCGGATAACAAAACAGGCAAGCTAAGAAACAACACAAAGAGACAAAGAAATAAGGTGATAGTTACCTTTGCTTGAATGGCCTCTGTATTCTTAACAACGAACTCCACCAGTGAGCCAGAGAAATCCGGAATAGAAGTGTAATTTTGATCATAGGTGTGAGAATTGATTGGGAACTTAGCTCTCTCGATGAGTTTAAAAATGATGGTATCCTCTTGTCTGACCAAAGCCTCTCTTACTGAATCCAGCGTGTACTCATTCCGAGACTCAGAATTCGATTCCGCTGCTGCCATTCTGCATGTCTCAGCAGAAATAAGCAAAAGAAGAACCCACATTCCAAAACGAAACAACATATGGTTAATTCAAATTGTTTGAAACTTGAAAAGATCCAAAATCATAGAAAACGCAGCATAAGTTTGAATAACAGAAATCTGACGTGATGGAATACAGAGATGTTAAATAGAATTGCAAGGTCAACTGAACGCCATCCATAACATCATGCATAGCTGTTAGTGTTTGAAAAGATAATAAATAGGAAAGTCAAATAAAGGGGAGGAAATGTGAAGATTTGAGGCGTGGAAGAGGAAGGGTATCTTACTTTTCTTGGTGCAACTTCAAAATGGGGTTTGACGCTGAGATTGTCCAAATAAGAGGGTGATGTATAAGGGAGAGAAAACTTAGTGGGAAAGAAAAAAATGGGAGATTCTTTAATGCTATTGCATACGGCCGCGTAGAAGCAGTTGCTTGGCACCAACCTCCCACCCACATTAACTAATCGAGCCGTTCAAGTGGGACCGTCCCCCGCGATTCTCTTCATCCTTGAAAATGTCAACACTTTTTGAACGCGAATCCCAACCTTTAACATTGTAGACACTTCTGAACCACCTTTTTCTCAATTCGGATTCCTCTGCAGTTCCAAAGAAGCAGCAATCCTGCCCCATCCAAACAGCAGGGGCTGTACTTTTTTTTTTTTCTTTTCCCATTGTGTGCTTAGCCAGTTATGTAGCAGAGTATCTCTTTTCCCATTTTTCGGGTTAACTCCAAGTCGCATTGTTGCGTTGGTTCTATGTTTTTTTTTTGGGTGATTTTTTCAGTTAGATATAATAAGAATGTGGATTCTCTATGCTCATTGCATCTAGGTTGTGTAAATTTCATTTGGATTATTCAGGTCCCATTTGAGCCATTTAAATTTAATTTGAAGAGTTGAGATTTATTTTTTCTTATATTTTAATTTTTTTTGTTTCAAAGAATGTTGAATGAAAATAATTTTTTAATTATTAACTTAAAAAAATAATGATTAAAATTAAAAAGTAAAAAAATTAAATTTAAACTATCTAAATTAAACATAAATAATCTAAATGAGATAAGCATGGTTGAACAGAGAAACTGTTGGATAAAAAATCTAGATTTCATATGATAGCACTATTTATAAAAACTAGATGGGCCCCATTGCACAGTACAGCAAAAAAAAAGATGAAACTATAGGCATAGGCATGAAGCTTGAGACAAATTATACTGTTCACAGTTTCGGAACATCGCAACTTGGTACAAATATTATAAATATAATGATTTACTTTTATTAACAATTAAATTTAAGTAAAATTATTATTAATTTTTCAAATAACAATATGACATGTAAATTTTTTTTGGCTAAATTATTATTATTATAAATCCTTATCTTTATAAAACTAGAAGAGGCTAACATAGATCCCAGTGTAAAAAAAAAATTTAAAAATAGATTAAAAAAAGAGGGAAAAAAATGCACGTAAATCGAGAAAAAATTGATTACTACTCCAAAGCTAATAAACAGTGAATGATGTCATGCAAACTTTATAAGTATATGTTTGAATTGGAAAATTGATTTTAATAAATTTAATTTTATAGAAGTATTTTTGTATAAAAGTGAATTTACATGAACGTGATTTATATTTAAAAATTTTAATTAAAAAATAATTCTGATAAAATTGATTTTGTTTGGATATTATATACCAGAATTACTTTTAGGTGTGAAATTATTAAAAAGAGTAGTCATATTATTTTATTTGAGTTATTCTCATAATATTACTTTCTTTTTTTAATAGCATTTAACAAATGATATAACAGAATATATGTTTTTATTTGTGTTGATACTAGAACTAAAATATAAATTAAAAATAAATATTTTAGTTAAGTCTACAAATATGCATAGTATAAAAATAAAGCATTACAATTGATCACCAACATATATGTATTTACTTCAAAAAATTTTTACAACATATATGTATTAATTTAATTATAATATTATATATTTAGTTTTTATATATGTTTTAAGAAATTATTAATTCTCAATTTAATCATGATCAAATCATTAAATCATAAATCACTTTTTATCTCAGATTAATAAATAATATAATTTTCAGAACATTGGCAATACAACCATATTAAAGAATAGTGTATTGAAATAGATTACTGCCAAGACCATACCAATTAGCTTGTTATAATTTCACTTGGGATCCCCTGTGTATCATATTGATGCTTACACAATGCGTAACATATTTAAATAGTCTCAGTTAATCTAAACGATTCAAATTTTATTTTATTTTATTTTTTTGGTTTTTGTTAATCATCATTTTTTAAATTAACAAAAAATTATATTTATTTTGCATTTTATATCTTTCAAAACAAAAATAAAAAGTAATAAAAAAATATATGAAACATAGTCCAAACTAACTGCACCTTTTCTACACATCCAAAAGATGTACAAAGGATCAGCGTGTGTTATAATTCATGTAACAATGCAGTGCCAAGCGTAGAGATTAATTGGTAAAGATGAATTGGATATTCATCCAAATAAAAAAATGAGTCAATGTATGGATAAAACATTTGATATTGAGCCAAAAGAATTCTACTTAACTTTTGTTATGAGATGGCGAGAATCAGCCCCTTTGGGCATTCCCCTCGGGTATTGGACATCCGTTCTTGAAAATGCCTGGCTCTTAGAATGTAGCTAAGTGAGATGTCCCAATCGTGGGCTGCTATATTCCCGGTTCCGTCTAGAAAGGTTTTATGTAAACAGAATGGAAACTAAAGCAATTTCCTTGACTGAAGTCTACTACCGAAGCGAAGCGGGATTGCTTGACACACAAGCATACTAGCCTAAGGGAAGTAAGGATGGTGGTCAGTCAAGCTATTCTACTCGTCAAGTAGCATCAACAAATAGTTGTGAACTTACTATGGACAATTCTAACTACCAAAGAAAACTAGTGGAGAAGAAAATGGACGGATGAGGAAGTAAGGAAGAAAAATAATTGTGATAATTATGCTTATCAGTGCCCAGAATTGTGCAATTGGTGTCCCATATGTGAAATGTTTAGTAATTGTGAGAGAAGCATTATTACTTGGAGCTAATTATCATAAATGTCCGATCTTGCACTTGGGAAGTTCATTGTTGAACTTTAACTACAATTAAAGCGGAAGCATACCATAGGCAAACGAAAAGAAAAAGTTTCCTAGTGGTTACTGTAAACATCAGCTTCCTATTTTACAACTTGAGTAGCAACTAATGTACTTCTATCAACCATATATATAACTTCTACTCGATTTATGCCTATTATTGTTTTTTCTTTTTCCTTTTGGACCGTAAGGGTATTTCTAATAATACCTTTGCAAACTCAGCCAAACATATTTAAGATGGCACTAAGAAGGGAGAATCTACAGAGCGAAGTGATGATCAAGAATGGCCTATGATTAATGCACTAATGCTAATCCAGTGAGAACTCCTCTAGTCATATAAGCATTTCATTCCTCTTCCATGACATAAACCACAAAAAAAATGAAGCTATTTTGAAAAATACCAAAAATGAGATACCATTTTTCATAAGTTAAGCAGTTAAATCATTAAGAACAGATGTTCTTTATTAGTGGCATAAGCTTGTACCATTGACGTGTTAAAAGCTTTTGGCAGATTTATTAACATGATGTTACAAACAAATTTATGATCTGCTTAGTTACAACATAACTAGTGGAACCAAGTGCAACATGAAAGCCCCAAGGTAATTTCCAGCTCGATTTATAGCATAATTCCACTCGAACCTTGGTTTCTTGGAGAAACCTACCACCCACATTTCTCTTGGAGAATCTCACAGCACACATACAGTTCGGAGTATTCACAAAATTGAGAACGAAAGTATGAAGAGGCAAAGAAGAGGGAAGCTTGGCTCTTTGAGAGAGCGAGACTGAAATGACGTTTATAAGGAGAAGGAAAAGAAAAAACCATGCAACAGACAAATAGGTGAAAAGCATGCATGTTATAAGAGCTAGCAGAACTTGAGGATAATGGATGTTACCTGAAACATATTAGAAGAAGATGAAGGAGCAAGCCTGAAACTTAGACCTGGGACGTCCGAAATGGGACCTATGGAATGTATCAGCAAAACAGAGTTGAACAGAAGAGTAGATTCCCATGCAACGAAGGCAGAGATGAGATCCAAACATAGATGGAAGGACCACAGGATGAACAAACTTTGTATTTGTTGTATCCTCGGACTGGTTTGAACCTTGGGTATAAAGGACATTAGCCATTAGAGATGTTAATGCGCCTTCAATGCAATACGTCTGCGGTTGGCAGAAAGCAACTATGCATTGCTTCATCTTAATGCGATTTTCAAACGTCCAGAACCATGGTGCGGCATGATGAACATGAATCCAAACAACTTCCAAACGGACTTTTCCTGTGCAAACTAAGATTTGGGCCAAAACGCCAGTGAATCAATGTTGTTCCAAACGTATCGTAAATATAAATATTTCCCTTTGCTCCTTTATATTTATGCTAAAAAACATTCCTTATCTTACATGGCATTGTAAAAGGCAATCCTCCAAGCTAACTCCATATAATTCAATTGTGAAATGAAATGTTAGTGTCAATAACATGTATTATGGATCTTTTTTATTTTTTGTGCTCATAAACATACTTATGTGAAAAAGAAATTACAAAATACAAAGAGCTCATTTGAATAGTGAATCTCACATATTATATGTTTATTTGTAATTTTGAAAAAATTTTGAGATAATTCATTATGTAGCATTTCATTTGCATTTAGGAAATAAATGCACAATTACAATTAGAGAAAGATAGAGAAAAAAGAGAAAATGGGTGAAAAGGAAAGAAGTAGACTCTATATACACTTTTATCCAAGAGCAAAGTTAGGATCCTGGATTAGTTGGGGCAAAAAGATTTTTCAAGAAATTTTTTATATTCTATTTTAAAAATTCATATTTTTATAGTATTTTTTAAAACAAAATATTTTCTTTTAAAAATTTAAATTAAACTAAATAAAATTAACTTACCAATAATATTTTAACTTCTTTTCTTGTAAATCTAAAAATAAGTTTGAATTTAGATAAACAGTACCCTAAAAATTACTTAACTGTAAAGACATAGTTTTATATGTATTTAATATTCATATAATGCATAAAAATAATACACTAAAACATATATATATATATATATATATATATATAATCACTCAATATCATAATAATTCAATGGATAGCTCTAAAGAGCATTTTGAAGAAAAGAAAAAAAAATTATCTAATAAAGTCTAACAATTTTTAATTTGCAAAAAATATATATTTATAAAGTACAATAAATACTATTTTATCTAGTAATATTTCAAAACGTTTTGTAATATTTTTAGAGACAATTGTTCTAAATTTAAATAAAAATAATATATTAATAATTGAACTTGGTTATATTATATCTAGTTATTATAAAATTACTATTGAAAAAAATGTATCAAAGGCATATATTGATTAAATATAGATTGAAAAATAGAAAAAATATTGAGTAGGGGACAATAAGAGGAAAAAGAAAAAATATTATATAAAGTCAAACTAAAGCTAAAGACAATTCCAAAAAGAGAGAGAGAGAGAGAGAAAAGTGAGGGGAAATGAGAAGATGGGAGGAAAAGTGTGGAAAAAATAAGAAAAAAAAGAGAAAAAAAATGACATGAAAGATAATAGGAAAAAATACATATGCAAATTTAGTAAGTTTAATTTAAAATGTCAAATAATAATTAAAAATACATTTATACGTTCAATAAACTTAGTAAGTTTAATAAATTTAAAATTTTAATAAATATAAAGACATAATATCAAATTTTAATGCCCTATATACACGAGTCCTGTACTGTAAAATTAAAGGGGGGGGGGGTTGCCCCTCTCAATTCAACATAGCTCTGCCAATGCTCTCATTTCTTCGTAGTAGGTTTTACTGTACACTATGCAATACCACAAAAGATTCAGAGGCCTTTTCTTCCTCACTTTGTCTCTTCTCTTTTCCTGAATCTTTGCAGTAATACAAAAGACTGGGAATATGTACAAAATTCTTCTTCTTCTTTTTTCTTTCCACCCTTTGTCATTAGTGCATCGATCATTTTACCCATCATTTTACTAACGTAAGCATAATATGTCAGGAAGTTGTCTGTACAAAAAATAGAATATGGGAAATCCATTAATTACACCATTTAATAAAATATATTATTCTTTTGTTAATAAATTAAAACATTTACTAATGTCATGAGTTATTTATACAAAATTAGAAGTTTGATGGATTTATTGTCAAGTTTTTAAAATTAAGAGAATTATCTATATATAACTTAAAGTTTATAAAAGTTATATATAATGGCCATAGATTTAAATTGGATCTCCCATGGAACTACAAGGGAGTGCAATTGGCCTTAGCCTCTCTCAATTTCTTTTTTTTTTCACTTCAATTATACTCCTATAGCATTGCCGAGAATTCAAAGAATATATTTGACACACATAAATCTTGTTTATTTAAACAATTATTAATTATATATAATTGTTTAAATATTTTATTTAAAATTTGATGATATAAAAATGTTAGTGATGAATGCATAAAAATTTAAAAATCGAATTCATTGTATCTAGTCGTCCAATTCATTTTTCTTTTCCAAAAAAAAAATTGAGTTGGGTGGGTTAAAGGTTGAAATCATCAAGCACTCGTGCCGTTTTGAAGCACCATATTTAATATCAATCTGTGTCGAAAATTGATGATCAGCCTCATAGGTCGTGGGGGCGTTTCCAATTTCACTAGTCAATATAGACTGCTGAGACAAGGTCCGATATCATTATTGTGTTATTGTCGGTGTCTTTTATCTTCAATATTTTGACTATGCCTTAAACTAAAAAGCCACTTTTCATATATGACATTAAAATCACAACAAAATTTTCAGTTTACCCAAAACAAAGCCCAAGTAGCATTCTAAACTTGATTGTTTAGCTAATACTAAAGAAAAACAATAAAATATATAATATTGATTCATGCCAGACTGGAGTAACCACATCCACACAGTAATTTACTGATGAGAATTCTTTTGCTCTCCTGGTTGATTCATCCATATAAATAGTTGTTAAAGAAGTACTTCAAAGTTCATAACGTAGCATGATGTCATCCAAAATGACATAGGCTAACAATTTTCCGTGTACAAAGTTGCCAACTCAATTTCCATTTTCTTTCATCATATGCATATCCAACGTTTTTCAGGGTGCAGGGAAAATTTATGAAGTTCCAAGTCCTCCGAGAAATGGGTCCAATGTGGTTCACATGAACATTCAAATTTGAATCCCAAACCATGCAGACCCTGAACTTGGGCTCCAAACTCCGATCCTATCTTATGGACCACACAAATTGGCTTTACTGCAGCTGTCCTATTCCCATTTCCCCCTACTTTTTATCAGTCTTTGCGATCCACAGGCTTTTTATCTGCATATTGGACCATTATTATTTATTAGACACTGAAATTCAATTACATAATGGACAGCTTTTCGCTTTTTTTTTCCCCTCTTTTTGTTCCTTCTGGTTGCGTTTCAACTTTGAAGAAGGTACTTTGGTTTACTAAGGTAAATTACTGGGTATGTAGACTTCATATATATATATATATATATATTCGATCCTTCGAAGTAGATGCCAATTAATCGTGTCTGGTTTGGTCAATATATACGGCGTATATAATCCTGTTTTTTGGCTGCCTCTCGAGTGTGTGGGCTCTATCGTCCCTTACTATGAAGCTCCCCAGCTTTTTATGAACCTAAACATCTCCTTATTTACCGTGTTTTTGCTTTGTTGTCACAATTCACTACATAATTATATTCGTACAATTATATCACATGAAAGGAAAGCCAAGAAAAATTGGCATGAATATATATAATCCATTTGAGTGTGATGAATACATGATACATGCATGTTCAATATTACTTAATTAGAAGTAAGGCCTACAATTCTTCCGGAAATAGCGGTAGCAAGTGCTGCTGTAAAATTGGGATCTCTGGTCAAAGAAGTAGCCATTTGTTGAACCAAACACTGCTGCACTGACTTTCGAACATTTTCAGCCATTCCTGCATCAAGGGCTTCAGCTTCAGTATGGATTGAGGCCAGTGATAAGTCAGATCCATTATGCACATGGTTGTGCTCTCCTTCGTAAGTTGCCACCAACACTGTTGGATCTTCTACACTTCTTTGCACCTATATATTATTAAAAAAAAAAAAAAAAAAAGAGTCAGTTCCTCTATAAATGTTGTTCACGAATAGTGCTCATTAATCGTGGTCAAGATTATCATTTTGTGGAATAAAAAAGAGAGGGTTTTAGTCTCAATCAAGTACCTTCTTTTTCACGGGGCAGCTTGGGGCAAAGGAGCACTTGAAGTAAGCTCGAGGAGAGGGGTTATCTCTGGTCACCTTCTGACCATATTTCCTCCACTGATATCCATCCCTCACATACTGTACATTGATACCCATATACATTAAAAACCAAACTTAATTAGTAATTATACTAGCTACCAAATTTACTTACCACAAAGCTACTTATTAAATTGACAAATAACTTTACCCACTAAGACAAAACAGATCGACAAGAAGTTAGTCCATTAATTAAACCTAAGACTATTAAACCAAAGAGAAGAAATGGAAAATCAAGACTATAAGAACTGGTTTGCTAGCTAGTACTCTCATTATAGAACGCTGACGCATGCAAGAAGAAATTTCGAAGCATGCATAGCAGTAGTCAGGGATTTTAAAAGTTTAAGCACAAATTGATGGTAGTGTACTTCTGGTATAACTTAATTTTTCGCGATAGCAATAAATTGATGATGACAGAATGTTATGGAGACCATGGTTTATTCAAATAACTACAAGAGTGGATATTGGAGAACTTACTAAGCTAGTATCTGATGCTTGCGTGCGCACAAGAACTCTGGAAACCTTTGCGGTTGGACGCCTTTTGAATGATTCTTCCTCGGTAATGTTGCTGCACTCGGTATTGCCACCAATACTAAACATATTATCGATACTGCAGCTATCAGTCTCAGCCTTTCTCTTCCTTGATTGATGAGATGGGTCCTTTCCAGGATTATTGGCGGTGTTCATGATCATCACTTGGCTCAATTGCTTTTTCAAAAGATTGTAGTTCTCCCACATCTGGGTCAGCGTCTCGGCTAGCCTCTTATTCTCACTACTTAAACGACCCAACTCTTGCACCAAATCCTCAGCCTGCAGGGATCACAAAATTTTCTTAGTACCAGCCAAGACAGAACTTTGAAATCAACGAAGGAGTTTAATTATTAGTTAAATTTACGAACCGTAGCAACATTTGTGTCCGGGGAAGGTCCAACGTTGAGGTTGAGAGAAGTATCCACGCATCTTGATTCCATATCAGGATTTGCTTCGCTACTAAGAATATTGAGACAAAAGAGACCAATGGTTTAAAGGGAATAAGCTACTACGTAAAACCAATCCTACAAGATGGAAATATATAGAGAACTCCGAAAGACAAGAGAACAGAAGACTTTGATTATTATTTGGGAGGCAAGGAAAGTTTCAGGAAATGTCGACGGTGATAAAGCAGATTTCTTTTACAGTTTCGTCGTCACAAGATGCCCACAATACATGTGTTATTTTATTTTACTGACGCGCTCTATTATGTCGGCTTGCAGGAGTACTCAACGAGAGTTTTACAAAGACGTCACGTTGAAATAAATAAAAAGATAAATTGATGTTCAAGATTTTTATTTTCTCCATTGACCCACGCCCTAACTTTATCTCATATTCTCATTTACTTTGAAGTGCCACTTCCTCAATGGTTGTCTACCTTTGCCGGTGTCTACGTTTTTCTCTATTTTATGTTTTCTCTATTCCTTCTTTTATGTAAAAAGAATAAAAAATAAAAGGTGTATTTTTCCATCCATATTAAAGAATTAAGGGTATTAGTGCAGATTAATAATGGTTCTTTATTATACTGCCATTGAAATATGATGATTACATGTGACTAATGTACAAATATACAACACCTTATATAGATACCACTACTATAAACAACTAATTACCAAAATAATAAGAAATTGTTACTAATTACACCTTAAATGTTGACAACTGCATTTCGTTATCCTTTGTAATTGATTACAAGCTAAATAAAAAGTTGTTTCTAATATGCACAAATATATTTAATTTCTTAATATAGTCAGTAAAATCTACCAAAATAAATATCCTTTTAGGTCTTCTTCTTTGTTAACTGTCCTTTTTTACCGTTTGAAACTCAGTCTATTTGGCTTGTCCTGGACGTATAATTGGGAATTCATTCCATTTTCTTTGCTACAATAGGTTTTAATTAATTGATCCCTCCTATCCGCGCTTCAAATTTAAACCCAAAACTTGTCCCTCGGGGAAGAACAAATTATAATTGTAGATATTTTCTTTGTCTGATTATTTAATTAAGAACATGATTCACCTTTTACTAACTCAGAGGACAATGTTCATATAATTTGCCATCTTAATTCGTCAACCCCGGTCAAGTTTCAGTATTTAGAACCATCTAGGAATTGAGAAATTAGATTGATCTAGTTAATCCTCTCAAGTTCTTCACAAATTTAACTAAATCTAGTTATCCAACAATTCACTCAAAATTTAGGCCACATTTTTAAGTAACATAATTGAAAGTAGAAAATTAACAACACTGGCTTAATTAATTATAAAATATATATATATATATATATATATTAATTAGCAAAAATCTTAAAAATAAATTAAACAAATAACCAATAAATTTCACGGGCAATTGCATGAGATAGTATATCATTAATACTCTTTGACAAAAAGAAGCACACTGAAACTTGTCCTTGAATAAACACGCACTCAATAATAATTGTAACGTAATGTGAAATGGTATTAATTATATAGCCCATGGAAAACAAAGTGAATTTTAAATTAATTCCATGTTGTATTAATTAGACATGTGATTGCTACGTCCAAGACGTGGAAAGAGATTAAAAATCAAATTTCAAAAGGCTTCGAGAAAAAGAAAAAGTAACGCGCAAATTGAAAGAATGGCCTTTCGAAAGGTAAAAGGGGAATTTGATTCAAAGGGACCTTGACTTGAATTTGCAACTCGCAATTGGCCAATCTGGATGCCCAGAACTCGAACTTCGTGAATCTTAACTGTTCCCTTTTACAACTACCAATATGTAATGGCTTATGATATTTTCTAAAATATGTGCTCATCCATCTGTTCCTTTCTATTTCTTTTTCAAAAAAATTTATTCTTTTGTTCACATTGTTTGACATTTTCCTAACTTGAATGATAAGACAGGTTTGATTTCTCTGGTGATAACTTAAAATAAAATTGTAAATATATTAAGGTGATGTGAATAAGTGCGTTTTTTAAATTATTCAAAAAAAAAAGATTTAATCTGAGTAAAAGACGAATACCTTTGAGAACAATAAAAAAATATCTTGTTGGCGAGTGCCCTCAGGGCACTGATTAAGTAAGGATTTATTAGTTTTAATTTTGTAAATTAAATATTATTTTGATCAAAAAGTTGAGACAATTATTAATGAGCATTAATTTTACTGGTTTACACAGACTATTTTTAATATCCTTGTCCAACTTTATTTAAAATTCATTTTGAATTATCTAATTTTATCAGCCCTGTTTACTTTTCCATTAAAGTAATCTTTAGCGTGCAAAACCAAAATTAATAGATGCTTCCTTAATTAGTACTTACTTAGTAAGACTTATTAAAAAAGACAAAAAAAGGCTAAACTCAAGTTATCTGAATAAAATATATGTTCAGGCCAAATATATATATATATATATATATATCATTCTATCTGTTACTGTTAATGGAGTACACATAGGAATTCAGTGATTATTACCCACAGATAATCCAACAAAGTCATGGTTGAAATGATAAAATGGAATCCTACGGGTAGGACTAATAGTACTTCACACAAATTGTGTAACCCAGTCGTATTTCTATACGCGAGTCATGGTGAAGTCAAGTCCTTAGGCTTTCCTATAAAACTTCCGCCAAATTGCTGGAGGATACACGTTAGTGAATCAACTTTAATATTTGAGAAAATTGGGGTAGACTTTTATTTAAATTCTGTTAAAATTATATGATCTTTTTATTTTTAAAAAATGTATAAATGTCTCTTAAAATAAGAAAATCATGCTATATTTAATTTTAATTTTTTACTAAAATACTCTCTATTAATTTAAATATATATTTTTAGTTAAATTTAATAAAAGATAAACTCACTTTTTTAAATTTTTATTTGTACATATTTGGATAAAATACATATTTGTATATTTAAATTAATGAAACATATTTTTGTCAAAAAATTTAAAATTAAACTAAAATATATTTTTAAAAATAAAAATTATTTAATTTCAATAAAATTGAAGAGAAAATTATGTAATTTATTCTTAATATTTTTGTGTCACAAAGAGTCTATGTTAATATATTTAGGAAGTGTTTGGTAACTTAGAAGAAGAAGGTAAAGAAAAGGAGAGGGAGATGGAAAGTGAGAAAATGTTATTTGATATGTTAGAAATGAAATATTCATAGATTTCAAAGTTATTATTTTGTGCATTGATCACTCCATCGAAATTTGTGAGAAATTTACGGTTCAAACTAATAAAATAAAAATATTATTTGTTTCTAATATTTTAGTTTGAAAAACTTTAAATTTTAAAATTACTTTAAAGAATATAATGACAAAAATTAAGATATTTTCAAAACTTAAAATATTTTAATATAAAATTATAAATATTTTTAACTTAATCCTTCAAATATAATTTTTTTATGGTAATTAATAAAAATTAGTTTTAAAATTTTTTTCCGACTCCAAGAATATTTTATTTATTTACTCTTTATTTTTACTTTTATACTATTTTCATTATACTAAAATCGAAATAAAAATATTTTTTTTATTTTTATATCATATTAAAAAATAATTTAGATCATAAAATTTTATTTTATTTTATTTTCTATTCTTATTTACATTCTGTTAACAATGATTCGATCAATCATGTTTGTACAAGTACGATCCGCGTGCGAGCCTCAAATTTCATTTACCAGGTATTTGAAAACAATTTCAGGGATTACGTTTCATTCACGACTAACTCCCATCGTCCCCACCTTGACTTTTGATCGTCCCACCAAACCTCTCTCTGTCGTTTTTCCTTTTGAATAGGTAAGGGTGTCACATTCGGTAAAGTACATAGTAGACTACAAATTGCTTTGGGTCAAGCAATAATTAATTTTATCTCGTAAATTATAATTTTTTTTTATATGTTCAGTCAAGTCATGGAAACTACTTCTAGATTAGTATATGGTGGCTGAAGATGTACACATGAGGTCACCATGCCAACATAATCTTTTAGATAATGCTTGCACACCTTAATCTGATGCATATTTTCCCGCGAACTTATTCGTATCCTCGCTTGGTGACGATAGTAATATCTTTGTTGTTCCCCTAACAATGTTACATCTTTTGCTATTGTGGTTCCCCCTGAGGAAATCAATACTATATTGAGAGGTAATTAGAGAAGCAAGTGCTGGACGTGACCATGGCATTATAATAAACCTGGTTATTTTGCGCGTTTGTGGAGGATTATGAAAAGGACCGCCCAACAAAGAATATAATTAGTCTATGATTAATTTCCTCTCTTCTTACACTATGATTAATAGAGTTTTGAGAGATTTTTAGGAAAATGAGAATGAAAATAAAAATGCCACTGAAAAGAAATTTTATGAGTCAAAATTATTTTAATATGATATAAAAAAAAATATGAATACTTGTCTATTTATATGTTTAATAGAGTAAAAATAATATAAGAATGAAAATAAAAAGTGAAAAAATAATTAAAATATCCAAAATATTAATTTTTGGAAAATACAGATAAGTTTATCGTGTAATTTTTTTATCGTCGATGAGAACAAAATCTTCTTTTTTTTCTCCCTTGTTTTTCGCATCTAGAAAGTGTCTTTTTTATGACAAATTTAAAAGAAAACACAGTAACCTAATACCAGTAAAAAAAGCTTATTTCAAGTAATACCAAACAGATTTAAAAATATTTCCCCCCACTGTTTAAATGTACCAAACACCACCTCTGCTCCTCGTATTTTCTATGTAGACTGATGACCTCGGGTCTTTTAATATTCTTTAGTTTCTTATGTGATGGGTGAATGAAGTAATAACATTATCTGATTCTCCCATGGATATTTGGGACGAAACAATTGTACGCGTCATTCGTTGGCGTAATTGGCGAGGAGGTAGATAGTAGCAATAAAACGAGACAAATATGAAGGTAATCTTATGAACACTGTTCTCTTAACCTCCTACTCCTCCTAGTTATGGTTCGTCAACCATGGCAGTTACCAGTTAATTTATATCACCACGGATGACGTCACCAAGCTGACATCATCCCTCTTCTTTTTGCAAATTCAGAGGAAATTTCTATCTCAATGTGATACTCCTTGATTTGTCTTGTATATTCAAAAGCGATGATGTGACATAACAGTACACATGCTTTTGTTGGAGAGAATTATAATTAAAAATAAAAAAATAAAAAAATTATTATTAAAAATATATTACTATTTCTTTTAAAATAATTATCAATTTAACAACAATCAATTAAACTTAATGATAAAAGTCTTTAAAAATAATTTTTTTTTTCTTAATCATTAAACATAATTTTCTCATTTTATTGCTCGATTGTTGAGATTCTCCATAAGATAAAAACTATCTAAACCTTTTAAAGTCAACTTAATTATTTTAGTCAAAATACTTTAGCGCTGGGGGGCAATGGTGGTTGCTGTGTAGAAATGCTATCAATCCATGGTAGCATGCTATGTCAGAAACCTTTATATTTTTGTGTTATCTCCTTAATTAGACTTGTAGCCCCGGGTCATTCTTTATCTATGCACATGCTTTTGATTAAACTAATTCAATCATAAATAAATATCTAGATCTGTTAGCCTATTTTTTAAATGAATCACATATTTATTTATAATTGACTTAGTTTACTAATTTTTGTAATCTTCTCAATAATTTTCCTATTATAACAAGGTTCACATGTGGTAGCGTATGGACAAATGGGAAGGGAATTGTTTGAACAGTTCTATTAAGAAACAAATTATGGTAGCCTTGTTACTCAAACAGAAGCACAAGCTATGTCTTAATTATTGTCATACATATATATATGTATATATATGGAGAAACATTTAGGTGCCTATAAACCAATAAACGCCTATCAAGGTGTGTGTTGCAAGTAATGAGATTCACTGATACATCAATTTTTCAAAGTTGTTATTAAATCATTATAGAATCACCTGCTATATTATGTGTACCTAACTTTTTTTTTAATATACATAATTGTCTAAACATTAGACTACTGGGCCGGATTTCAAGTATCCTTTAGGAATTCGGGTTGTAAGGGACATATAGGTCTATTTTAGGATTTAGCCCATGTAAAGCCACCAAACAATAAATAAAATCCTATGTTGATCTGCAATGAACAGTAATAATTAAATGGCTCTTTCAAGCCCAATACTAAACTAGAGGCCCCATGTCCCCCAGCTCCCCTCATGCCTGGGGCCAACATTTTGAACCCAAATTCTCTCCTGGAGAAAATCATAAAGAAAAAGAAGAGCAAAAGAGAGAGAGAGAGAGAGATGGAGCTCACAAAGGTATATTTTGTTAGGTTTTATCTCTCTCTTTTTTTCTCTCTCTCTCTAATAGATTCTCTCTGAATAGAAGATTTGTTGGCCAATATCTTTAGTTTGTGGCCAAGCATTTCAACAAATTTTTTTTTTCAAGTGAGCCTAGTGGGTCATATTTCAAAGCTTAATAAAATAAAAAAGTACGAAATATGAAATTATTTTTGGGATAAATCCCATAAGAAGCGAAATGAAATGATTGAGAATGTTAAATTATTTTAAAAATTACTGCGTGTTTTCATACTTCGATTGTCCAAGCATAGGTGGAAAGATAATGATTATCTTGTACAATGGAGGGCAATAACATTACCACTTGGACAGAGACCAATCCAACAAACAAAAGAAAACTAGAATCCAAAAAGTGAAAACCAGGGCACAAGGGTTTCCACGAAGTCAAAATCAAAAAAATGATTCACTTAATCTGCCATTTCATGATCATGCAAACATACTCAAATCCTCTCTGAGCCACTAAACGGAAGCCATTTGTTTACAGAATAAACCCCTTCAATCGAATAGGCCCTCTCCCGCAAACTCAAAGCGAGTGTGCGTTGTACTGCTATTCGTTGCCGAAAAAGCACTGATGAATAGCTAAGAATTTGTTTCGTGCGGTATTGATTGATCTCACGCTTGAGTTCCAAGTGTACTACATGACCTTTCTACCGTGCCCCATCTGAAGTTGACACTTCCATTTTATTCCACGCTCACTCATACCCATACTAGATACCCATATTATCTTTCTTACCCCAAAATTTTCATTAATCATTTACCAGTAATTTACTATTTTCCCTTTTTTTTTTTAAATTGTTTTGGAGACATTCTATCAAAACCAGCAGTGTGGATTGATTTTATCTTATTTTATTTTAAGATTAAATTTAGACATAAATTTTTAAATCAAAAATTTTTAATTAAAATATAAAAAATATATAATTTATTTTAAAATTCATACACTTATTCATAAAAATTATATATTTGTTATATTATTATTAAAAAATTTAAATGTTTATCATATTTTAATTAAAAATTTTGATAATAAAAATATAAAGAATTGTATATAAAATATTTGTTTTATTTTATAAAAAGTAGGCTAATGAACTCTTAATTGTTTTAATAAAAATGAAAATATTAATTTAGATTTATTGTATTTTTCTAGTTACATGCTTACCTCTTGGAAGCTAAATAAAGTTAGGTAAATAATCATCAATATATTATAATAAAACCCGTGCAAGATGCGACTTATGAACAGGTTCTGACTTGTGATCAGTATAGTTTTTATGAGTTATGTGTTAAAAGATATCGTTGATATCCGTACATAAATAATATTTTATTCGTACATTTACTATTTACTTTTTTTGTTTCTTGAATTTTTTGTGTGGGATCACAGATTATTTTTTAAATTCTCTTTGCAAGATGCAGGGGAAAGAACTACTTATATATATATATATGGCCTTGGTGCGCCATTCCATGCTGCAATGAATGGCCTTTCATGCATACCTCAACAAATCGAAGAAGGAGAGGATTACAATTGAATGCCACTACCTTATCAGAACGAGGGTTTAAACTTGAAACTTTCTTATTTAATTATGTACACCTCTTATCAGAATCTTTGCATATCTTGTACTCCGAACACACTAGTATCTATGTCAAATATTTTGACAGTGGTCTTGCTATGATAGAATTGTGCTAAGGACTATACGTAATAAACTTAAAATAAGTAAGTATGACTTAAATTGTAGGCTAATCAATAATTACAATTTATGTACAATCTCATCAAAACCCATCTTTTTTTTCTCCTTTGAAAAAAGGAAAAAAAAAATAAAGTCGGGGATTAACATCAATGTTCCATCACTTGTTCCTGACACTCTTTGCCGCAACCACCAGCGATGTTACCGTTACACGGGCTGTCACCTTGCCACGTCCAAACGATGTCTTTCAGGGCAGGCCGAACGCCTTCCTCACAAAACTTCGCATATTCCAAAGTGTCCCCGGAACTCTTTGAAAACTCCACGACGGCGACGTTCGGTGACACTTCGAACACCTCCGCTGTCACGGACAACCTCCCTTTTCTTCCCTCCGACGGCCCTTGCAGCCTGATTTTGAAGCCCTTCTCATTCCCCACCTTGAAACTCAACTCCTTCGCCACCGTCTCAATCTTCGACACGATTGCCGTAGCCGTACACTTGGATGTGAACACCGACCCTGTTTTCCTCTTGCTCTCGAACAACCCAGACAAATCAAACCCAGAAGACATCGACGAAATGAACTCAAACGCATTGAAAAACTTGGGCGATGACGGCTTCGTTTTCAAATTTCCAAGTTCTGATTTATGCAGCTCGTTCTCATCGGCTTTCTCCAAAACGGATTCTTCTAGTTGAAAAGCGAATGGCCTCGAGAAACCTTTTAGAAACCAAGGGACCCGCATTATTGCAGCAATCGTAGTCCGTCTCTCTGGGTCGGCCACGAGGATTTTCGAAATCAGTCTCCTTGATTCCGCAGAAAACCATGGGGGAAATTGGAATTCAGCCTTTAAAACCTTGGTATACATACTCATGAGGTTCTCGTTCTGGAAAGGAAGAAACCCGGCGAGCAACACATACAGAATCACACCACACGACCAGATATCAGCCTTAGACCCCTCGTACCCTTTCTTTCTCAACACTTCAGGGGCGACATATGCCGGAGTCCCACACCGGGTGTGGAGAAGTCCGTCGTACCGGAGTTGTTCCGGCAACGCCGAGAGGCCAAAGTCGGAGATCTTGAGATTCTCGTTCTCGTCCAGCAGTAGATTTTCAGGCTTGAGATCGCGGTGCGATACGCCTCTGCTGTGGCAGAAATCGACGGCACTGATTAACTGCTGGAAGTACTTCCGTGCGAGATCTTCCTTGAGCTTGCCTTTGGCGACCTTGGCGAAGAGCTCCCCGCCACGGACGTACTCCATCACGAAGAAAATTTTTGTTTTGGTGGCCATCACTTCTTTGAGCTCAACCACGTTGGGGTGACGAACCAATCGCATCACGGAAATCTCACGCTTGATCTGCTCCATCATCCCTTCTTTCTTGACCTGCTCCTTGCTTACGACTTTGATCGCCACGCTTTCCCCTGTGGCAATCTGTTTGCCGTAATACACTTTGGCGAATGTCCCTTTGCCCAGAAGCCTACCCATTTCATATTTGCCAAACACAATATTATTCTCCTCCATTGATCCAAAATCTCAGAAACTGTAAATATGGTATGATATGGAGCACCAATTTTCTGGGAGTAGGAATTGAAATTGGAATGTGTTCACTGAGAAAAGCCGTATAAGACAGTCCTAGAAAGAAGAAAGGTGTGCATCGTGTGAGGGGATTAAGGGAAGGTTTAAAGGGAAGTTGGTTGAGAGTGTTGTCATAGAAGAGTGATGATGATAAGAGAGTGGGACAAAGGAGGGAAGGGGTTGGCTCGTTACCATTGGAGCAAGTGGTATTCGCTATTCCTTGAGCTTGAAAGCCCACAGAATGAAAATATCATCCTAGATCTTATTTAAACCAGAAGGGGACACGTCAAGGGGTGGGGTTTGAAGTTTCAGTTATTTGGCCTAAATTATACATTAAGATTTAATAATTTCCTATTAGAAATACAGTAGCTCCTTTTGTTAAATATGAAGTCGTATCTTCTTTTCTGGTCCACATCCTCTGTTTCTTTCATCGAACGGGATCTTTGAATTCTTAAAGCTATGTTTCGTTCACCGGAGGAAAGGAGTTTTAACGAGTTTTTTTAAGAGATAATAAAATAAATAAATATTTTTTTTTTTAATTTTTTCAACCAAACATCCTTTTTTTTTTCTTTCTCCTCTTCTCCAAAATCTCTCATCCAAACACATCTTACCAAAAAAAAAACGCCAAGGGATGGGGTATATAAGATCTCAAGGATCGTGGCCGACCTTACATATTTTGGATCTATATTTTACATTTAATAAATAAATTTATTTTGTGTATTTAATAGAATAAAAAAATGTAAGTGAAATAAATAAATAAATTTTATATACACTTTTATTTTTTTTATGTTACACCATTGCAAAGAATTATTTTCAGTTTACCTTCTTGTGTAATGAGTCCAAGTTCTTTGCAGAATGTATTCTTAGATTTAGATTGTATAGATTAAATTTTGATAATTTATAATTTTTTAAGATTTTGTTTTTTTGTTTTAATTTTAAAAGAAGTAAAATGTAAAATAAAAATATTTTTAATTATAAATTAAAAAAATGGTGATTTAAATTAAAATATTTTAAAATTTAAATCATTTAAATGAAATCCAGATGATCTAAATTTTACCTCAAGCATGCAAATCTCTAAAATGTAGAGAGAATGGGAACGCCTTGCTTGATTGGCTATGAGTGAGCTGGGTGAGAGATGATCCTCGCGTTATTTTTGGAACCGGACAGGAAATTAAATAAAGTGAGAGACTACTAGTTCAGCTATTAAGTTATTAGTGAAATGGATTAAATTAATATTTGTATCTTAAGAATTAATATATATACTTAAATAAATAAAGTATAATATATTTCTTCTTAAAAAAGTGTATGATATGGTGAAGATAATTATCATAATAACAATAATCAATTTATAATTATAAAATACAATTAATATAATCTATTTTATTTTGATATATTAATAGATAATATTAAAATTATAAATTTTTTTATCAATTATATGAATTTTTTTTTCGCATTCAAAACCTGATTTGATTCCTATTTAGTTATTTAATTTCCGAGACCAACCGGTTGAATTCGTATTTATCCAAATTTAGGAAGGTTTGGGTTGGGGTTGGGGTGAGGGATGGCCGATGAGTAACTCCATCAATTGTCAATTAAAGAAATCAATAAAAATAAAGAAGATGAAAATTGGCCTAAAACTACGTGCAAATCACATTCCCGTAGTATTTGGTCTCATTATGTTTACTGTTAGGTATATGGTAAATCACTCATAAGATTTGTCTCATGTTATTTCTTCTATAAACTGTTTAGAAATTTTAGAATAATACTAAAAAGAGAAATGATACATTATTTTTATATATTTTTATTATTTTTTAATTTATCAAACCCCTTTTTATAGAGAAAATATGAACAGATACAATTCTTTTTAAAAAATTATATGTTTTCTAAAAAGTTATAACTTTTTAAGAGTTGTATATTTTTTATTTATAATTTAGATTTAAAATAAAATTCAAATAAAATATAATCTGATAGATTTATTTTAATCCAGCACTTAGCACACATACATAACTTAGTTTTTTAAATTAATTATCTTTAAAATCAATAATCATAAATGTGTTATAAGGGGCTCATATATTTTAACTTTAAATACTATAATTATAAAATTGTGTTCAATTCCTTCAATCACTGCTATACGTTTAAGTTTATGTTTGGAGTTTACACAAGAGAATCGACAGATATGATCGCGTTTTCTGTTTTACCATTTATAAGATATATAATTTTTTAAAAATGAAAGATTTATTGTAAATTCTAATTTATATTTACATTCATCCCAAGAAGATGCAAAATCAAAGACTGTGTACATAAAAGAATATATAATAGATTAAATTATATTAATTTTTCTTGAAATCTAGTTAAACTATTTGATTTTATTTTTTTCCAAAATTATTTTTAGATCTCTTCTAATTTTTTTAATAAAATTAAATTTTTGTATGATACATATTTTTTAGAAAATAAAATTATTTAACCATCTTTAATATCATCTTATGAATAAAAATACAGCTTTACGTTAGAACTTAATATTAATATAACTATTTTTTAATTAATAACATTTAATAAATTAAAATCAGAGATATTTATATTTAAAAAATTTTAAATTTAAAAATTATTATACAAAATTCTATGATAAAAATTTTAAAATAGAAACATTTTTAACTTAAAATTTTAAATTATGATTTTTTATAATAATTTAAAATTTTAATTATAAAATTTTCAAGATAACTTTAAAATTTTAAATTTTTTAATATAAATATCTTTAATTTATATTATATATTATAACTATTTTCTAAATATAAAGGCAAAATTTTCTAGGGTTGCGTTTGGAAGAAAATGCATCAGCAGCTCCAGTATATATGTTTAAGCTGTTACAACTCATTCACGTCAATAAATCACGGAACCATTAAGCATGCCATCTAATATGGAACTCGACGAAATAGTCCACAAATGCATACATTATTATTTTTTTAAATATTAATAGTAGTTGATTGTGACTGAGACTTCACTCAATTATTGTGCGAATTTTGGGAGGTCACCTGAAATATTCGCACGGTATAATAGTCAAACACTTTTATTTATGAAGCAAAATTACTGATACAACATATATATATATATAAAAGAAGAGATCGGAATTACATGGTAAAAATATCATTTATTACAAAATAAGCAAGTGTAAAGCATTTTTTAATTATATAATTTAAACATTTTTGTAAAAGAGAGAATAATTTATTCTTGATTGATGAAATTCGGTGAAGCTCCTTGGTAGCTGTTGTGGTACGTGTCCTCTAGTCCATGACTTTGCGTATTGTTTATGCTTTCTAGAAGGCTAGCAATTTGATACTTGGCGTAATATTAATTATTAGAATTAATTGAATGCTCAAAGATGAATATTCCACCGGAATAAGCTCCAACGATTCACCTAAGCGTCCAATAAACAAAATAACGAGTTTTGGGTCCACGGTCATAGTGGTGCTCCAAAGCATTGCATTATTGAACACGTAACTTAAAACATCAGCATACACTTAATCAAACTGAAACTAGATTCAGGCCTCGTTCTGCTATCATTATTTGGAGGTGTTTTGTTCTCAGAAAAGATTCCCTCCACTGTACACAAAGTACTAAGTTTGAGTGCGTTCTCATTTGCTTCCCTTTTGGAAAGAAGGAGATAACATTAATTAGTGGGGGGACCCTCTTGCCCTCTACGTACCCCACCTCAAAAGGCAAACTGCACAATACACGAGAAAAAATGCCCAACCTTCGTTGCCTTGCATTTAATTGCATATATATTTGTGTATTACCTGTTTGCACCGTAAACAGGTTTTATTTACTAAATTCTCATTACTGACTGGTTAAAGATAACACGCCTAGAATTTGCTAAAATAAATGAAAGAAAAGAAAAGATAATAACTTCCTGTAATGAGCTTTTTTTATTAATTAGTTGCCGGCGGGCTAGGAGCGTTACAATCTTAAGCCAGAATAAACCTGCCCATGATTCATAATGGTCGGCACATGCAGTGTTGAATTTGTGTGAAATGATTATGATGATATATACGTATGTCAAATCTATGGAGAGGCACTAGGAACTGTTTTTCTTAGCAAACAATACCAATAATGTTGTCTAGTGAAAAGGAAAATAATAATAAAAATAATAAAGAGTATCAATAATGCAATCAAATAAAAATACAAAACATGACATAAATTTTAACATTTCTTTACTAAAACATATAATTTAAACATCAATTGCTGAGAGCATCAGCAAAGGCAAAATACCTCCAGTATGAATTGATGGGGCATCAAACAATTTTGAATTAATATCGAAAATTTTAAGGATATATATGACAAGAGCTCTTGATCTTATAAAAAATTTATTCAATAATGTAAGTTATTTATCGGTGTCAATTAATCTTATATATATATATATATATGAGTTTTTTTTTTCTGAGTTAAATAATACTTTAGATTCGTTGAAAACAATTTGTTATTCAAGTGGTTGCGAAAATAATTCAATTACATTTGAGACTTCTAAATATAAATATTCTGTAATTTTTTATTATAAGAAATAAGTGGAAACACGCCTTAGTCCTATCGATAGGGGTGTACATGGGTATGGTCGGGTCAGGGTGATACTTGGCCCGAAACCCTGCCCGATTAAAGTCTTGGGCGTATTTTTATATCCATGGCCTGCCTGACCCGGAGAAGCTCGATTTTAAGGTAGCCCGGGGCTACCCTAATAAGTAGGGTTGTACATGGGTAGGACCAAATTAAACATCTAATATGTCTAATACCTGACTCGATTAAGACATGAAACTTATTTTTTTACCCGTGGCCTTACTTAACTCTAATAAGTTCGATTTATGTTGGGATAGGGTTAGGGCCTCTCAAACTATTTTTTTTTAATGAATTGATACTTGTAATATAAACATATTTTTACACAAATTTATAGGCATATATTTCAAAACAACGAAATTTTAGAACTCTTATATTTGTATCAGTAATAAAAAAATAGTCTAGTATTATCAAGTAAAATATAATATATACTAATATAATTAGTCTTAGGTAAATATATATTTTTTCATTATTTAACAAAAAAAATATCAGTAAGGATTCACATCAATGATAAAAATAATTAAAAAGTAAAGAATATTTACGTAAGTAATAAAAATTGCAATATACAGAGATAATTAAATGAAATAAAAAAAAAAGATGACAAGATATTAATAATAATAAAAAGTAATTATTAAGGCGAGTTGGGCGGAACATACCTTCGTTCGTGACCCGACCCGACCGAAAATAATTTTGTTTAAAGTTATACTCATTTATACTTTTAACTCGACGCGATTAGACCAGGTTAGGGTGGGTCCCTAGGGCCAATAGGGCCGATGAACATCCTACCTACCGGCGTGATTCCAAACTTTTCAACTAGTTTCGAACATGTTACATTCTTCAACCAAAAAAGCAAGTTATCTTATTTTCTCGCCATTCACATGGGCTGTGAGTGTGGGACAACCAGTGTGTGGAGCGGAGGAAACGTACATTCAGATCAGGCAAACCTATAAAAAAAGTAGGTTAAATTATTATTAATATTATCATTATTAATTTTAATTTAGTCTTTTGAATTTTTAGTTCATCCCATTTTCATTCTTTACTTTGTATAATTTTTTTAAATTAATTCATTAACCATATATTGTTAGTATTTTATAATAATCTCATAACTTCTTTTAATATTTCAAAATACTTTTTCCATGGGTATAACAGAAAATAACAAAAATGACACAACTTAATAATTAAAGAATGAAACATAAATAAAAAAAAGTTAAAAAAATTAAATTCAGAGTAGATAAACGCAAAAAATAACAAGACTTCTTATCCTCTCAACTGTGCCGATAAGATTTCCGCGTTGGTGTATCTTTAGATGAACCAATAGTGAATTACTGTAATTTTGGAGGCCACAACGTACGAGTTGTCTTACACATATTTTGGGAAAGAACTGAGTATGGGCAATTTGGACTTTCTACTATTGTATTGTTTTTCTTTTAGAATAATTTTAAATCTTTAAATATAGAGTCTTGCTTCGTAGTAAAAGAGTTGTAGAATTGGATTTGTTTAGTTAGATAGCATTAAAAATAAAAAAAAAATTATTTTTATTTTTAAAAAATAATTTAAAATATTATTAAATAATAATTAAAAAATATAATAAAATATTATACACAATTTAGAAAGACAAATCTTTTTCTCTCTCGAGCTAGAAACCTAACGCTGTGTTTGGATGGAGGGAAAAGTGGAAAGGAGAAAAGAAAAAATGAAATTTTTTCTCATTTAGTAGGAGGAGAAAAGAGAAAATGAAATTTTTTCTCATTTAGTAGGAGGAGAAAATAGGGAAAAAGAAAAAATTTGAAGGGAAAAGTAGTGTGAGACTCACACAAAAATTTTTTCTTTACGAAAATCGACAAAACATATGTATATATTAAATATTTTTAATGTGTAATATTTATAAAATTTTAAAATAAATAATTATTTTATTTTTATTAAAATAATAATTTATAAATAATGTTTAATAAAAATTTTTTATAAATTAATAATATATTTTTTAATATTAAAATTAATAAATTATATATATTTAAAAAAAATCATTCAACTATAAAGTATTATCTTTTGGCAACGCATATGCATTGCCACAAGCATATCTACATATATATATATATATATATATAATAATAATAATAATAAAAATAATAATAGTCATATTTAAAATAATTAATTAATTTTTTATATTTTTATATTTAAATATATTAAAAAATAATTTTTTCTTTTATTTTTTCCTCTGTCATTCAAACGAAGGGTAAGAATCTGTTTTAAAGTAATGGCAATAGAAGGTTTGTTTTTATTTAAGTTATTGGAGTTTGATTCCGATGGTGATCACAGAGTCGAAGAGGAGGGACGTTTATGGCAGAGTCCCAGGACAGGACTTTAACTAATTTTTGTTTGCTTTAACTGCTTCTGTCACCCACACACAGTGAATGGCAGGTGTCTCCCACCATCTTTCCAATGGCGGCTCTCTGCAACGTTGCTAGGCGGGACCCACATTTGTTATCTCTTTCACTCACACAAGTCTAGCGTATATAAAACTCCATATATATATATATATATATATATAGCACTTGAATCCAAAGAATCACTAAGCTCCTCAGCAGTCTCACCATATATTTTTCTTCAATGATGCTATATATCAAACTCATTTTTTTTAATTTAACATGTAGTCAGATTATTTTGTCAATTAGTTTTTCGGATAAGAGAAAGATATAATAAACAATCAAAATAATAAAGCTATTAACCAATTACACTATAATCGTACATTTTATCAATGATTTAAAAATCGGACCGGATCATCTGGTTCAATCAAAAATCGATTCTTGATTCGGTTTGGTTGGGTCAAGAAACCAACTGATCAAAAAATCAGTAAAAAATCGATCAAAATTGGCCAAAACCAAACCTTTTAAAATCTATTTGAATCAATTCGTATTTTTTTAAAAATTTTTTTTATATAACAAAATAATTTATCCCAAATAATTTTAACAAATTAAAAATAAAAGACAATAAAAAAGGAGGAGAGAATTGAAATATATATATTAAAAAATAAAAAATATAAAAGAAGTAAAATATGAATACTTTATTATTTTTTATATTTGACCTCTATTATGTTTATATTCAATTTCCTAATAATATTTCTTTTAAATATAAATGTATTTAGCCAAAATTATTATTTAATTTTTATTTTTTTATATTTTAATAATAAGTAGAATTTTAATATAATTTAAAAACTTTAAAATAATTTTTGTAATATCTTTAAAAATATTAAATTAATAATCAAATATTTAAAATATATTAATATTTATTTTTTATATTAAATTTTTAATATATAAAATTAAAAAAATATGTAATTAATTATTACCAATTTAATTACAGTTAAATTAATAAACTATAAATAAATATTTTTATTAATTTAATGACTCATCCAATTTTAAAAATATTACATTTTATTGTATCTGTAAAGTTCATCATGATGGTGGAGAGAGAGGAGTTATTGCAAGAGCAAACTGAAAAAAAATAAAAGACAGACTTAAAAAAATAAAATTATTTTCCCATTTATATAATAGCTGGTAAACTTGAATCTCATGACCCAAAAAGCGCTGTCAGAGGCATAAGTATGAACGCGATGGTAATGGACATGTCAAGTAAATTGCTTAATTTGCCGAATCCATCGATTGGTGATGCCAACATTGTACGTTTTTTCCACTGCCCATTGGGATTGAGCGCAGATTCGCGAGTCCAACATAACGACAAACATAGATCCATAGAATATATCTTTATTAGATACAACTAATATCAAATAAAGAAGATAAAACTAGAAGATTGAAAATTACGTGATAAGTGTCCAAAATTTATTAGATTATGGGTTCTAATAATTGAATATATGTGAGTCATCGTGGTTCGCTTCGACTTGTCTTGCACTTCTCGTACACTTGACGTGCACTGTTTTAAATCAAGTCAACACAGTTCCCACCGCCCCTACTCACTCTATGCCAATAAGAGCTCAGTTATGAAACTGAGTTAGTCAAAACTCTTTGAGTTTTCAATTCTTTAAATTATCTTCAAATTATTATTATTACCATATCTGAATTTTGAACAACAATCCGATGACTTGGCTCGTCTCATCCCATCTCATTAAAAATAGGAATTGAATTAGGATTCCAATATTAGGCTTGGTTTGTTGGACCTTTTTTTCTTTTATTATTTCATTTAATTAGTTATTTCTAGTTTATCTTTTGTGAGAATCAGAAATTCATTTAGTGAATAATGGAATAACTGGGCATTATAGAAAAGTATTCTTACATGTCCATTATATCCTTTGTCATTTGAATTAAAATTAAAAAGGAATATTTTTTATATTTTCTGTTATGATTGGTAATTCAAAAATTAATTTTTTGAACTATAAAACTATTTATTATTATTGGTAATTAAAAACTATTATTTCATTATTGGTAATTTAAAAAATATTTTTACAAATAAAAAAAATTAGTAATGAATATTTTAATATAGTTTAACAGTAGAGATATTATGGTCGTTTGATCATATTTCATTTCTATTTTTCTATTATTTTATACAACTAAACATAAAAACAGAACGGAAAATTCATTTTTGTAATAATATACTAAATATAATTATTTTATTCTATTCTATTCAAATTTATTTCTATTCCTATGTACATTCTCATTCTTATAAAAATTATCCTAGGGACTTATTCTTTTCTGCCATATTTCATTGTTTGTATTGTCACGACAAAAGGTAATATAACAATATCAATTATGAACCAAGTAAATTAGGGTCTTATCTCTTTAGTAGTTAAAATTTGGATGTTCAAAAATGACAACGCAGGTTGAAGGGTATAGCCCTTTCTCTCTTATGGGACTGAGTATTAATGTTCAGTTAGGGCTTTTAACTTTCCTTTGTGGGTCGGTTTGAAGAGACCACCAAAGTTTTTTTTGGTGAATACCAGCTTTTCAATGACCGACAAGGGTTTGAGCGCCTTGGCCCAAAAAAAATTTAGGCTAGAGCTTCCATTTGGACCTGACTTTACACAACAAGCCCATAACTGTAGTAAGAAAAACAAAAATCCGGCCGAACAAGTAAAGTTGCTGTATTAAAAAGATAAAAAATAAGAAAACAGGAGACTTGTTAATGTCCCGTTTGATAAAAAGAGGGCAAAATTTTCATTTCCTGTACACTTTTAAGATTGGAAAAATAATTAATTTTTATTTTATAAACACATAAATAAAGAATAATTATTATACGCAAAGTTAGTTATATTTTTATTATTGTTAATTTTAAATATTATTTTTAAGTAAAGATATAAGAGTTATTTTTTAATAATTTTTTTTAATCTTAAAATATTTTTATTTACATATATATCATATTAAACTTAATTGTTTCATTCTATTTACATTTTAATTTTTTTTTATATTTAACAATTCTATGTATCACATGTGACATAATTTCAAATATTTTAGATTTTTTAATAAAAATATAATAAATTTATAATTTTTTAATTAAAATATGACAAGTATATAATTTTTATAGAGAATTATATAATTTTTTTAATTAAATTATATATTTATCTTATTTTTATTTGAGAATTATACTTTTATTGTATTTTGATTAAAAATTTTAATAATAAAAATATAAAGAATTATATTTAAATTTAATCTAATTTTTTATTATAAAATTAGTCTCATTTATTTATTTTAAAAATTAATAAAATAGAATTTGAGAAGATAAAATTCAAAAATATTTATCCTTGAAAGATTCGAAAAAAGAAGAATAGATTTTGAGGTGATTTGTCAATTTGATTATGTTCTGATTTTAATATTTTTAAAAATAAAAAAAATTGTTTAAATTATTATTTTAAAAAATTATTATTTTTTACTTTTTCTTTGATTCAATAAAATAAAAATTAACAAAACATATAAAAGATATTTTATTTTTTTATTTCTAAAAATCAAATTTTATTTTTATATTTTGCAAAATATTTTATTAAAAATATATTACTAAACAATTTTTTTATTTTTAAAAACAAAAAACTGTTTAAAAATAGGAAATCAAATAGGTCCATGTCGATGATTTCATGTTTGTTTCTTCAACTTGTCTCTTGGAGGTGTAATGAAGCCGCGCATGGCTGAGCCCCACTATCATGTTGTAAAGATCTGGTGAAGGCTGACTCTAGAACTGTGTTGCTCTTATTCAATAACTTAAAGGTTTCTCCGGAAGGAAAAAATAACGGTGCAGAAGGGAGACTCTGCCCTAAGAGTGCGAAAGTGAGGGTTTGGCAATTGGCTAAGGGAGGAGAATGGACGAAGATCAAATACTGGGATTTGTCACTGCGTACCTGAGGAAGAAAGGGTTTACGCAAACGGAGCACGCATTTCAGGAAGAACTTCAACAGAACAAGAACACTTCCTCCGCCAATTCTATTGTCGAACCCGACATTGCCAAGCACATCCTTGCCTTCTCCGAGTATTTTTCCTTATTTTCTCTCAATTTTATCTTAATTCATCTGTTTTGCTGCCACTAATTTGTGCGTACACGGAGTGTTGATTTGAACCTAGGGATGGTTATGTACTTTACTCTTGTAAAAGCCGAGGTGCCAAGAAGCAATCTTCTTTGCATAGTATTTTGTATGCTCTTAACTGGTACTCTGATAGAGTAATGTTCCTCATACAATAAACGTTTGTATAAAAATTGACAAATGCTTCTCCTGGTCATCTACGTGATAAATAGTCAACCATCATATGGCCTGCTGAGCCAATTTTCATCTTTCGTTCAAATACTAGTTGTGGGAGTAGCGTCACTTAAGTGTTGTAAATTTCCTGATAGGACATGTTGGAAAGTTAGTTTACGGTTCAATAAGTTTACATTATTGTGGATTTGCAAAATTGATGTGGTGGCCGCTGATATTACGTCTAGAGGATTGCACCTCAATGAACTTGCTGGGATGTGCTAAATTAGCTTTGTGTTAACAGTTAATGAAGGCATTCATAGGCACTCAAGCGCTTCAGATTTTCACTGTTTAAGTCCCTTAGAATGTATGTTTTACGGTCTTTAAGAAGCATTATCCTTCCATTACAAAGAGTGAGGCTTTGGGCAAGCACATGGGAATTTTTAATCTGAATGTGGCTTTTCACTTTATAAGATGCCCTCCCAGACTGCTGGTGCTATTTGTTTAGTGATTGGATATTCAAAAGTCTGAGGATTGGATTTATGTGTATTACCCTCCCACTCTGCTGTATATTGGCAATACTAGTTTTTGTTGGATCAGATGTCCAAACCTGCTTGCATGCTCATCTGAGTGATTTAAACTTCAATGCAAATGTGTCTTAAAAAATATAATTTGGATGCACGTTTTTATGGAAAAGCAATAGCAGAACAAGATACAGTATGTTTGTTCACCAACACTTTATGATATAAATCAGAAAAAAAAAGTATTTATTATTTAGATGAAGTAGGTTTAAGGATGAAATGGATTACTATTCTACTAGGCCTTTGTATTTCCACATTCTGATGATGTGCTTTTACACCAGTAGTTGTATCTATTCTTGACATTTTGAGTGTCTGACGTGGTAACTATTGCACAAAGATAATTTTCAAACTGGATTATTTCCCTTAAAAATGCTTGTCAACTGCTAAAGGGTAGGTTGACAAATTCTTAGAACATGGCCATTCAGTTGTGTGAATACTACCTACCAGATTACTTTTCCAGACTTGTCGTTGCTAGAGTTCAATGAATATTCCTTAATTTGTAGGTTAGAGACTGGTCCTGCAAGATTTCACGATGGGTATAGCAGACTCAGATCATGGGCTTATAGTTCACTGGATTTGTACAAGGTAAAATGCCATTTAGTTACTTTCTCATCGGAAATTCGTTTTGAGATCATTCTGTTTCAGTTTCTGCTGTTATTACATGTTTTGCCACTTCCTTGCAGCATGAATTACTACGCGTGCTTTATCCAGTATTTATTCATTGTTTTATGGATCTTGTGGCAAAAGGGCATATTCACGAAGGTATAGATAAATTATCATATACATTACTTTTTGTTTGTTAGACTTAGGTTGCAAACTTTCCAATGTGGGCCAGCCATGCAACGCGTGATTTTATGCTTTTTGTTTATGTGCTTGTGGTTGTTATCCTCAGCTCGGAACTTTTTCAATAGCTTCCGTGAAGACCATGAAATGATGCACTTACGCGACCTTCAGAAGTTGGAAGGTGTTCTTTCTCCTTCTCATCTGCAGGTTAGTTGCTGTCTAAAACTTTGTGTCACTTTTGGTTTCTTTATATTGTTGGATCATTAGCTTTAAATAATCTGACAATGTTGTTACGCAGGAAATGGAATTCGCTCATTCCCTTAGACAGAGCAAATTCAACATAAAGATATGTGGGGTAATATCTTGATTCTTCTGGGTTAGATTTTCCGATATGCTGTAATCTAAATTTGACCAACATTTATGGTGCTTTACTGGTTAAAAGAAATCTTGGTAGCATCTGATTCCAATTACAAGTGGCTTCAATTTCTGTGCAAGGGTCTGCCTTTTTTATTGCTAGTGCATCTAATCTCTTGACTGTATTGCTGGATCTTGGCTGCACATGACACTACACTTAATTGCAGTTGATTGTTGGGTGTACAAAACATTTAATAGGCATTGTTTCCTGCAATTATATAGATGCATTGCATATTCATGTCAGGCTCTTGCGCTGTAGCTCTTGGTGACAAGTATTCATTGATTGAGAGGAAAAAAAATGGGGATGTTTCTTCCACCCTATTATGTGTTATGGTATGTTATTGCTATGTTCTACTCTCAACAAGGTGGATGAGGCTTGTTTGAAGACATTAAGTAATATGCCAATTGTGTGAAGATTAAAATGTATATGCTTTATTTTATCAGAATGAGAAATTCACCAACACCACAATAAATCTCTGAATCTGTTGAAATTGACTATTTTTTTTATTTTATTTCCCCTTACTTTAATTGGATTGTTGTGATCATGTTTTATACAGGTATTTGTGTTTCATAATTTCCATTATCAGGACTGATCCTTTCAATTTTTAACTAATGAAGTTGAGCTATATTCTTGGAAAAGATGATAACAGTTAATGTTTTGTCAGTATTCCTATGAGCTTCTGTTGCAACATCTACACAGTATGCAATCCAGCACTATACTTGGTATAATTAATGAGCATATTAACTTCCAAGGTACCTCTCTTCAGGTTAAGTTTTATCTATTCATTTGGACTTGTTAATATTGCATGCATTGTTGTTGGTCATTTTCCCCCTTCATTTGCAGTTACTCCTGGACAGCCTAGCTCAATTTCTGATGATCCAGAGGCTGTTACCCTCACTGGAAGCAGCCAGGATGCAGCAAACCAGATTAATCAGAAAGAAATACAGTGGGGGGTGAGTTGGTTGATATATATTCAAAACTTGACCATGTTAGAAGTTATTCTGCTTATGATAATTTTATTAATGTGATCCCAATTACCATTGTAGTAGTGGGAATGAATTTTAGTTCTAAGCTTCTAGTAGCAAACTGATGTAATCTTGACTGGGCCTACTTCCTTTGGTGTGGGTATCAGTATACAACCATAGGATGAGAAAATCATTTGTGCTTTCAAAACTTTTACTTAAGAAGCGCTCAAATCAATTGTCTAGCCTTCTAACACATGGTACCATTTCCTGTTATGCTTATACCATTGTAGTTGTTGGAATAATGCATGGGATTAGAACTCAAGTTCTAATTGTAAACTGACATAATCTTGGCTGGGCCAAGCCCTTGGTTCTTGTGGTGAGGAAATCAAAAAACTAACATAGGATGAGAAAATCATTTGTGCCGTGAAGATATTTACTTAGCAAACGCTCAAACCATTTGTTTAGTCTTCTAATTCGTAATGGGGGAGGGGGCAAAATTATTGAGAGTGGCATCAGAAATTAATTCAGTATATAAATTATATGGCCATTTTTTTTTCTTTTTTTCTTTTGAGCTGCTGTCTTTTTCTCTTATTGTTCAAGTTATCAAACTACATATTTTGGCGTCACTGTTGATACAGACTTAATGTTATACATGTTGCAAACCCCAGAACGAAGTAGAAATTTCACATATTACTTTAGTTGGCTCCACTATTGACACAATGATCCAAAATTTTCCGTAGTTTAGGGAGTGAGAAGAGAAAACTTGAACTGGAATAATCTTGGTGAATATCTGATCCAAAGTTCAGTTTAAATTAAAATTTACAGTCATCATGCTTGGCATGGGATTAGGTTGAGCTGGCTGTATTGATTATAACTGTCTTATTGATTAACTGATTGGTTGTAAATTGTAATCCTGCCACAGTTGCTTGAAGACTCTCTAGAAGAACGCCTGGAGAAGGCTGGTGCCTTGCTTTTAGACTCTGAAAAGGGGGAAGGGGAAGCCAAAGAAGGGGAGAATGATGAGAGTAAGGTACCTCTGGTTTTAAAGTGCACCTCAGCACCTCTTACTCTGTCTATTCCATGCATGTCTTTATCTGGTAACCTGATGTTGTACATTGATGAGCATTCATACACTTTCTGACAGTAAATGTGCATGAGTATTTTGTTGAATACATTTTTTATTACTTTAGTTTTATCAAATGTGAATTTATTTTGATTGATCTTCTCAAGGTATTCTGAATTGTTTTTAACTTTTGTAAGTTACATGTTTGCCTTTTAGAAAAGAGCAATTGAAGGAGGAAAGCAAGGTGCTTCAATCAAGAAAGTAAAAAAGGACAAGGGTGGAAGTGCATCCGGGAAAAGTGCAAAACCCGATGCTAACACTGTAGCTGCAGCACCACGTGTTAAATCAGAACTCCCCTTGCCCATAATGTATTAATTTCTGAAGTCCACTTTTTCATTCAACCTCTTTCAAGCTACATGTAGGCTGTGCATTAAAGCAGAAGGCTGTATTATTTTTCTTTTTCAGTTGGAATAATTGCAGAACCCAATTTAGTGACTTTATTTCAAAATATTAAATGAAATTACAGTTAAATAAGACCCAACAATGAATTCTTTCCCTGCTTTATTTCTACATTTCTAGAGTTCTTATGCTGTCAAGTGCCAGCTATGTAAAGTAACCGTGTACAATTGGAGGTCTAATTTTTCAATTATAAACTAGTAATGCTCATAACTGCATACCATTGAATTATATAATGTTGCATTATTGCAGTCCAACGGAGGTAGAACAGTCCATCCTTGAAGATTTAAGGAACCGTGTACAATTGAGTAGTGTTGCACTGCCTTCAGTTAGCTTTTATACTTTTCTCAATACGCATAATGGGTAATGTTCTAATACTTGGCAGAACAATGTTATTTGACTATGTTTTGGATTCTATTGCTCGATGCTTATGTTTTTTGGTAAACTGTCACAGTTTAAGCTGCTCATCAATATCCCATGATGGATCATTGGTTGCTGGAGGATTTTCTGACTCATCGCTGAAGGTTTTCTCTCTAGATTTACTTTCTTCCACCCCCCATAAAAAGAGAAAGAAAACCTTTCCTTTCCCTCTTTTAGAGGTTTATTTTACTTGATAATATGAACCTTTGGTAATTTTTGAATTGTATACATAGGTTTGGGATATGGTGAAACTTGGGCAACAGCCTGCCAATTGTAAGTTTGTAGTTGTAACATTTAATGTTTATATTGAACTATGAGTGCCTTGTCTTCGCTTAAAGTTGGTGGATATTTTTAGAAAGAACATTGATGTTTCTGAGAAATTATTTTTTAAAACCTGTAATGTGCTGCAGTGTCCTAATATAAGTTATAAAACAAACAACGGGCAAAGCTCACCATGTATACCAATGTGAGCAAGATATTCCATGAATAGCTTTTTGATGAATACCTTTGAAAATTTCTACTATCCTAATAGAGTTCTATGCAATGACATCGTTTTTAGTGGAGTTGTTTGACTGGATTCTTTTGAACATTAGGAAGGTCTCTGCCACCTAATCTGTTTGCGGTAACATTATCTTTTCAAATTTTAGTTTTTAATTCCTGTAGCAAAACAGCCTCCCCCCTTCTCCCTTTTTTTTTTGTTTTGTTTGGGGGGGGGGGTTCGCTTAATGTGACGTATAGCATTATGGGCGCTCTATTTCCCTCCAATGGTTCCTCAATGCCATTTGAAAGAGTGATGTACTAGTTATTATATATGCAACAACTGGTCCTTAGGTTCAATGATTGCCTTTATCACCCCTCCTTATTCCCATATGAATTGGACTACTTGAGCCCAAGTATTTTCTCTCCTGCTAAAACGTCAGGGCCTTTTAACAACAAATATGACAGTTGAGTTAATGAAAACCAAAATTAAGGTGCTATTTGATAAAGTGAGCTTGGTAGAAGAATAACATGCTCGTTTGTCAGTTGTGTTTTGCTGGCTGTAATAGTTCAGTAATTAATTCTGCTATTATCAGCTCTTTCACAGGGTGAGAATGACACATCACAAAACGAACAAATACTTGGGCAAAGTGGGGGGAGAAGACAGTATACATTATTTCAAGGTCATTCAGGGCCAGTTTATGCTGCCACTTTTAGTCCTGTTGGGGATTTTATTCTTTCCTCTTCAGCAGACTCAACTAGTATGTTTATATGGACTCTTCTTCCTTGATTTCTTTCTTCCTCCCTTTTGGTATTTATCTTCACTTTGTTTCTTCAGAATTTTCAATTCTGGACTCTAAATCTTACATGGATTATGCAGTCAGATTATGGAACACAAAGCTTAATGCCAATCTTGTTTGCTACAAGGGCCACAACTACCCTGTCTGGGATGTTCAGGTAAAAGCTTTTTCTTCTAAGCTTTTCTAAATTCAATTGATTTTTCACCTGTGTATTCTGATGATGAATGTAGAACAATTGTGATGCCTACATACTGTAGAAAAGGTCATCCACGTTATTTATGCATCTTTGTGTTCCTTTACGGTACAAGCTTATTATGTTTTGAATTTGATAGTGGACTGACTCCTCTCCCCCTTTTATCTCTCTTTAATGCACTCTTACTTTTTGGCTAGTGCATTCCTATGCAGTCTACTACTTTGTGAAATAGATGCCTTGGATCTTGTCGGATACTAGATGAAAAACGTAGCATTTTTGTAATCTGATATTACTTGGGAGGGAAACAAGTGACTTAATTCTCATGTACCAATCCTCTTTTAGGTTCAGATATACTTAAAGGTATGGGCTTTGGAATTAGTTGGAGGCCCACTTCGGGGGATTATTATTGTTATTCTTTTTGCTTTGTCCTCTCAAGTGCTGCAGCTTTTCCTTAGTATGATCATATATATGCAAGATTTTTTTTTTTGGTTACTCATTTATATTTGTTTTATTCTTTTTCTTTTTTTCTTACTCTTGCACTGTTGGGGAATTATTGTCTGTGTGCACATTCTAAAATGCTACTTTCTTTTTGGGTGCAGTTTAGTCCTGTAGGGCATTATTTTGCCAGTGCTTCACACGACAGAACTGCTAGAATTTGGTCCATGGACAGGATACAGCCTTTAAGAATACTGGCAGGACACTTGTCTGACGTAGATGTGAGTTATAAAGTCCAATACCCTCTCTTTTGCTTTCTGACTTTCTCTAATTGTCGCTAGATTTTGACATCTATTGGATTGGATTGTCAGTCACTAGCTCAATCAAAATTTATGATTTACATATTGATCTCTTCAAAGAAAAAATTCTTTTTAATTATCTATTAGTCATATACCAGTATTTAGTTCTGTACACGTTTGCTAATGTGAAAGACGATGGTTTCTATTGTGAATAACACCTAGTTTAAGGTCTTAAAGGAAGTTATACTGAGTCTGTTGTGATCGCGATTCTCACCAGGCAAAATTCAATTTGAAGCAAAGTACTTGGATTTATTGTTGTCAAGTGAGAAAATTTTTCAATCCGTAACAAGGAATGCTTATCTGTTCTCTTCTCTTGTTTAGTGTGTGCAATGGCATGCCAACTGCAACTACATTGCTACTGGCTCCAGTGACAAAACAGTTCGATTATGGGATGTGCAGAGTGGGGAGTGTGTCCGGATTTTCATTGGTCATAGGAGTATGATTTTGTCTTTGGCAATGTCTCCTGATGGTCGCTATATGGCATCTGGCGATGAAGATGGTACAGTCATGATCTGGGACCTTTCTAGTGGCTGCTGCCTCACACCTCTGGTTGGTCACACCTCGTGTGTCTGGACACTTGCTTTCAGGTGTTATTCCGCTCATTTTATAATATTTCCAACTTGATTATAGTTAGGAAGAGAATTGAAGGTTTTTCAGGCCTATCCACATCCTAAATCTGCTTCTGCTCCTCATTGTTTTTGGATGTGTCAGCTGTGAAGGTACTCTTCTTGCATCTGGATCCTCTGATTGCACTGTGAAATTATGGGATGTGACTACCAGTACAAAGCTTCCAAGGACTGAGGAAAAGTATGTTTATCTAATACGAACAAATTGAACCTATTAATGTCTCTCTTCAGGATTTTTTTTTCCCACGAAAAATTAACTACATCTTATCTCATTAGCAGGGGTGGGAATACCAACAGACTCAGATCATTGAAAACTCTTCCGACCAAATCTACTCCAGTTTCCTCTTTGCGGGTAAATGCTCTAATTCTTCATTTGCATGGTTTCATGTTTATCTATGGATAGTCCTGAATCTTTCTCTGCGTTTGTAAGCTATCATATTGATGTCTGTATCCTGTTAATGGGGCAGTTTTCTCGGAGGAATCTACTTTTTGCAGCTGGAGCTCTTGGAAAAAATGGTTAAAATATGCTTGTATCTGTGCATGTAATTTACTCACATGTTTATTCGTCTATTTTATTCTTTGTAAATTGTGCTCACTGAATTATACATTCTGTCAGGGCGCTGAAGAACTACCATGTCGAGATCTTAACATCATTCTCATCATTACATATAACAGTGTTACTTTCAATTTCTTTGGAACCAAGGGATCCCGATATATAAAACATCCAATGTGAAGGCTCAGCATAAATTCCTGTTGCTCCAAATATGTTATTGGGAAATATTTTAGGGCTTTTGCTAACCTGTGAATCAATTTTGAATGATATTATTGTATTGATTGCTTAATTAATTTATCGAGACAATTAAAAAAATTTGCCAATCGGTGTATACTGACTTGGATATTATTATTATTATTATTATTATTATTATTATTATTATTATTATTATTATTATTATGTTTTGGTTTTTATAGCGAAAGAACTCTACCTAAACTAGTTGACGAGTGTAGCTAATGCCTCTATTAAAATATTAAAAGGATGCATGAAATTCATACAGTTAACTGAAATTTTTTTCTTTTCAAAATACCTTTAACGTATCGCACAATTACTTTATGATTACTTGGTAATTAAAAAAGAAAGGAAATACCCCTTTTTAGTAAATACAAAAGTGAATATTTTTAAGTTTTAGATAAGCATCTACTTTTGGTGATAAAAAAATATGGAAGCGTAAATTTCAGTAATTAAAAATAATAAGGTGTTTCTACTAGAAAAAGTGCCAGGCCGAATGAGATTAATTGTATTATGGAATAATATTTCAATACCAATATCATACATGCGTTGAGGCAAATAGGTCAGAAGGAAAATGGTAGAATCTAGTTTTATATTTCAAATATTTAAAAATTATAAATAATTTTTAAAATAATTATAAAATATTTTTGACAAAAAAAATGCATCAGCAAATAATATTTATATACCAATTGAGCATTAATGATTTCGATATGATAGTTAACCTCATAAATTAATAAAAGATTTGCACTGCTCAATTTTGTATTACTTATCCAGTGCTAATCTTCCATGGATCTTTTGTATATATATTTATCTTCAAAATAAAATATTTAATTCACTACAAGTATTTTATAAATTATTATTCATTACATAATACCTAAGCAATAATAAGATAACCTCCGAGTAAATTTGGGATCAGATACCCTCGTCGTCCATCCTTAAACTGTGATCACGGCGGCGGCGGCGGTGTGTGCGGCAAAAATGAAACCCCAATAGCTTATGTAATGCGGGTTTAATATTTTCTTTCCTTGTTTTTACTCTTAATTATTTTCAACTAGCACGCGGGCTATTAGCATTGCAGCTGATCCTTAATGTATCATGGGATTGCCAACTACTTCGGATGATATCTCAGTAATCAAAATCTTACGATCAAAACATTTTATAATTTATGATTCAAAAATATGTTTTTCAATTTGTGATAACTATAGATGATATCTTTTTTCTTCAATTCATATTTGTTGCACCTCTTTTCATCTACCAAACCATTAAAAAAACAAAAAAGTCCTCTTGAATCGACCTGAAATCCTTGAAAACTCCCACCATATATATATATATATATACACACACATACATACATACACATACACATTATATCTCACCATAGCATAAAACCACTTAAACTTTCCTAGCATACAATATTAACCCTTGAAGATCACATCATTTTGATTATAGCTAGGGAAAAATAATTATTCACAAACAAGCCTGCATTTCATATAATATACCCTGTATCTAAAATGAGCAATCAACAACCATTTCACATCAGAAGCATAGTGCAAAGGAAACCCTAGAAATTATCCTGCAGCTTATATAATTAAGGACCAACCAATTACCCACAAGAGTAGCTTAGGTAAGCACGCTTTTGAGCCCAATGGTTGAAGGACCTTTGCATGGTCAAGGATTTGAGCCTACTAAGCAACACTTGTGAATAGGAGCAGCCACAAATTTCGAACAAGATGAGTCCCATACTTGAGTGTAGAGATACTAGTGGGAACAAAAAAAGAAAAAAGACCAACTAATCAAAGTATAACATCGTCACCAGCCACGAGCGCACGATTATTATTGTGTGCGCGATGGGGTGTCCGTACAAGTCAAATTAAGAGTGACATCAGAAAGCTAATAACAGTTTGACAGAAAAGAAGAGGAATGAGTTAATAAACGAGAACATCTTTGTCCAACACGCTCGTTAAAAAGTATCTATCTTCCTGGATCACTCAAAAAGTGGTTAATTTGTTAGCTTCAAGTCAATGAGAACTTACATATGTTGGTTAACAGGCAATTCTTGTCAACTTTAGTTCATAGGAGAAATAACAAATCTTACGTATGAACCCAGTTTTGGGCCTCGCCCAATTAACAGTCAGCCCATTCCAAGCTTAGCGTACCTGAGACCCTTGATCACTCCCGGATCTTCCTCAAATACCAGTGGACTCTTGTGATCAGCGATTACCCCCATGAAGTGCCGTGTTTTATGAACTCAAACTTGGCAAGACATAACGGTTCATCTTTCTCTAATCAATTGTACAGTTAACCGCTAACCTAATTTATAAACAAGGGACGAACTCATCAGTCCAAGTATACTCACTGAAACTTTACTGTTACCTTATCAAATTACTTTCAACCTGATTAACTTTATCGGAGGGGTAAAGCGGAGCCTGGCTCTCTTTTGCATTACTTCTCCACTTTGACTTTGCCACCTGTAACAATAAAAACGATCATTTTTTAGTCACATTACTCAATCATCATAGACATACGTCTCTGAAGTTAGACTCCTACATTGATGTAGGCCCATGCTTCTTGTGAGAGTAGTAGCATCACTAAATTCCATTGTAATGACCCAACACCCAAAACTGCTGTCTTTCACAAACAAACAAAATTAAGAGAGATCTTTCAAATTACTTCCAAATAAAATATAAAATGCATACCACAAGGGAAGGGTTACTAACAACACTTTATACGCAAGTGAATATAATCTTCCTTAGTTTCTTTCCACATACCTGGGTGTAATATTTTCACGAACTTGAAAGCAATAGGTCAATTAGGATCCTTACTTTGTTTCTATCTTTGCCTTTTCTTCATCATTTCCAAATTCCAATCATTGAGATATATATTCCGTCTGCAATTATAAGTAATATGCACCCGTCATCCTTCTGTTTTGGCGATTTTAAAATTAACTTCTACCAATAAAAGAACAAAAAAAGTGAACTAAATAATAGACAAGTTTATTTCCAAATATTGACAGTGATAATAATGACAGCAGAGACAATCAATTGTGCAAGAGCAAGAAAAATAATAATCTTGAAAGCCATGGTGAATGTGAAGATAGTGATAACTTGATTCATGCCTCAGCATTAGCTTGAATAGCCAAAAGAGGATTTTCAACATCTTATACGTAACTACTGTTTCTTCTATCATAAATTGACCTATTGACCATACATTTTGTTGAATTTCCATCTATCACTGTCAACTCTCCAACTTATGGCTGGAAAAGATTGATTAACACACAAGAACGTGCACATAGGTTTCCTATAACTGCTCCAAATAGTTGCTGGAAAAAGGTTCACTATAAGGGTATTCAGTTTACAGGGATGCTCAACGGTATTTTAACCATTAGCATTAGAGATAACAAAGTCTTGCAAACAGTGGGTTATGACTAGTCTTAGATATCACTACTGGAGTTTCACAAGATATATAGATCAATCCTACTGCTGATGAGCCCCGAATTTTTACAGGATAAATCTTATATATGAATAACTATCAGTCGTTCCTTGTTGAGTTTAAGACTGAAACAAGAAAACCAAAACATGATACAAGTAAACAATAAAGAAAAAAAAAAGTATATCATCTCACAAGCCAGAAATTCACGTGATTAAATTAAAACGTTCTAGCACGGGTTAATTAAAATGTTTTCAATGTTGTTCTTCAAAAAAATAGATGCAACAACTAACAAATAGTTGAATTGGACATTTTCTACCTACTTGACATTAGTTAACTCAAGAGATACACTTATACTCTGTTTAGTACATAAAATTGCTAGGTTTAAAATGAAAAAGAATAATTACATTTGGTTGAATAAAAAAAGTGTTGAAATAGGAAAAAAGAGAGAGAGAGAGAGAAATTATCCTTTTACTTCTACTTAAAAAAAGTAATAAAAAATTAATGATAATAAAAATATAATAAACTTTGCATAAATTAAATACAATAATTACCTTCAATTTGTGTACTGTTTTAAAGGAAATGAATTCCTTCTTCCTTTCTGGTATTTGAACAAAATTTGGCTATCAAACAGGATATAGAAAGGAAATCCTTTTCCATCTCCTTCTACCTCATGTTATCAAATAGGATGTTAGTTATAAGAGAATGTCCATGAAGTTAGGGTTGGGAGAGTAAAACTCATGGTATGGAAGTTCTGAATTTCACGAAATAAGTGCCCCTAATTATGGTTTCTTATTTGAGTGGACTGATTATGTGCCATGTATAAATTACGTACCAAGTGTGTGTTGGCATTTCAATTAAGTTCTACATTAATTCATAGGCAAAAATATGATGGAAGAATGATAAATATTGCAACGAATGAAGGATTTAAAAATAATAATAATATATGACTAAATTAAAAGCGTGCTAATCTGTTAACGAAAAAAATAAAGCTTTCCTAAATAATTAAAAAGAGCTTTTGCAATGTTGATAGATGCAGCAATTTCAGAAAGAGGAATAATATGCTAATTAATCACAAACTAATTGACATTTCAAACATAGAAAAATCAAGCAACCCCCATGACAAATCACCAACTCTTTCAAATGATAGAAGAGACATCATTACCAAGATAGAAAGAGAAAGATATAACCAGTTTCAATCATCATCATTATTATTTTTTCTTAAAAAATAAACCGTCATTAACAAAGATGCAGGTGTAATCCATGTGTGATTTAATTAGAAGCCAGAGAGTACTGCTCGAATTAGATAAAAGTATAAAACATTGCCACTAAGAGCATGCATCTTAAGAAATTGATAGTAAAGTCACTGAGAACAGGATTCAAATAAAGCTCTTTAGACGATTAGAAGACAATAAAACATTTTGGAAACAGTATGGAATGCAATAGATTTACATAAAAATATGTTAATTAGCCTCCGTATTATATTGAAGATATGCTTGCAATTGCAATCCAAGACATTAGTAAATCAAAATTCATTCATATGCAATCCATATACAAACAGTTATCTATTGAATGTTTATATAAACTTCTTCCATGTTAAAATATGACAAGCTTTAAGATCAGAAATAATAAAATACACGAGGTTCACCACTAAATCAACATATATATATATATATATATATGCTTCGCGAGAACTAATCACTAGTAAAAACTTGTATGTGTGCGCTCTCACATAAAAAAGCCATTCCATAATGAACAGTTCATGGACTTAAAGGTAGTTACAAGCCAGATCAATTATGATCTTACTGGAAAGGAGGAAGACACCCTGAACTCTACTTCTATCTAATATATGATTTTGACATTTTTTTGGGCATAAAAGAAGAAATTTTATTGAAGATAATAGAGGAGAAAAACAATAATAGAGCAAAATTCACGACCACCGATAATGATGACCATATATAATAAACATAAATTTGTATTTATTCACTGTACACACATAAATGAGCATACAATTAACGATAATTGCCAACATTATGAAAACAACACTAGATCACCTTGATGTAAATTTGTTAATCCATTGGCAACCCAACACCCAGATCGAAGTCATTTACAAAATAATATAATGGATTACATGAAAGTTTAAACAAAGTTTAATCAACTTGAAAATCTTTATTTTTAATTCAGAAGTGTGCAGGAAAATTCTAAATTGCAATTTCCTTTCAGGATCTCTATTATTTAAAAGAGTTATATATATATACCTGTGCAAAACGAGTCACATGCGGAAATTAGAATGAAGCATGGTCTCTTCTGCCCAAAGAATAAGAATTATAGGTCTAAATCACTCTATTGCAAACACAGTTACTAATTTGGAAATCTTACGTACCGGTTATCTTTATACTACAGGGAATATAAGTATAACCCAACCATCAAAATACAAATTTGTGAAAATGATTGCTATATTGCGTTAAAGCACTCCCAAAAAAAATTATAAAGAAGTTAATATTCAAGAGCGCGAGTGCGTACATATATATATATATATATATATATATATAATAACTTGAAATCTCAATTTAAATATAAAAAAAAGTCAACATAAAATAAACCATATACTGACTGGTAAGTTAAATATGAATTATTATTTAGAAAAAAGAGTACAAAATCCCAACAGAAATAAAGATTCAAAAATAAATAAATAATTTTAAAACAAAATAGCACTGATCTATCAAACCCAAAACCTTAATTAACAACGTTAACTGAAAGAGTACACTGCATATACATACACACACACACACACACACGTATATATCCATCTTATCTTCCTGAGGCTTGGGCACAACAAAACCAATCTCTAAAACTCAGTCAACACACAATCATTTGGAGAAGGGGGGCGGGGGGGGGGGGGGGGGGGAATTCAAATTAAATTCTTTGTAAATGTTGAGAACTGTAGGAAGGGCATTGTCAGAAGCAAAGTCAAGGTAGAGATAAGAATTTATAGCTATGTTAAGACATCTACCATTCGAATTTATGCAGTAGCCAGAAGTATGCCAAATTGCGAATTAAAATTTGCACAAGTAGAATAGGCACACCAGGCACCAGTTGTTAGACTTTGGGCCCAAAAAAAAAGAACGAGTTAAATTAGTAACCTTTCAATGACACATTGATGCTACCTGCATGATCCATATAAACGTGTCAGTTCGCATTCAGAAGATTTAAACATCAAACATGATTTTGCAAGAAACTAATAAATCAAGTAGTAATAACAGTGATCAGAAAACTGTTAGTGCCAAATCATAATTGTCATGAGAATTGACCAATATTTGACGGTTAAATTCTATGTCCCAAGGATTGGCATGAGAAGAGGAATACAAAGAAATGTAATAATAAGTGAAAAAACTGGACATGATGATAATTTAATAATAATTCTTGATCAAAATCACATGCTTTCAGAGTAGGAAAGCACGTCGTCTTCTGAGAACGATCCATTCAATGCTTATCTGCATAAAATTAGAAAAATGAGGCAGGCTCAGTATCAGCTTATGCACGGACCAAATCCAGTCAATTTTCCGGTCTGTCTCTTTATTTACACATTAGATCTCACATCATAAGGAAAAACTAAAGGGATTGCTCTAGTAAATCTCTGCAATATTACATTCTATTTTGATAGCAAAAGCAAACTATTAGTGGGGCGGAGAAAATAATTAGGCTCAACTCAAACACGCACAATTTTGTGACCTGAGCACAAGGAACCTACAGTATATTGATAGGGTTTATCGACTAAAATTGAAAATGTCCATTTGAAATAAAAAAGTCCAAGAAGCCAGAATCTAGCCATAGATTGGGGTGAAAACCAACTGCCAAAGGGAACCACTTACCGAGTGAGTGAACATCGCATGCGCAGGAACTATATAAAATATGGAAAGGAATGAAATCAGGGAGATGATGATAGAGAGTAAGCAACGAAAGAAGAAGAACATTTATGAAGAGTGAAGACCATGGTATGTAACGTGAATGGTCCCATGTTAGTATCTTTGCCGCTTAATCTGCACAGTAATTAGGGGTACCTTCTGCGGGAACCATCAAAAGTCACGCTTTCAGGTTGCCACCGTTAATATATAATAATAAATTACTATTACTAATTAATAATAATATAGTCAATCTGAGAAAAACAAAATCAAATCCAATAGTTCCGAAAAAAAGAAAGTGGAAAAGCATACAAACACCGAAGGGACTGCTTTTCACTGTCGGATAATGATATATACTTCTTCAGTGATGTACCAGCTCCATTGAATGCAGAGAGAGAGAGAAGAGGAGGGTGGGTTTGGAACAAGGCAGAGCCAGAAATAGTGATGAAATTAATTTCCGGCACTGGAAGCTGACAGGAAGAGAAGTGAGCACGCAAAAGCCATAGTATACAGCTATACCAAGTGCCTCTGTGTGCTCACTCTCTTCTGTCAATTTCTATGTCCCAAGAAAGAAGCAACAGGAATCGAGTAAATGCAAAAGGCATGCCCAAATATGGAAACCTCGAGAAAATAAAGTGCTTTCGATAAATCAAAGGGAACAAATGCCTCCATAATTGACACAGATCTGAGGAAAAGAGAGATACCCATTCCTGGAAAACACAGCGAAATGTGTGAAAAAACGGAAAATCTAGAGGATCCTCAATTTTATTCTCCGATGCATAGAACGGCAGTTTATTTGGAAATTTTAGGGTTTGCTACAAACAAGCCAGAAAAGGGAAGAGAGAGAAAAAAGAAAAGCAGAGAAGAGAACGATGACGGAAGAAAAAGAGATCAGGAAAAAGAAAAGGTAGAAAAACGAAAAATTCACAACCAGAAAATAACCAGAAACGCTCTTCGATACTTGCTCTCTCTCTCTCTCTTCGCATTCATTTTGGCATTGATCGTCCTGGTTGAGTCAAACTCATGCAAAACGTAGAGAAGCAACGCCGACGACACGTAGTCAGATCCTGACCTTTTTTGAAATAGAAGAAAACGCAACGTGTGAGGGTGCCAAAACGGCGAGCACAGCTGCACCGAAATGGCAAAATAACAGCCATTGCGTGCGGAGATAGAGAGATGGTTTCGAAAAGAGGAGAGATTCTTAAACGGCAGACAAGTGAGAAAGAGCGAAGAGACCCCTAAGCTAGCGTTATTTCATCATCATGACCAAGCAAGCAGGGCGGCATCTCTCTCTCTTTTTGCCTGCGTGTGGAAACAGTAATAAATGATATTTTGGGGGAAGACAAAGAGAACGCTAAGCCTTATCGAGACACATAAAAGAAGGAGAGAAGGAGAGAACTGGTTGGTTGTGATTTCCAGAGTATGTGTGTCTTCTGATGGACTCGTAGCCGTTGATGTGACTGACGAAAGACTCCATTCCCTGCCGTCAGATCACCCGCGTGGGCTCATCTTACTGTGCCTCTTGTCGTCTCGGGAATTGCGCTGATAGGACTGCGACGTCTTGGAGCGACAACGATTGGAATTTTGAGAGCGCTGTGCTGTGCTGTGCTGTGCTGTATCACGGTATAGAACTGGTTGGCTGTGATTTGACTTATCTTTCGAATTCGAATAAATTTGATTTTATGTTGAGATAAGATGAGACAAAATCATTAAATTTTTTTTTATTTTTTAATAAATTAATATTTATAATATAAAAATATTTTTTTATAAATTTATAGATATTTTAAAATAATTAACTTTTAAAATTCTTATATTTTTATTAATAATAAAAAATAATCTAATATTATCAAATAAAATAGAAGCTATACTAGTATAATTAATTTTAAGTAAATATGTATATATTTGTTATTCAACAAAAGAAATGTCAGGAAATATATACATCAATAATAAAAATAATTAAAAAATAAAAAAGATTTGCATAGATAATAAAAATTATAATATGTAGAGAGAATCGAATGAAATAAAAATTATATATATATATATATATAAAAGATGATAAGGTCTTAATAATTAAAATAAAATTAACTATTAGAGTAAATTGGATAGAATATACCTTCGCCCGTATCCCGACCCGACTTAATATAATTTTATTTAAAATTCTGTCAATTTTTATTTTTTAACCTAATCCAACTTGACTTTATTAGACCAAATTATAATAAACTCTTAAAACGTATCGAGTTAATAAACATCCATAATCCATGACGCTGACACTCAATCACCTTTCTTACAAAAAAACAAACAAGGGAATATATATACATCTCTCTCTCTCTCTCTCTCTCTCTCTACATTTTTTTATTCAATACATTATTTATCATAAATATAATTATAATAAATGTGACTGCAAATATATATCCTCAAATATTTTTTTTAATTATCATATCATATTTTTGTAATTACAACAAGAGCGCTATAAATTAAATACATAAATTAAGAGATGTCAATTAGCATATGTCTCCCGAGAAAATTTTGTATAAGATTTCTATATTTAAGGAACGGTTTGTATTGTAAAAATAAATCGTCCAGTTCAAATGCTGAAGATGAATTAAACTGATCATATAATTTATTTAATTTTTAAACCAATTATTTTATGAAGACAAACAAATAAGTTTTGGTTAACTCTGGCGGTCGAAGAAAACAAAAAAGAAGAAATATATTCTTTTAGTCTTTATAAAATACATGATTCAATTATTTAGTTTATAAAATTCATTCTTTAAAATTTGTTTCTCTATTATTTGTTAGTCCCTAAAATATATACATATTTTTTATTTTTATCTTATTTTTAACTTGACAAGGGACTAACTAACAAATAATAAATTTTAATAATTAAATCATATATTTTTAAATTTTAAAAATAATTAATTAAAGTGTATATATATATATTTTAGTGACCAACAGTACATTTCCCTAACGTTGATATGAACAAATCTACCAAATAGTACTTAGTTTACTTTTGTTATATATAATGCAAAATCAATTTAGTAAATATTTCTATTTATTTCTCAAATTTTTGTTAAATATTAATAAAAGATTTGTTGCTATATACTTTACGTCTATAAAGGGCTAATTCTTCTACCATATGAATAAACGAATGGGTGATTGTATATTTTTCATTTTTGTTGAAAATATTGGACGGTTTGATTTAGTTTGATTGATTTAATCGTTCTAATTCACTTCCATGAATATATAGAATGCATATAAATTTTCAATATAAGAAAATGTGTAATAAATATATAATATAAGCAGAATGATGATAGTAGTTATTTAAATATATTCAACATATATATATGGGAATTGTAAAATGAATAATTTTTTTAACTTAAAACTTATTTACATAAAATTTATTTATGTAAAATCACAACAACAAAAAATTAAATATATCAAACATTTCTTAATATAATTTAAAAGTCATAAATATTTGAATACGTTTTTATTTTTATGATATATTATATTGATATATATATATATAATGTACACTGCATATCTAAGGTGGTACACTGGTACTACACAAATCCAGACCCAAATAATTAATATACCCATAAAAAGTTTTTATACTCAAATGTAAACAGATAAATTTTAGAAATATCCATGAAAATTGTGAATTTTACCTACTCTAATTGCGCAGATCATGATACCGATAAATCACCAACTGATCGCGCACATTGCCTAAATTTTAGAAGATTTTAACTTAATTTGTCGTTCTTTTATTTGTATTCACTTTTTTTTGGGTCAAAATCAAGGAAGCAAGATTAATTTCCTCAAATGGAAATAAGGGGTAGAGAAACTCATTAAAAAATAATTAGGAGAGGGCAATTTTAAAATATTGATTCATATTTTATATTTTTTTATTTTATATTTCTTCGTTTCATTTGCTATAAATTATTTTATTAGGATTTATTGTAATGAAGTATCTCTTATTAACCTTTTCAACCAAAAAAAAAAAACAATGCGAAGATAAATTTATGAGTAAATTATATACATATGTATATATATTTTTTTAAATTTTTCTAAAATTACATAAATTTCACATTTATTTTTAAAATATGCACAGATCTCTTTTAAAATAAAATGTTACATTACATTTTAGTCTAATTTTAAATTTTTTTTCTGAAATATCTTTTATTAACCTAAATATATATATTTAACTTAAATAACTTTTTATATATTTTTTATGAAGAATATTTTAGTTAAAAATATTAAAATTAGATTAACATATATGTTTAGAAAAATAGAGGAAATTTTATATAAATTTTAAAAAAATTTAAAAAAAAAAGGTCTTTATTTTAAATTTATCATAAAGTACGCTCTTACTTACATGCATGTAAGCAATACTACGATTAAAGAGGAGAAACGGTAATCTAAATCACAACCCTGCTCTCTCTCTATATATATATATATAATAATTAATTCATTTGGAGAGAGCCTTGTCCTTGCTAAAAAACTGGGTAATTTGTTACCAAAAACTTGAATTTTTTTTTTGTTTTTGTTTGTTTGTGTTTGTGAGTAGCTGATACTCTTGATAAAGAATATTGCTGTATGATATCCTTTGATTACTGCTTAATGGAGTGTTCCGCTCCAGAATTCCGTTGCCTTTTTTTCAGAGTGAGGCAGAGAGAGAGAGAAGGAAAGCTTTGTACTTTGTACGAGACTGATATATTTTAAGGACAACGCCATAAATAAAAAGATACAATACCTAGGACCACCAGATAATATGTGTTATTTTCCGAAATTCATAAAAAAATGCTGTTCAGGATAACCATGAACGAAGCTTCTAAAATTTGAAAATTTGTATTATAATGTCAATTTTCTTTTATAATAAAAATTTTATTTAAAGCTAAAAGAAGGACAAACTGAAGATCGTTAACTAGTCACAACATATCAAACTATTCACCTATTTGTCTACAGCCAATTAAATTATTGGAAAGAATTGATAAAAGATGGGAATCCTCAGGAGCATATTTCCTTATCAGAGTAATTATCAAGTCAATTAACGACTTGATTGACTAATCTTAATAGCCCAGAGAAAGAACAAATAGGAAATTGCTTACAAAAATGATTAACGAAACCTTTAAAACATTAAGTTGAACGTTTTTCAATTAATAATTTCCTGGCTACATACTAGTTTCTTAAAAGACATTTTAAAATATATTATCTAGCTCTTTGACAAATATCTTTTAAACTCAAAATTAAAATACATTTTAATTTCACTTAACATCCAAACTGATTGAAAAGTACCATTTTTATATACTTAAAAAAAAAAGCTATAAATGGTGGGAAGATAAGTCACATCTACTGGTTAAATTGTGGAATCAAGACAGAGTTGTCACTCTTTCGAATGAGGCGATCATCTTTTAATGAATGTTGACTTTTGTTTCAAGGAAAACACCAACAATTATGGAGTGGAGTAGTGGACAGCATATAGCGTCCATGTCTTCCTTTGTCGTGTCTTTATTATATACATTTGGCCCCTTAACTGTTATCACGTGTAGTTTTGGTAGTAAAAGCCGTTTTAAACAGTTCACCAATAATATATGTTTATTAATAAATATTATGTATGTAATTAAAATTAATTTTCTGTTAAATATTGGCATGAATAATTTAATTGTTAAGTAAACTACCATATAATTAAAGAAAAACCAAATCTTCTATTGGTTTGTCGCATTTCTTTGTGTATATACGTTGTGTGCTTTTATACAAATAAATATACAGTTATGGATCACAAGTAAAATATTCATACATTAGGTTAATTTTTACATATTCTTCAAAAAGAGATTTATTGAATATTTGTTTAGCTAATAGCAGGCGATATCTGTCAAATATATGCAAGTATGTGGTTTTTTTCTCAAAGATATATAGAATTACAACTACATGTGATTTGACGTTTTTATATGTTATATGCATTAGTCACACATCCAAATTCAAACCCCTTAACTGTAGATTGGTGATGTTTGAACGTCCCTTAGTTTTGTTGCACCTCAACCGAAAAAAAATTCTTAAGACGGCTAGGCTTGTTTGGTTTGACAATTAACAAAAAAATTTAAATAATATTTATTATGTTTTTATAATAATATTTATTTTTGTTAATTTTTAAAAATAAGAATAAAAAATTATTTTTTATTTTTTTATTCTTAAAAATGAACCGATACATTAGTCTTAGTGGTATAATTAGCAAAGTAAAAATGAATAACAATCAGGCATTGGTACCATGACAGAAGCACACCGCAGTAAATTTTTGTTTTGTTAATTATTTAAAGCCAAATTATATATATATATATAGCGTAATATATCTCAATTAAAATAAAAACTAAATGAGTTAAAATGCGTATAAATTAACCTGAACCATATAAGAATCGACAATATGAAAAAAAATTTAAATCTATTCGTACAATTAGAACTCATATTTTTTAAAACCCGAGAGATTAATTAATACTAACTAATTTCATTTTACTCAGTTAGTTTCTAAATGAACACGCGCTGGCTCTTAGTATTTGCTGTTTCCGTTACACGTTCGAATTATATGATTTTATATATATATATGATCTTTATGGATAAAAAATAAGGGTAAATTACTCTTTTCTTTTTTCCTTTCAACAAATATTTCACTATAAAGAATAAGTGAAGAGCAATAATACAAATAAAAGTAGAAGAGTTTTCCACAAAGTGCAAAAACATAAAACAGAACTAACCAAAGAACCCATAGGAAGTGAGAGTATTTTTTATGTAATATTATTATTAGCAAAGACGGGACATGAAAACCTAATAAAAAAGGCACATCTTCTTTGCACCAAAAGAATCCATCCATTGGGCAATCAAATTTGCAAAACGGTTGACCCAGACAAAACAGTAAGTTTCGGAAGTCTAAAACAAACTTTGAACATCATTTCCTCCAATTAGAAGCAACGGTTGAAGGCAAAATTGAATGGATGAGAACAGTACAATTAATCAGATTCCACAATGATATGAGAAGCCTAAAGTATGAGGCAGTTGTAATCATAATTAAGGCTTTTCTGTGAAGAGTGGAGATAGCATGGGCATCAAAGCTAAATTCATGTTCTGCATTGTCAACCTAATGCCAACATGAGACTTATCATGTAGAAAACAACCAACAACATTAACTTTGTAATAACCTAGACTTGGATGCTGCCAAACAGAATTGGAAGATGATGAAATTATTGATGATTGATAGGTTTAATAGGTTCTTGTAGAAACTCAAGCTGCATTTTTCTTTTCATATCTTCCAAAAAAGACAAGCAACCATGGGTATTTGTAAATCATGAAAGCCAGTGTCACTATAACTACTCGTGTAATCACCAAATCTGTCACTGTAACTACTCTTTCACCCATTCCACTATGCCCTTGTCACTGTTTTTATTGCACAATAACAACACTGGGATAATCACCAAAAATACAACAATAGTCATCAAAATAATTAAGACAAGAAAGAAGAGAAGAAAAGAAGGAAACACTCGCTCCCAATAGGAGAGGAGAAATAATTATACTCACAAGAACAAAGAAAAGAAAAACACTCATATCCACCTAAGAAGAAAAAAAAATTATACGAGAAACCTTAAGCTTACAAATTATTTTTGGGAGAACTTGGTTACAATTTTGAAAAAACCTTACTGTAACTTGGTTACAAACTTTTTTTTCTCACAAGAAAATCCTAAATTTTGTTAAATAAATTTTAAATTTTAATAATAACTACTTTATATTAAATTTTTTTAATTAAAACCAGTGTAACATAATTTATTTTAGTTTTTAAAAATATATTTTGTATAGTTTTAAAAAATAAATAATTAAACAATTTATCGTTAAAAAGAAAATCAATGATGAGATACAGAGGGTTATGATGCTGATGGGAAGAAAGAAAGAGAGAAGATTGATTGGGTGAAAAGGAAAGAAGAGTACAAGAGAGATGAGAGCGCATACGGGGGCGTACCACTACTGACTCAGGCTCACCTGCATGTCGGTTTGGCATTAGGTGCCGTCTATTTAATTATATGACCCCTACTGGGCGGGGACCTTTCTCTCTTCCTCTACCGTCTCTATCATTTTTTTTTTCTTTTTTTTTTTTATTTATAAATTTAATATTTTAAGAAATTCAAACTTTATGATATATTGATAAAAGGAAAAAAAAAAAACAAAGACGTATAGTACAACCATGTTTAGTACATACATGTTTCACTCCTTCCCTGATTTTGATGGCCATTAAATTGGGCATTGACAGAATAATGACAATTGGGTACCACCTCCCAGTCCTATCCTATCCAAAGGGCAAAGGACACTCTCGCTCTTTTTTGGATATACGTACGTACTGATGTTGCACTCTTTTTTTTTTGATAAATTAAAAGTGTACTATTGAAAAAGGGTTTTTTGACATTAATATGATAAAAAAAAAAAGAAATGATTCAGACGTTCCGCCGCCAAAATGTATTTCTTATATACTTAAAATTTTATTTATTATTTTTTTTATTAATGGGTCGCGGCATTTCAGATGCCGCGACCCATTCTTTTTTAATTTTATTTAATTGAGTTGCGGCATCTGGGATGTCGCGACTCAATTTTTAATTTTTTATTAATATTTAATTTATTTATATATTTTAATTTGTTTAAAAAATAAATTTAAATTTAATATATTTATTATTAAATTCGAAATTATTTATAAAAGTATAAATTAAAATTTTTATTTTTCAGTTTTAATTATAATTGAAATTATTTTAATTAATTTTAAAATATATAATTTATTATTATTATTATTTCTTCAACAATTTAAATTTTTTTATTTCAAATAAATTGTTAGATTTATTATTTTTTAAAAAAATTGAATTGAATTATTTTTATTTTTATTTTTATTTATCATCTAATTTTTAAATTTAAATTTTCTACATTTATTTCATCCAATTTTTTTTAATTTCTTCATTTAAATTAATTGCAGAATTTAATTTTTTTTTACAAAATTTTGAATTTAAAATTTTAATTCTCTATAATTATTATATATATTAATTTGTTAATTTTTTTAAAATCTTTAATTTTCAATTCTTGAATGTCTATAACGTCACCAATATAAGCATATTGTCGATTATTAGTTTTTATGATTTCAATACACATTAATTTCTTAGACTCATTGTTATCGGCTACATTCAAATAGATTTGAGGTTGAATCATATCATTTTTTTCCATGTTCTTTCAATACGAAGGACGAAGTAAAAAAAAAAAGAAATATTGTGTATCCAACAAATAAAAAAAAACCTACAATTGCAATTTTTTTTTTCATCCCAAAAATATAAACATTTAAGGATTGAAAATTAAAGATTTCGAAAAAGTTAATGAATTAATATATATATATATATAATAACTACAAAGAATTAAAATTTTAAATTCAAAATTTTGTGAAAAAAATTTAAATTCTATATTGATTTAAATGAAGAAATTAAAAAAATTAGATGAAATAAATATAGAAAATTTAAATTTAAAAATTAGATGATAAATAAAAATAAAAATAATTCAATTCAATTTTTTAAAAAAATAATAAATCTAACAATTTATTTGAAATAAAAAAATTTAAATTGTTGAAGAAATAATAATAAAAATAAATTATATATTTTAAAATTAATTAAAATAATTTCAATTATAATTAAAACTAAAAAATAAAAATTTTAATTTATACTTTTATAGATAATTTCGAATTTAATAATAAATATATTAAATTTAAATTTATTTTTTAAACAAATTAAAATATATAAATAAATTAAATATTAATTAAAAATTAAAAATTGAGTCGCGGCATCTGAGATGCCGCGACTCAATTAAAAAAAATAAAAAAAATGGGTCGCGGCATCTGAGATGCTGCGACCCATTAATAAAAAAAATAATAAATAAAAGTTTAAATATATGGGGAATACGTTTTGGCGGCGAAGCGTCTGAGTCATTTCTTTTTTTTTTTGCCATATTAATGTTAAAAAGCCATTGAAAAAGTCATTCTCTTTTTTCATTTAATTATTTAAATAAATAAATTTTACTTATTTTAATTTTTCAGGCAATTCTTTCATCAAAATAATTCGTTTATTAAACCAATAGCAATTGTAAATTTTAATCTTTTTACAAGAGTTAAAAAATCGATATTTTTATAATTAGGATGTAAAACTTAAGCTGGCATGCTAAAGTATTTTTACAAAAATCAATACTCTAACTATTGAACTAAAAAAAAAAATCTAATCTACTATGAGTATTTTGCGATAGAAAAATAAGAATGATTAATTACACCATAACACAATCGTTGAATTCAAGCTTTAACTTGCAACATTTTGACAAAGCCTAACTTATATTTAAGTTGCGAATTCCACAATACACCTCAGTGGAATCAACTGGGTTTTGTTTTATTCTTTGTCTTTGCACTTGATGCGTATAAATGTCTTCTTATTAATTAATTTTTGTTTTTTCGCTGTCCCATCAACCTCTACACAACTTGAAGCTAAGAAAGCGTAAATTTTACTTAAGGATTAAATATGTGTGTTCTATATTTTAATTATTTGGACTAAAATTTTAAACCAAGTGTCTAAGAAAATGTATTACTTAAATGGACGAGGTGTGGAAGGTACATCTTAAAGACTTTCCAGAAACGAATGTAATTTAGATTAGTACACCAATTAAGTTGTAAACATTTTTATAAAATAAATAAATTGGAAAGACGGTGGTTTTATAGGAAGCCAGCATGGTGCCCCACTTGTGCATTACTAATATGGATACGCTTTATGGTTTCATGGACCACTCCCCTTGAGGCTAGTGCTGGGACCCATCTCTACAACAACTAATAAATATACTGTTGCTATTACCGTTGGATAAACGTCAGTGCTCCAATTAAATATGCAAAAATTCATTAATTTCTTATCATTTAATGAAAATATTATCTTTCTTTGTTTTAGTTATTAAAATTAAACTAAAGAATTAGTGCAACATGCCTATATATACACAGTCTTATTAGTAATCCTTGATATCCAATTGAAGTGTATATGGGGACATTTTATGTTGTGACTTTGTAAGGCTTCGCCTAAGCAGCTGTATCTATATCTATATTAGACTAAAATGTTGGGTTTGATAAAGTCTGGCGTCTTTTAGTTTGATTAAAAACATATATATATATATATATATATATATCTCAATGAAACGTGTAGTTGGTTCTTAATTTTAAGAATAAATAAATAAATTTTCAGCTAAAAATTACAAATCATTCATTAAATACACGATAACTATCAGACACACATTTCTTATTGTGTTACAATTGACATTTTGATATAAATAACAAATCGAAGAACAAATTAACAAAATATTATTACCCTATGTCAAACCAGTGGGATAAATATTAGTTTATCCTTGGCTGTATATTCACGTATTAAAGGCTGTATATTGACGTATTAAATTGAGAAACTAGCTATAAACCTGTTCGTTGTAAAAGTGCAAAATTTTACACTGGCTACACATATTATTGATTAGATTGTTATAGTATATATGTGTGTGTATGTATGTACGTACGTATGTATGTATGTTTGAGAGTAGATATTTATTTCACTTTTTGGGAAGGGTTGGTGAGTTGTCGAGATCGTGGTTGGTTCTTTCCAATTTTCAAAAATGCAATTATTCAGGAATCTTTACAAGTGGGAGTTGCAACTCCATGTGAGCATTGTCTGTTGGTTTCAATTATTAATTTACACGCATACAGACTCAATCTTATTTTTTCACTTTTTTTTTTAATTTTAAATTAAGGACTATATATATATAAGTCCTCCAGGATTCCTGTGATTTCAGGTATATACTATACTCTCTTCGGTCCTGTTTATAAGAAAATTTGAAGAGATTTTTTTGGTTCCAAAATATAAGAAACATGGTATATTTTTTTATTTCACAAAATAATAAATTTTTTTTTTACCCTTCATTTATTGTTACATCTAATACACTTAACAATACATAACGTTTTTCCATACAAAATAAAGATGGGTAAAATAGGAAACAATTATCAAATTTGAACCTAATTAATGAGTTAAAATAATATTAACTGTTTTTCTTAATACTAGTGAAACAGTTTTTTGTTTCTAATAAACAGGACCGGAGGGAGTATATACTAGCGTTTGATCTTTCCCCTTTTTCCTTCTTGATTTTCTCAAATGAGCCCTAGTTTTCATGTGAAAAATGATTATCATCATTCCAAGAATAATTGAAAACAATTATTTTCGGATAAGATATAGAATATATATATATATATATATATATATGTGTTGTAAATGTATTTTTTTGTAATTTAAGTCAAAGTATGTACATGGTTAAATCTACAAATATTAAGTCGTACACATCCAATTGAGATTAAATATACACTAACTAAAATAAAATGAAAGAAAGGAAAATTTTCTATTATTAAGCTGTATAATTATATATGAGAGAGACAGGACTTATCTGAACACGTATAAGACATTTATCTAATAATCTAATACGGATTAAAGCTCATCATGCCAAAATGATTTCTAATTTTGCAAAAAGTTGGCTAAATTTTCAGCTTATTTTTCTCTTCTGGGAATTGGATATATCTATATTAAAATATATTTTTGGATTGTTTTATATTTCTTGGTCTGATAAAAAAAAAAAGCAATATAAAACAATTAAAAAGACATAGTTAAAAAAAAAACTATATGATAGCTGCTACACAACATTTTCTTATCTTCAAAATTACAATTCACATTTTGATAAAGAATTAAAAATAAAAGAAAGTAGTTATATTAAATTAAAAATAAAAAAATTAAATTTATATTTAGTAAAGTAAAAGGATTTTTAAGTAGAAAGAAGAATAAAAATGATAATGAAATAAAATCATATAATCTAAAATCACGTTTGGTATTATATAGAAAAGAATGTGAATATATTTTTATTTTGATATTTAGTAGAATAAAAATAATATATGAATGAAAATAAAAAGTGAGTAAATGATTAAAATATCTTTGAAGCCAAATAAAAAATAAAAAATTAATTTTTGTTAATTAACATAAAATAAAAAAATTATAGTTGAAGACCTTAAATTAAAGATATTTGTAAAGGATCTTAAATTTTAAAATTATTCTAAAAGATTTAAAGATAAAAAAAATTTAAACTGCATACAAAAATTATAATTTTAAACTTCAAATTAACATTTTTAATTTTTGGATCTATCACCATAATTGTTAAATTTAAGTCTCTTAAATGTAAATATTTTTAATTTGAAGTTCTTTTCTATAATTTTTTGAAACAAAAAATAAACATCACTGTTATTTGAAACAAAATAGTACTTTTCTTACCCTTTTCGTCTAATAGTAACTTTTCTTTGCATACTTTTCACATGGGAGAGGGTGAGGAAGAAAAAAGTTAAATCTCTATTATATTCTTACAAACATTACTCAACAGGACGTATTCACTATTATTATTTTTTTTTTAAATATAGATACATTTGTCATTTTCCATGCATTTCATCTTCTTCTTTTTTTCATTCCTTCCTATTTTGTTATACTAAACGTAGTTTTATTTTCTTGAAATGCACAGTGCAACTAAACATGAAAAACGAAATTCATTAATGAATTTAATTCAAATCTACCAAACATGATTTTTAATTATTTCTATCTCCTTTTCCCTTTCCTAACCTCCATTTCAAGCCTGCCAAATAATCAAGCTTTAACGTGCACCTTAATCACAAATCACTAGAAATTCATAAAGAGAAGTATTGCCATGATAAAAGAACTGCCCAGGTCTTAGCTCAGAAGATCTCAAATGTAGACGAGGCACTACGTAGAACAAATTGGGAAACTAAAAATTGGAGAACAAGATAAGGAAAGCTGACGAAATTTAAAAATCTAAATTAAAACAAAAAAAGAAGAAGAAAAGGAACGATGAAACATGCACGTTATGTGCCATGCACTGTTTACCATGAATTTTGAAATATTGACAATCACTGACATTGCATTATCTATAATAGATCATGCATGTACCGTTGTTTGCGCTGCAATCTCACTAAATTAGATCACAAAAACATTAAAATAATAGAACCTTGCTAATTATATTTTAGATCACAAAGAAACGATTGGAATTATATTTTAATTAAGAAACTTAAACCTATCCATTTCATTGTAATTAAAAAATGCTGTGATTATCTGGTAATCACCTTTTTCAATAGGCAAATACTTCCCCTCACTCCAAAATTATATTGGGGGAGCCAAAATAACCAATATCTTTGAAATTAGTGCATTCTTACATTTTTCATATCAAAATTTGAGCCTTTGACTTTTGCACCATCCTCAACTTAACTTCTTAATTAAATTTGACTATCTCTTCTATAGGTGTTTATTTTGGATAATATCAGCATCTTGGTATAGGCATGCTAGATTTAAATATGAACTCTTGCTGTATCAGTATCCAAGAGTCACAGAGCATTGCTAGCCTGAATGAACTAAATTTCTAGACAGTTTATATTTATGTGATTCATCAACACTATATTTAAATATGAAAATGTGAACTTTCTATCAAGGAACAATTTTTTCATATTCTCAACTAAACTGTTGATACCTAACAATTCGATTTATGGTCAAATATAAGCTAAACAACATCTTGCCGATATATATATATACACACACACACACACACACACCAAATGTGCAATATTAATTTTTTTCCAAGCATTTTTTTGGATGTCTTATGTCTAAAATTTGAGAACTTACCATATCTCACGCAGCTCCCCACACACATAGAATTTAATTAGGGAATGGTCAAGTAACCTTGTGAATGCAAGTGAGAATTGATTGCTGGTAGTGAGTCCCACAAACTTTCCCTTTGGCTTTTCTTCCCACCCAAAAACTTTTGCTTTTGGGGGCAATCAACTCTTTTCAAATTTAGGACGGCAAAAAATTTTTCCTTTTAATTTGGATAACTGAATAGAATTAAGTCAATTCAATTTCAAAATGCTCGAATTCGATTGATTAATCAATCTTAATAATTAAATATCATTTTTTAAAATGATAAATCAAAATCCCAAATAAGTTACCAAAAGGAGTTAGTTGCTTGGGGAGAAGATTTACCGTGTACAAAGTCTGAGGATACTTCTGAATATAACAACAAAAATTGAAAAAAAAAAAGGACTAATTAATTATTTTTTTAACAAACAAAAGCTATCAAATTAGTTTAATTCTTTAACCAATTATGTTTGGTGAATTTTGTTAGAATGAATTAAATTGGATCGTGCACTTAATTCGTTTTGTGCTTATAAGCGCACCTCATGGCTGCTATAAATTAACACAGTAGCCAAAGCAACAGGTGGATTAAAGCATGCATGCATGACGGTGAAAAGTCCAAGAAAAATCATAACAAGCGTATAATGTTGCGAAGTCCGCAAAGAAAAGGACAAATTATATATTATAACATATACGTACAAAATTTAAATTTAGTGTATGTGATATCTGCAAGATGTAAATTTTATTATTGAAAGTAAAAGTTAGATTTAGGGGTAACGATAGTCGTATAAATTCCAACACAGTTTTTTAACCCTAATGGCCTAAAAGTAAAAGAGCAGCACCCTCATGGCTCAAACGAGTTTCAGAATTCAGAATCGATGGAAAAAGTACAGATTGCAAATTTATTAGAAAAAGTATAAAATTTCCCCAGTACACCTTCGGCTAAAGGACAAAAGCAAAGTCACTTTTGCTTCATGAGCTATTGAGCCATATCTTCGTGTTTTTTTTTTTTAAGCCTCTCTCTTTAAAGATACACGACATGTAACTTCACTTTGCAGCAACATTTGACCAACATAAAGTGGATCAATGACCCATAAATAACCACCACGAACAAGAATGGGGAAAAGGAAAAGGGAAAAAAACAAAAGAAAAGGACCCTTTCATCCTCAATCTACCAAAACCAATATATATATACATATATATAACTTATACTAATTTGTTCTGAGATTTATTAAAATACAATTAATATCTTTTTTTAAAAAAATATCACTGGGTTCCCTTGCATTTTAATATATAATGCATTAATCTTTTTTATTTAGTTTTTGTCAATACAGATAATTTTTTGTAACTCAAATTTTATTTTTAATACATCAAAGGCATTTTGAAAGGAAAGAATATTGTATAAAAAATTAACTTCATTAATCAAAAATAGATTGAAAAGAAAACTTTTGTAATATATATCAAATGTTAAGAGAGTTAAATGATATATTTGAAATAAAAGAGCATCAAATTAAATTTTAAGTAAGTTTAGTGTTATTTAAAATCTACTAACGTGTTTAGGTTCTAACAACTAACAACTAACAACTAAAGGCAAAACCATCTGGCTTTTGAATTTTAAGTGAGGGAAAGGGGGCATTAAGATAATTGCATGTGGGGTTTGTAATTTGTAAAGCATTATCCAATCACAAAAGTGACAACTTTCTTATATTCTACTATTTATAAACAAAAATAAATTACTTTCGATAACCACATCATAATTTAGGACCTGCGACGACTACAGATGATTTAACTAGTCCCCTAGTTCAAAGTAACATAATAACATGACTTGCTCTTTCTTTCAAATGAAGATTATGAAATACGTTACTACATTTATAAATCTCAAGATGAGTATTGTTTGCTCACAAAATGTAATAACTACGGGCAACTAATTTACGTTACCATCTCAATGTAAGATTTAAAGCAGGTTTCATAACAACTAGGTGAAATCCCAGAAGACAATCTGCTACATGCTGTTTCGTGGTTAAATTGTTCATTCACCTAACCATGTCGGCAACATTGAGTTCAAAAACACAAAGCAGCAACTCAACCTCAAAACAGTAGAAATTACAAACTATAGAGTGCATTAAATATAATCATGGAAGTAATTGGCCTTGTCCCTCAAAAAAGGGCAATTGGGCTTCCTTTCATCATCAGAATCCCACAGTTCAATTTGGAGATAACGTACCACACCTTAAATATTTATTTTTCAAGAAGACTAGTGATCAACTCTATCTGAAAGAACAAACTCTATTCTATAGTATTTTTCTATCACAACCATGTCACTCCCCTCAGTCACTAATCTGCAAGGCAGAAGGGCCAGCGAGGCTCTCTCCCCTAATTATTTACCGCCTCAAATAAAATTTAAATGCTTTATTTACTTGCTACTAGACTTTTTGTTGTACATTTTACATACATGGAAGTATTATGCCACTTTAAGTAACCTTTCCACATTTTGGTGAGAATAAGTAGCCCAACCTAGAGAACCAAGGCAGGTAGGTTTTCCAACGTGTAGCATCATGATATCAATCTGACGATTAACCTTGTGCACTCGACCTGCGGATTAGACTACCTCATCAATTACCATACGTCGTCTTGTCTCAACAGTAACCACCACGGTTGAAGAGACATACAGAGCTGCTCACTGAACATAAAGTCACTTATCTTTAGGTCAACTAGTCATATCTGCAAAACCACTTTTAATGAAGGTTGCTAGCCAAACATATCCGAAATTGCCTCCAAATGACACCTACCTAGAAAGAAGGAAACAAAAATTAATAGATACTAACCCCTACTACTACCACTAGACTAACCTAACTATAGATAACAATGCTAGCAACATTGTGGAAATTACCACAACGAGGAACAGATGCCTAATGGGGTAATACACGGCCTTGATTGGATTACAGTGCCCAAACCAGGAGGAAATATTGAAAATGCCGCAAGGAACATTACACTGATCGGCAAAAGACAAGCAAACAGCTACGAAGGAATGCACAATAAGAGTAGATATCCATTTCTAGCCTCTTCGACGCTTCTTTCCAGCCTTGGCAGCGCTTCCTTGCGCCTTGGATAAACTTGATGTCTTACCTTCCGTATCTTCTACCTCTTTCGTTGAATCCGCCAAGTACTCATTCTTGGCATCTTTTGTCTTTGATGAACCAGATTTCACCTTGCCAGTGCCATTAACATTAGACTTTCCACCACTTTTGGGGAGTTTCCCCTTGGATGCGGGAGTGTTAAATGTTTCTTGCTTGGATTTTTTTGGGATTTCTTGCTTAGACTTGGAAGAAAATTTTGGTGTACTAACATCATCATTCTTTGATTTGCTGGTCTTGGGAGTGTCAATGTTCTTGGATTTAGTCATCTTTGGTGCAGCATCAACAGATTTATTAGAACCACTTTTGGAAGTGTGATCCTTAGATTTTCTACTAACTTCATCCTCTAATTTGCCAACACTCTTGGAATCTTTGGATTTGCTATCAACTTTGCCACCATCTTTGGACTTACGGCCAGACTTTGTGGATGCACCCTTTGATTTAATGGATGCAGCTCGTCCACCACTAAAAATTAAAGTTCAAAATTTAGATATCAAACAATGGATGGCAAAGAAATGATTAATTTATGATATTTACAAACCTCTTGGAAGAAGTATCCATCTTTCTTTGCTTAGTTGACTCACCAGCACTCGTTTTCCCTTTCTTATTTGGGAGCCTATATATAATCATAGAATGAGAATGAAAATGAGGCCCCAGAAAAATCTGAGGATAAATGCACAGCTAGAAAACACCATGTCTGCCACAATAACATCAAGGAGAATCACCAAAGTCAGAAACAGATTGAACAAATCCAATTGAATCTTTTACCATGGGAAAAAGACAATATTATAGCAATGTAAATTGTAGAGCAACAGCAATGAAAATATTAAAATCAAAATTTTTGAGGAACTGCTAAACATTCTTGACAATTGATAAACTTCATTTCCAACTCAGCATAAAGCTTAATTTCTTCACGAGGGATACAAATATTTGAATGATTAATCAGACAGGAATCGGTATCATAAACAGTTCCAGAGGAAAAAAAAAATCAAAAGAACACATGAAGAAAAAATTAATTTTTTACTTTAGTTTAGGAAAGGGGCATAATTTCATAACTTTTTCTAGATAACCTCCAACTACCAATTACTACCTAAGCCTAGCAAATAACAGGCACAAACAATAGCACCAACTCACCTATTTGATCAAGGACATATAAGAATGGACAGGACTGTCCCATTTGGGATTCCCCCCCCCCCCCCCCTTTCTTCTTATGGAGATGGGGAAGGGGATGGGACAGAAAATCTCCCTGACAGTAATTTGGGAATGGGGACAGGGATCATACTCCTCACCCTGCAAGGTCCCCATCCCTATTAGATTTACATGAATACTTTTATAATTTTTATATACATGTCTGATTACCCTTTATTTTTTTACTCATTTTACTCTCTATTTATATTTATATTAATTTAAAATAAAACAAATCAATCTAAATATTTTCGTTGACTCCCCATTACCTAACTTGTAGAACTTGTTATTTGAATTTTTTTAGTATTTTGAACTTGATTAGAGCCTGTTGGAAAGCTTAAACAAGGAGCTTGAGCTTTAAATTTAAACTTTTATTTTATTTAATATTATATTTTTTTTGTTCTTTTTTATAAAAAGTTTATAGTCCCCATTGGAATTAGTGGTGATATTTATCACACAGGGAATGGGATGGGAGAAAATTCCCTCTGCAGCGAGAAATGAGGATGGGGATGGGAGAAACAATTGGTGGCGAGGACAAGGAGCAGGGAAGCACTTCTTGCCCCCGCCCCACAAAATTGCCATCCCTACGGACATATGTTAACACACTTTCCAAAAGAGATCAACACCACACTATAGATATAGCCATGTTTGGAAATATATAGTATAGTTATCTAAATTTATAACCATAAGATGCTTTAATAATTCAACAACAATAAGTAGCACATACATATAAGCTGAAGCATCAGGGTTCGCGTGATCATTTCCTTCTTCCTGTTCATGGAAATAATTGTCATCAAGTTAGATATCGAAGAAGTTTAAACAACACAATACAGGGCAGACACTGACCCCACAAGATTCAGAGCCAACTTCAACAAACTTCCATTTTTCCTTTCTAAGATTTAATATTTCTTCATCACCATCATCGTACATGACCTAATATAGAGAGCAAACCACTGTCAGAAAAGTATATAGAAGTATATAAGTGAGGTGAATTTTATTTTAATTAAAAAGAAAAGCCATCTTGAGATTTGCTTTAAATAGTTAACATTGAAAGATCTGCTATCAGAAAGGGTAAGACAACATAACAAAAAAAAAATAAGGAGAAAACTATTTTCCAACATGGAGAGGAAGAGAGAAAAGAGAGATGAATTTGTAACTTGCAAATCACCTTGTGCTTCCTTTTGGCAGAATCAAAAGAATCAATGATACCATCATAAAACCTACAAAAATTCATATTTGTGTCAATATAAATAGATTTTATATATTTCTATTGAAACCGAAAAAAAGGGCATATTAAGAGCGAAAACAGAACATGCATATGATTTAACTTAAACCAACCAAAGAGGACTGCGCTTCAATTTAAATTTATATTTTCTCCCTCCTTTCACTCCAAAGCTTTCTTACAGTAAATAGAAGGCCACAAACAATTACAGCTCATTAAATGCAACCAGGTGTAATTACAATAGCGTATAGTCCAACAGCTTATATGAACCATTTCAGGAAAGACATACAAAATAAACTACGGAGGGAAATCTTTGAACAGAACATGTTAATTGAACAAACAGGTTCATCACAATGATTATCTGCGACACTTGTATTCCAAGTGATGCAAATGTAAGATAGAATGACATAATTGGTAGAGGAGGCAATATTGTCAAATTAAAAGGTCATCCATTGGTGATTAATCTAGCAATAATACGAACAGAAACAAACAACTATGTATGCAAACCTTAAAGACCATAAGTCAATGGAGAGCAGCATACAACACTCTTTGCCTAGCCAAAATAAAAGAACAGCCAGGTACTTACATACGATCTTTTGGCCACCAAACTTTAACCCGTGAACCAACAAGATTTTCACCATATTCCTTGATATCAGACTCCTGAGACAGCATTCAGATTATTAGCAATCAAACTGGGAAGAAAATCAAACTTCTGAATTAAGCACTACATGATAGGAATTCCATCTGCCATGTGCTTTGAAACTAATTTAAAAAAAAAAAAGATTATTAACATATAACAAGAGAAGTCAGCCCATAGAGAAACGTCCATAAAATCACTTTTTACAATATAATAATAATTTTAAAAAATTTTACCCAAAAAAATAAAATATTACGAAAGCCTAGTGGAAAGACAATATAAGCACAGAAGACAGAACATCAACTACTGATATTTCACCACATTAGTTATGCCCATTTAAGTAGGTCAAATATATTTGAAATAATAGCAAAGGTCCAGCTTAGATATCATATAGCTGCAGAACAGATTTTTCCATAGAAATAGTACCCTAATGAATACAACATGGCATCATGCAGTTAACTTTTTGTAATTGAAAAATCAAAAAGGGAAACAGGCATTCATACATTTTCTTTTCCTGGAGTGCGTTTCCTCTTCAAATTGGTCTTGGGAGTCTCCTCTGAATGTTGTTCATCTTTAATCAATCTTTTACCTGACTTTGGTGAAGACACTGTTTCCTAAATAATTTACAATAATTCCCTTAATCACTTGATTAAAGAAAGAGCAAAACATAGACTATACTGTAATAAAATGGTAGATAATATCAAAGAAACAGGTTCTACATAGCAAGTCCAAAAATTACCTTCTTTTCATCTTTAGCAGATTTTGCTACAACCAGATCAGAGACTTTACCCTGCTTCCGCCTCTTCTTTTCCTCCTGCTGTCTTGAAGAGGATCCACCACCCTTATTCGTTTCATCTACTTTCTTAGCTGACTGCTTTTTGCCCTCCAGATCACTTGTACTTCCACTTGTTTTTTTTGTTGAATCTACCACATTAGTTTTTTTCCCATCAAAGTTCCCACCAGGAGCTTTTTTGGTTGACCGCTTGGTAGGTTTTGCTTCGGAATCACTCCTTAATTCCAACACCTTTTTGGAAACATCCTCTGAGGAAATTACCACTTCTTTGGCAGGCCTTTCTTTCTTCTTTGCTCTTCCAGATTTTTTTGAATGATTTTCATCAGGATGGCTTTCACTAGGAGAAGGAGAAGCAACAACTTCAGATTCATCATTTCCTGCCTTTCCTGATAAAACCTTAGCATCACTCTCCTTGTCATTCTCTGAAGGTCCTGCTACCTCAGCAGAATGGTTCTCATGAGGTGAACTAGGAGTGACCTTGCTGTGACTTTTAGAGTCAAGCACTTTCTCAGCTTCCCTGTCATAAGCAACAGCTGAACCCTCAGAAGGTTTGGCCAATTTTGTTGAACTAGATTGCTTTACTCTCCTCTTGGTGGCTTGTTCAGGCTTTTGTTCTGTATTGTCAACTTTTTTGGTGTCAACATTATTGGGATCCTTATTACTTGATATATTAATACCTTTGGAGTGATCAGAATGATTTACATCTTCTAGCTTCTTTAGGGACTTCGGATCTGCCAACAACTCATCTTCACCAGACTGTACAATGCCATTGCTCATGACAGACTTGGGAGATTTACCATCAACAAATTGTCGAGGAGGGGGAGCTTTTTTAGCATCCTCTTCACTCACCTGATCAAATAGAATTGACACATTCCAATGCTCAGTCATAATCTAAAATATGCTAAAGGATGAAATATAGAACCAAAAAGATAAAGAGCATAAGGAGGTATATATACGTACCTGCATTGACTCATCCAACATTGCTTTTGCTGATTTGCTCTCATCTGCCTGGAGAGTCAATACAACAAAACCAGAAGGAAAATCACATAAAAGCTTTTATCATTTTAGGAAAAAAAAAATCATTGCTAATATATCAGTTAACATGAGAACAGTGAAAGCTTACCACATTTTCACTGGAAGCACATATATCACTTTGCTCCAAGCTACCAGATGTCTCTTGGCATATAGAAGCAAGTACCTTACTATAATCATCTAGAGAAATACCCAAGGTGTTCACAGCTTGCACTAAGTAGGGTTTAAGCTTTGTTGCACAACTTTCAAGGACTCTCTCCCCCAAATTTCGAGCATTTGGCAAAACTTCCTGAATCACAATGATAATAATGACAATGGTTCAAGTATTAGCAATGAAGACAAGGTTAATTTGAAAAATCATAATAATGAATAAAATCAGAATGGTCAAACTTGAACCTCATTGTCTTTCTTCAGGCTGGCTAAGATTGGAGAAAGTAGGGCCAGAGATATATCTTCACTTTCCTCTATAACAAGGGTCATAATAGTCTCCATGGAGGATAAAACACTATCTGGATGATGTTCCCTAAAGTTTCAAATGGAGATGGTTAGTACCAGGTCCATATAGTGGTATTTCTAACCAGCTGGAGAAATATGGAAGGTAATCACATAAGCTGCTAAATGCTTATAAGGTCTTTTCAGCAGAAAAAACAGCAATCATATAAAATCTGTCAGTGAGGACACAAATATTAATAAGAATATTTGAGCATTTGTATAACCTACAAAAACTTTTCATCTCATTTGTGCTGTTAGTATAAACAGAGTTCAACGAGAAATATCAGAAGACATAATCTGCCTTCTTGAAAACTGGAAAATTATATGCCCTCCCAAAAATAACATCGTACAGTAATAAATCAGTCGACTCTTAGCTCAAACGTTCTACTGTGCAAAGAATATAACTACCAAGAGTGCAATAGATGCCAATAAGTAGCTAATTAGAAGATCAAAAGAATCACAAGGCGAAGGAGCAACATTAAGATTATCATCTTAGAACTCAAAATGAAACAACGATCATCAGAACCAAATGAAACATCACCCTTGATACTAGTTGAATTTCATTTTTGTGGGACAACGTTGTGTTCCTTTAGTTCTTTGTATAGAGGGAAGAGGAGATTCAGTGTTTTGCATATTTATCATTACATGTATGGATTTGTCAGATCCAATAGATAACATTCAAGGGACAATGATTAAATCAATTACAAGGATCCTCATCCACCATTCACATTTGATCAACCATAAATTTCCCAAAGCACCCATTTTAATATATTGTACATGCAAAATCTTCGCCCTTTATACAAGACAGCTCAACTGACTATACAAAGTTACAATATAATTGCGACAAATTCTAGAACATCAGTATTTCACAAACTTCTCAAATTAAAGTTGTAGTTAAAGATTAGGTCCAAGTATAAAGCAAAAACATGCAATGTCAAAGCATCAGATGCTGTTTTCATGCTGGACTTATACACAAGAGATCTTACCTAACAGCCTTAAAGAAATGCTGAAACATCTCTAAAATCAGGGCATCACACTCAAGATCTAGCATTACCACACACGATCTGACCTTTGCAACGGTTACAAGAATGGATGTTCTCTTAGCATATGATCGGCTTGACTTATCATATAGATTTGCAAATGAAGATACAATTAATTGAAACACATCCTGCAAGTAATCCACATGTTAAAACTTTAAAGAGATGCTATTAGTAAAGAATATAATAATGGCCAGATCCATTAAATTTAAAAGGAAAAAAATGATTGTGCAGACCTTCATTTGGTCATCATCATAAGGAGCATCAGGTGCAGTTATTCTTGTTATTTCAGTGATGCAAGAGGCTACAGCAACTTTAATATCATCATCCAAATGCCTCAAAAGTTTATCAGCAATTAATGCTTTCAATGATGGCGAGAGTGCATTTTGCATTGATTTGGTAGGTGACTGTTCAACCCTTGATAGACAACTCTCAATTTGCTACAATTTCAAGGGGAAAGAAAAAATACATGAGCTCATGAAAATGTCTTCTCTAACACGGCCCCTCATACAAATGCCCTTTGGGATTGAAGGCATAATTACTAATAGAACATAATACACTTGTAGCAACAATGGCTCCAAAATGCTTAAGCACACAGCGCAGATAGTTGCACAAGCTACTTTGAAATGTAGTGCATATAAAAAATTTATATATCAATATATTTAATATAGTTAATATTGACAGCAATATACCAGTAAAACAACTAATATATGTGATAACCTAACCTTACTGTTAAAACATAATTCATGCAACTTAATAATTATCATAAGTCTAATTGTATTAACCATAAAACACAACATTTAACATTTAGAACATATTTACATCAACGTTTTAAAATTTAGGAGTCTAAGCATCATCCCAGGAGATCTAAATCACATCCTCTTCTCCACTACAGGCAACACCATCTCAAAGATCATTATCAGCAATCCCTCAATTTCCTATTCTTCAGTGTCTTATAAATTTGACTCCTCTTTGTCAATAAGAACAAGAGGAGGACAAATGTTACATATACTGAATATATCTTTATCACTAAAGTTGGCAATCAATAAAAATTGAACGAACTCAATATCAGCACCCAATTCAATTTTATCCTCTTACACCGCTCACCTAGTCAGTAAATGCTCACATCTGAAATACTTGTATTTCCTTAAGCAGACAATCAAGAAGGATGTATATCACCCAGCATATTGTTGATCTAATATGGATATTAATGGTGTCACCAATGAAAATCCCAATTGAATTTTAGAAGCATTGTAAGAAAAATTGCATATATATGAATGCAATTATCTAAAAAACATTTATGCTAATCAACTTGATATATACTACAACATTTCTCCCGAGGTAGGATAGCCAAACGGAGTTGGCTGAAACAAGTGGAAGCGGCATGAAAACGTCACAGCGTAGACAATTTCAGCTGCTTGTTCACAATTTATGGGCTCCACTCCACTTAAATATAGGTATTAATACAGGTAAGCGGATAGAAGTGATTCATTTTCCGAAAGCAAATATTAAAACGGCAATCATATAGAAGGTAACCGCATGCAACGAGAAAAACTTTACTTGAGACTAGGATAGATTAGCAAAGCCACCGGACCCTGGAAACTAGTTCAAGAATGCGATACATGAGAATCTCTGGAACCAAATAAACCAATGTTCCCAAAAAAGGATGGGCTAACAAAAACAAGAACCCAAAAACACGGGTAAGACTTCAACTAGCAGGGGAAAACCCAATAAAGCAGAAATTGAGAGGATAGGAAAGACCGTGCTTACATCTAGAAGTGGCAGGAGCTCGTCGACAGAAGACGGAGGATCTACGAGCTTATTTCCAGCTTCAAGAAGCTGCTCTTCGAGCTCTTTATCCGCGGACGCCATCGGTGCTGTACTTGGGTCTCTTCCTCTAGATCTTCGACAGCCCTCCACCAATCTCCGCCGCTTCACTCCATTGAAGCCCTCGACATGGTCGAATCGAAGCGACACAAAGCGGATTTATGACAGTTATAGGGTGGTTTTCTGAACGAACATGAGAAGTTAGGGTTTTTCTAATTGTTTTTCTTCTTCCTAAAATCAGAGAGCGGAGATAAAGTGAATTTCGACGAAAATCTGTTCCGCAAAATACTAACTACAACGTATACGTCGATCTCCCCAGCGAGGTGTGATTCTATTGTAATTTTGCGTTATACGCATTAAAGGAGAATCCAGCAAAGCCAAGCTCGGATTTGGGGGTTCCTGAATTTGGGTTAAATTTGGGAGTTAGAATCCGCCTTTGAATTTGAAGGTTTCGTTGCACACGTGACTATCGCGTGCCGGTAGATTTTATTACTCGCCTTTTCGTTTCTTAAAAAAAAAATTACATTGAATTATATAATTTGGTCAAATCTCTAATTTAATTCTTATAATTTTTTAAGACATTTTGCTCTTACCCTTTTCTGTTGTTTTTTATTTTGTCTCCAATGACTCTGGCACTGATTTATCTAATAAACTATTGACAAATCACCAAATAATGTTGATATGGACTTAAAATTTATATATTTGATTCCTATAATTTTTTTTTTTCAAATCATTCTTTACACTCTGCTGTTATTTTCAATTCGGTCCCAATGTTAAGCTCCATTACGATGACTTTCAAACTAACTTAGATAATAAACAATCTATTTGTTATCAAGCAATGCTTATATGAATTTTTAGTTGCCAAGTTTTCTACACAAGGTGTGTAAGGCAGGCCACGTCATCCACTCCTACAAAACCCATCCCCTCTCAAGTCTTCAACAATCCAAGGTGACTCATCTGGGGCGATCCGCGAGTGATAAGCAAGTTATTGAGAGAAAAGATTACGCATTTGGTGCGTATAAAAAAACTAGTTTCAAATTATGAAAATTTCATCATAGGTTTAATCTATGCGGAGATGCTTGAGAATACAACGCATGTGGCTAGACTTGTGGTTATGCTTGCAACAGTCCAAGGGGTTTTGATACCGCATGTAATGAGTTAACCATTTATAGTGTTGATCCATATGGTTAGGATTCAACTTAGAAATGGTAAACACAAAAATTAAATTGAAAAATAGTAGATTGAGTACCGTGAATGCATGCTATCTTTAAGAATGATTTTGTTGCAATATATAATTAAATGCAAAAGTTTTTCTAAATTAAACAAGTTCTTTTAAAAAATTCAGGTAACAAAACAATAGTTAATTATATGTAATCCAATAGTTAGAAGCAATAGAAAAGGTATAGTCAGATGAACGTATCTAGATTTAATTATTTTTTATCATTAAAATATTAACATTAAGAAGATAATGGATCAGATAATTGATAAATAATTTGAGAACGTGAAATAAATTTAAAATTTAAAAATTTAAAATGATTTTGAGAAAAGATTAATTCGCGTGCATACAAGGTAAATCCACAATTTTTATTGTGTTTGGACAATTTAGTCTATTATTATATGTGCAAGCCCACTTTCCTTCTAAACTCTTTACAAACCCAATATAACTCTTTAATATATAAGCATTTACAACTCTCAATTCAAAACAATGTAAGACTTCCTTTTACCCACATTTCACTGCAAAAAAAAAGATTGGAAAAAACTTTAAAAAGATGAAAAAGTTTATGTCTATGAATACAATGTTGTAACAACAAAGTGGAAGTACTTCATGGTCTTTAGTAAATTCTTGAAAGAGCTAAGGCAAATGGTAGTCAGGTGGTGTAAATTTGACTAAAGTATGAGATGAAAGTTGCATGAAAGAAATGGAAGGTGGAGTACGTGTTCATTTCATCTATTTGGACACATTGAGGTTAGCAACTTTAGTCAAAATGGACGTGTCAAATATGTGAGGAAATGATAGGTTTACTTTAGTTGGAGAAGACAATGCAATATCCTATACTTACATCAACTGTGGTAGAGTAAAAATTCATGCTAACATTTATTCGTAATGACCTATGGGTGGTAACAAGAAAGCCTGAAGGTTGTTCCTGTCCTTATTAAGGGAGATGCTAACCATCTCTCCTTTCAATGAACACTGTGTAAACAATTTATTAGTCAACTTTAAAGTCATGTTAACATGATGAATTTTAACATCAGACACTAAATTAAAAAAACTCAATAAAGTATAAACAAAATGAAGCTGATTTTAAAAACATTATAAGGATCAAATTAAATTCTTAAGTTCACACCAATGTCGTTTAGTGACATATCAATATTCTATTAATTAAATCAGATTTAAAGTCATAGTGTCATGAATGTTAAGGACTAAATTGAACAAACTAATAGGTGTAAAAATTGATTGAAAAATATTAAAAGCTAAATTGTTTTTAACAAATTATAAAGATTAAATGTATATTTTTTAAGAAATGTAATTACTAAGATCTTTTTAACTTGACCATGCAACCTGTGGCAAAGCCAAGATTTTTCTTTTCAACATTACTGTCATCTTGTTTTTTTTTCAAATACATAAATTACTCATGCAAACAAATGGCTCAAATATAAATTTGGAAATCAAGGGAAAATGGCAGATCCTAAAATTTGAAATTTCCCCAATAGTCCAAAAGAGCAAGTTAGATATCATGTAACTATATGAAATTATGGTCAGATATGTTTTTTAAAAATTTGCTCGAATTTAAAACTATGCTCTTGCCTTATTTGTATATTGCTTCAACAAATTTATTGATAGCTATTTTTCAAGATTGAAGGAATTTTTTGGCCAAAAAAAATACCTTTAATTTCCATAAAATTGGTTTAACTGCTCACAATAGATCTTGTCAATTATATATATATATATATATATATATATATATATATATAATGAATAAAATCTAATTAGTGACATTAATGGTGTACTATAGCGCATGATATCTTTGTCATTTGGGCACCTTTGAATAACATTTAATGAAGCATATTTTTTAAATATGTACTACTTATTTATTTATTATTATTAATCATATGACTAACTTCAAATTAAAAAAATACAAACTTATAATAATTTGATAACAATAATAAAGTATGACAATCAAAAATTTATAGAGACAAAGTATATGCAAAGAACAAATTGGAAAACATCAAATAATAAAATTTCAAATAAAAATCTTGATAAAAATTGTGAAGAATGAATATCTATAAAGTGAACAAACACAAAAATAAAAAATAAAAAATAAATTATTGTAAGATAGATGCTGATATTATCCCAACTCTTTCTCTTAGTTTCCAAATCTAGAAGTCTAAAGAGAAGCTTTTTAGTTGGCCAACCAAACAAACAAACAAAAAAAGGAAAAGCCTTTTCATTTTGTAATTTCCTAAATTTACATGAGAAATTTCTCCTACAATTGATATTTTATATTAACTATTTTTTTATTTTAATGGAGATATATATAAACTTAACTTTTTTTTAATAGGGCCAAAGAAAAACCTTCACATACAAAATAAGAGGCGTTACAATTGCAAGGAGGTAAGAGCTCCTCCTTACAAGATGATCATAGATGGGAAACTATAGTCTACATCCATGGACTCATATTTAGTGTGTAAAAATTTTCATTTCCATTGAATTATTAAGTTTTTAGACCCATTTATTCAAAAAATTTGCAAAATTAACAAGCTTTTTTTGAACCAAAACTCATTTATATAAAATTTATTAATATAAAAATGCAACAAAGAATAAAATATCTTTAACAACTATTAATTTAATTCAAAACCCATAAAATGATATTTTGATGGTGAATATATAAATGTGTATATATATATACACACATTATGAGTTTGGTGTAGTTAAGTATTATAATACTCAGTGGTAAGAATTTGGGATTGGAATAAAATCATAATAGAAAATTAGATTGAAGGTTTTGAAACATGTGCATGCTATATCATTCTTAAAGCAAAATTTGCCCTTTATATAATGATACAATGTTTTATCAAAAGTTGGCTTTAGAAGTTATTAAAAGCACTATAGAGAGATGCACTTATCAAATGGTAAATCTCTTTCCTTTAAGAGAATTGCAAAAAGCTAGACAATTAGAATAATAGAATGCTTGTTCATGTTTCTCATTATTTGATTTATTTGTTTAGAATCAATCTTTTTAGAGAATTGATTTTGAACCATCATGCATTTTCACAAATTTGAAATTTAATTGTTAAATTTGATTGGTTATGTATTTTCATATTTTCATTCATCCCAATAGCCATTTAATTGTTATATGATAAAATTTCATGACCACTTAATCTAATAGACATCGTATCAAGTGAAATTTCAAGTTTTTAATAATCCCATAATACTTCTAAAATATCTGTGTGTCTAACTAATAGACTAGTTATTCTTGATCAATTAACTAGTCTCCAACTTATTTGAATTTTAACATAATTTTTAAACTATTTTCTAACACCTCCGACTTAGTTTTAAAACTAAGTGATATATCTTCTCATAGAACCATGCATCTTGAGAAAATAACATATGACTTGGACTTCTCATTAATGTATATAATTCAAAATTTCAACATTAGAATCATCACACATATGATCCCAAATGCCTTTAACAAAGCTCATGAAAAAATTAGTATGATTTTAGCTATGTGTTACCTCTAAATTTCATGAACATTTCCAGAAATTTTGACTTTCATTTCTAAGAAAAGCAACTCTACTTTTGAATGCTCAAATAGGTGAAGGAGTCCTTAAGAACATTGTAAGTTTTACTTTGGCTTTATTAAAAGCAATAAGCTCACCCTTTTATCTTTAATTGTATATTATTACTGAATTAAGTTATTTCTTAATGTCACACAATTACTTATCAATAACTTGTTATTATTCATTATAAAAGGATTTAGTAGGTTATTTTATATTCTTATAAATTGAATTATGATATTACCATGACTTGTTAGTTGTCAGACATATATATATATATATATATATATATATGTCTTAAATTAATATATCTATATGTTTGTTGAAATTCACAATACACTAGTGCTTCGTTTGGTTTAATATTTTGTGAAGGTATTCATTTTACATAGATTGTATAATATCTATTATATCCTTATACTTATTATTCTATTCATTAAATCACATTTTTTAAAATAAGGGTAAAACAGTTATTTCTAATCTCACATATCCTATTTACTTACAGTTTACATTCCCTTTACAATTACATCTTCCAACCAAATGGAGCATAAATATGTGCTTTGTAGACATAGTGCAAGGAAGAGATTGGCTTTGGTTATGGTCATAAAATTAAAATAAAAAATTAGATTGAAAGCTTTGAAATGTGTGTATATAACATGATCCTTAAAGCAAAATTTGCCTCCAATGTGACATTATAGGATTTCGACAAATTTGCCTATAGGAATTATCTAAAGCACCTTAAAAAACATACATTAAGCAAATAGTGAATCCTTGTCTTTAAAAAGAATAGTAAATGGTCACAAAATTAAAATAATAGAAGGTTTGTTCATATTCCCTATTATTTGATTTATATATTCATAATCAATATTTCATAGAATTGATTTTGAACCATTGTCTTTTCACAAATTTGAAAATCAATTTTCAAATCTAATTGGTTGTTTTTTTTTTTTTTACATTTTTACTTATCCCAACAACTATTTAATTGATATATAATAAAACCTCATAACCACTCAATCCAACAAGTATCATATTAGATAAATTTTTAAATTTCTAATGATCCCATAATACTTTTAGAATGTCTTGCATCTTACTAGTTGAGTAGGAGTTGGTTCCCAAATGATTGGTGTCTTGGACTTTAGACCAATTGATTAGAGTTATCTAGACGACATTGGTTTTTTTGTGTTACACTAATTAATTAATCTTTAATATATCTAAAATTTAACATTGTTTCAAAGTTATTTTCCAACATCTAAATCCTTAAAATACTTATAAAAATTCCTACATACATAACCTAAACAAGTAAAGTTTATATGTATCTATAGGGTATGGGTATTTTGCCCATCCCTACACATACCTTTTTGGCTCCACATCACTTTGCACCTTTGGTTTTAATTGATGCTTGAATTATGCTATTGGTTCTTAAATTTTTATTTGATTTTTAATTTGGTTGTTGTTATTACACTTTTGTTAATGTACTTTTAAAAAAAATTGTACTAATTAAAATTCTATAAGCACTAAGTCAAATATAAAAAAGTACACCTTCATTCGAGGAGATAATAGTTCAAATAAAGTTTGAATATACCTTAAAATGTAATAATTTAAAAAATCTGTTGATGTAACCAATTACATCATATGTTAGTTTTTTAAATATATATAATTTTTGTTTTGATCCTTAATAGCATCATAATAGTTAACATAACTTCACCATTATATCATTTAAGTGTTTGCAATGAGATACTTATCTTATTACTAAATATAACTCCTTGCATTAACTTTACCTTATCCCACAATAATCATATCTATTAGTTATATGTTATTGAATTTAATGTGAAAATGATATTAAAAATAAAATACTTTCAGAAAAAGCTAAAACAATTTATGAAAATTTTAAAATAATAAATTAAAATAAAGTATATTTTTCAAATACCAATTTCTTAATTATTTAGTTACAATGTTATAAATTGTAGTATAATAAATATAATTTTTTATTTATTATATTATTATTGAGTCTAAAGTTTGAGAAGACTCTTATATGATATAGTTTAAGTAACCAACAATAATGTGTATGAAATTCTATGTTATATATGAGTCTTTTTAATAAAATTTTGACAAAAATATTATTTTTGTATTTAAGGTAAGTTTCAATTTCATCCCACTTATTTTTTTTATTTGACCTAATTTCATTATATAATTTTATAAAAAAAATAATATTATATCATATTTTAATTCTCTAAATATATATAATTTTTATTTTGATCCTCAATAGCATTGTCATAGTTAAAATAACTTCACCATTATATTATTTCAGTGTTTGTTATGGGATATTTATCTTATTACTAAATACAATTCACTACATTAACTTTATCTTATACTACAATAATCATATCTATTAGTTATATGTTAATAAATTTAACATGAAAACGATATTAAAAATAAAATACTTTTAAAAAAAGCTAAAACAGGTTATGGAAATTTTAAAATAATAAATTAAAATAAAGTATATTTTTCAAATACCAACTTGTTAATTATTTATTTACAATGTTATAAATTGTAGTATAATAAATATAAAATTTTATTTATCATATTATTATTGGGTCTAAAGTTTGAAAAGACTCTTATATAGTATAGTTTAAGTAGCCAATGATGATATGTATGAAATTTTATGTTGCATATGAGTCTCTTTAATAAATTTTTGATAGAAATATTATTTTCGTATTTAAGGTAAGTTTCAATTTCATCCCACTTTTTTTTATTTGACCTAATTTCCTTATATATTTTTATAAAAAAATAATATTACTTCGTATTTTAATTCTCTAAATATATATAATTTTTGTTTTAATCCTTAATAGCATTGTAATAATTAAAATAACTTCGCCATTATATCATTTTCAATGTTTGTCATGAGATACTTCTCTTATTACTAAATACCACGTGCTATATTAACTTTACCTTATATTGCAATAATCATATCTATTAGTTATATTTTAATGATTTTGACGTGACAATGATGTTAAAAATAAAATACTTTTGAAAAAAGCTAAAATAATTTTTGGAAATTTCAAAAATAATAAATTAAAATAAACTATATTTTTCAAATACTGACTTCTTAATTATTTATTTACAATGTTATAAATTATAATATAATAAATATGAAATTTTATTTGTCATATTATTATTGGGTCTAAAGGTTGAGAAGACCCTTATATGTATAGTTTAAGTAGCCAACAATAATGTATATAAAATTCTATGTTGCATATAAGTCTCTTTAATAAAATTTTGACAAAAATATTATAATCATATTTAAGGTAGGTTTCAATTTCATCCCACTTATCTTTTTATTTTACCTAATTTCATTGTATACTTTTATAAAAAAGAAATAATTTTATCTTAATGACTAAAATTGTTAAAATTATAAACAAAAAATGTTGATGTGGCAAAATTTCTCTATGTAGCACTTATATGGCCTAAAATCATCGCACTATCACCATGTCATCTTGCCACCTCATCATCATCTTCCTCCTCTTTGATTTTTAGATTTCAAAATCAAACAAATCTCTTTCTCATCATCAGGGTCTCTTGTAACTTGTTCAACCAAAAATTACTTTTCAATCGATTCATAAATCAATGTCATGCTTAATCTCTCAATATTAATATTGATTCCTAAATCATAAATGACTACTTAGCGATTGCTCTTATTGCTTCTTGTTATCATCTTGATCTTCACATTTGTAATTTTACTAAAACAATCATCGCCTTTTTTGTCAAAAACCATGCTTCATCTCCATTGCTTATGATGGCGATGGCAAACCCTAATTGTCATTGTCATTGAAGTTAAAGTCATAACATTATTTCTTTAACAATTAAGGCTTCAAGCAATTTCCCATTGTTGGATTTCACAATGCTTTGGGGTTTCAACGTAAATTTATGGTAAAGATAGAAATCCTAAGTGGAAAATGAAGATTAGAAAGTGTTATGGGGAATGGAAAAAGAGATTGAAGACTTATAACAAGGTGGAGTTGCTATAGGCAATAGTGTATTTCTTCTCTCTTTACAAGTGTTGCTCTCCCTTATGTACTTAGGGTGAAGGGGAAGGGTGACAAGGAGGCTTGACCCCTTTCTCTCAATTCTCATATTATGTATATGAAAATTTTTTAAGGTAAGTTTGGTATCATAGATGTAACATAAATGGCAATGCTATGGTTTTTTTTTTTTTTTGCAATATCTAAATCTTTATAATAATTATTTAATAATGTCTATCTTTTTTATTGTTATTTTTTCAAATAGTAGATAAGTATTATTTCCTATAATTTTATCTTTTTTTTCATTCTTTTTGCCTTTACATACCTAACATACCATTAGACTAAAATATCCTTATATAGTCTTCTTAAAAAAAATAAGAATAATAAAAGATACATTAAGTCTTTAAAAAAATACAATTTACATGTGTATAAAAATATATGATAATATAACTAATAGTTTATATATTAATTTAATATATATTATACTTTAAATGATAAACTATTATTAATTGTTACTTAACCTTTATAAACAAGAAGTTATTTTAATATTTTTATGTCTTTTAGACTGAAAAAAAATTAAAAGAAGAAATGACAAGCTTTTAAGACAAAATCTTACTAAAGTTTAAAAATTGAAGAGTAAAAAATAAAATAAAAAATTTGTTTACACTTTTATTTTAATATGTGTTTGGATTGGAGTTGTGCAGACTTAATTTTGATCAAAAATAAGTTTATATGATTATAATTTACGTTTGGAAACATTTACTAGAAGAGTGATTTTTGCCATCAATATAATTTATCTAATGAAAAAAAATTGATTTTTTTTTTAATTTGGTGTACACAAAGGTTTGGAAGACAAACATAATATTTTTCAAAGATATATTTTCTTGTTGGTTGTTTAATGTTTTTCAACTCATCATGTACATTTATGCTATCTTTAACTCTCGAGTCTTTTATCACTTATAAATTTGATAAATTGTCCTACTCATTATATATATATATATATATATATATATATATATATATATATATATATAAAACTTGTAGGGAGTCAATATTATTTTGAAGTGGCGAATAGTGCTAGCTTGACTTCATACCAATTTTTTTTTTTTTAGGATTTGATATGTGTACTTTTTTTTCTCTTTATTTTATGCGAGACTCATTAGATTTTAAAAATTGCTTGTGCAAAAACATAGGTAGATCATTAGTGAGTTTATAATAAATGACAGAGCCAAGATTTTGGTTTAGGGAGGGAAAAAAAGTTCTCTTAAAATATTTTCATACCCAATTTTAAAATTTTTTATTTTTATACTATATTATCTAAATAAGATGTTTTTATTAAAACTTTTGGATTAAACTAACTGAAATTAAATCACTAACAATATCCTACTTTCTTTCTAAACTTAGAAATAAGTTTCAATTTAAAGGAGCAGTACACCAAAAAATTATCCTTTATACTAATATTAACAACTTTATTACCTAAATGCCCATGAAGATATAATTTTGTATTTACTTAGTTCATGTAATGCATAGCATTTATAATAGTTCAATAAACAGTTCGAACGAGTATTTAAAAAATATTATTTGATAAAGTAAAAAAAAAATTATAACTATAAATTTGCAAAAAGTTATATTTATAAAACATTGCAAATACTATTTTATCCAAAAAAAAAATACAATTTGTTCAAAGACAACTGTTCTATATCTAAATAAAAATAATATATTGATATTTAAATTTAATTATATTTTAAGTAATTATTACTAAACTATTATTTACAAAAATGTATCCAATATATGCATAGATTAAATATATAACAATTGAGAACTTATTAATTGCTTTATCATAGTTGAAGAAAAAGGAATGGAGAGTAAATTACAATTCACAAACATGATTATAGTAGAGTTTGAAGCAATAAAGATGCATGAAAAATGGAATAACTAGTTGAACAAAAAAATGAGGACAATTCAAACGCGAAACCAAAGAAAGATGGAAAGAACATGAGTGATGAAGAATAAAAAAAATATAAGAAATATCGAGTAGGGGGCAACAAGGAAAGAGAGAAAAACACAATGTAAAGTTCGACTAAAGCTAAGGGTGAATTGGGAAAATAAGAGAAAAGTAAGAAGGAAATAGGAAAAGAAGAAAAGAAGGAGAAAATAAGAAAAGTATAAAAATAAGAAATGAAATAAATGAAAAAAGAAGAAAAAATATGTGTGCATTCAATAGATTTAAGTTAAAATATTAAATAATATAAAAAATACAATGTGGGTTTAATTAATTTAATACATCTAGTAGATTTTAAATTTTAAAAGATATGATAGCATAATATCAAAATTGAATATTATATATATATATATATATTTAAAATTTAAATATCTCCAATATACGCAGCTTTGCCTACGTTTATAGTCCATAGAAATTTATCCATTGAAATGAATTATACAAAATATAACTTATTTGGAAAATATGCTCCATTTTATACATGCTTTATGTTGTGATGTTGCATAAAACACTGCACTATTAACTTATTTAATTTTAATCCAATATATTATCTCATATATATATATATATATAGTATCTACTATAACTTGCCCTGTGAGAAAATTCGCCCCTCCAGCCCATATATGGACTGCAATGGAGTGCCTTTTCATTTGTGTTATAAATTTGGCTGCTTCCTTTTTCTTTCCTCCCTTTTGTCTTGTATCCTTTGAATTTTTCTTGGATTTTGCATAAACAAGGAACTGAGTATGACATTGATTTTTGAATTAATCATGAAATATTATTAGTTAAATTTGTCACATTCCAAAAATTTAGACAATGAGAAAGCGATTTGTTTGATGTTGAAGCCAAAATCCAAAGACAAAGGAAGATAGAGGAAGGTAATGGGGTGGCAAAATGATGTGGCAATGGTGTAATTGCTTTTCTATTTCGGATTGAATATCAAGGCATCTTTTCTTCTAATTGGATAGAAGTCTAATCTCTCTTGGGCTTGAGAGCACAACGAGTTAAAGCCTTTTTCGAATTGACGTGTTCAGAAATAAAACCATTGTCACTTCTTGGAGTTCAAACACTTGTTTACCACTACGATAAGCCAGTGTTGGATTGGGAAATTGTTTTGAACAACATGGGTTAGCATTTTTTGTTACCATGGATATGTAATTTTTTATATTTTTATTATTATACTTTTAGTCTAAACATAATAAATGTATAATTTTTTAATAATAATATGATAGATTATGATTTAATTAATAAATTATATAATTATTTATAGAAATTATACATTTATTATATTAAAATTTTAATAATAAAAATATTTAATATAATAAAAAGTATACATTTATTATATTAAAAATTTAATAATAATATAATATAATATAATATAATTATATTATATTATATTAAAAAATTTTATTATTAAATTATTAAAGACTTAATGATAAAAATTTATTATATTATACACTTATTATATAGTATTAAAAATTTATACAATTATGATTTAATCTTATACTTGTTATATTTTAATGAAAAATTTAAAAAAATATAAATAATTACATATACTTTTTTGCTTTTTGTTATAATGAAATTTGTCATTAAGAGGAATTAAATTTTTTTAAAAAAATTGTAAAATGAAATTAAGTAAAAAAAAGTGTGAAATGAAATTAAGACTGATCTTTAGCAATTAATTTTCCGCTCCCAAACATACACTCCTGTAGTTTCCATCATTGGTGACCATATCATTTATCTGACCACATGTTTCTTTCCTATTTGCTCAAAATATGCCTCTGAACGGGGCTCGCATTTTCGGAGATCCGATTCTTTCCCGGATCGCGGCTCCATCTCCAGGTCCTCGTGCTCGAAGTCTGAAGTCCATGCAATGCGAGCAAGCAAGCAACGATTTCTACCGATTCGTTTTCATCACACGCCGAAATCCACATACAGATTATCTTATTCCATTACATCACCGCAACGAATTGAAATTTCTCTCTCCATCAAGCACTTCTCTACACAGGTTTTGATCTGGATAGTAAGTCAGGCCGAACCGTGGCTTCCTCAGGGTCACAGGGCCTATCCCGAAGAAAGCCTCATTCTTCTTCGCCAAGCTCCGGGGCTACCCGGATAGAATATAGGGAATCCACGAGGAGATCGTCAGAATTCGAATTGCCTTTCTGGCAACATAATTGGGTTATTGCGTTGCTCTTCGTCATGGCTCTCGGGTTCTTTGCCCTTGCTCTCTTTCTTTTCCTTTGCCTCGATTTAGATAACGGTCTTTCCTCCACCGCATCTGCTGCCTCCTCCGAAGGCGTCGAGGTTGATTTTCATCAGCTTTTGTTTTCCACTTCTTTTCGTGCTCTATTAGTAATGGCTACAAATTTTGTTTGGTTGTTGAGAATTCCAAGGACTAGTTTTGAGAAACCGCTTTAGGACTCTTGAGATTTACGTTGCTGGAAATCCATTAAGTGCATGTTTGGAGTTGCAGTAGAAAAGCACGTTGGCATGGAAGCATCACTTTATAGCTTTGTGTGAAACGTGATTTTGGGGAGCGTTAACGTCTTTCCAAACACACCTTAAATGGCTTTCTCGAACTGTTTTATGCATCCGTTTGATCACAAATTGTCAGTAGACTTTTAAGAGATCTAATTTTGCATTCCAACATGTTTACAATATGCACAAGCACTTTCATTACTGAAATGTGCAGAAATATTTAGAATTTTAATAGATCAGAAAGAATTCCGCTGCATGTCGTTGTGATTGTTCGATACACAACACTATTTTGCGCAGTAGTGTTTGTTTGGCCGGGGAAATTAGTTTTTTTTTTGTTGACTTTTTTTTTGTCAATTACATGTGATTGTTCGATACACAACACTATTTTCTTAAATGGCTGTAGAATTTAAATCATAGTCAATGAAAAAAAAATTAATGTTTTTTAAAAACATAGTTCGGGTTTGATATAAAATATTAAAATATGATCTTAAATACTGATAACAGAGACTGGATCCTCTCAAGTTCCTGCCTATAAATACTAAGCTTATTTAACGATTTAGTCAAATACTAAGCTTTTACAAAAAAGATTTGCAGCACGGCCAAATAGACAATTACAAACGCCTGAAAATTTTATGGGTTTAATTTTGAAATGGGTTTTCTAGTTTTTTTTTTCTTTTTGCCCCAATTATATCTACCCCTGAATAAAAGCAGAGGACATGCGTATTACGTGTTTTTTGCATTCCTCTGTTAGACTTCATGGATATATAAAAACATATTTATAACATCCAATGCAAGAGAAATGGATCGAAATGTTACCTCCTGCCATTGCTTGAATTCTCTGTTTTCTGATGGAATTCTGTCGTTTGAAAGTTGCAGGGAATGCTTCCAAACTCTGGTTAACACTCTATGATGGTGTTATGTTCAGATGATTGTGTTTACCGAGCTTGGAGACCCCTGTATTTATAGGCAAAGTTTCCAACGGCAATTCCATCATTTTGCCGAAGAAACTGACACGATCTGGACGTGGGAAATTATCTCACGAAGACCATAATTTTCGGACCACAATAGAGACGTTTGCAAGCCACGTTCAGATGTGCAACGTGGGTTTCTGCCATGAACTATCGCATATGGAGACGTTTGCCATCTGAACGTGGGTTCTGCTTCTGCCATGAACTTATGCAACGTCCCACGTTCTGCTTCTGCCATGAACTCATGCAACGTCCCACATTCTCCCACTTGGTTCGAAAATCTTTATTCATAATGGCTTCTTAAGGTTCAAATATTTAACTGAAACATAAATGCATGAATCATAGCGGTAGTTCCTCTATAAGTGAGTAATACCTTTTATGTATCACAATGTATTTTGTTTCTTTACCTACTATATATTAACTTTATGAATAAGCCATATGCTTATTCTGGGTCCTCTTAATGTTGTTATTCTCAAACTTTAATGTATACGCATAAATGAGAAAACAACTTGAAATGAAATAAAGGCTTTATTATAAATGATATATATATAGTATATACATCAATAACACAAAGTGGAACTAAGTCCCATTCTAGATACATGATCCTTAAACATTACTGGTGGCATGCCTTTTGTTAAAGAATCAGCAATCATCAACTCAGTGCTAATGTGTTCAATGACAATTTTATTTTCCTTGACACGTTCACGAATGGCTAAATACTTAATGTCGATATGTTTGCTTCGACTTCCACTTTTGTTGTTCTTAGCCAGAAAAACAGCAGCTGAGTTGTCACAATATATCTTTAATGGCTTAGAGATAGTGTCGACAATTCTAAGCCCAGATATAAAGCCCTTAAGCCAAACACCATGTGAAGTTGCCTCAAAACAAGAAACGAACTCTGCCTCCATAGTAGAAGTAGCAGTCAAAGTCTGCTTTGCGCTTCTCCAAGATACGGCTCCGCCGGCTAACATGAAAATATAGCCTGATATTGATTTCCGTGAATCAACGCATCCAGCGAAATCCGAATCTGAGTAGCCAACTATCTCAAGGTTTTCAGTCCGTTTATACATCAGCATGTAGTTCTTGGTACCCTTAAGATACCTCATTACTTTCTTTGCAGCTCTCCAATGATTTATACCTGGATTACTCTGATATCTGCCTAACATTCCAACTGCAAATGCTATGTCAGGTCTTGTACAAACCTGAGCATACATAAGGCTTCCAATAGCAGAAGCATATAGAATGTTATGCATTTATTCCTTTTCTAAATCATTCTTCGGGCACTGGTTCAAATTGAACTTGTCACCCTTCACAATAGGTGCTACACTTGGTGAACAATCTTTCATCCGAATCTCTCCAAAACTTTGATATAGGTTTCTTGTGATAGACCCAAAATACATTGAGTTCTATCTCGATGGATCTTTATGCCAATGACATAAGATGCCTCACCCATATCCTTCATATCAAAATTTTTAGAGAAAAATTGTTTCACCTCATATAACAACCCCTTATCATTGGTTGCAAGTAATATGTCATCCACATACAATACAAGGAAACAGATTTTACTCCCACTAACCTTCTGGTATATACATTGATTCATGACGTTTTCCACAAATCCATATGAGGAGATAACATCATGAAATTTTAAGTACCACTGGCGGGAGGCCTGTTTCAATCATATATGGATTTCTTTAACTTGCACACCAAATGTTCATTGGCACTAGAGGGGAATCCTTCAGGTTGTTTCATATATACCTCCTCATCTAGTTCTCCATTGAGGAATGCTGTCTTCACATCCATCTGATGTAGTTCAAAGTCAAAATGAGCAACTAATGCCATTATTATACGAAGGGAATCTTTCTTAGATACAGGAGAAAATGTCTCTGTGTAATCGATTCCTTCCCTTTGAGTAAATCCCTTGGCCACGAGTCTTGCTTTGTATCTCTCGATATTGCCTAATGAGTCTCTTTTTGTTTTATAGACCCATTTGCATCCAATGGCCTTAGAGCCATTAGGCAACTCGACAAGATCCCAGACTCCATTAGACGCCATAGAATCCATCTCTTCCTTCATGGCATTGTGCCACAGCTTTGATTCTCTACAACTGATGGCTTGTGAAAACGTTTCAGGGTCATTCTCAGCTCCTATATTGTAATCAGATTCTTGTAGATACACAGCATAATCATTAGGAATTGCTGACTTCCTCATCCTAGTTGATTTTCTTAATGTTGACTCAACATTCTCTTGGGGAGTATGTTGTTCAACTGTTTGTTCAACAGTCCTTAAAGGCTGTTCATTAATTGGATCAACTTGGTCAATGTCAACAGGTTGTAGATCTTGAATGATTGGTTGTTCAATACCCGTTTGGACTTGAGGGGCATGAATTACAATCATTCTATCACTTAATGTAGGAGTTTGAATATTAGACTGATCATTTTCAGAACCTAAGTTTTGAATTTGATCACTCCCACTGATCAAGTCATTCTCAAGAAATTTTGCATTCCTTGATTCCACAATCCTAATACTGTGAGATGGACAATAAAATCTATAACCTTTAGACTTTTCAGCATACCCAATAAAGTAGCTACTAATGGTCCTAGGGTCTAACTTCTTTTCTTGTGGATTGTAAACCCTAACCTCAGATGGGCATCCCCAAACGCGCATATGTCTTAAACTCGGTTTCCAACCTTTGAATAACTCAAATGGCGTCTTTACAACAGCTTTAGTTGGAACTCGGTTAAGAATATATACAGCAGTTTTAAGAGCTTCAGTCCACAAGGATTTAGGAAGTTTGGAGCTAACCAACATGCTCCTCATCATGTCCAACAATGTTCGATTTCTTCTTTCAGCTACACCATTCTGGTCAGGTGACCCAGGCATAGTGTATTGGGCAACAATCCCATGCTCTTGAAGAAACCTAGCAAATGGACCTAGCGCTTGTCCATCTTCAGTGTATCTACCATAATACTCACCACCTCTATCAGATCTCACTATCTTAATTTGTTTACCACATTGTTTCTCTACTTCTGCCTTAGATATCTTAAAGGCATCTAGTGCCTCATTTTTATTATTAAGCAGATAGAGATACATGTATCGTGAGTAATCATCAATAAAGGTGATAAAGTATTTCTGATTACTTAAGTCTAAATTTGGACTACAAATGTCCGTATGTATGATTTCTAATATGCTAGAACTCCTCTTAGCACTTTTCTTAGTCCTGTTAGTCTGCTTTCCCTTAATGCAGTCTACACAAGTGTTAAAATCAGTAAAGTCAAGAGTATTGAGTACTCCATCTTTTACTAATCTTTTTACTCTCTCTATTGAGATATGACCAAGCCTACGGTGCCATAACATAGAGGAATCTTCATTAGTAACATTTCTCTTAATACCTATGCTACTAGAAACATGCATTGAGTCATAAAGGTTACTATTTTGTAATTGAATTTGGAATAGATCATCGCAAAGTGTACCATTGCCAATAAAATTAGATTTATAAAATAATTTAAATTCATTACTTGAAAATTCAAAACAATATCCCAATGGTATAAGTTTGGAAACTGAAATCAAGTTTCTAGAGAAACTTGGTACATAAAATGTCTTTTCCAAATTTAAAATAAAACCAGAATTAAGAACTAATCTGCATGTTCCTATAGCTTCAACAGTTGAGCCCATCTTATTTCCTGAATAGATGTATTGCTCACTGCCCACCGGCTTCCTTTGGTTTAGAAAGCCCTGCAAGGTATTAGAAATGTGAATTGTTGAGCCAGAATCAATCCACCATGTGTTACTACTAGCGTCTACCATATTAGATTCATAACAAAAATATGAGATTGAATTACCTTTCTTTTGAAGCCAAACCTTGAATTTGACACAGTCCATCTTCATGTGTCCTTTCTTTTTACAAAAGAAACACTTGGACTCTTTCTTAATATTCTCAGGGATGGGAACCTTGCCCTTCCCTTTTGTCTTGGCTTTTCTTTTCTTCCTTCCTTGTGTCACTGTATGTACACTTTCACCCATCTTTGCTATGAGCCTTCCTTCTTCTTGTACACACATGGTCAGAAGTTCATTGATTGACCACTTCTCTTTATGAGTGTTGTAGGAGATTTTGAAAGGCCCATATTGTTGTGGTAGAGAATTCAGGATGTAGTGCACAAGAAAAGAATCTGACATCTCAACCTCAAGTGTTTTCAATTGAGCTGCTATATCCCTCATTTTCATGATGTGCTCTCGCACACCTCTTACGCCAGTAAGTTTCATGGATGATAACTTTGTCATTAAGGTGCTTGCTAAGGCCTTATCCGAAGATTCGAATTGTTCATCAATAGCCTTAAGCAAACTTCGAACGTTTTGATGCTCTCCAATAGACCCACGAATACTAGCTGATATTTTAGTCTTGATGTACATCATACTAAAACGATTGGATCGCTCCCAACGTTCATAAACATTTACTTCTGATGCACTACTAATATTCGTGGGTTTAGGAGGTTCATCTTTTCTGATTGCATCATCAACGTCCATCCACCCTAATTGGAGAAGTATTTTCTCCTTCCAAACATTGTAGTTATCTCCAGTTAATTCAGGAACTTGAAAATCAGAAATATTTAAAGGTTGAAAAGTTGCACAATTTACATGCTATGTTAATAATTTGAGACAAATAATATTCTTAAATGACATGTTATGCCAATGCAATGCATGTCGATTCAAATTATGAGCCTAGTAGCAAATAAAATTACCTGTGGGCTAAATTTTATTTAATTAGACTCATATACTAATGATAAAACTAGTAAATTATATTCTTTTCTTAATTCCTGCGGGTAAATCAAGAAAATAAAAATTTACTATTCCATCCTAATTAATCACATGAAATATGATAATATTCTTGTAGGATAATATTTATCATATTAAATATGATTAATTACAATTTGATGTCATTTTACTTTATGTGATTATAACACTTAGTGTGTAATTTTAAAATAATTAAAGGTGCTGTGGCTAAACTTTAATTAAATTAAAAATATACTATTCACTTGACATCTAAATAAAATTATATGCTTGAATATAATTTAACATAAAGTATAAACAAGCATACACAATGAGAATTTCAATAACTAATCAATTAATCAATAAAAATATGACTAATTAATTTAATTAATATTCTCCCTTTAAAATTACTCTAAATGTGCCATAAACATTGCCTAAAATAAAAATTAATTATTTAAGCAAATTTAACTATAAATTAAATGGCACTATAAATTAATTATTATTTTCAAATATGTCAAAATTGCCTAAAATTAATTAACATTCAAGATTTAGGCAAATTTTAAAGGCATAAAATTAATTTCACAATTATTTTGACAAATAAATAACTAAATATTGTCAAAATTAATATAAATTTTGTCCACAATAATTTTTGCCAAAATTTGGACAAATTAAAATGTACTTAATAATTTTAAACAAAATAATTGGCCAATAAATAAATTACTATTAAATTTTAATTTAATATTGGCCAAAATTTTTTTTTAATATCAAAAGATAATATATATATATATATATATATAAATCATGGGAGAAGAAAATATATGGAGGAAATGCCACAAAAAGACAACGTATATATATATATATTACATGTTGCCTTTACATAACAACAATAAAATGTGGCTTCAGTGGTTAAGACTTGTGGCTCCTTCCTTCAAGGTCAGGGGTTCGAATCTTTCTTATGCCACAGAAGCCATTTTATTTCAAAAATCCCAAAACGACATGTCGTTTGCGCCCACATGTAACAGCAACGCAAACTATAAAAACGACATGTCGTTTATTGACGGCTTAAAACGACTTGTCGTTTAGGTCGTCCCCAACCTCCAGACGGGTCAGCCCGACCCGGTTACGACCCGTTTCGGACCCAAATGAAAACCCGGTCGATTTTTGAGTTTCTGAGCTCCGTTTTGGGTGATCCAGGAGTCGATTTTCATCAGAATTTCATGTAGATTCCAATTTTGATATCAAAATGATGAAAATACTACTCCATAAACCAACCTAAATACATCAAAAATTTGACATTTTCGAGCTCAAAAAACTTAGCAAGGCAGAGGCATTTTCGGCTCTGATACCAACTGTTAGACTTCATGGATATATAAAAACATATTTATAACATCCAATGCAAGAGAAATGGATCGAAATGTTACCTCCCACCATTGCTTGAATTCTCTGTTTTCTGATGGAATTCTGTCGTTTGAAAGTTGCAGAGAATGCTTCCAAACTCTGGTTAACACTCTATGATGGTGTTATGTTCAGATGATTGTGTTTACCGAGTTTGAGGACCCCTGTATTTATAGGCAAAGTTTCCAACGGCAATTCCATCATTTTGCCGAAGAAACTGACACGATCTGGACGTGGGAAATTATCTCACGAAGACCATAATTTTCGGACCACAATGGAGACGTTTGCAAGCCACGTTCAGATATGCAACGTGGGTTTCTGCCATGAACTATCGCATATGGAGACGTTTGCCATCTGAACGTGGGTTCTGTTTCTACCATGAACTCATGCAATGTCCCACGTTCTGCTTCTGCCATGAACTCATGCAACGTCCCACATCCTCCTCTCACCAGTCCACATGCTATAGGTGGTTTAACTGAAATATCAATAATTACTAACTTCTCTACTTGATCTCTTGTCGGTGCAGATTACTTATGGGACGGCACTGAAACTTATGCATGAGGGGACCAAATTTAGGTTGCATTCTCATGATGTGCCATACGGTTCTGGCAGTGGACAACAATCAGTTACTGGTTTTCCCAATGTCGACGATTCCAATAGTTTCTGGGTAAGTCCCTTTTCCGTAGTTTTATTAGTTTTCTTAAATTCTTAATCCTTTTTGTGTTGTATGTTGCATGAGGGCTGTTGAGGGAGTGATCAAGTATTCCCAATCTTTTTTCTGCTTTAGGAGAACTTCTTGTCCTCTGTTTCTTTACTCTTTTTTTCTATTTATGAATTCTTTCTTATAAATAAAAAACTTCTACATTTTCTTACTCCCAGGTCCTATAATGCTGTTGATTTTGTAATGACATGAGAGATAAGGTTTGAAGTATTTTGATTGTGTCTTGTAGTTGGAAGAAAAAAGAAAGAGCATGGTTTCTAAAATGCTCCTACCTCATGGTTGGTCCTTATCTTGAGTCTTGACTTTAGATATCTGATTAATCACTGAGATTTTGTTTCATATCATCTGTTAAATCTATGATTTTCACTCTTGGTTGCTGATACAAGATTTCAGCTTTTGCGGAGATATTTTCTTTTCGTTGGTAAATATATGCAATGAAATTTCAAGAGATAATAGCATATTGGTTAACTAAGATCTTTTATTGCTGGTATACTTGACAGGCTTATCCTTGTTGTTGTGGTTCTGATAAGGATATGATATCTGCATTCTTTTGCAGATTGTTAGGCCTCTGCCAGGAACTTCTGCCAGACAAGGTGACACCATTAAAAGTGGAACAATTATTAGATTGCAGCACATGAGGACGAGGAAGTGGCTGCACAGCCATTTACATGCATCCCCAGTAACAGGCAATCTTGAGGTTAGTGGAGGTTTTTTAATTGTTTATTACTGTATGCTTTAGGTTTTGCTAGTGTAGCATTTAAATGCTTCCAAGTGGACTTATAATGTAGTTAATAAAGTAATAATTATGAGGACTCTGCCTTTGCTATCTGTTCTCATTGATGCAATATTCCATATTCCACCTTTTGCTCTTTTTTCTGTATCTGTTTCTATAATACTTGGCAAGATCTGAGATTGCGTATGCTCTCCAGATACTGTTAGCCACATTTTACAAGTGAAAAAGTCTCTCTCTCTCTCTCTCACATATCGCTGTTTATTTGTTTAGTCTCCCCTGGGGGGAATTTTTGATATTGTAAACGAACTGTGAAATTATCTGATGCTTAAGGCTTTAATTTATATACTATTTCCATGCATATCCTGCCTCACTGACATGTAACAAGCCATACTCTTAGCTACTCTGACTGGAACCTTGTGGTTGGTATTATACTTGTTTTATTAACCTAGGATGTCTATGATGTATGCATTCCAAGTTATTTACTACAGTCCTTTTGTGTGTATGAAATACTAGCATGGTAACCGGCCTCTAGAGGGGTTTTATAAATTAAATGTCAATGGGGCTGCTTTAAAGAGTGGATGTGGCAGTATTGGTGGTTTAATTAGGGACTTTGTTTTGGATTTAACTTTTCTATTTTGAGATTTCCTATATTGATTGTTGGTATCAAGATTTCTCATTCAATCTGTCTGTTGCCTCCATTTGTTGTTATCAGGGAGATTATTAGTGATTATCTTGTGTTCTTGATTGTTCAGACACTTGGTTTGCCATAGAGCCAAATACAGAAAATGGTAATGACGCAATAGGGTAATTAGGGAACACTAATTTAATGAACAGGGATGGAAGTGGGGATGCAACAGAGAGAAATGGAAATCTAACTCATTCATATGCGTATGTGACTTGGTGCGTTATTTTTGTTTTTCAAATTAAGATATGAGTGTGGACAGTTAAAAGTGATAGTCATGGGTGCGTGAGGTTAGAATTTTAAAGCAGTTTGAATTTGAAAAAAAATGAAAAAGAATTTTAAAATATAAAAAATATCACAATGCACCATTACTTGTAGATATGGAAGAAGGGAAAGGAAGTAAAGAGTTTTATAAAAAATGAGGTTGTATATCAAAAAGAGTTACTTGCAGATATGCATATACGAGTGTGGGCAGTTAAAAAGTGAGGGCATAGTTTTGAAAATCGGATAAAATCGGCTAATTTGACCAGAAACCGATCCCAAGTTTAATTCAATTGGCCCAGAGAATCAATTATCTAAAAAATTAGTTAGACTGATCAAAAATCGATTGAATCTATAAAAAATGGACTGATCAAAAAATGGTTTGAACTAGTTTGTGATATTTTTTATTTTTTCTTATATAATAGAATAATTTATCTAAAATAAATTTAACAAATTAAAAATATAAAATATAAAAAAAGAGGAAGTCGAAATATAGATTTTTTTTTTTAAAAAAAAGAATATAAGAAAAATAAAATGTGCATACTTAGTTATTTTTTATTATGTCCCGTTTCTTAGTAACATTTTTCTTAAATATCAATATGTTTAGCTAAAATTACTATTTATTTATTTATTTATTTATTTTAATGATAAGTGGAATTTTTAAAATTTTAATATTAAATATTTTTAACTTTTAATTATAGGTAGTTTTGTTTTTAATTAAAAAATAATTTCTCTAATATCTTAAGAAATATTGAATTAGTATTTATAAAATCTATTAATATTTATTTATTACATTAAAATTTTAGTATATAAAATTTTAAAAAAATATATTTAATTATTATCATTTCAACTACATTTAACTATGATTTAATCAATGAACTATGAACTAATGCTTTTAATAACGACGGATTCAATTTTAAAAACATTGAATGAAAATCATAGGTATGTGCAATTAGAATTTGAAGACAACTTAAAAAGAAAAAGGGGGCAAAAGTATACTTTAAGTCCTTCAACTTTTTAGCAGATTTCAATTTCATTCTTTTAAATTTGTTTAATTTTATTTTGGTTCCTTAACTTTTAAAAATCAGTAGAAATTTTTCTTCCTCCGAACACCGTTAATTTATTTAGCGGAAGATGATGCACTTATATTAAGATATTTTTGCCAAGTCATCGCCAACATTAATCAAATGTGTATTTAAAAACAAACAAACAAACAAACGTGCAATCTCTTCTGCCCCAAACTCATATCTTTACACATCTCCTTCACACCCAAATTAAAAAACACAGGATTTTTTTCTCCTGCATGATTCTCACAATCGTTCTTTTATTTTTGCCCGGCCCTGTATCCACGCGGTTTCAGCAGCCAACACTCTCGTCATTATCTATGTCCCCGAGAACTCCCGTAAAATGTTACCTTTTCCTCCTCCAAAAACTTCATGAATAGGCCTATCACGTTCAACGAGCTCTGCTTGTGATGGGGTAATTTCATTTTTTAAAATCAGATTGTGTATTGTGTTTCATGGTTTTTTTGGACCGATATTGTGTTCTTCTAGTATATATTCATACAAAAGCGAAGGGGTTCTTACTGTGCTCAATACTAAAGTAAGGAATGACTTGGAGCTTAGCTTGGAGGTCACTTTGCACGCCTGTTATCACTCTAAAGTACTTAATCTTTGGATTAGTCCTCGTTACTCTGATATGTGCCAAGCCATTCTATGAATATTTTTATTGAATCCGCATCCATTAGCGATGGTGCATTTCAATAATTCTAATGCTTGTGATTCTACAAATTCTTACATCCAGTTCTACAAATTTACACCCTGTAGCCTTGATCCCTGTAGCTTTTGTGAAAGTCCCAATTCCAAAGATGGTGGCCCAGTCTTTTTTAACATCTTTTGTTAAGTAAATTAACGGTGTTAGAAGTGAGAAAAATTTTGATTGATTTTTTAAAGTTAAGGGACTAAAATAAAATTAAACAAACTTAAGGGATACATCTGAAATCTAATGCAAAGTTAAAGGGTTAAAAAGATATCGCGACGCACCACTACTTAACTCGTGTAGTAAGGGGCAAGAGATTTACTAGTTTAGATCACTAACCATCCCTTAGCTTTGAGCATGAGCCTTCAGTTGTTACACTTTGTTTTCCCTATCATTTTACCACTCGTTGATGTTTGACATTTCTTATATGTTTAATATATACACGTCATCTTTCCCCAGATTTTGATGAAAGACAAGGGTTGAATTCCGTTTGAATTCATGCATGTTCTAAAAATAGTATCATTTTAATATGCTTTCATTTCCAAGTTTTCCCACGCGTCAACTGCCCTACAGCGAACTGTCGAATGAGATATCTGTTTTTGATGATCTTGGATTCCCGTCGCACTTATACAATTCAAGTTCTGATTCGAATAAAATTATTGTTAGACTCATAATGGTATTTGTAGAGGATATGATTTTACTAATTGGAATTAACCACTGGTGATTTGCTTTGGAGGAGAGTCTGAATCAGATACTAGGGACTATTGGAGGTGAGACATGATATGTTCTCTGAAGGTAATTGCGTTTTCAATATTTTGGACAGGCTTCATGTTGACGTAGGTTTCATTTTGAGTAGGCTCTTAATAGAAGGAAACGGAAAGACTTGGAAGCAAGATCAAAGGATTCGACTTCAACATGTGGATACAGGAGCCTACTTACATAGTCATGATAAAAAATATACCCGGATTGCTGGGGGACAGCAGGAGGTAAGAAACAAACTGGAAACTAGAAACTAGAAGCCAAGAACCTCTTTTATTCAGTTGTTGCTTGCTTTAACATTATTTCTATTACGTTAATTGCTGGATTTAATCATACAGGTTTGTGGTGTCCGCGAAAAGCGTGCGGATAATGTGTGGTTGGCAGCAGAGGGGGTGTACCTTCCTGTTACTGAAAGCAAACAAAATTGATTTATATCAAAATATCAATATTTTGTAGTTTGTACAAAGGGGTATGGATTTTGAAATTTTTGGTGGCTGCTGCCACTTCTAATGATAGATGTAGATTGGCTATTGGATAATACGTTATACTTGAGTAATGCTAGGACTATGTTAGGTCCCCATTGGTGTACCTTGTAACGTCCCAGTTGGTTCATTGTGATCATTGTGATGAGAATACATTTTATTTACATAACTCATGTAATATTTATTATATTTTAATATTTATTTATTAAATTATAATTTTAATTATTAAATCATTGTTTAAAAATAAAAATATTTCACCTATTTTTAGTTATCTATTTTTTATATTTTCTTCATCTTTATATTTTTCAACCAAATGGCTCGATAAGATTTGATAGTATTGCATAATATATACGACTCAACAAATAAGGGATAATTATATAATATTTTTTGACCAGACATGATAGGGGTTAAATAACATTATACAGTCATAAATTTAGTGTTTAGCTTTGTAAGTGTACAGGATAAAAAAATTAAATGTTTTGACAAAAATACCTCTTAAAAATAGAAGTATGTTAATGACAAAATAAATATTAGACTCACTATTGACATAATTTTTTTTTAATTATTGTTAGATTTACTAATTTGCATTTATTTTTGTGAACAATTTTTATGTCTCATTGTCAAACAAAACGGTCATATTTTATCCTGCAAGAGATCTGCTCAATTGATTACAACTCTTATCTTCAGAAAAAAAGAACTCATTTTGCATTAACACGCAAAATCAGAAGAGTGGTGGATACCTTCTGCAGCATCAGCAAATAACCCTTTCTTGGTAGGATATTTAAAGTATCACTATGCAATCCAACAATGTCCAGCAAAACCCATACGAGAGAAAACAAAGAAATATCCTTCCTTACACCTACTCATCGACATTAACCTGCAAAGAATTCCGTCGGGCATCACTAATACTCAAGACAAATAACATCCTTCTTGCTATATTTTTCCCAGAAACAAACAGTCCTGTTACCATTTAACAAGGATTGATGTGATGCGGTAAAGTAGATCCTCACAGTAACAGAATTCAATTGATGTATTGCTTCCCCTGCGATTTAATTCTGTTTAGAACATCAGAAGCTACAGGTTTTTTATTACCCACAAGCCATTGAAATTATTGAGAATAGGTATAGGACCCCGTAACTATTTTATTGCCCAGTAAGCTGTTCTGGGTTCTTGCAATGGGGAATGGATTTTGATTTCTGTCCCTCCTTTTTCTCTTCCCTTCTGCAATTTTGAACAACTCATTGCATGCTCACTAAGGAAAAGAAGGGCGGAGAGAACAACTCACGATGCCCTGACGGTGAAGGACGGCACTCACCATGAGCGAGGAGTAATCCAGCGGAATCTCCTCTCATCTTTTGTCTACTCATCCTCTGCTCATGGTCAGCTCAACCGTTCAAACTAAATTTGAATCCTGTAGATTTAATATTTTTAATTTTTAATTTTTTGATATTTTATTTATCTTAAAAAATATATAATATAAAATAAAAATAATTTTTTAATTATCATTTTTTTAAAAAATAATAATATAAATTAAAAAAATATAAAATATAAAACATTAAATCTGAACCATGCAAATCAATAAAATGAGTAGAAATTTTAAATCCGTAATCCAGCTATAGGATGAGATGTCATGTGAAAGAAAAAGGAAGCACATAGATATTGTGATAATTTTTTAATATGTTTATTTATTTTTTGTTCTGTTAGGTCTAATCAGGATCAAGGAGACTTGATCAAATAATTAATTTAACCATGTAAGTTTATACAATATAATTGCTATATTAAACACCTAATACGGATGAACCACATTTTATATACAATCAAAATTTATACAATATGCCAAGTAAGTTATTCTATTTAGTAGGCTTAATGAAAAGAGAAATATTAAAAATAATAATTTTGTAGATGGAAAAAAGTTTTTGAATTTTTACTTTAATTTAAATTCAAAAAAATTATATTATTGGGTAATAATAAATAATAATTATAAAAGCAGAATAAATATTAAATTACGTATAGGCCCTTTGTCGAAAAATAAAATACCTTATGTTCTTTTGTTATCTCTTGTTAATGCCATGCGCTAATTGACAGCTCCTCCCCCAAGGTCATATTAATATCATAGTTTCTTTTTACACTAAAAATCAATCCCCCTTAGGAAGCGAACTCATAATAAATTTACAACCCTTGAAAATAGAGAGAACTGTGGCGTAGGCATTATACTATATATATAAAAAGTCTGGTCCTCACCAGCTTATCAGGAGTGCATCTCCAGATTTTTGTTGATAATTGGACAAAACCAGTCCATTTTTTGGGAATTGGGATGGGACCAACGTGAGTATGGGTAGAAGCACGCTGTAACAAATTTGATCAACGACCCTATCGGGATTATATTTGTAATAATATTTTGGGTATCATTGAGATGACAGAACAGGATAGTGCCACGCCTGATGTTGGGTTATAGCTGCAATGTCATTGAGATGGAATGCCTATGTGACTGTGTGGTCCTTCTCTAACCTTTTCTCTTGAAGGCGTGCCCTTCTTTTTGGTAATTGCTCAATCACCGGTTAGATGCTCGGAACAACAACATTTTGTAATCATTCTATTCATTTCCTCCAGTGATCTTTAACTTAATTATCTTCTTCTGCTCCTTGTCATGGCTCTCTCTCTCTCTCTCTCTCTCTCTCTCTCTCTCTTTTAATATGTGTGTCCAAAGGTTAATCATCTGCATTTGAAAAGATCTGATATCATACAACACTCGGCCTTTAGTCCTCGAAAGCAACAAAAAACGGAGCCATATAGTCCCAAGAGAAAGTTTACAGTTGAAATCATTGAATTAATTGCAGTAATTGTGACAGCTCTGCAGAGGATATAGAGAACTTAAAAGGGATTGGTGCAATTCCATGCTAATTTTAATTTCGTAAGTAGGGTTGTTGAAAGCATAGTTATTTGGGCAATGTTCTTTCAATGCAGTTGGACTTTCTACTATACAGATGAGGAATTTTTAGTTATCAAATATGGTATTTTTTTATCTGTATAGTTAATAAACATATCATGTAAGCTTTACAAAAAAAAAATACACATCATACGGGCTTACCATTTCAGTCATATTTTGTGAAGCATGTATGATGCGTTATCTTGATGCTATTGACTAATGTATAACTGAGATTGCACCAGACAAGAAGCAGCCCCTTCTTTGGCACTTGAGAATTTCTCTGATTTTTGTAGCCCTAAGGTATTTAAAAATGGAGTGGTCGCATCATTGTCTGTGAAACAAATTATCAACTTTACTTTCCTACCACCCAACTAGGAAAAATATTACCTCCAATAATTGATGCCTCTCCTACTGACTGCTCTTGGACTCTGTCCTTCACAAAAAACTGTAACCTAAAATTACATCAGCGTTGGGATACTTACCCCAAAAGTCAACAAAAATAAAGCAGCCATCAGAACATTACAGGTGACTTTACCCCACAACACATAGTGAGGACAAAATGCCACTGATTTTTATTTGCGACGAACAGGTCAGCTTTCGACAACCAGATCCCATTTGGGATCCTTCCATTCCCCTTGAGATCTGTGAGTAGGTGCTGTAAGAAACTTGTTCGGTAAACTAGGTCACGGCATTAAACAAACACAGGGAGTATTTAATGCATGCTAAAACTAATAAAAGCAAGGGGTTAGCAGCTTACAATCTCACTGCAAATGCCTAATAAATTGCATAAACTCTGCTCATGTAAAGATTCCTGAAAACTTAACACATGGAATTGACGAACCGACAGGGAAAAGATTCTCAAATAGAAAATTGCAGTGAATAGAATAGTCTCTACTTACGTGGGAGAAGAAAACGACCGACACCCTTTCATGCTCTATAGCGTCAATTAGAAAGAGTAAGTCTATAGTAGGGCCAACAGGAAGACAAAAGTGTACTGATGGTTTGAAAGTGACTCATTGAATGGAGGATGCTCTCAAGTAATCCTAAGATTTTCCAATTTTTCATGTCATACCACTGACAATAAGCATCCCTACAAAATGATCAACAAAACTTAGATTGTGCCATTGTGATTGTCTGTCACAGAGAGCTTTCGTGTTTGGCGGATTCACACTCATACCAAATAAATAGAATCTGCCATTGAGACACCCCCCACCCCCCCAAAAAGAAAAGCAAGCAAACGAGAAACGCTTAATAAAAAGCACTTGTATTACATATATTAATATGTAAACATGCGAAGGCTATTTTATCAGTGCTAGCAAATAGCTACAAGACCAAAAGCTCAATAAAATTATGATGTGAAGATCAACTACATTGTTCATTCTCTTCAAATTCGATTTCCCCTTCAGCAGTTAAAAGTCTTCAAAACGGCAGGCTCTTTGAAGTCGAACTTGAAGTGAGTGACTTGAAATGCTCGGATGGAACAAATTCCTGAGGGATGTTGGCCCTCTTCACAATTTTCCTCATGGTATTTTGCAAACTCTGCTGGACTAATTGCTTCACTGCTTTCTTCTCCTCACTCATCATATCTTCCTCCTCCTCCACAGACCTTCTTCCACTTCCATGTGGCTTTGTACAAGATGATGAAGAGCCACAGATTGGAGCAGAGACATTTGCACTTAAGTTTCCACCGTAACTCCCAGAAACCTGCTTCCCTTTGTCTACCCTTAAACATTGCAATATCCTAGAGGCCCTTTTTTGTGCCAATGTGGTACCTAGGAGCGTCAACTCCAGCAATGACGATACAATTCCGGCCTCAATCATGGCCTGCCTGTCACCATAGGCTTTGTGTGCCATAATCATCAAAATGTAGGACGCCCTCTCTTGGCATCCTGGTGAATCTGTCCAATTTAATACATCAACCAGAATTGGGAATGCATCCGGCACAGCACTGGTAGCTTTTCGGCCCTCTGGAGTTGATACCAGATTGCTCAAGATTGGAAGGACTCTTTCACTCACCTCCATGTCTCCTATTGTGTTTATCAGATGTGGAACCAAATCGGTTTCCAAAATGAATGAGATATTGGTTGGGAAGATTGAAAGATTGTAGAGTGCTCGGAGAGCGTCTTGCTTAGCTTGAGGACTACATTTATTATCTAAATTTTTAAGGACTCTAACCAGGAAAGGTATTGCACCAGAGGATCCAATAATTGGTTTGTTTGAATCCAAAGCACTCAAGCCAAGGAAATTTGCAACAATTGCTTCAGAGACTGATGAATCCAGAGCAGTAGAAGATTCAATGAGCTTTAGCATCTTGTGAACAGCGCCAACTTTGACAATGGCTGCTTTATTTCTGTAAAAGGGTACAGAATTTAGTGATTATTCAAAGAAATGTACAAGAAACGGTCAAACCAAATACTGCCAAAACAAACATTAAGAGCCTGAAATTAACCAGGAAACCTGAAACTTCTCTCTGAATGAAAATGGTAGGCTTGTTATTGGAAGAACTAGTTTAACAGCATAAAAATTAAAAAAAAAAACTAAGGACAGCCTGAATGAACGTGAAAAGAGGAACGAAGTAAGAATTATTGTGTGAAAAAGACAGAAAAAGAAAAATTAGCCACACACACAAAGGTGAAAAACAGTAAAATCTAACATGTGAAAAGAAGACGGCATGCAATTATCAAAGAAAAACTTGATAAACACAGAGCCATTAGCTATAAGACACCTAAATGCTAAATGAAGAAAAGGGAGAGAATGACGTGACACAGTTTAAGGAAACAGGGAAATTAAACCAAGGGATGGAAGTCGAAACCCACGCATCGTTGCCGATCCCGAGATTGAGCAACGCATACAGCGCAGAGATTTGAGAGTTAGCGTCTTCCAAGTCAAGCATTCCAACCAGAGGAGGAATGACTCCAAGCATTGCGAGTGTCCCTCTGACTTCCAAGTTTTCCTTGGCGAGCAATCTAACATTTGCCGCAGCCATTTGCCGCTTCGTCAAATCCTCTCCTTGCAACTCTTGCACAATTTGTTTCAGCTCCTCTAACGCCTCTTCCTTCTTCTTCGTTACGGCATGAATTTCAGAGTCCGCCACAAGCAGAAGATCCGATAGTTTCTCGGACATCGCATTCGACTTGCGCTTGGACTTCGAGGCTCCCTGCCTCTGTTCTTGTTGCTTCTCCTTCGAGCTCCCAGAGGCTGATGTCGTGGTTGAGGCGGCAGAGCTGAAGTCGTCATAGTGGCGGTGGTGATACCGAGAGCTACCGCCGCAGCTCACAGCGTCAAAAATGACGCGGCGAAATGAGGAAGCCGAAAGCGCATTCCATAGGCGGAAGTGGCCACCGACGGTTGCATTCGTTGTAGGATCGTGGCGGTCGAGAATCGAGGATCCAACGTTGTTCCGGTGACACCTTGCCATTCTCCGGCGACCTACATTGCAGAGTGAGAGAGAGAGAGAGAGAGAGTAGACACTTCTTTTCCGGGGGCTCAGCGGGGCGACTACGGAGAAAGAGAATCTGACGGCAGTCAAGTTAGATGATTATTTTGCTATTTATACTGTGTTTTACTTTTACGAATAAGCTCGTTTTCCTTGCCTTTTTTTTTTTTCCAAATGGATTTAAGCGGTCTTTTGACAACCTTTTAATTTATTTTTTATTTAAACTAAATAATTAAATATGAGGCAAACCAATTATTATTTCTGACCAAGAAAATGAAATTTTGATTCGAACACCAATTCTTCAATTGTTTTTGTTCGTTATTCAATATTTATGCTGTTTGGACGAGGGTTTTATTTGTTAAGAAATAAATAATAATGCATTAGTCAAAATAAATAAATATATTTTTAATATTTTAATTTATGAAACATTACATTAATTGTACCGTATTAAACCATGTTTTTAATATTTTCTATTATCTAAAATTTTTGCAATTTATGTTCATCCTTTAATTTTTTTTTTTTTGAAAAAACAAACATTTCTCTAAAATGAAGGCGGCATATGTTTAAAGAAAAAGAGAGTGAAGATAAAAAAGAAAAAAGAAACGGCATAGAAAACAGAAACAAGGTGGTTGGAGAGGTTTGCCTTGGGAAACTCGTCGAGTAATGTATGTTGTGTATAAAAGGTAACAATTAACACCGTCGCTACTGGGAGCCAGCTAATGTGTAAATAAAGGAAGCTTCGTGTGGACCTGTGATGATTTTACAAGAAGAGGCCGCGTGGGATCCGCTCAATTTGATTCGAAGATGTACATGAGTAATGGACATGGTAGATGTGGGAGTATACACTACATGGACTTTGGAAACCCGCGCCCCCCCGCCCCCAAAACAAAAAAAAAAGGGTAAAAATATTTGAATGTAATTTATGATCCGCAAAATGACCATGTTTGTTTGTCTCAGTTACTTTGATTGCAATGAAGATCCCAGGGATTGTATAAACATTTGTTTACTCGACACCATGAACTGCGGCCATTTTTCCTGGTCTCGCCTCATTTACCTTCCATTTATTTTTCACTCAGATCTTGTCAACCTCATGAATCTCTCAATTTATGGTTGAACAACATTTGCGACTAGCTAGCTTCACACTGATAAAAATAAAAAATTGAAAAAAAAAAAAAGAAAGGCCACCATAGAACTCCACCCCAAAAAAAAAAAAAATCGACTAAACTAGGTAGCAGCATTTATATCTCCATATAAAAAAAAAATTTGTAGTCAAAATCAAAGAATTGACTTGTTACAAACTTCTCGTGATATAAAAAGAATACTCTGAATAATTCTTAAATATATATGATGTGTTACTTATTTATATATTCTATTATTAAGATTTATTTTGTATATGTATTTCACTTATATTATACATAAACTTTAAATGTATATATTAAATCTTAGCCATTAATTTGTTTAGGTGCACCTAACAAAATTTTTCAGAAATGTTTAAAATTGAGGATTCTGTCTCCCTTTAGCCACCAGGGGCCATGAATGGTGAGAAAATAAAATTGATAGAAGCATCAAGCAGGCATGTTTTTGCCGTCTGAGTTCCCTGTGGTTGCTCTTGCTCAGCTTGTGGCTGTTAGGAAAACTGGAGGTTTCAGCCACAAACTGTCCCGTGACAAATGGGGCCACTATCCATCATCTTGAACAGGCATGTCGGCCTTGCATCAGAGATCGGCACTTTATGTTAGCTGATGCTTGTGATCCTTCCATGGCCATTCGCAAGATATATGTATATACATTCCCTAACATTACGTAAACAAAAGGGAACCCAGTCATAAAATTGAAGGATGAGAATGGAGGAATTTAGTACCTAAACAAGGAGTCTCTTAAGATTCGAAGAGAAAACAATGACGAAGACTTAGGTACAAGGAGCACCATTTGTGTTTGAAGAAGGCATTTTTCTGATGAACGGAAACTATGTTAAGCACTTTGTATATATAAGGGAGTTTTGGGAGAGGAAGGATGGAGATGGATATGTCAGTCAAAGGAAACGCCTAGGCGTTGGGTCCAAGATCCAGATTCCAATGGTATGTGTGGCGAAAGGGGATGAAACCGTTTCTGTTCTACTATGCATGCACTGGCGATCCAATTCTCTATCTTATGTACATTTTTGAAAAATGATATGCACGATTTAAATTTGATTTGAATGCTGTAAATTTAAAAATTTTTATTTTTATATTTTTTATTTAAAATATTATTTTTAAAAATTTACAGTTAAAAAATTATTTTTATTTTATATTTTACTTTCTTTAAAATAATAAAAATATTAAAATTGGAAGAAATACAAATCTAAATTATATAAATCTAATTTAAACAATTCAAATAAAAAAATGTATTGCTTGCACTTGAAGTGTAGAGAATCGCGTTGCACATGACTGATTATACGAGTTTGTACCCTCTGCCGTTAGAACTTGTATGCTGTTGTGGGGGAGGCAGAACATGTGTTTTGATTTTTTTTTTATTTGAGGTTAAATTCATACATCTCATTTCATTTTAAATTAAATTCACTCAACAACACAATGGGACAACTCCAGAGAATCTAAACGCATATGGATACTGATTACTTGGTTTGGCTTTTTGCCATTTTTTCTTCCGAGTTTGTTGCATGCTTTTGGTTCTATCACAATGACCAAGAATACGGACTAAATTGAAGAAATTTGACTTCACGCCTCTGCCCTTGCACCATTTTTAACAGACATGCAACGACTCTGCGCTTCTCCGCCAAACCAGGATTCCAAAGAGGATCCTGCCATTCAGCATCAACCGTTACGCTTCACTCACTTGTTACAACCTAGCAAAATCCCGTTCAATGACTAGGATGCAATGAGTTGGCTACCATTGCTATAAACTAAATTAAATTTAGAGGGGCTACTCTGACATGCAAATCTCAGGTGTAGAAAATAGTTTGTATTTCTGGTTATCTTAACATTTGCGTTAACTATTTACAATTTTTTTTAATCGCACATGTAATAGAATACAATTTAGTGTGGTAATTACTGTCAAATGTATTTTCAAGTTTCGCTTAAACTAAATTTTCTTTAAGAACAATTTTAAAGATGCATTATCAACCTAGCAAAATTAAAATTTTATTTTCAATAGTGAGTGAGAATAATTCATACAAATAAAAAGACATTTGATAAGCCTGACAAGTGAAATTCTTAACTACGTACACCTCAACCTTTGCTGTTCCCAGTCGCAACATTTCCAGATCACAATTTTGTTCATGAACAAGGGAAAAGGGGGCTCAGAGAAAATGGGGAAAAGAGAGATCGTAACTCTAGGTTACAAGCAAACAATCGCTGAGGAGATTTACTTGGCAACCTAAGAATTTGCTAATTGCCTACTAATCTACTCTTTGCATGTGCAGTATAAAGGGCAACACTAGTCATTTGCAACCATAGCATCCACAGCAGAGCTCTCCAACTTCTTGATAAGCAGTCTCTTTGGGGGCGGAAGGTCCTTGGCGGATGGAGTCACATCAGCATCGACAACAATTGAGTCCTCTTCTTTAAAATTTCCCCTTAAAACTCCCATTGCAATTTCATTCTCAACCAATTGCTGTATAACTCTTTTAACTGGTCTTGCCCCAAAATTTGGATCAAAACCTAATACACTAAGAAGTTCAACAGCTTCTGGTGTGTAATGAAGATCGATTTTCTTTTGCTTGAGCCTCTTCCTCACCCGTTCCATCTGTCAAAGATAAAACCATGTATCAAGTTATAGCTCTAGCAATAGAAATAAATTGGAATGACAATTATTACACACTAACAGTCAATCAAAAACAGTTAACTCTCATAACTTCAAAGGTAGTTCCATAAGAATATAAGCACTCCTTAGTCTACCTCTTCTTATGTGTTGCAATATGAACTGAATAGTCAGTTATAACTTGCTGGTATCATTTACTTATTAAACATAAATACAAACAAACTACACATTGATTGATCTAGGGATTATCTACTTGAATACATGCAATTGCACAGGAATTTACATTACTTGGAGATGTTTCAGAGTACCATATACTTCTTTCATAATAAATTCAATAGACACAATAAAAACTACATGTCCAATCCCTTAAGTTCAAGATAATTTTGTTCGAGAGAAAGCAAGGTTGAATTATAAACACAGGATGACCATATCTTTGGCTACGCAATTGAGGTAATTTGATATTTTAAATATGTGTACTTATGAATATATATATATATATATATATGAACATTTCAAATGACTTCAGCTGCAAAGCATATCAACTGCTATAGACGAGGGCCGTCAGAAACACTTGTTTCTTCAAGACACGATCCTATACTGAACAATCAAAGCACTTTTATAATAAAAGTGATAAGTTCCTCGCACCCCAATTTTAAAACCACTCCAAATTGGATGGTTTGGGTTCATTGTAATTTCTCATTTACTTTTTCAATCCTCTCAATTTGTCTATTTTTTTAAGAGAGTTAACATCACAAAGATAATATTGGAAATTTCACCCTTCAAACCCCCTCCACCCCATTAATGACATTGTAACATCCTATCAATGGGAAGTGGGATACCATCCATTTTTTTCATTGAAAACTTCTTATGAATGGAGTGGGTGATTCCCACCCCAATCCACTCTCTTCAAAACTCCCAATCAACCCCTTAATATTATTAGGAAAGTTCCATAAATGCCAATAAAAAATAAAAAATACAAAGACAAATAATATGTGCACAATTAAATCACCTGAAGCTCAACTATTTTGCTGATCTGCTTGGAATCCAAAGGCTGGAAAACAATATATTCATCAATACGATTCATGAACTCAGGGCGGAATGTTTGCCGAGCCAACTCAATCACTTGTCTTTTCATTTGATCATAAACAGCACCTCTGTCATCTTGTGTACTGCGAAGAGTTTCAAGGATGTAATGAGACCCGATGTTTGAAGTCATTATCACAACACAATTTGTGAAGCTAACAGTCCTTCCTTGGGAATCAGTAATCCTTCCATCATCCAACAACTGCAACAGGATATTGAAGACATCATGATGAGCCTTCTCTATTTCATCAAAAAGTACCACAGCATAAGGTCTTCTACGAACAACTTCAGTTAACTGACCACCTTCTTCATAACCAACATAACCAGGTGGGGCCCCAACCAAACGTGAAACTGCATGTTTCTCCATATACTCACTCATATCAATTCTAAGAAGAGCATTTTCTGTGTTAAACAGGTAACCAGCCAAAGCCTTTGCAAGCTCAGTTTTGCCAACACCAGTTGGACCCATGAACATGAAGCTTGCAATTGGCCGATTTGGGTCAGACAATCCTGCCCTCGAACGTCGGATGGCATCAGCCACAGATTTTACAGCAATATCCTGTCCAACTACCCTCTTATGAAGAACTTGTTCCAGTAAGACCAACTTTTCTCTCTCTGTTTGCTGGAGGTTTGATAATGGTATACCAGTCCATTTGCTTACAATCTCAGCGATATCAAGATCAGTGACCTCTTCTCGAAGCAAAGATTGTCCAGAACTTTGGAAGTCAGCTAGGTTCTTTTCAGCTTCCTCTAGTTGGCGCTGAAGGGACATTAGAGTTCCATACTTGAGCTCTGCAGCACGATTCAGGTCATACTCACGCTCAGCAGCTTCCATCTCTAGGTTAACTCTATCAATCTACAGATACTTAAAACATTATAACCCAGAATTTTAAGAAAAGCATTTTGTTATTAGTGTCAAATAACCTGAATATTACCTCTTCTTTAATTGATCTTATCCGATTCATCAGGACCTTTTCACGATCCCATTGTTCTGTTAATTCTTTCTGCTTCTGTTTAAGTGAACTCAAATCATTTTCAAGCTTACTTAATCTTTCTTTGGATGCTTTGTCAGTGTCATTTTTCAGGGACAGTTTTTCCATCTCCAACTTCAGGACTGCTCTATCTATTTCATCCAATTCAATTGGCTTAGAAGTAATCTCCATCTTTAGCTTTGCAGCAGCTTCATCAACAAGATCAATGGCTGAAAGCAAGAAGCTAAATTACTTATTAGAAGCATAAAAGAAACAAAATTTTCCAAGCCAGACAGCATCACAAGGAAATGATTTCATAATATAGGATTTAAGCTTCTAAAATCTAAACCTTTTCTTTCAATCATAAATACCACAACTGACCTTTGTCAGGCAGGAAGCGTTCTGTTATATATCGATCGGCAAGAACTGCTGCTGAAACTAGTGCACTATCTGATATTTTCACTCCATGATGCAACTCGTAGCGTTCACGTAAACCACGAAGAATGGATATTGTGTCTTCAACAGAGGGTTGGCCACAAAACACTTGTTGAAATCTGCGTTCAAGTGCAGGATCCTTCTCAATGTATTTTCTATACTCATTCAGTGTCGTTGCTCCAATACATCGAAGTTCACCTCGCCCAAGCATTGGCTTCAACAAGTTCCCAGCATCCATTGCACCAGTTGTGGCCCCTATTAGCAAACCAATGACCAAAAAGCAAAATATTAGATATTGCTAAAAGTACACAATGGAAACAGAACTAGGGTAAACAATGAATTAGAATCTTGGAACAAACAAAACCAGATAGGCACAAGTGAAGTTTCAAACTAGAATGCTTTGATGGAAACAATCAATGCCTGGGCTAGTCTAGCATTATAACAAACAACTATATTGATTGGGGATTGGGTGGAGAGGCTATGAGAGTAAGTTCTGTAAGTATAGCATATTCCCAATAGCCGGGTAATAAATAATAAGCTTCACAAGAGCGAAGTTACCAACCTGCACCTACAACAGTATGAATCTCATCAATAAATAAAATTATTTGCCCATTTGAAGCTGTAACTTCCTTCAGAACGGCTTTCAACCTTTCCTCAAAGTCCCCACGAAACTTGGCACCAGCAACCAATGAACCCATATCGAGGGAGATCAACTGTACAACATCAAGTATAAAAGAAAAAGTTCCATACAAATTCAACAAAAATAGCATAGCTTCACACTCCAAACCAAAAATTCACAGAAAATTATTTAATGATGTAATCCATTTCATCAGGCATCTTAAATAAATGGAAAAAGTCACATAATGTTAAAAGAGCCACACATTGAAATTGAAACTTTTTCAATCATAGGAAGATTAATAGAGACCAGTACCAATTACTGGGAAATGCTATCTTCTATTAAAAGATCCAGATATGTCAGCCAATTCCTTCCTTTATTAGAGTAGGAAGAATTGTGGTTACAGTCTACTGATACCAACAAAACAACCTACAGCCACCGTATGAAAGGAACAAAGTTAAGTAAGGCACATATGGAACTTCCCTAGCATTCGAGAGGCTAGAGGCTCTCCTGCACTTGCACCAAATCTTCCACACCTTCCCCACCCTCCTCCCTCTCCAGTATATTCCCATAACTGATTTTGTCCTTTTCTGCCAACTCAGCAGCCTCCCCCGTTGCATTATTTCCTTTCTTGGTCCTTCTAGAATAGGTTTTGAGTTCCCTAATTTGATCTCTTCTCTTAGGACCAATTCCTACTTGTCTCCTGCTATAAACCTTGGGCTCTGTAGGCTGTATGGGCTTATCAAAGACATTTTCAAAAAGTAAAACATTGAAGGATTTTATATTCAATTGAATACCTGAAAAGGAAGCATTTTCATAAGATAGCTAACTGCAATTGCCATGTCTTCATATGACTATTCTATACACCACCTTCCACAAAGACAAAAAAAAAAAAAACATCATACTCTATGTTTTGTTTTAAACTAATGAGTCAAACTTGCTTAGGAATATTCTAGAAGAACTAGGAAATTCTCTTGTTCATCTTATATAGCAAATATTATATATTTCTAAACCTAGACATCCTGCTCAGGCTTATAAGTCAGAGAAAGTTATGTAAATCAGGTCATTGCAAGCCCAATTCCATTATCACTTTATAGTGAGGGGAAGAAAACAGAGTTCAACCTTTCGGTTCAACAATGGTTCTGGAACATCTCCACGCACTATCCTTTGAGCTAATCTGTAAGGAGATGCAAAAGTTTCACTGTTTTAGTACAATATCATGTAGGAAATGAGCATGTAACTAATTCATTAAAAATTACAAAGCCAACAACACATGCAACAAAATGAACATTCAGAACAGCATTGAGTCTTTTAAGCAATCAAATTCTGAACCATAGATATTTAAATTGCACCACACACTCAATAGTTTCTGGAGCAAATTTGTTTGGAAAGCAGCTATCACCCCCAAAACTTGTTCTATAATTACACCATAGTTACAATCCATGGCAAGCTCATTGCCATTAAACAACATAAAGATATAATGGCTAGACCAAAACATTTAGCATAACTTGTGTTCAAGGATTTAAGCCTTGATCCAGAAACTTGACTTAGTTTCCACCGGCAAATTCTCAAGGCAAATGAGATACATTCGAAAGTGACAGAGCTGCTTTTAGGAACAAACTATCTATCTAAAATTATTATAAATTGATTATCACAGGACAACAGCTTCATGTTATCAAACCATCCTTAACGCACTAGGCACACTTCAATATTGGCAAGATTTTTGTTAAGTCAGAACCTCACAAGAATGAATACAAGGCATATACAAAATAGAAATCTGAAGTGCTCAAGTATAACAAACAAACTTTGTTTCAACAAAAAGAAAAAGACTACTTACAATGTAACTCAAAATTAACACACGCGCACTAACAAGCCTAATTTATGCCAAAGAGAAAAATATGTACAAATTCTGAATCAAACAAAGAAATACTGATAATAAACATGCGCATATTTTATAGTAAACATATAAGGCCTACAATAAAACTAGATTAGACAAACCCTTCAGCAATTGCAGTTTTCCCCACACCAGGTTCACCAATAATTACTGGATTATTTTTTGTTCTTCTTGACAGTATCTGAATACAACGCCGAATTTCATCGTCTCGACCTATAACAGGATCAAGTTTGCCACGCCTAGCAAGTTCAGTCAGGTCATTTCCATACTTGTCCAGTGCCTCATATTTCCCCTCAGGATCTACATACAATTAGTAACCAAAAATAAAGACCCCGTTACAGACTAACAAAAGCAGATAAAAATATAACAGTGTCTATGGGTGGTGCGATTATGATCACATGTCAAAAGATAAAGAAAAATAAAATGTCTCAACCAATGAAAGGAAAGAGAAACAAAACTTTGGTACAAGTCAGGAGACTTAGGACTTGCTTCATAACTTGAAAAAACTTGTCAAGAACCAGGATTGTAAAAGATGAACACACTCCACAATCACATGCATACCAATAAAAAACAATTGGAATCCACATATCCATCATACCATCAATTTTTTAATCGCTACTTAGGCTATTTGTTCCATTTCAACTATAGCCTGTTAAAAGCATAAATTATCACTACACCTGAAAAATATTTCAGTCATCCATATAAAGCTCATATTCTCATACTAGCTAAATTTGGCTGTAGCTTTAAATTTAGCAAATTTTAGCTTTAATATCATAAAACCAATCTTTTTCAATTAACAGAACATGTCCTACTTTGATCAGTCACTCTTTGACTTCCACGAACAGCTTGGATAGCATCCTTCAAAGTTTTCTCACTAATTTTAAGCTTCTTGAATAATTGTTGCCCAAACCTCTTATCCGATTGAAATGCCAACAAAAAATGTTCAACCGATACATATTCATCCCCCATTTCTTTCTTGCCCTTTCGTGCATTGTCCAAGAGAGAAACAAGATGTGAACCCATCACAGGTCCACTTGTGTCACCCATTACCTGTCAAATGAAATTCAAGGGTGAGAAGTTGCTGCAATAGCTGCAAATATCCATCACCAGAAACGCACCTTTGGCTGCTGAGATATGAAGTCATCTATAGCCTGCAAAACTGATGTGTTGTCCAATCCTGCCTTGGTAAATATTCGTCGGGCTAGACCATCTTTTTGCTCCAATAAGGCTTTCATTAAATGCTCGGACTCCACAACTTGTTGTTTGCTAATTCGTGCTGCGTCGACAGCACCAATAATACCCTCCCAAGCCAGCTCTGTGAACTCTGTTGGGGTAATCTGATCAAAGATGGAAAGCACATTAACTGCCAAATATGCAAAAGATCAAACTCATTCTTTTTGTTAGATTTGTTCATAAAAAATAGGAAACACATATACCAACAGAGTTTTAGACAATTCACAAAAAATTTTCTTTGTTAAATGTTTAGCCAGATTTAATGAGCTATCATCCAGAAATTAAAGTAACTATCAAATAATGTAGTATCATCCGACAGCAAGAAGATAGAGGATTCATATAAAAACATCAAAAAAGGATAATAAAAAAGACATTCTCTAATGAATGCTAATTGACAGAACTGTGGTTTTCATGACGGAAGTATTTTCAGCTATAACACAGAGAGAGAGAGGGGAGAAGAAGAAGAGAACTTGTAATGAGTTTCCTAATTCTTTCAAGTGGCCTAACAATTATTCACCTCATAGAACAGATAGTTTTAGTGGTGTCAATTATTAGAAAATGATGTTCAACATGCTCAGTTTTATATGACAGGTATCAAACCAAATGAGGGAATTATAAGTGTGTTCAAGATAAATAGTTGTTCACTTTATTTTTTGTTTTTTCTAATAGAAAATTAAATTTTATTAAGGAAGAAGAAAGACACGAAACAAGAAGATGATAAAGATGATAAACAATCCTCCTATAAGAAGCTTAAAAGGAAATATTACAATAGACCTTATAATCACCAAAGGAAAAGATACAAAAGAAGATGATAAGCAATTCCCTTATAGAAAGCTTAATAAAGAAAGAGATCACAGTAGACCCCATAATCACCCAAAGCAAACATGCAACAAAGCAGCCCAGTCACTCTTGGAATTCTTAATCCATCAACAGAACAACAGGAGGAAGTCATAAAATATAGTCTTTCCCACAACATCTCAAGAGACACAGTTACACCACTAAAGCTAAAAGTGTTGCTCTCCAACCAAACCCACTATAACACCTCAAAGATCGTAGATTGCCACATATTTTTAGCCTCATTTTTTCTTTCAAACCCTTTAACCTTTGTCAGAAGAAACAACTCCAGTGTCCAAAAATACACCTACAGTTCAATGAAGGCTACAAATAACTTATTCCACAAAGATTTAGCAATCCTACGATGTAATAATTAAGAAAAGGTTTCGTGTATGAATAGCTCACTTTGGAGCTCGGATAAGAAGCATCAAATTTGCAAGCGAAAAGAATGACTATCTACATTATCCACACAAACTGGAGAGTCCACTAATTCAATTTTCATCACTTAAATTTAAACGGAATTGTTAATCTAACTAATTACCAGCCGACAGGTTTAAACTAACATTCACCCTGTTAGCTACTTCCGTTTCGACTTCCCGCTCCCCTACCAGACCAAAAAAGAAGAACTGACTCTAAATCACTCAACAGTAAAATATGAAACCAATGTAAAGAAGGATCATATTCCTTCAATTGGAAGATAATTAGATAATTTAATATAACTTAAATCAATATAAGAGAAATAGATATAGAAACCTGAGAACTGCCAGCGGAGCGGAACGAGGGATTAGAGGAGTGGAACTGGCGAGTGAAAGAGTAGGAGAGAAACCGGGTGGAGGCGACATTACTCTCTGCAACACTGTTGATAATCTGAGCCTGAGACAAGAAATTTTTAGCATTTGACTTTACTGAAGTAGAATGGAAGCCAGATAATACACGTTCACAACGACCGAGTGCGGAGCGAGAATGATAGAGCGATTTGTGAGAGGTCCTAGACGCGCATATGGCAGCAAAAGCAGGTTTGGTGAACCTTGACGTTCTTCGGGTTGCCATTAACGGCGAGACGAAGTGAAAGACAGTAGTATTACGATCAAGGATTACTTACCTGCGATATCACATTCGGTTTTTGAAATGAAATACTTGTCCGAAAGCTTGGTGAGGGGGCAAAGGAAGCTGGTAGAATGTCCTCGGAGCCCTTTTTTTGACCTTTTTCTTTTAATTATTATTAAATTAAATATTTGGCGAAACCAATAAATAAAGACCTGTTTGATTTGATTCTGTAAAATAATTTTTTTGTTTTTAAGAATAAAAAAATAAAAAATTTTGTTTAATAATGTATTTTTAATGAAATGTTTTATAAAACAAAAAAATAAAATTTTGTTTTCAAAAACAAAAATTTCAGAATACTTTTTAAGTGTTCTGTAATTTTTATTCTACAGAATCAGGTAAAAAACAAAAAAATAATTATTTTTTAAAATAATGATTCAAACAGATTTTTTTAATTTTTTTATTCTCAAAAACTTATTCTTGAAAACATATATTTTAAAAACATTAAAACAAAAATAATTTCAAACAGATCCTAAATATTTTATACTTGTAATTTTATAGAGTAAAATATTTTAATCTTCATTTCATTTTTGTCACTTTCTTCGCATTTTTCTTCTACTTTTAAAATTATATACATTTTTTTATATTTTTTAAATTTAAAAAAATACTTCAATTTTTTTTAATTTTTCTTATCTTACACCAGCCATACAAATTTTCTTATAAAATCTGAAAATTTTGTTAAAAATATGAGTTAGTTAATGGTTAAAGCTTTATTGTTCAGAACAATAATTGAGAATATTCCTAAGTAAAAGTTTTCTTTAAGTAGGCTTACTATTTTATTTAATTTAAAAATTGTCTATATAAAAATATGTTAATGTTTAATGTTGAGTTATATTTAAGAAAAATTAAATAAAATATTGGGGTTATATGAAAAATTAGAGTCTAAAACTGCGTTTAAAGATTCATTTTTTTAAACAATTTTTACATACATAACTGAGATTAATTAGTCATTTTTAACAATTATATTGTAAACTTTTTAAATGAATAGTTATGTATATGGTATTTTAAAAATGTAAAGGAGACTTTTGTGGGTGATAGATTGGATGTGTGCAAGGCAATGAAAATTGAAAGGAAGTGGAACTATTTTACTCTTAAATATAAAAGAGATTTATGGTTTTAAAAATATAGAGAACATCTAGGGTGGTATGTGTAATATGTGAGAAATAGAAGGGAGGTTGAAGCATTTTATTCTAATTTTTAACTTAATCCCTATATATCATCTATTGCTGAAGAAGTTATCATAATTTCAAGTCATACCAACGGGGATATTTTATCTAGCACTACATTCATCTTTTGTGTAATTTCTTTCATTCACGTTAGGCCTTGGCAACTCATCTTTTACATTTTTTTAATTTTAGTAAAATTTTAATTTAGTTTTTATTCTTCATTTGTTTTGTAACTGAGTTTTTAAAGTTTCAAATATTTTTCAATTCTATTAAATCAGATTTTTTAGTTTTAATTTTTTTTCACCAATGAAGTTTTAAACTATGTTTAAAAACTCTATTTAACAAGTCGGTATTATCTTGCATTATTACTAGACATGAATTTCTGAAATAAATTTCATAGTTACTTGTTTATTTGCACCGACGGAGCTTTCCATTGTTATATGCTCCTCTCATTGTTATCTTTTAAGAGTTAAGAGTTTTCTTTACACTTTATTATAATTTTAGATTTATTTATTAAAATATTCTCTATTACCTAAATATATAATTTGTTTAACTAAAAAAATTTAAAATTAAAGGTGTCTTGTTAAAAAAGAAAAATTAAAATTGAATTAAAATATAAAATAATATTTTATTTTAAGAGAGATTTATGTATATTTAAAAATAAATAAATATTTATATAATTTCAACAAAATTGAAAAAAAAAACTTATATAATTTACTCTCTCATTAATAGAGAGCATATTTAAGGTTGGATCTAAATTGGGCTAAGATTTGCCTTGCCAATAATATTTATTATTAAAGCCTAAGCCCAACTATAACTGTGCTTAAAATTTAAAGTGTGAACTAAATTAGACTTTGTTTTCAATTTCAAAACCTTAGATCTAACGAAACTTGATCTTATTTATATAGTTTATATAATAAATGTTACTAAAATTTAAATTTTATATTTGAATAATTAAACCAAATTCAAGGCACACATTGTGAACTCATTCAACACCATGAGATCAAATTCAAAGTTTCAACAATACCCAAAAAAAAAACTATGATTGGTTTAATTTTTTTATGGTATTGTTAGCATAAAATAATCATAAGGAATAGACAATGGTTAAGACCTAAGGCAGTTAAAAGAATTAGTCGAAGAACTATAATTAAGGAAACACTAACCAATAAAAATGTTAGCCGAAAGCCTCCCCCTAGTGAACTATCATCAATAGTTGAAAACTCATGTCACGCATTACATAATCCCTTAAAAAGTGAAAATAGAAGGCATGGAACTAATAGAATTACAACCCTCAAGAGCAATTGAACGTTAAGACCTTCATTACCAAGCCATTGAAAAAAATACATTGTAGATAAAGGCATGGCTTCAAGGAAGAATGTGCGACACAAAGGAAGTTGTAAATTGGAAGCAAGGCGTAACATCCTTGTTCTAATTAGATTTATGTAATAATAATTAAACAACTTAAAATAAATTATATAATATTAAAAAAATAATTAGAATCAATGTATGGTCAAATAACGGAGATCTAGTTACTTTTATAATCATAATATCTAAAGAAATTTTTTTTGGAAATTTTTTGGGATTTAATAGGAATTTTCATGAATTATTTGAAATTAATTGTAATTAAAAATTAGAAGAAATTATAAAATAAGTACTTGAAAAGTTAATTTCTAAAAGCTTTTAAAGCAAAAAATACCCTAGAAATGTAACAAAAAAATTTGAAAAATAAAAGTTTTTAAATGAATTTTGGAGTTCAAAACATAATTAGTAAAAATTTAGGACAAAAACATAACTAAAATGTAATTTTTGTGGGACTAAAGTGTAATTTTAGCTCATGCCAAAATATAATTTTTACAAACAAACTAAAGCTCTCAAAAAGTCAATAATTTTAATATATATCTTTTCTTAATTGGTAATAAATTTTATACTTAGTATTAACCACTCTTAAATAAAATTCATCTATTGGAAGTTATGTAATTGACTTCCCTATGAAGCTAGTGGATTAAAAATGTGCATAGAAGGTTGGAGGAAGGAATGTGCCATAGATTTACAAGGAATTTCATACCATCTTTATTTAATTCATCCATCCTTTTGCTTTCATTTAGATCAAAACTAAAAGGAAAGAGAAAGAGAGGGAGGGAGGCGGCATAACAAGGAAGAAGAACCAAAAAATGAAAGAGTTTAAGGCATATTTAAAGCCAACAAATAGTTATGATTCATTGTCTTACTTAAAACCATACCCATTCCTTTATCTTCTTCGTCTTTTTATTCTTCATCACTGTCTCTCTCCTCCATAAAAAGGGCCTTTAATAGTGTATTGTTGACTTAGTCACTTTAATGTTGTTTAATGCTTGGTATATTGTTCTTGCTGAGAATATATGCTTGTAACATGATTATATTATCTAAAAAGCTTCATCTTTTCCATCTTTTATAGTTTCTCTCTCTACAGGGGTGTTATGGTGACCTTTTAAATTCTTATAGCTAATCTTGGGTTTTACCTTGAATGATATCTCTATGTGTTTAAATTGTTATAATATGGTTGAAATGAGTTAAAAGCTTCATAGGGCTTATCATATCCATTTTAGCTCTATAAAACTCAGGTTAGGTTAAAAATAATAACTTTTAAGTTGGACACTTAACATTCATTTTTATGATTGTTTTGCTATTCTTATATGCCTATTATATATTTCAAATGTTGGTTTAAGGTCATTGAGATCATATATGAAAAATCTGTAAATAAGCCCAACTAGTTAATTGATCATAGACCAACAATTGATTGTCAAGTACTTCACAAAAGGAGCAACATTATGACTGACCAATCAACTTGTGGTCAACTTCCTCCTTAGTTACTAGTCAATTGAAAGACCTAAGACATTTGGCCATTATTTCTAAGATAGTTGACCAAGGTTGTTTGAAAAATTAAACTCCCCACAGCCTCGATAGTTAAGCATTTTTCAAATGATAGTCAATCACTGTTGAGTGACCAATCAATTGTTGCTAAAGAAATAGTCGACTAGTCTTCCTAAAATCATAGAAATTAAGGTGTTTTTCAATTCTTTGTAGGCTTTTGCGTCATGGTTACAATGCTCTATGTTTTCTTTGATTTGCAACATTATGATAAAGAAAAAGAAATGTATATAATTACTTTAGAACCCTATAAATTTTTAATCACTAGGTTTTTAAACAGGAAAAACATATGATAGACCTTATGCATAGATGACTTCACTTAAAAAGTACTTATACATAGATGATCCTATTTCCTTATAGACTATAATTTGTATACACAGAATATTAAATGTCAAATGATGTTTGTGTATAGATGACCATAGATGAATATATACTCATATTATTGTACACAAAATATTAGAGCTCAAATGATATTTGTGTATAGATTACCAATGTTCAGAAAATTAGATGAGGACTGAATACTATTATACCACTTAAGATTCTAAAATACATTGTAAGAATATATTATAATGGAAAGTACAAGCACTTTTAATTCATGAGCCATCTACTACCATTTATGCTAATATTCATGCTAAAATTTGTACTGATATAAAGATATGCATACTCTCAAAAATTTATATGAATTAGTAAGTTATTCTTTTAAGAATAATTGTTTAGTATTTCATAGCATCATGATTATGCTTTTCTTTAGGCATATTTGAGATATCGTTGAGATTGTTAGTATCTAGGGGCAATGACTTTTACAAGAATGATCTCTTTAGCTTTTCATATAGGATGGTTAGCTTTCCTACATGGGTGGATTTAGCTTCCCTATAGAGATGGTTAGCTTCTCTTCAGAGATGGATTTAAGTGTTAAAATTAATGGTCCTTTATAATTCTTACATTATTCCACCTCAACAGTCCTTGATCATTACTAATATTAATTAGGTGGCTTTTCCTTCTAGTTTTATGGCATTTTATAGAGAATTAAAACTATTGATGGTGGTTGTTATTCCTTGGTTGGCTATATATAGAGGGGTTCCTAATTGAGGCCATTATGTCAACTTCTATAATCTTTAAGTGTCCATCACATTGAGTGGTCCATCAATTAAAAAGTTTTTCCTTACAAAATATTGTTGCTATGATTGGAAGTACATTTTGTGCTTCCACTTAACTGTATATGCATAACTAATGTTGCAATGATTATATCATGTATTTTATTCAATAATCTTATATGTGGTATCAAGAACAGTTTTGCCTCTACTTAGTATTATTTGCATTCTTATCTACCATTTTTGCGTATAGTTTAATATTTTGTAATATTTGTTATAGTATTTAACTGGTTGTTATAAGATAGATTTGGCATGTTTGATAAACATAAAGTTGTTGTATAAGTTTTGTAATGCTTGTATATTATTTTATATGTCTTGAAAATGTCTGAAAAATAGTTGAAAATATTGTCTAAAAAATAATGTTTTCTATTCTACTATACTAGGAATTTTATGAATACATTTGCCCATTTTGGCCCCAAAAATCAATTCCTCATGATTTTTTGGATGAATTTTGGCTTTTGAAACACTTTTAAAGGAGTTATTGAAAAGGAGAAATGGTTAATCCATTTTTCAATTTGAATTGGGTTAGGTTGATTTAGCTAGAGGTTAAGAATAACCAAAACAACATGTTGTTTTGGTGCCCCATTTTTGTAGTATTTTTCCCTTTAAATGACTTAATAGTTTGCTTGAAACAAACCTAAATAAAGATTGTGAAAAATGTTAAAATGCAACACTTTATTAATTGGTTATTAGGCTTTAAACTCATGTATTATATTAGCTATTAGACATTCATTTTTGGCTCATACAATATGGGTTTTTCTTAACAATCTTTTAAGAATTAAAATATTAAAAGAAAAATAGAATGGATTAGAAATGATTTTGGGCTCTTCTTGTTAGAAAAATTGATTTTTGGGTAAAATTTTTGTAGGTTTTTGGTTGAAATAGGTTTTAGGATTATTTTTGTGTTTTTTCACCACTTTTGGGCAAACATATTGTTAAAGACCTATTTTGGGTTTTTTAGGCTTTTTTTAGGAAAAAATTTGTTCTAGGTTTTTGGAAAAAATAATTTTTAGTCTTTTTAGGCCACATTTGGTTAGTTTTGTTATAAAATGAGAAGTCTAAATCATATTTTAGTCAAAAAAATTATGTAAGAATTAATATTAGTGCCATTTAATTATGTATAATTTTAAAAAATTATTTTAGACAAAATTTTAGCTACATTTAGAATATTTCAACGAAATAGAAGTTTTAATTAATTAGTCACATTTAGTTTTAGTTGAGTAATTATTTAGTTTAAGTGCACAGAATGAAATTATATGTCTTGTGATTAGAATATTTAATTAAAAAGTAGCCACAACACCCTTATATATTTTTGAATATGTAAACTTAGTAGTAATCACATAAGGAATTAAAGACATAAACTCTAATTAGGTATGTAGTATAATATGTCTTTACCTATAGAGAGATAGTTATACTTACATACTTAATTATGATGAAATATAAATGTTTTATGTATTTTAACTAACACGCATGTATTAGGAAACATAAAAGCTTTCTAGTTTTATCATAAAAGACACATAAACTTATATGTTAAGGTCTTCACTTATAAGTAGATTTTAGTAATGCATAATTTATATTATTGTATGGCTTGCATTGTGAGCATACATTTGACTATAATGATTAATTATTTCAAATAATGTTATGTAAGACTGTGTTAATATGATATATTTAAATTTATAATTTTTTCTACATCTCTTATGTTAGCTACTAATTTTGATAAAATTATTTTAAGTAAGGACAATTATAAAGCATGGAAGGATTATATTTTCTTTCATTTAAGATTCATTGACTTGGATTATGCTCTTTATCAAGATGAGCTACTAGTGCCTACAAGTACTATAGTTGTTTAAAGTGGCATTATATGAGCGCTAGGAGCAGTCTAACTACATTAGCTTGATGTTAATTAAATATTGTATATTGGATAGTATTCCTGGGTCTATTTCTAATTGTGCGAAGGCCAAGAATTACATGAAGGATGTTAATGAGTGATTTTCCTCATCAGATAAGTCACTAGCTAGCATGTTGATGGCTTAACTATCATATATGAAACCAACTGGCACTAAAAGGGTATGCAAACATATTATGCAAATAAGAGACATAATTGCACAACTTAAGTTTCTCGAGATAAAGATCTTTAATTCTTTATTGGTGCAATTAATCATCAACTTATTGCCTGCTCAATATGGGCCATTTAAGATATTTTATACCATATAAAAGAAAAATAGTTAATAAATAAATTATTGTCCATGTATATACAAGAAGAAAATAGTCTCATTTTGGAATGTGGTTAAGTCACAAATGAGGCACATGTAGCTACAAGCTTTGAAAAGAAAAGCCGTAAAGGGAAAGACAAAAACAATGGATTTGTTCCTTTTTGTGCAATGAGCCTAATGCTTCTTCTATAAAAAGAAAGGACATATGAGAAAAAATTGCCTTAAAAAAAGGCTTGATAGGGAAAAAATGTACACTTTTATCTTTTGTATGCTTTGAATTTCATATGGTTGATATTATTCATGACACTTGGTGTTGTTTTCTCAATCAAATAAAACTAAGCCTAAGTGAGCATAAAGTTTTTTTTGGAAACCAAATTGACTTATCTATGGAGGTAATAGGGACATGTAGGCTTATTTTAAGTTTTAGCTATGTATTAGATCTTAAATGAATGTTTTATGTTCCAAGTTCTTTTAAGAATTTAATTTTAGATAAGTCAATATTGTTGATGACTTAATTGTCATATATAAAGCCAATCGGCACTAGAGGGATTTGCAAGCATATTATGCAAATGAGAGATATAACTGCACAGTTTAAGTTTCTTGAGATAGAGATCTTTAATTGCTTCTTGGTGCAGTTAATCCCTAACTCATTGCTTGCTCAATATGGGCCATGTAAGATATTATATAGCATATAAAAGAAAAAATAGTCAATAAATAAATTATTGTCCATGTATGTGTAAAAAGAAAATAGGCTCATTTTAAAAGGTAGTTAGGTCACAAATGAGACACATGTAGCTACAAGCTCTAAGAAGAAAGGTCGTAAAAGGAAAGACAAGAACAATGGATTTGCTCCTATTTGTGCAATAAGCCTAATGCTTCTTCTACAAAAAGAAGGCATAATGAAGAAAGATTGCCCTAAAAGAAAAAGGCTTTGATGGAGAAGAAAGGTACACTCTTGTCTTTTGTATGTTTTGAATTTCATATGGTTGATATTATTCATGACACTTAGTGTATTGATATTGGATCTATGATCCATATTTCAAATACCATACAAGGTTTTCTTAATCAAAGAAAATTAAGACTAAGTGAGTATAAAGTCTTTAAGTTTTAACTATGTATTAGATCTTAAACGAACGTTTTATGTTCCAAGTTTTTTTAAGAATTTAATTTCAAGTTCTAGACTTATTCCTTTAAGTTTTTTATTCAATATTTATGGTCAAACTTTTAATTGAATGAAAAATTTAGTATCTATTAAGAAATATACTTTTAATAATAGTTTGTATAAGTTTCATACTAGCATAAATGTCCTTCATACTTTAATGTCTGTGCATGGTAAGACTAATGTTAAACATTGTCTTATGAATGAAAAGTCTTCTGGTTTGTGACATAGAAAATTGGGATATATCTCTATAGAGAGAATCAAATGCTTAGTAAACGAAGGAATCCTTGAATCTTTAGACATTACCAACTTTGATTTGTATGTAGGCTGTATAAAAGGAAAGCAAAACAATATGTCATGTAAAAGGGCTAGATAAAAGTTATAGACTGTTAAAGATAATACATAATGATATTTATAGCCCTGATTTAGGTTTTAATGGTCAGAAATATTTTATTTCCTTTATTGATAACTATTCACGTTATATGTATATCTATTTACTCTATAATAAAAGTGAAGCACTTGATACTTTTAAAATTTATAAAGCATAAGTAGAGAAATAATATGGTAAATATATTAAAATTGTGAGGTATGATAGAGGAAGTGAGTATTTTGATAAATGTATTGATAATGGACAAGCACCTAATCCATTTCTAAGTTCCTTGAAGAGCATAGTATAGTTTCATAATGTACTATGCTTGATTCACTTGATATGAATAGTGTAGTAGAAAAGAGGAATTAGAATTTATTGGATATGGTGAGGAGTACGTTAAGCAATTCCAAACTTCTTAACTTTTTGTGGAGAAAAGCACTTAACACGATCGTGTACATTATTAACCAGATTCCAACAAGAGCTATTTCTAAAATACTTTTTGAAATCTAAAAATGATGGAAACCCAGTCTGAATCACTTGCATGTATGCGGTTGTCCCATTAAGGCTAGAGTGTACAATCCATAATAGAAGAAGTTAGATCTTATAACTATCACTTCATATTTTGTAGGATATGCAAAGAAGTATAAAGGTTATAAGGTTTGTTGTTTATCACATACTTATAGGTTTGTGGTGTTTAAGAATGCTAAGTTTGAGAATGACATCATTAATAGGAGTGATCAGCCTTATGACTTAGTCATTAAAGATGATCCTATTCCCGAAACCATTAGTAATAATGGAACTATAATTCTCTATGAACTCTATCCAGTAAAGGGCGAATATTGAACATCATGATATTCCCATAAGTTCAAGTTAAGCATGACATTAGTCAAGAAAATCCACAACAAGTAGTATCTAACATTTTAGTTGAGGCTTCTTATAATGCGAAAGAGATATCTCAAATCATGGTAGAAGGTCCTCCTATTATAGACCTTTAACCTTTACAAGAGATTGAATTAAGGTGATTAACTAAAACCAAGAAACCAACAATTTCTAATGATTATATAATATATTTTCTTGAGTCTGACCATGATGTTACTATTGAAGATGACCTTGTTACATTTTCATAAGCTATAAATAGTACAAATTTCAAGTTATGACATAATGGTATGATTGATGAGATAGAATCCATAACAAGTAATAATGTTTAGGAACTTGTAGAATTGTTTAGTAAGATTAGGGCTATTGGTTGTAAATAGGTATTTAAGACCAATAAGGATTCACTAAGCGATATTGAGTTCTATGAGACTAGATTAGTTGCAAAAAGTTTTACCTAGAAAAAGGAAATTGATTACAAATAGGCTTTTTCTCATGTGTCAAAGAAGGATCCCTTCTATATTATCATAGCATTAGTTGCCATTTTGACTTAGAGTTACAACAAATGAATGTGAAAATAACATTCCTCAATGATGATCTCAAATAAAACATATACATGAAATAAATTGAAGGGTTTATCTCAAATGCTGATGAGAATAGGATGTGCAACTTTAAGAAATTCATTTGCAAATCCAAATAAGTCTCACATCAATGGTACTTAAAATTTTATGATGTAATCATATATTTTGGTTTCATTAAAAATATTATAAATCAGTGTATATACCACAATGTCAATGAGAGTAAGATCATTTATTTAGTTCTATATATGAATGATATATTGCTTACATATAATGATTTAGAGCTATTGTATAAGGTGAAACGATTTTTGTTTAAAAATTTTGATATAAAGAATATAGGTGATGCATGTTATATTTTAGACATATGGATCTATAAATACAGATCTCAATGTATCTTGGAATTGTTATGGGAAACTTATATTGACAAAGTTCTTGAATATTTTTCAAATTAAAGATTATTTACCAATTGTAACACTTATTATGAAAGGAGACAAATTCAATTTGTTCTAGTGTCTAAAGAATGATTTAAAAAAAAAAAAGAAATGGAGAATATTTCTTATGCCTCAAGGTTGGAAGCTTAATGCATGCCTAGGTCTGCACAAGGTTGAACATGGCTTTTATTGTAAGGATTTTAAGAAGATACCAAAGTAATACTGGCTTGGATGATTAGAAAGTTACGAAGAAAGTTTTAAGGTACCTATAAGATACAAAGAACTGCATGCTTACATATAAGAGAATTGCTAGCTTGGATGTTAGTTATTTGGATTCAGATATAGCAGGCAGTGGCGGAGCCACATTGGTGTGAGGGCATATGCACATCCTTACTTTGGGAAAAATTACAAGTAGAGGTATAAATTTTAGTATTTTGCACTCTTTATCTCTAATATTTTGCACCTTTTACTCTTTATATCTTTATATTTTGAGTCAATTTAAGTCTTGACCCAAATTAGATCCAAATACATTAGAGTCCAAATTTTTTTTAGATATGTGATAACTTAACTTAAACCCAATAAACTCTAACAAAAAATTTAAAACCTATTTACTGATGCTAATATTAGTGTTATAAAAAAATAAATATCATTATTTACAATTTATTTTTCAGAATGAAATTCACTCTTTTCGAAAGAAAAAAATAAAGAAAAAGTATAACATAATCTCTATGTACTCTGTGCGAAACCACTGAAGAAGGGGTGAACACTAGTTGCTGCAATTGAGGGAAAATGCCAAAGAAGAAGAAGCTGAACTAAAGAAGTCGTTGCTCCCTGTGCTTAGCTCCTGAGGAGAGAGAGAACAAATTGCTAAAGCTGAACCCAAGAAAAGTTTCCATCTTTTTGGCTTTTTCAATTGATGTATGGTAATATCCTTTCAACCATTGTTTATTTTATAATAAAAAATCAACAATGTGCCATGGATTTGTCTTTTTGTGCTAGTGTGGTATTTTCATTAATATAAACAAACTAAACCCCACCTAACCAAATTATGGCCTTAATGTTAATTAATGTCTTTTATGTTAAAAAAAAGGAAAAATATATTCTTCATAATTTCTTTTATATAAATTTGAAAACTTTTGTTTAGATTCTTGGAATTTATATATATATATATATATATATATTATTTATTAATGTGATTTTTCTATCTTTGCTTTTTTTTTACCTATAAATATTTATATAGTTTTTTGGGTGATAGTCTTAGATATTTTTAATTAAGTAATTATAATTTTATCAGATTTTAAATAGAAAATAGAAAGGTTTTTTAAGAGAAAATTATCATCGGATGAGCAACAATCTTCATTAAAACCTTGTGAATCAAATCACCACCAACAACAAAAAGCTGAAATTAATTTAAAAGATTTGCCATTAGATCCAGGTAAAATAATTAAAATTTCGTCATATCATCCTAATGATCAAGATAAGATACGAAGAGCATATTTGCAAAAAAGACCATGTTAGTCTACTCAACATTATTTTCCTCGAATAAAAATTGAAAATTCTATGAGAAGATTTTACCCCTCATGGTTTAATGAATTTGGCAACTAGCTGGAGTACAATATAAAAAAAGATGTGACATTTTGCTTATGCTATTACCTTTTTAAGCCTTAACATGGAAAGTAATCAGGTGGAAATGTATTTGTGACACAGGGGTTTACAAATTGGAACAGGAAAGAAAAACTCTCATCTCATGTTGGAGCTTCCAATAGTTCTCACAACATTGCATGGAAGAAGTGTCAAGATTTAATGAATCAAAATCAACATATTGAAGTTGCAATTTTTAAACAATCTAAACAAGTTCGTAACTTATACCGAAGACATTTGATTGCATCAAATGATTGCATTCACTTTTTGTTAAAGTAATGATTAGCTTTCCGTGCTCATGATGAGTCAATCAATTTTGCTAATCAAGGTCATTTCCTTGAGCTTCTCAAGTTTCTTACTGATCATAATGAATCAATAAATCATATTGTATTGGAAAATGTTATTAAAAATTATCGATTAACTACCCTTGAAATTTAAAAAGACATTGTTAATACTACTGCATTAGAAACTACTAAAGCTATTATTAGTGAACTTTGAGGCGATTTATTTGCTATTATTGTTGATGAGTCACGTGACATATCAAATAATGAGCAAATGGTTGTTTCTTTGCATTATGTTAATAAAAACGGAAGTATTATTGAGTGCTTTCTTGGTATAGTGCATGTTAAGGAGATTACTGCTTTATCATTGAAAATGGCAATTGAAGAATTGTTATGTAAATATAATTTAAGTATACCAAGAATTCGTGGACAAGGTTATGATGGTGCTAGCAATATGCAAGGTGAATTTCATGGTCTTAAAAGTTTAATTTTAAAAGGGAATTCGTTTGCATTTTATATGCATTACTTTGCTCATCAACTACAACTTACATTAGTTGTCATTGCTAAAAATCATGTTCAAGTTGCCTCTCTTTTCAATTAAGTGTCTACTATATTAAATGTTGTTGAGGATCTTGTAAATGACATGATATGCTTTGTGAAAAACAAATAACTAATGCTAGAGAGGCATTGGGCAAAGGAGAAATTCTTAGTGGGTGAGATTTGAACCAAGAAACTAGTCTCAAACAAAGTGTTGATACTCGATGGAGTTCACATTATGCAACTTTGACAAATGTAATATTAATGTATTATGCAATAATTGATGTTCTTCAAATTATAAAAAAAGATGGATCAAATGCATATCAGAAAGCTGAAGCTAATAGCCTTTTATATTTATTAGAGGATTTTAATTTTGCATTCACATTACATTTAGTGAAAAATGTTTTAGGTATCTCAAATAAATTATCACAAGCATTGCAAAGGAAGATCAAGACATCATCAATGCCATGAACTTAGTTAACATCACAAAGCAATAGTTACAAACTATGAGGGATAGTGGATGGGAGTCTTTGTTGAGTGAAGTAACTTTATTTTGCAATAAGAATGACATTGACATTCCTAACATGAAAGATATTTATTTGTTTAAAGGGAGATCGCATTGTGGAGGTAAAGCTCAAGAAGTTACAATAGATCATTACTATTGGGTTGAATTATTTTACACTATTGTAGATATGCAACTTCAAGAACTTAATGATCTTTTTGTTGAGACAAATACCCAACTGCTCCTTTGTATGGCATGTTTAAATCTGGCTAATTTGTTCCCTACTTTTGATAAAGAAAGATTAATTGAGTTTGCTAAGTTTTATCCATGTGAGTTTTCTTCAACTGGTTTAATGATACTTAATACTTAGCTTAAGACTTACATCATTGATATGCGTAACAATGTTGAATTTACATCTTTACAAGGAATTGGTAATCTTGTAAAAAAGCTAGTTGAAACTGGGAGCCATATTATTTATCCACTAGTTTATCTTCTCCTAAAGTTAGTAATGATATTGCCTGTTGCCACAGCAATTGTAGAAATAGCCTTTTCTGCTATGAAGATTGTAAAAAATTGACTGCACAATCGAATGGGAGATACATGGATAAATGATTGCCTAGTGACTTATATTGAATGAGATGTTTTTAATACCATGAGTTGATTGTTCAACGATTTCAGAACATGAAATCGCGTAGAGGACAATTGTAAAATATGAAATTAATTTGTTTAATTATTAAATTATTATTTTAAAGTTAAATTGCAACCCTGCCCCTAGGGTCTTGGCTTCGCCATTGATAGTAGGATGTATTGACACTAAAAAGTCAACATCTAGATAAATTTACATGCTTATTGAAGAAGCCATTTCATAAAGGAGTGCAAAATAATGGTTGATTGCTCCATCTACCATGAAGGCTAAATTTATTTTCTGTTTTAAAGCAAAGTCACAATGAATATGATTGAAAATTTTCATTACTGGCTTTCATATTTAGTCTTTAGGCCTATTAAAGCACTATGCATTAATACAGTGGCAATCTTCATGGCTAAGAATAATAAAAGTGACAGTTAAAGTAAATGCATCAGCATCAAGTACTTTGCCTTGAAGGAATGTGTAAAAGCTAGTTAGATGGTCATAGAATACATACAAATGAAAGAAATACTTGTTGATCCTTTAACTAAAGAGATGCATCTCACTTTAAGGATCATACATCTAATATGAGACTTAAACCTCATTTAGTGCTATTAGTCTAATTGAGATACATTTAAGTGATGAAATGTGAATTATTGGTTTGTTATCTTTACTTTATTTGTATATATATATATATATATATATATATTGTGAGATTAACAAATATTTAAGTTGAACTTGAATAGACAATCAAGGTTTATTTATAAAGCATATACCACCATTAAGTTTAAAAGAATGTTACAAATGATATATAGAAGATAATATTCATTTCTTAGAGGACTTACCACTATGATCCTTATATTATATTTTTTGTTATGTTTAAGGAATTATTATATGGAAAGACTACAAAATTCATGGTCCTTCATTATTCTTACATTATTTCACTTTAATAGTCCTTGGCAATTGCTAATATTAATTGGGTGGTTTTCCATGTTAGTTTTATGGCATTTTATGGGGAGTTAAAACTATTGATGGTGGTTTTTATTCCTTTGTTGGCTATATAGAAAAAGGTTCTTAATTGAGGCCATAAACATTAGCTTCTTTGCTCTCTTAAGCGTCAATCACATTGAGTGGTCTATTAGTTAAAAAAATTTTCTCTACAAGACATTGTTATTATAATTGAAGGTACATTTCTTGCTTTTGCTTAAATGTATATGTATAACTAATGTTGTAAAAATTATATCATATATTTTTTAATAGTCTTACATCAACTTCTTATATGTGATGGTCAACTTCCTGATGGGGATGGTTAGCTTCTCTTTGGAGATGGATTAGGAAACCTTAGCCATGTATGTAATGTGGATCCGTTTTAAAGGATGCCCTAGATAATATGTTTGTGATTTTGTTTCTAATTATTATTGGACACTCTAACATTTATCTTTTGCAGATATGAAATAACTAAAGGAAATAATTATTCATTCCTAGTTATGTGGTAATTTTAAAAATTAGGTTTACTTGACTGGTATGGGACATTAGATATAGTTTTTATGAATATTCTCAAATTTACCCCACCATATTTTTGAGAATGATGGAGTCATATTTCCAAAAGATGAGATTATGATATTTGACTAATATTTTAAATTGCAAGATGCGTTGATTACTAAGAAATGTTAATAATAGCTATTATGCATGGCTTTTTTATTATTGCCAGCTGACTTATATTGACTTATTAAGATAATATTTACCATGCATTTCATTTGAGTTATATGTATGATACCGGTTTTTTAATAAGACAAGATAAATAAAGAGAAAATATATTTTTTATACATATGGCAGCTAGACCATTATATGTTTTCCAACTTGTTATTGTCTTATTGAAAATTTTGTGATTCTCATATTTATGTGATCTTGTGTTCAACTAATTAGGATGCCCATTACCAGATATATAATCAAAATTGAGCTAATAGCAATAAAGATACTAGATATCAAATTAGTGAAAGTGATTGTTGATATGAAGACCACCACAATGACTAAGGAGACACAGCTTATCTCTTTTTCCCCAATCATGCTAGATCTTAATCATTAAGTCTCCTAATAATTTAGGACACAGCTAATGTGGAGCTTTATTTTATATATATAAAATAAATCTGCGAGGTTGAGGAAACAACATCTTTTGGTTGTTCTTTGGGAACAATTTTGGTTTGTTTATTTTTTATGTTTTCAATCATTTGAGAAAGGGCTAATTGGCTCTCTTTCTCGGTTTTTTCTTGGGAGATTTCTTCCTCTTCAGCAATATCTGCCCAAGATTTGATTGGAAGGTGGGTTAAACCATAATTATGCATTCCTAACAAAGTTTCAATAGGCATAGCGTATGAATCTTTGGTTTGGGGCTTTTGGGTTGATGACCCTGTTTGAGAAGCTTGAATCGATGACTCACCTTTTGTTTTATGGGTAGATGACCCTAGTTGATAATTGTCCATGAAATTTCTTAAGACAATTTGAAGATCTTCTTCAATCGTCTTTTTTGGTTGATAATTCTCTGGATTTGGTTGACATTCAATGGAAGGTCCTTTGAGTTTTAATTCTGGTTTTTTTTTTCTTTTTCGGAGGCATTATGAGCACTCACCAATACCCAGAAAATGGATTTGATCTGGATTTCTGGTTTTCTCTCACCTTCCCTGTAAAAATTCTCGAACAAGAAAATCAGGTAAAGAGTTTGAAGTGCCTTTGATAAATTCAATATCAAAATAAAAAACACTTAAAATTGCTTGCCATCTAGCAAAAATATGTTTTGATGCAAGATTTTTAATATTTTTTGTTAAAATATCTTTTTGCAGATTTGCAGTCAATTCTGACTAAAAACTTTTAGTTTAGTAAATCAGATTGAAATTTAGAAATACATAAAACAATTGCCAAAATTTCTTTTTTAATTGTAGAGTAATTCTGCTGGGAAGAATTTCAATATTTAGAAGTAAAAGAAATAATCTTCTCTTTTCCATCAATTTTTTGTTTGAGAATACCTCTATAGCCAATATCAGAGGCGTTTGTTTCAACAATTTTGTAAGCAGAAGGACTTGGAAGGCTAAGACAAAGAAGTTGCTTAACCTAGAGTTTAATCTGTTTAACAATATTCGTATGGATAGATGTCCAAGGCGGAGGGCTTTTTTTTAAGGCGATCATGAAGAGGTTTTATTAAATTGTTGAGTTGTGAGATAAATTCTCCTACATAGTTTAAGCATCCTAGAAACCGCTGGAGTTGGTTTTTATCAATGATCTGGTCAAGAAATTTATCGGCAAACTGGATTGCTCTTTCAATTGGGACAATAGTACCTTGATTTATATGATGACCAAGAAATCTAATTTTAGTTTGGAAAAGACTGATTTTAGGTTTGGAAATAGTTAAGCCATTTCTTTTGGCAACATTCATAAAAATGTAAATATGTTTGAAATGTTGATCAATAGAATGAGAGAATACCTTCAAGGAGTTCGAGCATAGCCTTCAATTGATTTATTTCTTGTAATTTGTTTTATGTAAAGAAGTCTGTTTTCTCCTCTACTTTTCTTCACCATCTTCTTTCCCCCTTTTCTATCCTTAACCCCGGGGCTCACTCCCGTCAATTGGTATCAGAGCCTGAAGGGGAAGTAGAGATGTGTTGATTAAATTTATATTAAATTTTACTCTTTTAAATTTCCTATTAACATTTTTATATGATCTCTAAATCTTAACTTGATAGCATTATATTCGTCTAAATAGACTGGATCTGTATCAGTTTATTTTATTCATGGTATCTGAGTCTTTTCTGTGATGGTAAGACAGTAAGCCCTGGAGAGGCATGCGATTGGTCACAGTTGTAGGGCATCATGAATAAAATACTATATACTATACTGGCTAGAGTCGAGATTATGAAATCATAGTAAAATTTTAATAGAAAACTTGATTGATAGAATTTAATAGAATTTTACTCTTCATATTTCTATGGATCCTGATGGTAATGATATCGAAAGCGGAAAATTTATATCAAAATGTTTAGATCTTTGTCCTTCTCGCGTAAATCATCCATCCCTAGTTCATCATCCTTAACCGAAAGAGGTTCATCCTCATCTTCAAACAATATTTTCAATGAAGAAATTCATTTTAAAGATATTAACCAAGAAGTGGATGACTGGAGAATTCCAGAAGTCGCTAGAGATGCCTTTTATAAACCAGAAGGAACTTTTTTTCATAGATCTGATTATATAATCAGAACTGTAGAAGAAACTATTCCTGTAAATCCAACAAACAAAGAATTTCTTCTTCTTTCTGAAAAATCAATAAGTCACCACAAGAAATCCTATAATTTTATTAACATATGATGTGTTCAAGTGACAATAAAACCATTAGTAAGAGAAGGGTTGAATGTTTCTTGTCTTCTGTGTCTAAGAGATACTAGGCATTATGAATTTGCAAACTCCCTTTTAGGAACAGTTGAAGCTGGACTTCATGCCGGTCCAATCTATATTAACTGTTACCCTAATCGTATCGTTAGCCTCCATGATGATAATATCATGGACATTCTTAAACTTAATATTAAACTTAATGGATTTACAATGAAACCAGGATCTATTCCTGTAGCCCTAATATATAGGATACAGTATAAAGTCATGAACTCTTCCAGTTCTAGGATTCGTATCCCTAGGGAAAGAGGACAGACCACAGTCTTCTTAACAGATACTACAAAAGCCAACGTCATGATTCCAAAAATCATCCTTTGGGAAGAAGTCACCTTACCAGAAGAATGGGTAATGGAAAAAGCTGTCCCAGCTCTACCCCAACCTACACCTGAAGTAAACAGGATTAGGCAAACCCAAACAGGAACTGTAGGAATAGCCTTCGAGAGAAGAAGGAGGTCATTTAGTCAAGCCTCTTCCAGATCTGAAGATTTTAGGTCTGTAGTTTCAGAACTACCTAGGACATCCTGTTCATCTATACCACAAATGGCACCATCTGTCATACATCTACAAGGAGTAGATAATTCTTCAAACATTTCTAAACCAACCTATCAAAGGGATGAAGACGACCAAAGGTCAATTCAATCCCCAACTTATTCTTCAATGAATGAGCCTTTAGAATTAAACTGTATAAAAACAGAATTTCAAATAGATAAAAAATATTTACAAAAAGATTTTTATTCTAAAGAAAATACCCAACCTAGGAATTGGTTTCTTGAAAAATCAAGGGATCAGAAAGAAAACAAATCCAATAAAAATTTTACAGTTTTCTTAAGAACATTCAAACTAATATTCCTTTCTTTGATTAGTTTGAAGCTTATGCTTTAGATTAACAATTGGAATATCCTTTTGTTAAACTGATTAATGTAACCAAAAAGACCTGGCACACAGCCAAAGGAGAAGTAATTAATTCAGAATTATCCCCGTCTGGGTCTATCCAACTTCCAAACCTTAGTGACCATAAGCAAAATCCAGTTTTAGCTTCACCTTTTAAGTGTAAAAACTTAGAAGAACAAGTTAATTCCAAAGATATCCAAAGTCTTATGGAACAAAATAATTACACCAACAAGTATCTCCAAATGATAGGGGAACATTTTACTAAACTCATAGATGAACCTTCAATATTATCAGTTCCTCAACCTAAAATAGTTAATCTAATTTTTAAACTTTTTCAAATATCACCAAAAACTAAGAAAGAATTTCAGGATCAGAGGGAAAATATCATTAAAAGAATTAATGACCAACTTGGATCTCTCATAATTCCTGAATCTCCTCAATCATCTCAACCTATTTCTAGAACCATAAATACTTTAGGAGAAGCATCTTCTTCTTGGAGTGAAGAAGAAGAAATTATCGAAATTAATCAAACTTCATCTAATTGGAGAAAACCTTCCAAACTTTATTATAAAAAAGCTACTGCCCCTGACCTTCTCATCGAAGAAAGGCAAAACCAAAACTTTAAACACTTTTCTGCTGATAATATTTATGAGTGGAATATTGATGGTCAAACTGAGTATAATATACTTAATATCCTTCAACAAATGACAATGGTTAGTACTGTATACCAAACCTCCCATAGTTATTTAGAAGAAACCATAGTCAATATCTTAGTTGCAAGTTTTTATGGTCAATTTAAAGGCTGGTGGGATAATTATGTCTCACTAGAAGAAAAACAACAAATTTTTACTGCTGTTAAAATAGAACAAGATGGTACACCAGTAATGTATAATGGTCAACCCATCCCAGATGCGGTAAACACTTTAATTTTTACCATAGTCTAACATTTTGTAGGTGATCCTTCCTTATGGAAAGATAAATCTGCTGAATTGTTGTCAAACCTTAAGTGCAGAACCCTTTTAGACTTTATATATATAAAATAAATAAAGCTCCATATTAGCTTTGTCCTAAATTATTAGGAGACTTAATGATTAAGATCTAGCATGATTGGGAAATATATATATATATATATATATATTCCCTCACTTGATCTTTTATGATAGCTTAAGACACCTTTTAATGTGCATATATAAATATATGGTCTTCAGTATTGATTAGTTGCTATATAGCTCTTAGTTATGATGTATTAAAAATAAAAACCCTATTTAAGGTTGTTTACCTAAATACATAAAACTTTAAGTTTTATTATAATCAAGTTAATAGTTATAAATTATGTAAGCTTTTTTACCATGTTACCACTCGATTAACATAGATTAAATGACTTCTGCTATGAATAATTCACCCATAGTCAAATTAATTATTACATAATAAGTAAAGAGGAGTTACGAAAGGGATATCATGCAAGACATAAAGAAACTTGTAGATAAATTTGCTTTGCAACTTCATTTATTTTTCAATCATTTAAAACTTTATTTATTCACATTCAATCTAATTTATATTGAAGTTATATCCATTTTCTTTTAAAGTATTTATGTTGCCAAATTAAGAGTTTGTACTTTCCATTTTCATTAATATACCAATTATTTTATTTAAACTCTTTAGTTTTGTTATTGGTATGCACCTAAGACTCCAATCCGGCACTTAAGTATATTTAAGACATCTATAGATTATTTTTTTAGGAAAATTCTATCACGTCCCATATGCCAACTTAAAAATTAGAAACAGAAAATTAGTTTTCCAAATCTAATTTTATAACAAAGTCATGTCAATTTTTTAGCCAATTTCAAATTGAAAAACACATAATTAAAATAAGAATAATTAAATAATTAAAATTAAAATTAAAAAATATGTTAAATGATATAACTACTTGGCTCAATTTGTATAATCAAAGCAAAAATCCAACCTTATTTTTTAAATTAAGACTAAACTTTTCTTTAAACTTGATTATTGAACTTAAACATAAAGTATGATCTCTTATTAAATATGGTTAGGCTTTGACAATCTACAAGCAACTTGGTCTTATTTATCTATCTTTATCATCTATGTCTCAGGAATCATGGAAACATGGGGGAAAAAAAAAGTATTGAGATTACTTATATCTCCACCATACTATTTTCACTTATTACGTTACCCTAAGTGCTAATGCAAAATTTTGATTTTAGGAACTTATAATTTCAATTATGTGGTTGAAATTTTATATTTAGAGTTGAAGTTGAAAATTAATTTTTAAATATCACTTAATGAGTTATCTTTTATAGTTAAAAAATAGAGTAAATGTATTTTTTATTTATGAAAAACATACACATTAATTATTTGTTCCATAAATATTGTATATATACAATTCAATTCTTAAAAGTTTTGAATTTGTTACTCTTAATCTTTTGTTAGATAAAAACAATACAAATATACATGTTCTAAAAACTAACAAATAAAAAAATTATAAATTAAATGATATATTTTAGAATAAATTACACATACCTCCTATAAATTTTTATGAAATTACACCAACTTTTCTTTTATTTTCAAAGTATACACAAGCTTCTTATGAAACAATAAATTACTATATACTTTAGTTTAATTTTAATTTTTTACCAAAATATCCTCTATTTCAAATTTATTTAGTTTAAAAAATTATATATTTAGATTAATAGAGAGTATTTTCGTAAAAAAAATTAAAATTAAACTAAAATATAAAATAAATGTTTATTTTAAGAAAAATATTTTTAAATATATTTTAAGATTGGGAAACGAAATAATCATAGACTTTATTTATTTGCCTTAACTATTTCCTTTATTTGTTTTAATTGCTTCATTTGTTTCCAGCAATTGGTTAGAGAGAAAACATATATATATATATATATATATATATATATATATATATATTCTTTTACTTTTTGGAATTATGCTCGAGTAACATGCTAAACCAAGTGTCTTATTCTCATCAAAATTTTCCATCTCTTTTTAATTAGAATTTCTACTATTTTTAATTCTTTATCATTTTATTTCAACTCAATTTTTATCTCTACTCTCCATAACTGTTCCTTGTCTCAACTAGAACTTTTACTTTTACTTCCCTTAATTATTCCTTCATTTCAATTAAACTTCCACCATTTGTAGATTTTATCTAGAGTCACTTTATTAAAATATATAGATATATATATGTATTGTATATCATTCAAACTTAAAATAAAAAGCATATATATATATATATGCATATGACAAATTGAATATCCTACTATAATGTAATTCCACTAATCTATTAAAAAAATTATATTTAAAGACTCATATTATATAAAATTTATAATAAAAAATCTTAAAAATTAAAATTATCATTAAAGGCTATCATTAATATTAAATTTTAAAAAATTTATTACCAATTTTAAGAGATCTACTGTTGAATATAGAAAAGTGTTAAATTTTTTTATACATAATAATAAATTTTTTAAAATTGATAATTAATTTTTTAAAATTTAATAGTAATAATAACCTTTAAAAATAATTTTAATTTTTAAAGTCTTTTTTTTATAAAATTTATATAATATAAGTTGTTGGATACAATTTTTCCTAATCTATTTTTGCATTACTAACTTTTGGATTGAAACCTCTATGCTTGATAGAGTGAAAATCAGAGATTGGCCTTTCCGAGGTTACTGCCTCGTGCTTTCTTCTCCTCCATCTTAATACTCCCTTGCACCAATTATTATTATTATTATTATTATTATTATTATTCCAAAGCTGATTTATCTACTAGATCTTTATCCACATTTGTTGCAGCCGTCTTTTAGGCTTTTCAACATTCTCCAACATGAAACTTTGAACAGACTCTCTTCCGTTTGAGGAACTTCTTTGAAAGAGTTAAACGCAAAGCTTTGCGCTTGCAGATCCATAAAATAGAGTATGCTACGTCTGAAAAATAAAAACGACTTATAGAACTTGGTCAAACAGTGTTTACGACTAGACATGGAGGCTGGCAATACTGTAGAGAATACATAGAATCGCTTTTCTCTATCCATAAAGATGAAGTAATTATTCAATGTAAAAAAAAAGGGGAAGTATTTATTATCAAAAAGACGAGCCGTTTCTCACTTTATGCGATTCTTTAGCTATGGTGTCAGAAATTTGGGGGACAAGGGCTAAAGAGACTTGAAGAAAAAGAGAGCCTTTAATTATTCGAATTTTATGTACTGTATACGTTGCCCCATTTTAAAATATTCGTATTTAAAATTGTATTCAAATCCTATTATTTTATATCCCATCATCGGTGATCATCACCACCTAGACGTGAGAGGCACTTACAGTCTTACACGATCTCCCATAATCTCTGTCATCTCTTTCTGTCTACAGTAGTATTTTATTTTTGGCTCCTCGCTCTTTTCCGGTAAACGTTTGCTATGTATCCAGTTAGTTCTTGTTTGGATTACAAGATTTATCCCCAAGAGAGAATTAAAAGAAAAGTTACCGAAGAATATCATGAGGAAATTAAAAAGAGGTTAAGTGTAAAACGAAGGCAAACTCCACTTAATCCCAATACATTGTCGTCTGGCTCCTTAAAACTGGACAAAATGATGAATATATAGGTCTCTCAAACCAAAAGGATAACGTTGTAATGTAAATTATTTGAAACGGAATTCACGTTTGCAGTGGAGCCTGCCATTTTGGACCATAGAGACGAATTAAATGGGTTTCTTTTTCTTTTTCGAATTTTATATTTTATATTCATTTGCATTATTGCTCCACATTCTTTTCACTTGACACCAGTTAATGACTTGGTCCTTGATAGAGACCCAATTAAATAGGCATTATCAATAATTTTTTTAAGTAATACTAGTATTTTTAAAGAACAAGTCTTCAATAATTTTCATTCAAACGAAAATGAATAAATATTCATAAAAATAAGCTGTCAATAAATTTTATTATCTGAGACACTGATTTTTATAAAATTTTATTAGTTATTTATAATCATTTTTTAATTAGTCAAAAGTTAATTTTTAAAAAAGAATAATCCAAATCCAGCTTAAACTTGGATTTGATTTTCTAAAATCAACTATAAGGGGAGTGGCATGGTCAGAGCTCAGAACTGAACGACTGGTATTACGTCGTCGCTTCCCAAATTTCCAGTCGTAAACGACTTCATAACTACCATTGGAGCGAGACCTATTCAGTCGACTAGCTGCCCTAGTCCTCGGGGTTGTTAATCCAAGGCACCCACGCGGATTTTGTCCCCTCCTATCTCCAATCAATTCTAAAAATTTTTCTTCAAAAAGCAAAATTTCTGATTCTAGGGCTGAGATCCGCGAAATTCAAGCCTTTATTTCTCCAGTTCAAGGTCAGATTCCTTACTCTTCACTACCTCTCGCCCTAGGGTTCCTACTGTAACTATACTTGAGTTCGAAGCCGTTAGTCTTCGTTCATTAGTGGATTTGTTATACTGCACTTTGTGCAGATCTAGACGCCTCTGTGGTTCGAAGCTTTATTCTCTGAAATCTGCTTCAGGTTCTTAGGTTCTGTATGCTTGCAGATCTTTTGTTGTCTGTGACGGGATATAAGCTTGAAATCTATTTGAGATTTGAATGCTGACGCGTGTTTTTGCAGATCTGGGTTTGATTGCATTTTCCGCTCTGGTGCTCCGATTTGTGTATCGGAAATGTCAATACTGCAGAAAGGCGATTCGGTTCAAATCAGGGAGGTTTGGAAGGACAATCTTGAAGAAGAGTTTGCATTGATCCGTGAAATTGTTGACGAATATAATTACATCGCCATGGACTCGGAGTTCCCTGGAGTGGTTCTTCGCCCTGTGGGTAATTTTAAAAATATCAATGACTATAACTACCAAACTTTGAAGGACAACGTTGATATGTTGAAGTTGATCCAATTGGGTCTCACCTTCTCCGATGAGCATGGAAATCTTCCTACTTGCGGCACTGACAAATTTTGCATTTGGCAATTTAACTTCCGTGAGTTTAACGTCAGCGAAGATATTTTTGCAAGTGATTCAGTTGAGTTATTGCGCCAATGCGGAATTGATTTTAAGAAGAACAATGAGAAGGGCATTGATGTGAACCGATTTGGGGAGCTTCTGATGTCTTCAGGGGTGGTGTTGAACGATGAAGTCCATTGGGTCACGTTTCACAGCGGGTACGATTTTGGTTACCTCCTTAAGCTATTGACATGCCGTAGCTTGCCTGATGCACAGTCGGGATTCTTTAATTTGATCAATATGTACTTCCCAATGGTGTATGATATCAAACATCTGATGAAGTTTTGCAACAACCTCCATGGTGGGTTGAACAAACTTGCAGAATTGTTGGAAGTGGAGAGAATTGGTGTGTGCCATCAAGCCGGGTCCGATAGTTTACTCACGTCTTGTACATTTAGAAAGTTGAGGGATGCATTCTTCAATGGTTCTGCAGAGAAATATTCTGGTGTTTTGTACGGTCTAGGTGTTGAAAACGGACAGACTAATTGAAGCGATATAATTGGTTGTAGAGTAAGCGTGAGCTTTTTGCTTATGCACACTTCCTGCCAAAAGGTCGTTGTTTACTTGTAAGATTTCATCTTTGCTTGATCTGTAACTGAAACTTTAGGTGGTTTTGTAGCTTGAGTTCTTTGTAAATCTCCTAAGTTAGTGTTTCAATAATAATTTATGATGATTCCTTAAGTTTGCAACTATTTTTCATGATCATGCTGTGTGTTTCAATCCTAGAGCTTAGTTTCAGGAATTAATCATATTTTCCTTTACAGCAACCCCATGGTCTCATCAATTATCAGTTGGTGTATCATCACCAACGGCAATATTATCTGAACTCATTTATGTTCACTATGTCATGCTCCGTAACTCTCATTTTTAACAAATTTATGTGCTTTAGATTATAAACTCGTCGGAGCATTGCATGAATTCTGATTATATGCTTTCGATAGATTACGGGAGATAGATGACAACAAAGATGTAGCGTATGGCTGGTTTAGTTTTTTTTTTTTTTTTAAACATGATTTGGTCAGAAGCAACAAATTATTACTTTTGCATAAAATAGGTTACAAACGTGAATTTTTTCCTTCTCCAACGCTCTACCAAACATATTCGTAACAGCCTTTGAGAGGATTGCGTCCTAAATGGACAAAAGGCTTCTTGTGTCATTATGCACTGTAACGAAGGTCAGATGATATTCCAAAGTGCCTGTGATGCCGTTTATGCTTCACATTGGACCTTCTTTTTGATTTTACATGCATAGTTTTTAAGGTGAGTAAATTCAAAAGTTTCATAAATGAGTATAGGTTTGGACCCGGCCTTTCTCATCCTATTTATTTTTTCTTTTAAATTTGTATCATTCGTTATATCAAAATAAATAAATAAATAAATAAAACAAGTTAAAAATTAATTTTAGTAGTTCGGTAAAATATTGAAAGTGAGAGAATGAGACCACTGGAAGAAGTCCAACAACTATTGTGTAAATAAAATAATCAAGTCGACTTTTTTTGACCCAATATATGTGGGGCTCATATTAACAAAAAAAAGAGTCATTCATTAATCGAGTGTCATATTTATATGTGAGGCTCATATTATTATTTTTTTAAGTTGGCATTTTTTCTTTATTTATCTTAACAAAACTTAAATGTCATATAGTGTTTATACAATAAAGGGATCAAATTGAATTTGTGCCATATAAACGTTATATCGCACCCAAAAATTTTTCTGTTCCAAACCAATTTGTTCTGTCACTGTTGTACCTAAAATTCTATATTTTTCTCTTTATATTGCCATTGACATCAAAGAGTTTTTAAATCTAATTGGGAATTTTCAAACTGTCATTACAACAATTAGTTCTCTGGTATTTGATTATCACAGACTCACTCTCTACACTTTTAAGGGTGTATTTGGTATGTTATATAGGATAATATTTGATAAAATTTTAAATGATGTATTGCATATTAGATAAGATAAAAATTAATTATTTTGAGAAAAAAAATTATTAAGAAATATATTATATTCGTCCAAATTTATTATGTTATATTATTTTTTGGACAAGTGATGCATTGTACAATGAGCCAAAAAATAAGAGGTAAATTACAATTTTGTAAGAATTAAAAAAGACATTGCAATTAAAAAAAACTTGAAAATAATTATTTATAATTGGTCTAAAATTTTAAAAGACTGAATAATTCCATTTGACTATTGAATCGATTCCATGTTATTTTTCTCATATTAAAAGAGGGTAAGAAGAAAAGAATTGAGTATGACAAGGGCTTTTGACATAAATATACAAAAAAAAAAAAACAAAAAATTTAACTTCTAAAACATATTCTTTATATATATATAACAAAATTTAAAAAAAATATGAGACGCGGAACCTATAACTCTACGTCCCATTAAAATTTTTTTTTATTTTAATTATTTTAAGAGATGCGGAGACTATTACTTCGTGTCCCCTTTATTATTTTTTTAAAATTAAAAAATTGACCCTCAATGGGTCAGATAAAAAATTGACCCCCAAAATGGGGGTCAGTTAAAAAAAATTTAAAAAAATTAATAATTTAAAATTAACAATAACTATAAAATTAAAAAAAATTGACTTTCATTTTATGGGTCATATATATAAATAATTTTTCAAAAATTTTATACATAAAGTTTTAAAAAAAAATTAACTTGACATATATATATATTTAACTTTATAGTTGTTAAAATTTTATATTTTAAGAAATATTAATTAATTTTGTTAAATTTGTAAAAATTAAAATTTAAATAATCATTAAAAAAATTTAGATAAGAATTTAAGAAGATTAAGAAAAATATTTAAAAAGTTATATTATAATTTATTAATTGTTTGCATTTATATAAAATTTGTTCAACTAAAAAATATGTTTATTTATATATTGAAAAATATAATGTCTTAATTTGTCTATATAATTTATTTAATTTTATAGTTGTTAAAAATTAAGGTTTGAGGAACAATAATTAATTTTGTTTAAATGTATAAAAATTAAAACTTAAATAATTATTTAAAAAAATCAAACAAAAATGTTTAGAAAATGGTAAAATTATTTTTAAAAGTATACTTTAATGTATTGACCGTGTATATTTATAAAAAATTTGTTCGATTATTAAAAAAATTATTTATATTTTGAAGACCATAATGTCTTAATTTGTATATATTATTTATTTATTTTTGTAGTAGTAAGAAATTGACATTTTGAAAAATATTAATTAATAAATGATATAAATGTTGTAACAATATTTTTTTTTTTACTTTTGATACTAGCATTAAAAAAAATATGCATGTCATTTTATATTTTTAAATGAAGTACATGGTTTGAATATAAAATTTTTTTAATAATTATTTTAATTTTAATTTTTACAAATCTAACAAAATTAATTAATATTTCTTAAAATATAAATTTTAAAAGTTAAAAAATGTATATATATATATATATATGTCAAGTTAAAATATTTTTTTAAAACTTTATGTATAAAATTTTAAAAAAATTATTTATATATATGATACCTGAAATGAAGGTCAATTTTTTAAAAGTTATTTTTTAACTTTATAATTATTGTTAATTTTAAATTATTAATCTTTTTAAATATTTTTTAACTGACCTGCGCAGGGTCAGTTTTTTAATTTTAAAATAAAAAATAAAAAAGGACGCCGAGCAATAGGCTCCATGTCCCTTGAAATATTAGAAAAAACTATTTTTTAATGGGACGCGAAGTTATAGGCTCCGCATCCCATATTAATTTTTTTTTAATTTTGTTATATATATATAAGGAATATGTTTTAGAAGTTAAATTTTTTGTTCTTTTGTTTTCTTTTTTTGTATATTTATGTCAAAAAGCTCAAGCCTTAATTGTATGGTGTACTTAATTTTTTAATATGCATAATAAAATCTGTCGTTTAATAATGTTTTAAAAATAAATTTTGTTATTTATCTTTTGTACTGCATCATCTTATGCTTGTTACCATATATTGGTGCATTCATGGAAGGTGAGATTGAAAGCAATATAAATAGCTAACTAATTGTCATAGTAAATGATGGCAGGTGGTGAATGAGGGACATGTAAGTCTTGTAGAAGGTAGAAGGTAGAGAAGCCATTGCAATTTACAAGTGACAGAACCAAGTGCACAATATTCAACCTCTGATGAAGAGCGAGAGATTATGTTTTGTTTTTTGGATCGCCAGGAGATGAGGGTATCATAAAGAAAGGCATAAAAGCTAGTAACTGAATGTCTGAAATCTAGATAGCTTGCTTAATCTGAACCAGAAAAGGCTTTAAGCTTAGTATTAGAGGTAGTGGGAAAGAAAAGGCCTTTACTAGGATTAGTTTTCAAATAGCGGAAGGCACGATGAGCAGCCTTAAGATAAACAGTGGTAGGAGCAACCATAAACTGACTAAGTTGTTAGACTATATAGGATAAATCAAGACAAGTGGTTGTCAGATAAAGCAAACGGGCAACCAAGCGTAGATAGGGCAGAGGATCAGATAAGGGAGTGCAATCGTTGGCAGAAAGCTTGGTTGATTTGTCCACAGGGGTGGAGGCAGGTTTGCAGGCCCAATATCCAGCATCAGATAATATATCTAAAGCAAACTTGTGCTGATTGAGTGATAGAGGTGTACATGGGCAGGGCCAGATCAGAGCGATACTTGGTCCGAAACCTTACCTGATTAGGGTCTTTGGTGTATTTTTATACCCGTAACCCTGCCCTGCCCGGAGAAGCTCGATTTTAGGGCGGGTTAGGGCGGCCCTAATAAGTAGAGCTGTACATGGGTAGAGCCAGATCGAACATTTAGTATGTTCAATACCTGACTCGATTAAGACATCAAACTTGTTTTTACACCTGTGGCTTTACTAGGCCCTAATAAGTCAGATTTATGTTGGGATATGGCGGGTTAAGGCCACTCAAACTAATTTTTTTTATGAATTGATACTTGTAATATAAAAATATTTTTTCACAAACTTATTGGCATATATTTCAAAATAATGGACTTTTAGAACTCTTATATTTGTATTAGTAATAAAAAAAATAGTCTAGTATTATCAAGTAAAATATAAGATATACTAATATAATTAGTCTTAGGGAAATATATATTTTTTCATTATTCAATAAAAGAAATGTCAGTAAACATTTACATTAATGATAAAAATAATTAAAAAGTAAAAAATATTTACGTAGGTAATAAAAATTGCAGTATACAGAGATAATTAAATGAAATAAAAATTAAAAAAATAAGATGACAAGATATTAATAACTAAAAAAAAACTATTAGGGCGAGTTAGGCAGAACATACCTTTACCCGTGGCCCGACTCAGCCCAAAATAATTTTGTTTAAAGTTATACCTATTTATATTTTTAACCTGACCAAACCCGACCCAATTAGATCGAGCTAGGGCGGACCCCTAAGGCTGATCAGGCCAGTGAACACCCCTATTGAGTGATATACTAGAAGTAGACTGAGCAATTTCAAAGCCTAAGAAAAATTTCATATTATCTAAGTCCTTGATCTTGAAGGTCTGATCAAGAAAGGTTTTGACACTCTGAATTGCAGATTGGTCATTGCTTGCAATAATAACATCATCTACATAGACAAGCAGAGCAATGAAAGAGGTATGAGTGCATTTGACAAATAAAGAGTAATCTAATTTATATTGAATGTAGCCTTCAAAGAGGAGTGCATAAGACAGTTTAGCAAACTATTGCCTCCTAGCTTGCTTTAAACAATAAAGAGATTTGTTCAATTTGTAAACTAAATGAGGATTAAAAGAAACAAAGCTTGGAGGTAGTACCATGTATACTTCCTCATGAAGATCACCATGGAGGAAAGCATTGTTTACATCAAATTGTTCTAAGCACTAGTTGTGAGCAAGAGGCGAATAGTGGCTAACTTGGCCACTAATGAAAAAGTATCAAATAAGTCAATGCCTTCAGTCTAAGTGTAACCTTTGGCCACCAAGCGAGCCTTATGGCATTCAATAGATCCATAAGATCTATACTTAATTCGATACACTCATTTGCAGTCAATAGGAGATTTACCTTGAGGCAATCCAGTCAGAGAGCATGTATTATTTTGCTTTAAAGCTTGAATTTCAGCTTGCATGGCTTGTTGCCATTCTGGGTGTTTTATGGCTTGGCGATAGGAAGTGGGTTCATAAGTAATAGAGATAACAAGTGTAAAATGTTAGTAAGAATGAGATAAGGAATCATAAGACAAGACAGAAGAGAGGGGATACCTTTGACCAGAATGCATAGAAGACGAGGCTGCTGAAGTCATCAAGGAACAATGATAGTCTTGGAGATAAGTAGGTTCCTGACGAATTCTAGTGGAATATCGAGATGGAAGATGAAGAAGAGTAGGAGAAAGAGAAGGGATAATGGTTAAAGAAGGGGTGAAATTTGTAAAGGAAGGAGATGGAAGAGAAAAATCAAGAAGATGGAAGGGTTGAACAGTGGGAAAAGAGTCATTAAAGGAGACAGGAAAGGAAGAAACAAAATAGGAAAATATGGATTCATAAAAAATAACGTGTCTAAAGACTAAGATTTGATTACTATAAAGGTTGAGGACAGTATAGCCTTTGATACCCAATTGAAAACCAAGAAAAACACATTTATAAGCTCGTGTATCAAATTTAGAATGGGCTGAAGAGGAAGTGCAAACAAAGCATAAAGACCCAAAGACATAAAAAGTAGTGTAGTCAGGTGGTGTGTGAAAAACAAGTTCATATGGTGATTTATTTTGTGAAAGAGGTGAGGGGAGTCTGTTTATGAGAAAAATAGCATGAGTGAGTGCATAGGACCAATAAGCAAGTGGTAAATGAGATTGAAAAATCAAAGCTCTAACCACATTGAGTAAATGTTGATGTTTGCATTCAACAATACTATTTTGTTGGGGTGTTTCAACACAAAAAGTATGATGTAATATGCCTTTAATTTGATAAAAGGAAGACATAAAGAACTCAAGTCCATTGTCACTGCGAATGATTTTCAAAGTAGAACAAAATTGGTTTTCTAAAAACAAAATTAAATGTTGTAAACTGGGTCGTGCGTCAGCTTTAGTTTTGAGAAGACAAGTCCAAGTGTAGTGAAAAAATATTTGTAACCATGTATGGAAATAGTATTATGAGGGCCCCAGATATCAATATATAACAATTCAAGAAATGCAAAAGACTTGGTAGTGCTAGAAGGAAATAGTAATTTTCTTTGTTTAGCAAAATGGCATACATCACATGGATAGGTGTGAATGATGTTATTACATTTCAAAAAAAGAAAAACAAAGGATAAAGTTTGAAGTACTGAAGATGATAAATGTCATAATCTGTAATGCCAAAGGAGAAAAGTAACTAGAGTAATTAGGGGTGGGCACAAGTCGGGACTGGCTGGAATCTGCTTCAACTCGAGTCCCGACTCGATTTCAACTTCTGAACAAAAATTTTATCTCGGGTCGGGCCAGGCTAATGGGCCAATTTTTTTTTTAATTTTTAAGAAATTTTTTTTAAAATTTTAAAATTTATATTTTTATATCTGTTCAATTATTTTGGACATATAACTATTTTTTAATATATTTTTTAAAATTTATGTAATGGATAGGAAAAAATATGAACTCAAAGGAGAAAATAGAAAAAAAAACAAATATATAGCTAAAATTTGAAAAAATATGTATTTTTTAATTTTATTTTTTTACATGAATGTGATAGTTATATTTAGGATAGTTTTAGCATAAATTTTGACTCCTTTAATTATTTATAATTTATAAAATATATTTAAATTTTTTTGGCTAAAATCATAAAAAGATCTTAAAAAAAGAATTCTTTTCAATTTAGTCCCTATCTTTATATATATATATATATATATATATACTTCGAGCCGAACCGAGCCCAACAGAACTAAAAAGTTATCTTGAATCTCATCCTGACCTACTATCCCAACCTAACCTTATTTAATTTTTTTTTAAATTTCCTAACCTATCCTGACCCTATGCACAATTAGGCGAGGACGAGCCAACCGGGTCGGTACAATTTTGCACACCTATAGGAGTAGTGATATGAGGACTAGTAGAGGGTACAGAGTGATTTGTGAATGTTACATCATGGGTAGAAGAAAGGCAAATAAAATTCGCAGTAGCATGATGAGTAGTCTCCTGTGATAGTAGATACAATATTTTAGTAGCTTAGCTAAACCAATTGTTTTCCACAGTTGAAGACTCTGTATAAAACAAAAAGTTAAGTGAAAAATAACACAACAAAAAAGTTGAAAGAAAATTTTTATGACAAATATAAGGTTGAATTTGAAGTCAGGGATATAAAAAACATCATGGATACACAATGTTGTAGTTAATTGAACTGAGCCATAAATGGAAGATAGAACAACAAAACCATTGGGCAAAGTGATGCAAATAAGAGTAATATGATGATAAGATGTAAAATAAGATAAGGAATAATAGGCATGATAGTAGCACCACTATCAACAATCCAAGAAGTAGATGAAATAGAAGTGAGTGTAAAAAAAATACCTTCAAAAGTAGAAGATAAAAGAAGTGGAGTGTCAAAAAGGGAAAAGGCAGACATGTTATTAATATGATGAGAGGAGGGAGAGGGGTGAGTGGATGGTTGTAATAAATCAAGTAGTTTAGTATATTGGTCCTCAATGAACTGTGGAGGTTGAACAGTTCGTGCAGCAGAGGCGATACTCAAAGTAGCAACAAAATTTGAAAAATCATGTGAAGTCATATGATTCACTGATGCACTAGGATTTTTGAACTTGAACCCGAGAGGGTAACCACGCTTCTTATAGCATGTGTCAATGGTATGATGAGGCTTCCCACAATATGTGCACACCTTGATTGGAGGAGCAGGAAGAGGACGTGATCCAGAAGATGGAGGAAAAAAAAAGAGGATGCAAAGGTCCTCGAACAACACATATAGTTGGGATTAAAAATGCAAGCCATCTTTCGTTCTTGTAGAGTCACAAGATTAAATACCTTGGTGATTGAAAGTAAAAGATGAATCAACATGATTTGAGATTTGACAGTGCTAAATCAATCATTAAGCCCCTTAAGGAAGTAAATGACATAATCTTGTTGGATACACTCCTTAGCAGGGCAAGGAGAATCAGGTAAAAGACGAAACTCTGTAATCTCATCACATATAATCTTTAACTTGGTGTAGTAATTAGAAACAGATAAATCTCCTTGATGAAGAGAGTGAAGTTCTTTTTTAAGTGTTGCTATATGGAAGATGTTAGCCTGAATGAAGCGATCTTTCAATTCTTTCCATATGTCAATTGCTCTTTTGCTCTAAATCACACTTTGAGCAATAGAAAGAGAAAGTGACTTAGTGATCCATGTGAGAACTATGGTGTTACAGTGATGCCATGTGTGATATAAAGGATCAGATGTAGAAGGAATATAAATAGAACCATCAACGAACTGAAAATTTGTTCTTACATGTGAGGGCCATGGTCATTGCCTCACTCTAAGGGTGGTAGTTTGGCCCAGTCAAAGGCGGAGAAACCAAGAGGAGGGTGGGGTTTTTTGTTTGGATGTATATAATAGCAAGAGGAAGCGTTGGTGGAAGGATCTTTAGTAGACGAGACTGTTAATGAAGTCAACATGATGATCGAAAAAGAGATTGGAAAAAAGAAAAGGATAATCGAAAGAAGAATCAGAGAAAGTAGAGGAAGAGCAATGAATGCTCTGATACCATAACACAGTAATCGAGAGAGAAAGAGAAATTGAAATTAAAAATGAATAATTCACTTATATTTACAATGTGTCGATATAATGCTTATATATAGAAAGTAAATGATGCAATAGAAGATCCTAACTAATTAAGTTATGTAATAGTTACGTGACAACAGGTCCAATTTGCTTTTTAACTAAATTGTCTTGGCAATTAACTAAATCTAATAGTGATAACAACAGACTTGGCTAGAGTAACCCTCTCAGTAAAAGAAAGATAATGAGATTTCTAGCTAGACAAACATTATTAGATCTTCTCAAAAACATAGTTATAAGTCGATTAAGAATTTTGACCCTTACTCAAAAGGGGGACTCCCAAGTGTTTACCTAGGTCACAAGTATTTTTAAACTCCAAAATAAGGGACAAAGAGTGACAAAGAGCAACAAAAATATTTTTAAAGAAAATGATAAAAGATTTAGCTTTATTAATCTTTTGACTTGAAAGGGCGCAAAAGGTATCCAAGCATCTGAGAATATCTATTGACATATTTGTATCTTCGTAAGAATTGCTATTGATTCATTCATTGCATTGTGATATGTGCAAAAATATTTATTATATTTTTATAGTTAATTTAGTATTATCATTATTTATATATAAAAATATTTATTTTTCCTTAAAAATAAATTTAATTATGTGTTAAAATATAATATTTAATAATCAGTGTGCACACAAATCTTATTTTTTTTTTCAATTTTTTAAGGCACAAATTTTAATAATGTATTGTTAATTTTTGCACAATCATTCAACATGAAAAATATATTTAACAAAATGTAAACAATAATTTCTTACTTATTCTAACTTTAAATATCTTTTTTTTAATTATATTATTTTTAATACAATAAAAAAATAATACATAAATAATAGGAATATACATGATAGATATTAAATATTATTTGTTTGGTGAAATATTATATATTTATTTTGACATGAATTAATCATGCAAATACATTGTTATGGTTATCATTAGCATATTTACAAATAAATTTATAAGCTATTTCACTAAAATAAAAAAAATGTATCAAAAAATTATTACCAAGTAATTTAAGCAATCATTTTTTTGATTATATAGTATTTCAAAAAAGATGGGGATTCTTTTTTAATGAAAAAACATTTGAAGTTGAAGACCTATAATTATTTTCCCGTTTGTTACGAAAAAAAATGTGAGTTTACTTTCATCAATTTACATTCAATTTATTGAAAAATTTCATGTAAGAAAGGCTTTCTGTGATAAATTATATATATATATATATATATATATATATATCTAAATTATACGATTTATTTTAAAAAGTTACATCTATATATTTAATATATATATATATATATATTATCATGTAACAAAACATAAATTATAATTATATATATATATTTTTTGATTTAATTATTTTCATATTTATTATATAATATAATAATTTATAACAAATATATATTCAATCAATATAAAATAATTTTTTAAATGTTAAAAAATAAAATTCATTATTTTAAGTTCAAAATAAATAAATTTAAAGCAGAAGTTTTAAAATACATATTTTTTAATAAATTTTAGATAAAAAATAATATGATCTTTAGAAATATTTTTTTAAATTATATATTTACATAATAAAAAAATATGTATAAAATTTAGGCAAATGGAGGTGAGAGTAAGGAATTTTGAATCTTTTGTTATTAAAAAAATTAATCATACAAATTTTAACTTTTTTTTTTCATCAATATATATTTGTGTGTGTATATATATATTCTAGTCCGACTTTCTTGCTTATTGCATGACATAATAGAAAAGGAACAAAAGGCCAAGGGAGGGAAGAGAAAGGCAAGGGGCTGGGGGTTAGTTTAATTTAATATATTATATTATATATAAAATATATATTATAAAATAATAAAATATAATTAATAATAATAAGTGATTAAATTTAATTTTTTATAAGATTATATTTTTAATTAAAATGTAAATTTTAGTTTATTTATATAAAATAATATTTTTACTCTTATTAAGAAGTTTATACAAAAAAATATCTTAACTTATTTACAATAATAGATTGATTTAGTTTGGTAACAAATTTAATGATGTGTTGTATTATTTAAATGATAGAATAAATAAGTTGAATATTGGAGCCAATCCATTATTCTAAATAAGTTGAGATTTTTTTTAATAAAATTTTTAATAAAATAAAAAATATTATTTTATACAAATAAGTTAAAAAATTAAATTTTATGGTAAATAAATAAATAAAAATTTTTAAGGATAGATTTGATGAGAGTTATTTTAACTATTTGAAAAACACTACTAAAGTCTCAACTTATTTTAAAATAACTTAAATACTAACACCTTTTGAGATTTTTTTTTGAATAAAAATAATATTTTAATTATATTTAAAAACATAAAAATTAAATTTATAATTTTTTACAATGAAAACATTATTTTAATAAATATAAATTAAATAATGATAAATTTAATAAAAACTTGAAAAATTAAATAAAATCTGTCTTTTCAATAAATAAAAATTCATTATTAATTTTTATTTATTGAAATATTTTTTAATATAAAAATTATAAATTTAATTTTTCAAATTTTTACTAAGAAATTAAAATCTTATTTTTATTTTTTAAAAAATTGAAAAGGTATCAGTTCTGGGTTATTTTAAAATAAGTTAAGATGATTTAATAATGTTTTCTAAGTAATTAGAATGACCTTTATCAAATTCACCTTTAGTAGCGTCATTTATTTTTATTTATTTATTTATTTGTTATAAAATTAATTATAATTTAATTTTCTTTAACTTATTTGTACAAAATAATACTTTTATTTTTATTAAAAGTCTCATAAAAAAATCATCTCAACTTATTCAAAATAATAGATTCAATTTATTTATTCAATTTATCAAATAATACAATGTATTATTACACTTGTTATTGGATTAAGCCAATTTATTATTCTAAATAAGTTAAGATGATTGTTTTATATAAAATTGTTAATAAAAATACAAATATCATTTTATACAAATAAATTAAAAAATAACTCTTAATTATTTATTATATGTTATTATTTTGTATTATAAATTAAATAATATATGATATATTATATACATGTTATATACAGCTTAAGATATTATATTAAAATAATTTCCCTTACCCCTTCCTTTTCTCTTATCTCCGTTATCCTTTTTATGTGTTGTGATTCTCAGTGTATAGTTGAAATATATAGTGTCAACACATTGCCAAACACAATTGTGATGTGGATAGGTTAATTAGCCAAAAGCTAAACAACCACAATGATCCATATTGATACAATCCAAAATATCCATTGAAGCCCACAAAATGAATGCCCATAGTGTAAGATCATATGGCCAAAAACATAGAAGTCTTTTTCCTTCTATGTTCTCTACACTAACTAAGGTAGCAATAGTCCATGAAGCCATCTTCTTCACTTGCATGCATTCCATAAAGCCTTCCATCCTTCTCAAACGCAGCTTTCCTAAACCCCAAAAATAAGATCTGGCATTTGAAGCCTTCATCTTTTAAATTTGTGAGTTTGTGGAGATCTAAAACTAGATTTTTTTTATTTGCTTGTTTCAGTTGATTATACATTATACACACCTACATGATTTTATTCGTTCCTGTAAAACTATAACTAAATATAAAGTCATTTAAATTTTTCTCATAAAAGGTTATTTAACAATGGCTATATGTGTTAATTAGTTGCTAAACTGGTAATTTGTGTTTAAATGGTTAATTAATTTTGTTAGTGTAGGAAAGTTGAAAAAATGGAGTTAATTATATGATGTGTAATAAGAAATTATCTTGATTTCAAAATTATGAGAAATCACTTGATTGCTATCTATTTTAACTTTATGATAATTGAACTTATGTATTGGCATTCATTTAAATAGCTAGAAATAATAAGAATTTAAAGATTTATGTTAATCTCTATTATGAGGAATTTGAACCAATGTATTGCCATTCTATTGTGAAGAAGGAAGATATGCAAACAATAAGCTTACTAATGCCTCAATTTAGTAAAATTTACTAGAATTAGACCACTTTAACATAAGCTGTTTATGAATGTCTTGCTATGAAGCATCTAAATGGTTGCTTTTTAGGATGCATGATACACTTATTCCATTTAATTTCCTATACAATTGTTAACAAAATAAAGGAGGTTCTTATCTATATAATTAATTTGATTTAATATCTTTTGCAAACCATAATACTTGGGATTTTTCAAAAAATAGATTCCTTAATTATACTAAAAATTGAGCCTTTTGTAACTATAAAACAAATTTTATTTTTTTGATATCATTATTGTGCTATTTTTCATTCTCATGATGAAGCAAGTGATTGATTACTTGTACATATGCTTATTAGTTTTGCTAATTGCAAACAATTGAACAACAAAATGTGAGATTACAACTTTGAACAATTGTGAACTATTGTCGCATTGCATTTTGAATGTGCCATTAGAACAACTAGCTGTGAAAAGGAAAAAAATAAAATAAAGCAAAAAAAAAAAAGATACAAGCATGAAACAAGATAAAGCAAAAAACAAAATACAAGCATTGATGTGCAGTGGCCTACTTCTTCAAGAGGTGTATTGTTATTATAATTGTGATTGGTTATAGTCTACAACTAAAGATAAGAAACACAGGGTCAATGTAACTATTAAGGACTTGTACTTAGAACAAGCACTTATTATCAATTATCAATTTAATTGGGGAAAAAGAGTCCAATAGACATGATATAATTGGTTTCAATAAAATTTCAAATTTTATCATACTTTCTTTCAAATTTTGTTGTTGCAGTGTTATTGTTTACTTGATGAAATCTTAACTAAGTTCCAATGCTTTGAGTGATGACATTGGAAAATCTAGTGGCAACTACATTACAAAACAACATAAATCGCAATATAATCTCTTATGAACTAGAAAGATGTATTAGGTATTAAAACACTTAACTAATCTTACCATTAACATTTGAGTAAAAATAAGGTCGCTTTTAGTTATTTGAAAGCTTATAAGAGATGCTTGAAATGCATTTACCTATGTAAAGAGGTGCTTGAGATGCGGAGCCAAGGCATTATTCTAAAAGAAAAAGGTAAGGCAACATTAAGATTTATTGACAATTAATTATAAAATAGAGACATATAGTATGTCTATACAATAAAAGTTATTTTTATTCTTTTGCTCTTTAATTTCTCAACCCAACCTCCCTCTTGCTTCTTTTTGTTTCCATCTTTATTTTTTTAATCCTTTTACTCGAGCAACAGACTTTGTTAGTGGTGCTATGCTTACATTGTCATTATTGGTTGGATTCTATTGGTTTGATTGGAGTCGTATCATCTGCTTGGTCAATTCTAACATATATATATTTTTATTTATGAGAATACTTTTAGACAGTCAGACACATTGGTTGCTAATTTATCATAATGGGACAAAGTTTTCTATACCATTATATACTTTCTAACCTAAGATCTGCTTGGACTTCATTTTCCTTAATATCATATATGATTCCCCTCATTGTGTCTTTTATCCACCTCTTTATAATATAATACTCAAATAGTCTTTTCACATTTTTCACGTCACAAACCTTTAAAGTATGATAGTATAATATTCAAATAATTTTAAACATTCAACAAGTACATGAAATTACTAATTGTTATGATCAAATTGAACTCTTTATTCACTCTACTTATCAACTATGTTAACAACATAGTCAAGCAAAAGATCTTCCTTATTTACGTGTTTTATACTAGAAGCTATAACTAGACCCCACTAATCTTATAATAAGTTAAAGATTAGAGCTGTGTAAATTTGAGAAAGTTGTCAGAGCATGGATTTGTATAATTAATCAAGGCAATTTTTGCTAAATGTCAAACTTGTGCTTCAATTTGTTACACCTCTTATCATCTACAATTCATTCAAAGTGTTTGAAAAACTGATTGATATCCATATCCATTTTCATACAACTCTTTATAGCAATATTTATGCTTTCACTTATTGTGTGCTTCATACTTCAAGCATGAAAACCTTTGTCTATGACATTATGACTATTTCTCTTTGATATTGTAAATTGAAGTTAACTATATGTTTTCATTGACATTGTAAGATGAAAGCAACCGGCTCTATTCTTTTTCAAATTCTTCGTATTGATACATTTACTTCTTAAAATTAGTCAAAAAATGTGATTTACCCTTTATCAAGTTTCTTAAGTACTTGATGTCATTTTGCATTAAATACCAAATATATAATCTATGCTTTGTATTTGGCATCATCTCTCGTAGTGCTCTAGTTATAATTTGATTTTTATTAATGGACATACTTAGAGACCTTTTTGCTAGTGTGTTTTAAAGAAATTTTCTAATAGTCACTTAAATAACTTTATAGTTTCATTATATAAAAATGTTGCATAAAAAATAATCACTTCCTTATGGTGATTGAATTTTAAAAGTAATGTTGGTGGTCTATAATCATGATTTGTATTAAATGTTGTATCCATATAAATCATATAACCAAAGTAAGCATAGTTAAGCAATGTTCTTACATTAGCCCAAAAATATTGATAGTCTGTTCTTTCATATTTATTTGATGAGTATAATAAAATGATATATTTATTATTATTATTTTTTGAAATAATGTAATAGGCATCTAACTTCTTTATACACTATGTTTCTTTATTTTTTAGTTCTAAAGTAGTTTTTTTGGCATCTAACTAGGTTTAGCCAAAATTAGCTCTTCCTTTAACTTGTTTATTCATCAACTTAAAAGATGATTTCTATTGAAGCCTTGAATCCTCTACCAAGGCAATCTCATGGGCTTAAATCTTGGTTATTTTACAATATGACACCAATAGGTGAACCATTTACAAAAGATGGAGTGGGTAATTATACTATTCAACAAATGTATTGATTTTATATTTTCCATTCATGTGTGTAATAGACATTTTTGCTTTACAATTAATTATTGTCTCAAGTTGAGGTTTGGTGGTAATAAAGTCCCTATTGTCTTATGTTCATAAGTCTTCTTTACAGCAAACATATTTGGTTGAAATTATGAAGCTTTTTTTTTTCTTTTTACTTTTGTCATATTATATTTCCTTGCTCTAAATCCAATTCACCCAATATAAGCAACTCAAAAGTTTTATACTTTCCCTAGGTTATCGAATTCTAACTCTAGTACAGGACTCAAATCAACATCTATATTTTGGTTCTTAAAAAAAGTTACTATAAAAACTTCTTAACATGCGAGAATATTATGCAAAACTTAAAGTTAGCAAAAATATCATGCTATTATTAAAAATAACAACAAAACTTATTATAAAATTATAATTGCAATCAAACATTAAACAACTTATTCAAATAAAATTATTGCAATAAGCCTCAATGATTAAAAATTCTACTAGTTATTATATTCATTAGTCACATATTTAATTAAATAAGTGTGACTTATCTAACATAGCCAATATGTGTTTTGTCTAAGATTTGTTTTTGCCTTGACTTAGTCACATAACCCGCTAGGTTGGATTCAATTTAACAAAGACTATTTGATAAGTCAACATGTATAAATGCTCTTATTTTGTTTTTTACTTGTTCTTTTCACTTATTTTCTCATATTTGTCATCATTAAACACAATCTTACACCTTATTAAAAGAATTTCATGAGCTTATCATCTGTATTTTAATGCTTATTATATCAATATTAAGCACTTTAACTTCTCACGTTATTATAGCATAATCAAATTTCAAAATTTTTATAAAAGACCATATCATTTTCATTGTGATCAATTTGTATTCTTGTGTGATTCCAAATATTTCTTTTAAAGTTAACAATATAAGAGTATTTTCTTTTTGGTTAGAGCAAAGACAAATAGAAAAGCCATTGTAGGTATACAACGTACGGCATTTATTGGGCTAAAAAAAAAACTAAATAAGAATTCATCTTAAAAAAATCTACTTTATATATGTATATACATATATCTTGTTGGTATCATGCTAAGAGTGTAAGTAAAAAAATAATTATATAGGGAATAACTTTAAATGATTTTTTATAATAACTGTTATTAGTGAAAAGGGATAGAAGCCTCAATCTATAAATGGCAAGATATATTCCTTCTCTTATGCCAGTGGCAGTAAGTTTCAACTGTTAGATTTACGGCACAAACATTACAAAAAACAAATAACAATTGAGGTGCTAATAGAAGTATAAGGGAAACGTTTTAAATAAGGATAATAGTTGCTTGTGTATTTTATAAAAATCTTACCTTGTACGTGACGAAACTTTTTAGAAAAATAAAAAATTCTTATGCTTCGTAGAATAGTTTTTGAAGTTGAAGGAGGCAAGCACGAACGTTGCGCTTGATGCAGAAATTAGGGGTATAAAAATGTTCCAACCGGTGGGTTTAGGGCATTTAACAGATGGCTCAAATTGCACATAATGAATGACTACGATTTATTGATATTGGTAAAAAAATACATACGAAACATGTCATTTTATTTTTTGACGTGTCATGCATTAGAGTCATCGATTACGTAGATAGCTGGGATTATACAGAGGAAACCACCATGGTTTTGTAGATTCGCTTAGCATGCAGATCGCTGGGATCCGTAGAGAATCGGGACAACCCCTTCTACCTCTTTTATCTTGTCACATTTATTAATGTGATAAGTAAAATAGTCGAAGGCATATTTCTTGAAAATATAAGAAAAGGTCGAAACTTGTGTTATTAATTTTTTCCAAAAAAAAAAAATCCACACGACACACCCGTACGCACACGCACCCAGGGATCGCTGTCTGTTGATCTGGTCACTGTACTGGTTTAGGGGGGTAAAGTTTGGCATCTCCTATATCTTCCCCGACCGCCATTTTTTAATTTAATACTTTCCCCTATTCCGGCGAAAACCCGAAACCCTGCCGCCCAGATCCGGCGGTGACAGGCAATTCTTATACACCGCTGTAAGTGCCACTCTAAATTTTTAAGTTCACTTCAGTTTGATGAGTAATGCTACGCTAAACAGCTGGCTAGCTTTCAAATTTCTGTTTAGACCTTTCTGAAAATGGTGGGAGTATTGGATAATTTAGGGTTTCTGCTTTGTTTTGGGAATAGGAAGTGATTGCAGACGATCTCATGTTTGTTCATCAATAATTACCTCGCTGGAATTCTCTGCTGGTTTCTCAGGCTCAGCGTGGAATTGTATAAAGGATTATTGACACATTATTTTTGTGTTCTCGTTTTGTAGTTTCGTTTAATATCGTTATTTTTGATATGCTCTCGGGGGTTTTATTACGAATTATGTGTAGTTTTTTTTTAGGTCGCAATAACTATTATATGCGAACTTGAGGCATACCAAGTTCAGGTTTATAATTTTTACTGTTCTGCCCTGGTGCTGCACATATCTGCATAACTGATGAATTTCTGTACATTAAATAGGAATCTACATAGTTTGTGGTATTTATTCATATATCTATGTTTGGCACAAGCAATTTTATCTTGAGATTTGCAAGTAACGGGTGACTCTCTTTATATCTAAGAAGCAAGGCACTTACTTATGCCTAAGTGCCTAACTTCTTTCTCTATTATAGTTTATTTATAGTTTTACTTGCTGTTATTTTAGCATTTCCTTAGAGGTAGCTTATGAACAAAGAATCCCGTCTCCCTTATTGGAGGAATTTGGCAATCCTTGATACACGAAAATGTTGTGACAATTTTGCAGTAGATAATCCCCATGCAAACTGATGACCTCCAGGGAGCAGCTTCGGCCTGGTTAATTGATAAAAATCTGAAAATTAGTGACGTGTTCTTTCTCTGATGAGATATCCCAAATGGTCCTTCCCTACTGTTTTCCTTCCTCATATACAATGATTACAATTGCGTTATTAAGAGGAAAAGGAATAATTCTGGAACTCTATTATCATTTCTATATATTATGGAATCCATATTTATAGTTATCAATATCACTGAAATCCTATCTAATTAAATAGAACAGTTTTTGCTTAAAAACATGTGGAAATCATATATTTTCAGAAATCTGATTAGATATTCTACGATTAAAAGCAATTCAAGTTCTAAATTTTCTACACATGGGAGATTTCTCCAAAAATCACTTGTGCAAGTTATTCTACACCTCATTGGTTTATCTATCTTAATGCAACACTTGGAGACTCAAACTTCGGTTTTGAAAAACTACAAGATATTTTATCTCTGTAACCTTTGGGTCAATCCGTTTAAAATTTGTCACCAATTCATGCACAAGCATATGCTATTCTCCTGTTTACTAATAATGCAAGCAATAACTCTGTTGGCTTTATTTAGTTAGGCTGGAAAAGACACTAAAGGATAGTAGTGTCACCCCCCTGGACTTACTACTTCTGTGATGTTAATCCCTTTGTTTCAGATTATAACTTATATCATGGACAACATGTTAACCTAGTGTGATATGATTTTGTCCTTGCATGATACTTGGTTTTATTGCAGTAGTTGGTTGCTCCACTGAGGGTTTAATTGATAAGAATTATAAAGTACTGCTATTTCTTCTTCTCACTCACTCCAGAATTTCTATTTTCTAGCAGAACATGAGCAGTCTGGTTGAGAGGCTTCGTGTAAGATCAGATCGCAAGCCCATTTATAACTTAGACGAGTCAGATGATGAAGCTGATATTTTGCCTGGAACACATGGGCCAACTGAGGAAAAGTTTGAGAGGATAGTCAGAAGCGATGCAGTATGTTACTTTCTTGAGTTCTTCCTTTTCACTTCAATGCTTTTCATTTGTTTTAAGTCAGATTGTTGTTAATTTGTTCACTTCTATCTAAAATGTTGTTTTCTTAGGAATTATATCGTAGTGCTCGGTGGGTGACTGAAAGTTTATTGTTGTTGTAATGCGAAGAAATACTTTGACTTCCCTCTTTTGTGTTGTTCCCATGTATTACAAACTTGAGATGCCATTGACTAAAGATAAAGATCTTGATATTTCTTTAATTGGTGAATAGTGCAGTGGAGGATAAGTTCCCTAAAACTTTGGGTTCTAGTCCTTTGCAATTTGGGAGAGAATCTATAGATTGCTGATACTGGAGATGTAATATAACATATTTGAGTTTTGAAACGTAGACTTAACCTGTTAAACCAGTCGGAGGCTTTTTTTTTTTATCTTTTAATATACATATTAGGAATATTATTTTTGTTGGTGTTGTTAATTTAATCATTCTTAGCTATTCTCCTAAATGCTTGAGCTTTTGTGATGAAATGGTTATTGACATGATATTAAATCCTTCATGACCAATTGATTAGGAGTTTGATTCTTGTCGCCCCCATTCTCCTTATTAAATTATATTTTAGCACTAGATATGTTAGGCCTTAGTCCACACTTTAAACCAGAAAACTTTTGGGTAAGGGTGTGTTAGGGTTGTTAATAAAACCATTTATGAGCTTTTTCCTAATACTTGTAGCTTTTAGTGTGAAATAGTCCTTGTCAATCCTCATAAAAGCCATTTCTTTTATTCATAAATTTTTGGCAGTTTCATTGTTTATAGTAGCATCTTTTCATTTTTGGTGTTCACTAGTCAATAACCTTTCCCATCTTGTTTTGATGTTTATGTTCCATAACAATAGAAAGAAAATTGTTGTCAAGCTTGTGGAGAAAGTGGAAATCTTTTGAACTGCGAAACATGCACTTACGCCTATCATCCTAGGTGTTTACTTCCACCACTTAAAGCTCCCTTTCCGGACAACTGGAGGTGCCCTGAATGTGTAAGCCTTTGTGTTTAATACCCATACCTGAGTACCTATAATATACGTCCTGCTTTGGTGAAAGCCTAGATTTATAATGCTTATTTGTGTGCAGGTTAGCCCACTTAATGATATTGATAAGATATTAGACTGTGAGATGCGCCCTACTGTAGCTTGTGACAGTGATGCCACAAAACTTGGGTCAAAACAAATCTTTGTCAAACAATATCTTGTTAAGTGGAAGGGGCTATCATATCTCCACTGCACGTGGTAATTTTGTTGGAACTCATGCTTAGTCATGTCCCAGCTTCTGATGGTGTCTTGTGTTTTGGCATTCCAGAAATCTGTTGAACTCTTCTAATTTTTATTATATATTACTTCCCATTTCTCAGTCTCTATCTATTTATTTCTGTATCGCTCCTAGTTTATAGTTTTGAGTTTAGTTATATTTTTATTTTGCTTTAGAAACCTGGTTTCAAAAGGCATTATATTTGCTTTGAATCTGTGTATCATTTTGGGCATTGTATATTTACTAGCTACATTTCTTTTTAACTTAGGGTGCCAGAAAAGGAGTTTCTGAAAGCTTTTAAGACACATCCTCGCCTAAAGACCAAAGTAAACAACTTCCATCGTCAAATGGCGTCAGTCAATACTTCTGATGAAGATTTTGTTGCCATTCGACCTGAATGGACTACAGTTGATCGGATACTTGCTTGCAGGTTCAATTATTTATAACTCTATCTCCTCCCTTGCCCATATGCAAAATAATATGAGATGGCTCTGTTTCTAATTTATGTTTCTTCTCCTCAACTGCATGTTTGCATCAATAATTTTCTTCTTTCCTCGCCTACCCTTCCCCCCCCCCCCCCCCAAAAAAAACACAAAAGAAATAAAAAAAGGAAAAAGGAAGAAGAAGAAGGGAACCCAATGAAATTACCATCTGTTATTTGAGATTCATGAGAGAATGGTGATACTGCAGATTGTTACTTGTACAACGTGCAACCTTATGGTTTAGAATGTTTTCCAAATTATAAATTGTAGTTGTTTTGTTTTGATAGTATTTGGGTTTTTATAATGCTTACAATTTGTTGCAATTTCTTTATAGAAGTTAACCAAATGCATAGGTTTTCTTTCAATGGTTCAGGGGTGATGATGATGAGAAGGAATATCTTGTGAAATGGAGAGAGCTTTCATACGATGAATGCTATTGGGAGTTTGAGTCTGATATTTCTGCATTTCAGCCAGAAATTGAAAGATTCAACAGATTACAGTCTAGGTCTAAGAAACTCAATTCTAATAAGCAGAAAAGCAGTGTTAAGGATGGTGCTGAATTGAAGAAGCATCAGAAAGAATTTCAACAGTATGAACGTAGCCCTGAATTTCTTTCAGGAGGTATGTTGTTTTAACTAATCTCTTCTTCTGATAATAGCATGCTTTATAATTATTTTATCATATTTGGAGCGTCTTGATCACCTGAATTCCTTTTTCATGTGTATGAAGGTACACTACATCCATATCAGCTTGAAGGCTTGAACTTTTTACGTTTCTCTTGGTCTAAGCAAACTCATGTTATTCTTGCTGATGAAATGGGACTTGGTACTTAGTCTCTGTTTCTCTTTTATTCACTTTCTATTTATTTTCTCCTTTTATTACTTGTCTCACCTCCTCCTTAATTTGGAGTTTTCAGCAGAATTTGCTGTTGCACTTTGATGACTGAAATGTTCGCCTGCAGGCAAAACCATACAAAGTATTGCTTTCTTAGCATCTCTTTTTGAAGAGAATGTTTCTCCACATTTGGTAGTTGCTCCACTTTCAACATTGCGAAACTGGGAACGTGAATTCGCAACATGGGCACCACAAATGAATGTTGTACGTATATGGAATCTGAAAGTTATATTGTCATTGACAAAGTCATTCTTTTAATTGTATGCTTGTTTCTATAGGTTATGTATGTTGGATCTTCCCAAGCCCGTGCTGTTATACGAGAGTATGAATTTTACTTTCCAAAGAACCAGAAGAAGATAAAAAAAAAGAAATCTGGTCATATAGTCAGTGAAAGCAGGCAAGATAGGATCAAATTTGATGTCCTGTTGACATCATATGAGATGATCAACCTTGATACAGCGTCATTGAAACCTATAAAGTGGGAGTGCATGGTAACATTCTACTCACTGTTCTAGTACTGAAACTGGAAAAATAATTTTCCATTATTATTTACCTTCTAGTCTCATTTGTGCTTTCTTCATTCTGCTGACATCCTGATATCTTTATCTATATGCAGATAGTTGATGAAGGCCACCGTCTCAAAAATAAGGATTCAAAATTATTTTCTTCATTGAAGCAATATTCTAGCAGACATCGTGTGCTATTGACTGGGACTCCTCTTCAGGTTTATTTTAGATTAAGCCATTGTCCCATAGCTTGTGTAATGCATGATTATGTCTTAATTTTCTAGCATCAAATAATTGAATTTTGTTTTGTTTTGTCTTTTTAGCCTTGCTGTCTGGTTTTTGTCTGGAAAGATTGTGTCATGACTAGTATCTAGTGTTTTTCTTTTCAAATTAATTTTTTTATGGGTTGGGTCATTTGGGTTTTAGATGGTTGTTGAACTTTGGATTGCAAAGCATGTTAGTCTTGAAACTTCTCGATAGCAAAAGATATTGCTAATATATATATATATATATATATGAAGAAACCCAGATATATGTGTGTGTGTGTGTGTTCTTGTTCTGTCTTTATTTCTCTGAAGAAGATGTACATATCAAGGAAGAAGTTGGCTACAACCCAGCCAATCAAATCCCAATATATCAGGGGAAAAACAAATCAAATTCTAATCCTAACTGGGCGAGCTACAAGGAAGGAAATAAATCAGATACAGTTGACAAAATTCAAAATAAAACAAATCTGATGGTAACTAAACATAATCCTAATTATTCAGCAGATTATGCACACACACACATGCACGTGACTTTCAACACTCACTCTCCCTCAAGTTGGGGAGCCTTAGCTTGGAACTCAATTCTTCAAATTTAAACAATTGCTCTTGTCATCACATCTGCAACTTGAGAGTTGGTAGGAACATAATGTAATTCAAGTAAACGTGAGTCAATCTTCTCCTTAATGGAATGACAATTAATCTCCATGTGCTTACTTTCTCTGTGTGTGTGTGTGCAGAGTCCTTGTTAATAGATGCTGTACACTTGTTTTATCTTTCCTCTTTCTTTCTCTACATGCGCGTGCATGCGTGTGTTCATAGTTGGATAATTTAGTAACATTAATACTACTTCTTTCATCCTTTTTTTTTTCTTTTAATAAAACTAATACTGCTTATAAGATGTTCTTGTAATAATCTCGTGTGAGTTTATATTTTGCACTTATGGTGCATACCATGACATAATTATATAATTTAGCCTTTTATGCAAATGTATGTCCAGACAATAGATGGCTGTGATTGTATACTATTACTTCACCCTGTATCCTTGTAATGGAACATCAGTTTGGATATTTTCTTTTGTCATCATTTTACATGGAGAGTATATTAAGTTATTGTCTTGAGCAGAACATTTAATTTCTGGTCTGATTCTCAGTTAGCTACTCTACTTATCTAACAAGCGTGGTTAGATGTATTGAGTTATCTTTTGAAATTAACTTATGGCAGCTTTGCTCATACAGTTCACAACTTAACATGCGTAATATTTATATAGCCTGGTTGCATATATTGAATTTATCTCTTGAAAGTTGAAACAACTCATGGGAACTTATCTGGTGCATCTCAGAACAACTTGGATGAACTTTTTATGCTCATGCACTTCCTTGACGCTGGAAAGGTTAGTAGAACAACGTTACTGTGAACAAAATATGAGTTTTTGTTATTGTATCAGTTCATGAATGGCAAGAGTATCTTACAGACTTTCTATTTTACTGCTGGTAGTTTGGAAGTTTGGAGGAGTTTCAGGAAGAGTTTAAGGATATCAATCAAGAGGAACAGATTTCAAGGCTTCACAAAATGTTGGCCCCGCATCTTCTTAGAAGTATATATCTTAAGCTTGAATAATTGACGTAGTTACACTTCATTTGCTTGTCTGGATTACCTTTATTATTTGTAATGTAGCATTGGCTGTGTTGGTAAGTGGTAGAGATAGCTTTTTAAGTCTTCTAAAATAAAAACTTTTGGTATTGTTGATTTCTTGACATGGTATAACAGCCTTCATGTATCATGACCATAAAGGTAAGGGTTCAATCCTTGCTACCCTTGTTCTCTAATTAAATTAAAATTCAGTGCAAGATACGATGGGGCTATACTTTGTCCATGCTTCATGCCTAAATGGCTTTCACATGAGGGAGTCGGTTAGTGATAATTAAAAAACTCTTCTAGATGTCTTCTGTTAACAGCTTAAGCTTTTAGGATTGTTGATTTCTTTACAGATGGAGTTATTTGTTATGCTAGTTTAGTGATTGGATTTTATATTACTTTGTCTATTTACCTTGGTTGAATGATGGTGAACCTGATTTTCCTGCTTGTCGTAGCAATCAAGTTTCTGGAACTTTGTTGCAGTATTTTTAAATTTACCAGATGTTTGAATATAGATAAACAAACCTTTCTATCATAGAAAAAGAAGAGAGATTTTTTTTTTAATCCTGAACATTTCTAAATGTTAATTATTTTTTCAAGTTTACTTAAGAAGTATATATTAGATTGAGCTTTTCAGTCAATATTATGCTATTGGTTGGCTACTTCTTATGTGCTGTTGCTTTATTTAGGACTTAATCGTATTTCATATTTCAAAATGTTGATCCTCCTTTCAATTGTGTATCCTTTAGTAATGTTGTCCTTGTAGTACTTTTGGTATCTGCAATTACTATGGACAGAAGAGGTAGATCCTTGTCGAATGTGTAGGTCCTATAATGCATTGCATATATAGGTCTATATCTCAACCCAAAACAAGAATGTTCAGCGGTTGTTGAAATGATCAATATTGAACTGGTCCAAGTAGCTTTTTTTTTTTGGATAAAAGAAGAAATTTTATTAGAAAGAGAATTACTACTAGCTAGAAACCCTCAAAGCGGAAAATACTAGAAAAGCTCAAAACAGTGCACATTAACAAAATCCTAAAGAGCCTTATAGAATACCAGAGCTGTCCAATCTCTTATCATATAAGGAGTTCACCTTAAAAAGACCCAGTGTGCTAAGCACCAAAGGGAAGTTATGCACACAATTCTATCCCATGAAACAATTAATGGAGAAGCTATGCCCTGGAAGATGCATGCATTCCTCTCCAACCAAATAAATCACAAAATCTCATAAACTGGACATTATATTGGTTTTTAATTACTAACGGATTACTAATTTTGTATGATTTGATGATAGTCCTCTTTTAAATTGAAGTGCATGAGGTTACTATAGATTCTGATGATTTGATTCAGAATTAGTAGTTTGGCATTAATGGAAAATACTGAGGGATCTTAAATGCTTCATTAGTCTGCAGTTCTTATTATGAGCTATGAAGTTGGTAATTTGTTTATAAATAACATGTGTATTGCTGAAATGGGATTTAAATATTCGATGTCACTGTAGGGGTCAAGAAAGATGTCATGAAGGAATTACCTCCTAAAAAGGAACTTATTTTACGCGTTGAATTAAGCAGCAAACAGAAAGAATATTATAAGGCAATTTTGACCCGTAATTATCAGATATTAACTCGTCGTGGTGGTGCACAGGTAAAATTCATGCTGACTGGCTGACCCTTCTGGTGTTTCATTCTTAATTTTATCTTCATTAGAAATGTAAAAAATACAGTTTTAAGCTTAATCTACAGTATTGGTAATTTTTTCTTTTGGATTTTTTTTAATTAGATTTCTCTTATCAATGTTGTTATGGAGTTGCGAAAGCTCTGTTGTCATCCTTACATGTTAGAAGGAGTTGAACCAGATATTCAAGATGCAAAAGAATCTTACAAGTAAGCTCTTGTCATTCCCCTGAGAGTGCCATTGTGGGTGTCTATTAGAAATCTGGGTGCTTTGCTTATGTGGTGGTTTATGTTGTTTCTGTTTCTATATGCTACTGGGGATTGTTAACTAGTAGATAACTAATTTGACATATTTGGTGTTTTTAATTTCTTTCACTAATTGACAGAGAGCTACTGGAATCATCAGGGAAGTTGCAATTGTTAGACAAAATGATGGTGAAGCTTAAAGAGCAAGGGCATAGAGTCCTCATATATTCACAATTTCAGCACATGCTGGACTTGCTTGAGGATTACTGTTCTTACAAGGTATCCATGTGAGGTTATTTTGTCTGTCTATGCTATTATGCTTCTGATTTGTGGAAAGTAGCTGTATGATATTCTCTTGTTTTTCATTGTTCTTTTTATCAGAATTGGCAGTATGAAAGGATAGATGGCAAGGTTGGTGGAGCTGAAAGACAAGTACGAATAGATCGGTTTAATGCCAAAAATTCTTCAAGATTTTGTTTTCTTCTTTCTACTAGAGCTGGGGGATTGGGGATAAACCTTGCAACGGCTGACACAGTTATTATATATGATAGGTGAATCTTTACATGCTAGTAATTTTCTTTTTCCTGTAAAATAATACATTACATGAAGATATGTATCGACAACTTTGGCCATGTAAAAGAAGTTTCACTGTTTAAAGGTAATTTATTACTTGCTATTTCAGTTTTTTTTTTGGCCAAAAGAAGAATTTTATTAAGAGAAGAAAGATGTAAAGAGGGTTAGGTACCCTCCCAAGAAATAAAATATACAGAACAAGATAGCAAAAATGAAAGAAAGGGGAAGTCAAACGTGCAACAGTGCTGTCCAGTCCCTCTGCATATCCAAAAGAGACATACTGTTGAAAAATCTGTGAGCTGATCATCACAAAGAAGCTGCATACAAAATCCTTGTCCATTGGTCATCTAGAGATAATGGGACATCTCTGAATGGATTCAGAAAGTATGGCAGGAACTTGGATTAGAGAAACCTTGTCTGGTATCTGACTCTGCAAGGGGAACAATCAGTAACTTTCTGATTAGCCATGTAAAGTTGGGTGGTGCAAATTTTCACTTGGAATATTACAAATGATTTTGGAAAATGTTATCAGATGAGTTTTTGGAGACTAGTAAAAAGATTTCCAGGAAAGAAGCATGAAGTTTTCGTAGGAGAATTTTTTTTTCCTGCTACCAATTTTTCATTTGCAGGAGAGAAAACTATTGTAAGTGATAGTTATATACATGGCAGTTTTGCCTTAAAATATGAGTAGCATCCTGTATGATGCATTATTCATTGTCTAGGGATGGTGTGACTGCTATGAATAGGGGTTCATGATTGTTGAAATGCTTGATTAAGTTTTTCCTATCAGGAAATCAAACAGTTAATGCACCACATGTTAGTTTTTCATCTTTATTAAGCAAATATCAGGAATGCTTATATAATGTGTTGATTTGCATCTTTATGATGATGGAAGACAATTATTGTTGTGATATTTGTTGTCTAATGTGATTTAATATATCTATACTTCACTGATCAAATTGTTGATCTATAGTGATTGGAACCCTCATGCTGATCTACAAGCTATGGCTAGGGCTCATCGACTTGGACAAACTAATAAGGCTGGATTTAATTTTTTAATTAATATGTAGTTGTTTATCGTTGTTGATTTTACATGTAATAATGGTTCTGGTTTTGTAGGTGATGATATATAGGCTCGTAACACGAGGAAGCATTGAAGAAAGAATGATGCAAATGACTAAGAAGAAAATGGTTTTAGAACATCTAGTTGTAGGAAGGCTAAAAGCTCAAAATATTAACCAGGTAATTAATTCTTCTTTCAGTATAAAGGCTTATGCTAAGCTGATGCTAACAGTTATCAGTACCATTGGCATAGTTACATTTATGTAAATCAGATTGATAATTTACCTTCATGTCTTCCTACTTCTTTTAAAGAATTAAAATACCGATATTTAATATGACTATTGATGTGGATCTGAATTTTAATGTATATTTTCTTGTATCGTGTCATGTGATATAGATATTGTAGTTTCCATAAGAGCACTTGGAGGAAAGAAAACAAAGAAAGGGGGGGGGGGGGGGCGGGGAGATGGAGGACCAAAAAGAGGTGAAAAAATATTTTTTGTTTGCGTTTTTGTCAGAGAAGAACTTCTATTAAGATTTTGGCCAAAAGAAGAAGTTTTATTAAAATGAGAAGGTACAAGATATGAGGATGAGGCATACTCTTGAAAATATAAATTACAGAGAGTGAAAGAAAGGGGGACATCAACAAAGTAAAACATCCATATTTCCATTCCCTTTGCATATCAGACAAAGCCAGGTGGGAGCAGAGGCTTCTCTTGAAAATGTCTGGCATGATTTATACCAAACTGCTGAAAAATAAAAATCTCATTCTGGAATTGAGCAACCAATTGTTTCAGAAAACCACTTTTCAAAGAGAAACCAAATTGGGTTCTTTCATGGTCCAACATGTTTTTAAGGCTGTCCCTGAGGGTTATTGTCCTTACCCTGCCTGGCTGTCCCTGGAAAAAAAAATTGCGTCAATTGTGAATGTCTTGTGTGTATTGAATGATTCTGGAATATGTATGCCATTTCATTCAAGATACTGGCTTTTAAATGTTGATTAGGGAATTTTAAGTTTTTAATAATCAATCAGACCATATTTAATTGAAAATGTATTTTAGAAGATCTGATGGTAACTATTATTTTAATTTTTCTTAGGAGGAGTTGGATGATATTATAAGGTATGGCTCCAAGGAGTTATTTGCTGATGAGAATGATGATGCACGCAAATCACGCCAAATTCATTACGATGATGCTGCCATAGATAGGTATCATGCACTTATGTTCCTCAAACATGAAATTTAGATATGCATGAGTATTTATATCGTGTACTTTCCTCCTTAATAGATTGCTGGATCGTGAACAAGTTGGTGATCAAGAGGCTACAATGGATGATGAAGAGGATGGATTTCTGAAGGCCTTTAAGGTTGACTCTCATATAATTATGCATATACTTTTTCCATTCAGATTTTTCCTCTCCATTTTGGTTGGTGTTGAGGGGACATGTACTTTACACAGCAATATATTAATAGACATATAAACAGACTCATGCTAATAAATCAAAAGAAAATTGGAAGGGCGTATGGTGGCATGGGAGTTGATTAGTCCTACGAACTAGAATGGACTGTACGTGTGTTCTAATCTAGTTTGGATAACTCTGCTGCCATTTTTGCTATCTTATTGTGAATATTTGTTTTGAATTATTTTTATTTATTGCCAAAGCATTACTATAGTGGTCACAATTGTAGAGCTTCACGGTGAGTATATATCTAGTCCTGCCTTTAAAATTTCAAATAAGCAGCCAGCCATGTCTCACTAGTGGATTTTCTTATTCTGTATTCTCAATCTGGAAAGAAAAAATAAAAATAAAACCAATCACAAGCATTTACTTGACAAAAAACTAGGTTGAATTGGTCCTTGACATGGAATTAGCACCTCTATGACCAAGCGATGGAGTTCAACCCTTGCTGTTCTCCACCCCATATCCTAAACAAAATAAAATTTCAGCACAAGATATGGTGGGCATGTGTTTTATCCACACTATAAGCGAAAGCCCAAAAGTTTTTGTGTGAGGGGGCTTGTTGGAGATATTAATAAAGCTAATTATTGGTCTTCATTTAACAGTTTGAGCTTTTATGATGAAATGATCCGATCCTTGGCTTGCTGATATATTTTTCATCCTACTCTTCTCTTTTTGTGCAAACCCTTCATATCTTAATTTTTTTTTTTTAATTTGATCTACTTGCTAGTAGCCTTAGCGCAATGGTAAGGTTGCCGCTGAGTGACCTAGAGGTCACGAGTTCGAATTGGAAATAGGCTCTCTATAAAAAAATAAGGGTAAGGCTGCGTACATCTACCATTCTCAAACCCTACCTAGTGGGAGCTTCGTGCACTGGGCTACCCTTCTACTTGCTAGTAGCCCTGTATGATACCATGCCTTTCTTGTCATGCTACCATGACATTTTCCTTTGATATTTTTTTGGTCTATGTATCTAGTTAAAACCTTTAATTCATCATCATTCAAAGTTATCAAATTGTAATACACATTGCTAATTGGAAGGCTTATTTTTGAATAGTGAATCGTATGCTATTGTAAGGTAGGGTGGCAAATTGAAGAATACTTTATAACATATAATATAAAACATTTTTATACTTACAGCATGAACAAAATACTCAAGATAGTTAAGGTCACTTATGTTTACCGTGAAACAGATGCATGTTTGGACAATTTAGCTAATTCACACTGGGACATGACCCGGGTTACAAGGTTTGGAGAAACCCTCCTAATTGGCTGAAACTTCATCTTTAAAAAAATAGATAATAAATCTAATTCAAGTTTATTAAATCCAACCCTATATATACACAATTAAGATGTATTGATATTGTTGTCTATAAATATCTTTGATATTCATATTCTCACATCATTGTATGACTCATAATTAAAATGTCTCAATATGATTGTTAGATTATAATACTCATTATGTTGATTTTGTGGTAAATAATATTGATTAGCCCTATATTATGTTATCATAACAGTTACAAATTTATATATAATAACTTTAAGAATATAAAAGGAAGATAATCAAAATGGAAAATTTGAGGAGTGCTTTACATATTAAATTTTTTAAAATTAATTTGATCCCTTATATTATAATTATTGATATGTCATAATATTTACATAACCATAAACACAGAAATTTTTGTGTGGAATTATCATTAAAATAATAATTTGTTATATAATTTATAGTTGTATATCTGTTTGTATCTTAAGAAATATTTACACTTTTTATGGTGTTTAGTTTACCCCCATGATTTTGCCCAAAATCAGTTTGTTCCCATGCAGTTTAAAGTGTGCCGTTGAATCAAACTGTGGTTTGTCTAGTTATCACTTAACAACCTTGTGGGCTTTTTTTTTTTTTTGGTTTTAATTTTAAAAAAATAATCACATGAATGTTAAGACGATGAACGCTTTGATTGTTGGAAGTATGTTTTACTTACACCTTGAATTCTTTCCATTGTTGGGATTACAACGACATTGAGAAATTGAAATTGTCAGCTTAGTTTTAGTAGTAGCCTTAAAACACTATGAAATTGCTCAAGGTACAAGTAAAATAGGTTTTAAACTAAGAAACTGTTTATCATTTTTGCAGTGACGTGATTATTTTAGTTAAGATTTAGATGAAACATACCACAAGGTGGTTAAGAGATAACAAACCATAAGGGGTTAAGTGACACACTTTGAACCACAAGGGGACAAACTGATTTTGGGCAAAACTAAAAGGGGGCAAACTGTTGCTAACTGCAAATTACCCTTTTTAATATTCAACCTAATTATGTATAGACTGTATCTGCACCAACTATGCTTAGAAATTGCAGAGGCAAGACACACCACGCACAGCTTCAAGGCATAGGCAAATATCCCTACTTTTTTTTTTTTCATGAGATGAGTTAAAAGGATAGTTTTCTTTACTCTGAATGACTCTTTGTTTGCTTCTGAGTGTTCTTATCTTTTGTTTTTTTTGGGGGGGGGTGGGGGGCTGAAATTTGGGGTTTTACAGTCAGGTTGTGAAGGAATTGACTGCTCAACCTGATGAAAATTATATATATATATATATATATATACATATATTTTGGGGTCATCCATATAGTTTTGAATCACTCAGATCTATGCAATTCAACCATTAATTTAAGTGGTTTATCCTATGATGTGTATTGCTGGGGCTTCTTCTTGTTGGAATCATATGATTGGATTCGTGAATTGTATGATTTTGATAACACTGAACGCTGATCATTATTATAATTTTCTGTGTGTCAGGAGATTCTATTATTTCAATTATAATGCTCCATAATGCCAATCTGTGGACTGGATTTACGTTTTAATTACTGTACTTGCTGTTATCAATGCGTTGCCTTCTTATGCTTTTGTTTCTTGCTTTCTTGGAGACCTTACTTTGAATTTTACTCTCACATAATTTGTTCTGTTTCATGGTTTTGAAATTTCTTGTTTAATCTTTGCAGTGTTATAAGTGCAACTTGTTAGTACTGAAATGGGACACAATCTGGAATTGTTGTTGGAAGTTAGCCATTTTTTAATGAAAATTTTGCAATTTAATTCTATTATTAAAGGACAGTCTCTCTGCTCCTTAGCTTCCCTTTTTTATTTTTAATGTGTAAGTAATTTTTTTGTGGCTATTTGGTTTCTTTGATGAGAGCTGGTTATGTCCAGCTGGTTTTAGGGCTTTTCTGGCTATCAAGGTTAGGGGGTTTTAGGAGGCAGAAGGAGCATAAAGGTCTCTGGAATTGTGCAGTTTTTGCTGGTTTGTGGTGTCTTTGGTTAGCACAGGATGCTAGAGTGTTCAGTCAGCAATTCCTTCCACCACTTTTTTGGGAGAGGATTATCTTCATGTCCTCTTTGTGGGTCTTAAAAGGGCTTTTTTAGGGGGGTTTCCCTTGTGGGTCTTAAAAGCGATTGGAGGGCTCTTCTGAGTTAGAGCCTGGGCTGTTTTCTTTTGTATTAGCTTTTGTTTAGAGAGTATTCCTTGTCCTCTGATTTGTAATTTTTGGTTGTATTCTCTCTTCTCATCAATAAATTCTTCTTTCATCTTCGAAAAAAAAAAAAATTTCTTGTGGCTTAGAAGGCTGGAAATACTTAGTCATAATAAATACAGCGACTTGAACAAAGGAGGATCTGAATTATTGGCAACTTATGGATCTATTATTGTAACTGCAAAATGAACTCTTACATCCAACATTGGTGATTGTTTTCTTGAAACTTGATTCGTGTCAAGTCCAGGAGTACAAATTTTCCTGATGGTACTACATTGTACTTTAGGATCTAGGAGAAAGCTATGTGAGTGGGCGTTGCCTTAGAATTCTTGTTGATGGAGCAAGTTTAATCTTGATGAAATTTCCCCTTCTATTTATCAATATCAATTTTCCCTCTTAACACAGAATCTCTTTATTGTCATTGTTTTTGAGTTTCCTTTTGTTCTCATTGTTTTTCATCGACTAAACAAATGATATATGTTCTAGGTGGCAAATTTTGAATATATTGACGAAGTTGAGGCTGCAGCAGTGGAGGCGGCAAAAAAGAGAGCTATGGAGAATGAATCTGCTGTGGCAAGTACAGAAAGAGCAAAATACTGGGAGGAGTTGTTAGGAGACCGATATGAAGTGCATAAAGTTCAAGAGTTGAATGCCTTAGGCAAAGGGAAGCGGAGCCGTCAGAAGCAGGTATATACTTGTATTTAATACAACACACTTTAATTAATTTACAAAGAATGGCTGTTAGTTATTGTTGTCTACAATGAGTTTGTGTAAAAGTAGTATCTGTAATTTCCCAACTTTTCAGATGGTTTCTGTCGAGGAGGATGATCTTGCTGGTCTGGAAGATGTAAGCTCTGATGGTGATGACAATTTTGAAGCAGAGCTTACTGATGGTGATTCAAATTCAACTGGAACTATTTCTAGAAGGCCTTACAAAAAGAGAGCCCGTGGTATATTGAATATTGAATTTTTTTCTTGTAATGATAATGGACTTGGCTTATCAGGTCTTGACTGTGGTGTTATCTTTCTCCTAAATTCTTTAGCAGCAGATAGCACAGAGCCGCATCCTCTGATGGAAGGTGAAGGAAAATCATTTCGAGTGCTTGGTTTTAATCAGAATCAGAGAGCTGCATTTGTGCAAATTCTGATGAGGTTATATTCTATTTGCTGGTTTATGATTACTTCTGATCTCTTACTTTATGGATATGTATTAAAGAAGGGGCTTTGGCATGCCAATTTCTGCAGTTAATCTCACTTTCAGAGTCTATTACAGGTTTGGGATGGGTGATTATGATTGGAAGGAGTTTACTTCCCGAATGAAACAGAAGACTTATGAAGAAATCAAAGAGTATTAATATGACCTTTTCTTTGATTTGTTACCATATTTGGGATTCACTTAATAAATTAGTTTTTATATGAATTTGTACCAATATTTTTGTTGTTTCTAAATAGAAGCTTTTTATTTTAGTTTATATTTTTTTTAAGAGTAGGGAACTAACCTTACAGAGCCTCGTGGATATTGTCCCTGGTAGATGGCTTCTCCTATTAGCTCTGGGGTTTTGTTCTTCTTAAAAGATGGCTTCTTCCATTAGCTTCTAGGAAAATGCGTCTATGTGGGAAGAGTATTACTCTCAATTATAAGGCCTTAGCCCAGAATTTTCCTATTCGATGTGGGACATTACAATTCACCCTCTTTTTTTGGGGCCAACCCATCCTCGGGTTGCACACTTGGTTAGGTCGGCTCTGATACTAATCACCTTACAAAGCCCCGTGGATATTGTCCTCGGTAGATGGCTTCTCCCGTTAGCTCCTAGGAAAACGCGTTCATGTAAGGAGAGTACTACTCTCACTTATAAAGCTCTAGCCTAGGGCTTTCCTACTCGATGTGGGACATTAGGACATTTGTTCTCATGTATGCTTATCAAAGTACAGAACATAGTAACAATTTGGAGATCTTATTGTTGTGGGCATACTGGCATACTGATCAGAATTTTTTATTTTTTTGGATTTTAATTTAGATAGACCTTGTGTATATGTACATATCCTTGTAGTCTTGTATATGCTTATTCATGAAATGAGATAGTAATGATTACTAGTTTCTATGTGGTTAAACTGCATATGAGGATGTTTTACTATCATTTTCCAGAGCAGTTGTTTTAAATGTTTTGGCCTTCTGAATAAGATATAAATTTGCTTAAAGCTGAAAGTTAAATGATATTATTCCTTTGTGCAAATTCTGCGTGATTAAGGAATAGTAATGATGTTTGTGAGAAGAATAGTATTTTTCTGTTAAGAGTTTACAATGAGTAATGTAACTTCCTTTTTCTTTTGTTTTTGTTAAATCTTATTATATACTTTTTTCTTTTGGTGGGGAGGATATCTGATCCTCTTGGTCTGTAGTTTGTTTCTTTTTTAGTGTATTGTTTAGCAAAAGGATATATATATATATATCTCACTGCATTGGTTGTCTGACTAACATTTTCCTATCTATAAGCACATGTATATGGGCCATGATCTAATATTTATTCTTAAACCTTGAGTGTATGCATGTGTGTGCATACCAATATACTGGTTTGAGAAATACTTTTCGATGTTAATTTAGAATTTCGTTACCTATCTCATGGTTTGTATCTTACTTTCACTCACTTTTTGTGGGTGAATTTGACAAAGTTATTAATTTTCAGTTACGGAATCCTTTTCCTAAATCATATTATTGAAGATATAGCCGATGCCCCTACATTCTCAGGTAATAGATCCTTCTTGCTGCTGTGGTTTTTTGCATTTTAATTTTTTCTATAAGTTTATTGATCTTCCTTTTTTCTTATTAATTTGGCTGTAGATGGCGTTCCAAAAGAAGGACTTAGGATACAAGATGTACTCGTTAGGATTGCAGTTCTGGGCTTGATAAAGGAAAAAGTGAGTTCTTTAAAGAAACTCACTGTATGTTGAACTGTTTGTACTCAGTCTAGTCACTAAAAATAAGTATTTTCAAGCCTCTGGTTTCATTTTATGACAAGCTGTTCATGAATTTGATTAATATTCTATGGCTAGTTTTAGATGGTGTCTGGAGGTATCTCCAACTCTGATGCACTTAGTCGTTCTCCTCTGTTATGCTTTGTCATTTGTTTTTAGAAGTGTTCATGAACTTATATGTTGTCTCCTGAAGAATAGGCTTTAGAGATTTTAAGTACCTTTTTGGACAAAACGCTAAAGGATTAGCATCTGAAAAAGCACCAAATACTGTTGTTTCCAGCTCATCCTATAAGTATTTTTCCCCCCGAAGAAGAAAGCTTTTTCATACTAGAGGCACTTTGGGTTTTGCAAAATAAATAAATAAATAACCATCTAACAGACTCTAAGTTAGCTGTAGCTTTTTAGTTTAATTGTGATTCATTTAGACTCAATGTCTTTTGCATGGCTAGTCACAACCTTTAGATGATTTTGGAAGAAAAGTTGTTAATATTTACTGATGTTTATATGAGAAGGGATTAGGTGTACCTTTTGGAGTATGACATTCAAGCAAGCTATACACAAGTTCAAATATATAATTTACTTACTAGGTCTTTAGACTGGGGAAATGCAGCCTGAAGATGTAGATTCAAAGTATGATCACAGTAGAAATACAAGCAGAAAATTGGTGAATGTTTTTTTTTTTTAAATTGACCATCTACTGTAGAATGGTATCATGAGAGAACTATTCTTCATTTTGACTTAGTTATGTGCTTATGGAAATTTGTGATTCTGTTACTATTCAAAGTATAATCACAGTGAATGCTTTTCTTTGCCCTTTAATATTCATTAACCTGATGAACGTTCTTCATCTTGGGATGTGAAATGACAGGTGAAGTTTGCATTAGAAAATCCTGGGACTCCACTTTTTTCAGATGAAATCTTATTTCGCTATGCAGCTTTGAAGGGTGCAAAGATTTGGAAGGAGGAGCATGATTTAGTGCTGCTGCGTGCTGTGTTGAAGTATGTATACATTTTTTTCTAATAAATAATCTTGTCTAACATTCTATGCATAGGCTGTTGCTTTACTTTATCACCATAATGTGTCCTCTGTACTTCTGTTTTCTTGTACAATAGAACGAAGTGACAAACATTATCATCTGACACCGTAATAGAAAACATTATATTTTTGTAGGCTTGGATACCATATGGTCTTTACAAATATACTTAGGTGGTATTTGTATGTTGATTTTGCTACTGTCTTGACTATATTCTATTAATTGAGACAGGTTAATGTGGATGTTGGTAGTTGGCTCTGTTGTTAACTTTGTGAATTTTTGTTAATATATTGCTTAAACATAATTCTTTTTTATTAAGGCATGGGTATGGAAGGTGGCAAGCTATTGTTGATGATAAGGATCTGAAGATTCAGGAGGTCATCTGTCGGGAGTTGAATCTTCCCTTTATAAATTTACCAGTGCCAGGACAAGTTGGCTCTCAGGTACAAAATGGTGCAAATTTGTCAAATGCAGAAGCACTTGGCAATCAACCTAGGGAAAATGGTGGGAGTAACATGGCAGCTGATGGTGCACTTGGTTCTGGTGATGCTAGGAGCCAAACACACTTGTATCAAGAGTCCTCCATATTATATCATTTTAGAGACATGCAGAGAAGGCAGGTTGAATTTATAAAAAAGAGGGTGCTTCTCTTGGAAAAAGGGATCAATGCCGAGTACCAGAAAGAATGCTTAGTAAGTTTATGTTTCAGGGGCCCTAGAATGTTTTTTTTTCTCAAATTTCTTCTCTTAACATTTAGGATTGAAGTTTGAAGTGTCAGTTGATTGTAGATGTTTAATCTTTTTAAGAAGTTGCCTTGTTAGATACTGTTAATTGAATGAACAACCAAGTGCTTGGATATAACTTTCTAGTGTGTTTGAGATATTAATGTGCCAGAAAAACACTGTTACAGCCCAACAAGTTTTCCTTTTATTTTATTTTTTTTTGGGGGGGGGGGGGGTTTAGGGAGCGGAAGGAGGAATTTACAAGATTGTACAATTATGGTGGATAGGCGATTCAAATAGATCAGGAAAAGAGAGGAACAAAATACAGAAAATGAAAAAGTGCATGAGCTCTTTATGTCTCAGACAAGGAAGCACATCTGAAAAGACCATGGGCAGAAACTTAGGGAAGCGAACTAGACCATACTATCCCAAGTTAGATATGTGGGTAATAAACTTTGCTTGGACTCGGGAATATATTGCATGCTAAATACACCACACAGGCCTGTAGATTCAATGAATCAGTTTTAGGATCGTGAGCAACCTATCTACATACCCAATCTCAGGTTACCTAAAAACCTATTCTTTAGGCATTGATGCTCCCTCTTAAGGCTGGCTAAGGTGTGTAAATAATCTATACAGCATAGTGGTGACTATCAATTGTCATTGTCCCTATTTGGATACTCTATTCTCTTTTATCATATATCATGGTAGGCCACAATTTGATGACGGTATTAGATTTTTGTTATGAACTACTTATAATCATTTTTAAAGGATTTTAGGTCAATATGGATTGTTAAATGCCAGACATTGTTTATTTTCAATTATTGACAGTAATTGGTATTGTGGGTTCATGTTCTTAAATTCTGAATCACAGATATGAATATGATTGGGCATTCATTATATATAGATATTTACTGATAATATAGCTCTGTATGAGGTTTGCTTGACTTGCTTGTGAATTTCTTCCCCATTAACTCTGTTTGCAGGGTGAACTAAAAGTAAATGAGGTAACAAACGATGGACTAAAATGTGAACCCAAGGCAACAAATATACCTAGTTTTAAATCAGGGGAGACATCCGCCCAAATGTTTGATCGACTGCCTAAAGTAGAAGGAATAGGTATGTTTTTTTTTTCTTTTTTTTTTCCTCCCTTCTGTTTTCAGGTGACAGCTGTGTCTCATAGTCAGACAATAGCACTCTCCTAGTTTGCATCATGTAATTCAATGTGTTTATAGGTTGTGTCTTTTCTGCTTTATTATCATTACTGTTATAATTTTGTGGAACATTACCTAGTTTGTTGCTGCTTGAGTACAACAAAAATCTGACAAGAGACGTAATTGTAGTGGTTCCATTTTCTGCTGCTCCAGATGAGATTTCCGTTGCTGCTAGTGATCCAAATCGATTGGAATTGATTCGGCTTTACAATGAGGTAATACATTCTCTTCATGAGCTGCTCTTTCCTTATGAAGGATCATCTCCTGTGTTAAAAATATGGGTGGGAAATTGCTTTATGGCTTATTATATGTAAACTGTTTTTCCCTCTGTGCTGGCAGATGTGCAAAGTTGTGGAGGAAAACACTATGACAAGAGAACCAGCAGAAGTTGACGTGAAGAACTTTCTTGCAATAGAACCAATTTGTGAAGACATCAATAGAATTCTAACACCCTTACAGCAAAGTCATCCTGCTGAAGAAAAGCCATTATTGATTCCGGAGAATAAATCAGAGGCTTCAGCACAAAATAAAGTTGCGGTTTCTCAAGATGACTGCAAACCTGAATCAGTGGGTAATGGGAGAAAAGATCTGGTAATGGGGTGTCAACTTACAAAAGAAAACAGCACTGGCCTGGTCGAAGAGAAGGAAATACCAAGTCTTTTAGAAACAAGGGGAGGTGATATAGAAATGGGTGAAGCTAAGAATGATGCTGAGCTGAATGAACAGGCAGAAAAATCTGACCCAGCGGTCATTTTGTTGGATGATTAAAAGCAATACCTAATAGACAACTTTGTCATACCTTAGCGTGATAGTTTAAAGAAATTTTTATCGCCAGTCAAGTGTAGGTTAAGAAGAAAAAGGGAACTACAGCTTATGCTGCAGTTATGAAATATTTTGCTTCAGAGTTCAGTGGAAACTGTTCATAAGTCAGTCAGTGGTTAGCTTTTTGAGGCATTGAACAGCCTTTGATCCATTGTATATACTCACTACATTGTGTTCACTGTTCCATGTAGATTCTGAAGCACTTCGGCCTTAACAGCTATGAGAGGCCTGAGTATTGATGAAACTTCACTAGAGACGTTGGGAAGAAGCCCTAATATGAAAATATTTTTGTTCACTGAATAGTATTATATTGGGCGTGTACGCATCCATAAATTAAATGGAATAATATTATATGATGGCTTGCACGTGTTTGAGGAGTTTTAACGTGAATTGGGTTTTTATCCTTTTGTTGATTTCAGGGGTTGTATTTTTTTCGTTTAGTCTCCAATGGGGTTACTATTTTTCTTCCTTTGTTTTTGTTGTGGTTTTGTAGATTTTTTGGGTTTTTGACCCCTCTTCCCCCTCCCCCTCCACCACCCCCCTCCCTCCAAAGAAGGGAAAAATAAGAAATAAAAAAGAGAATTCTCGGAGAATGAGGGTAAACGGAAAGTCAATTTGAGCTTCGATTATTTCAACTTTTTTTAACCGAAGACACCTGCCGCGTATGTGTTCCAATTTAGATGGTCTATGAGCGTTCAATTTCCATATTAGGCCACGCTCTAATGCCTTCTCCTGTTCAGGTTGAAATTTGGTGTCACAACGTCTATCAGAACTTTCGTGGCTCCTGGTGGATGCTAAGGTCAAGTGCCCTATCGCATCAGATCGTGGGATCAAATTTGTATGTGTGGCAGGGGCGGTGCTTGACGTTGGATTTTATTAAAATAAATGCTTCATACTCTTTTCTGTCCACATTTTCCTTTGATCAAAGTTGATGTTGTACTCGGTTACTGACCATCGACATCAGCTTCAATCATTAAGATTAATATTTAATAGTTCTTAATGATGGAAATTGTGTACTAATTGAGATTGTCTTTAATTTTTCGTTTAATTGGTTACAGTTATTATCACTGCTGGATAACAAGTTCTAACAATTGAGTTTGGATATTATTTGCTCTCCAATTTACATAGTTGTGCATATGACGAATTTTATTGTCTAACCATTCTTGTGCATTGCACGTGTAGAATTTTTGTATTATTTGTCCCTTTAATTTATCGGTCTTATTTATTGTTTATATTCGTAAACTTTTCATAAAATTATTGTATTATTTAATATATAAATTTGTAAAAATAATCATATTACTTGGCTATCCGTGGAAAGCACAGGTTTGATCTTTGCCTATGCTCATCTGATTTATAACAAAAATAAAAATTGATGTTGCATCAGACTTTAAAACTATTTTGGTTGAAATAAAATACGTAGAAAATGTAGAGGAAAACAACCCAAGGGCTGTGTATGAGGGTGCCGAGGATGAACTAGTATGAATTACTCAGAAACGTCAGTGTCCAATTTTCTGCTATTGACGGCATCAAGCTCTAATCTCCACCAAATTGGTATCCTTGAGATAAGATAATTGGGTAATGATTTCACTATCATAAGTAATACAATTTAAAATTCCTATAATGGTTTTATCTCTTTGAGGTTAACCTGAAGAAGGAATTAAAAAATCTAATCCCAGCTGATTCGGCGAGCATTACTTACTTACGAGTCATAACTAGACCTGCATGCGGAAGGGTGCTCAGGTCTTTCTGGTGGCCCCTTTTCTCATTCACTCCACATTCGTGAATTGCCTAACTATGCATAGCTACAGTCTTACGTGGTAGCGAAATAGAGTCAACCGAGCTACACGATATACGATGTTAACACAGTCGGCATGATTTTTGCGCCTTTCAAAGTTGTAAGCGTCAAAATTTTTTGACCCCAAAATTTCCTTGTGTCTTTTAATACACACAAATGGACAAGGGAAGAGAGCTGACATGAGATTGGTGGTTGGTGGTCACTAAACGGAATCTCTTTAATTTTCGTTGAATCTATTCAAACCACAAGACGTTTCGTCTTCTCCCTTATTTTATTGTTTTATTCCTACATCCCCTTTTTCTCTCCACTGATGGAATGATAAAACTATTAAATAGTACTACTTCATGCTCATGCGTGGACTATCCTTCACATCACGCGTAAATCAGATTGAACTGCGCATAGAATAAAGTTTTTTTTATACGTATATATAAATGGGATTTGATGATAATTGAGAAAGATGATATATATACATATATAGATTCACATGCATACGTATGTTGCATGCATGATGTACAAGAGATTTGATATATGTAACTCCCTACAAAAGATAAAGAGAATAGGTTCCTAGTATTCAATTCGAGCATATCTTTTTTGGTTAAATAAGATTTAAGAATAAGGATAGTCGTTTTGAAAAAACATAGGAATGAAAACTTTCTCCGCTAGCGGGGCATCTTCGTGAAATACTTACACATAGCTTACGAGAGCCACCAATTAATTAAATTGAGAATGATAGAATAGAATCGGTTTTGGCTTAAAGCCGTACGTTTTGATTCGACGAAACTCAGTGGATAATTAATAATTCACTTGTCATGTTATGAATGAGTATGACTAGCAACTTAAGAGAGTATGATGACCCCACCTCCCAGTTTGTCATTCTTTAATTTTGCCATCAATTTGGTTTCCTCATTTTTCTTTCCTCTAGCGACTAAACATCAGTTGGCTTTCACTTAGCAAACGGCTAGAGGAGGGAAATTGAAATGGGTTATGTATGCATTTAAAATCATATTTATACGTAACCATGGAATTTTGCTGCTGTCTCTCATCAATATGACAAAAACTTGCATGAATCACTTCCTTGTATTTACTTTTCACATAGACGTGCCTGCTAACTTGTCAATTTTGAATTGATGCAAATCAATGGCTGTATATATACGTACATACCAAAAGCTGCAAGCATTACAGGTAGTGTAAAAGGAATACATTCCCTTGAGACACGAGAGTAGGGGTTCAAAAATAATGGCTATATAGTAGTAACTAGAAGCTGCAGGCACTGCCAAAAGGAGGGTTGGCGTTTCAGACATAAACAATATAGAAACTGGAAAGCCAGGAAAAGGGTGGGGATGGGGGAGAAGAAGAAAGTAAAAAGCTAGAAACCTGAAAATGAGGCCAATGCCGGTAAAGTTAGGGACAAGAAGAGACAAGATTGGGCTTCAAATGCACGCATGCTTTTCCCACACCAACTTCCTTTTCTTATCTCAAACACGCCAACCTGTCCTTCCAACAAGCTTCATCCCCACATCTCTTTTCTTCCTTTCTTTCAATTAACACTTCTTTTCATTCTCAAAGCTAACAAACAAAATTAAAGCTTATACCTTTGTTGTTATTGTTTTCTTTTGAGCTTTATTAAGGTTGGTGTACACATTACAGAGTCTCACTAATTTTGCAACGACCAAACAAAAGCAAACTAAGCAAGTATTTGGGCGCCTGTTTTCCATGTTTCCCGAAAATAACCAACTTTCTCCCACATATAATAACGCATGAATTATACTCGGCAATTACTACGTTGTGTTGGGATAATTCTTGATGATTAAAACTCCTAAATTGGGCGACTTCGATCATACATATCATAGTATCATATACATATGCTTGATTTTCTTGCATCCTAAATGATCATGTCTCTTTGGAAATAATATCAAGATAAAACAAGTTATAGTACACATATTAAGCCATGTAAGTTGTAAGACAACATTAATGTACTTAAATGATTTTTATCATTTGAAAATTAGCATTTATATTTATATTTTATTTAAGAGAGAATTCAAAATAAATTTGACAAGTAAATTTACAATATCCATACATTTAACTCGTGTAACATGACATCTCCTGTAAAGTACGAGAAAAGCTCTGAATGGTACATTTTTCCAGTCAATAATTAGACGGGACATATAGTTAATTAAGAGGCAACAGTTTCTATGGTTTTAAGCTCTAGTTTATTATATATAAATTTTAACCCCAACAAATTACAAATGTTTGAGCAAATTAAAACCATGGCTGAATAAATATTATTGGATGCCCAAGAAGGCCCCACTGTGTCGATAATTTTCGTTTGGAGGTGATAATTTCATGATAGAGAGGGTAGTAGGTCGTTTCCTCTATCTCCGAGTGCGAGCCAGATAATATAGCCGGCGACTTAACGGAAACTCCTTTTGCTCCCAGCGTACAGTGCCATGCAGAATATATATTTTGCCATAAAGAAGATGCATTACTGAACATTCTTCAACTTGTTATATAAACCCCCTTCATCAACAACTTCACCATGTATAATGCTTGCCTCCTACAAGCCAATATTTAGCTAATAATATTCTCTTCCCTCTCTCTTTTATGTACCAAGCCTCAAATTGCCCTTGACCCATATCTATCTCAGTACTGATCTGATCAGAAATTAAGCCAAATTCAACCATGACGACTACAAGACATGGAAATCATGTTAGCCCTAGCAGTAGTGCTATAGTTTCAATTTCAAGGGTTGTGCCTGTGTATCCCAAGCATGTGCAGGCTGGGAGGGTTTTGAACCTCTCCAATTTAGATAGGCAGTGTCCTACTCTTATGTTCCTGGTGTTTTTTTATAACCCATCTCAGACATTCGAAGATTTGACCCTTAGTTCAGTTTTCAGCAGCTTGAAATCAGGGTTGGAAGAGACCCTAAGCGTGTGGTACCCGGCTGCAGGTAGACTGAGGGCGAACCAAAGCGAAGGGAAGCTGAACCTGTGGTGCAACAACGAGGGTGCAATTATAGTGGAGGCACATACCCCTCTTAGAGTCTCACAACTTGGGGACTTATCTCAGTACAATGAATTCTTTGAGAAGCTGGTTTATAGGCCACCTTTTCATGCCAATTTCTCAAACATGCCTCTGGTTGTTGCTCAGGTGAGATACATATATACGTACTACAACCTGCTATCTGTGTATATATATATATATATATATATACATATCTGAAAGCTTTACATGGTTAGAGAAGTGTTGAATACGAAGATCCGAAATATAAGATGTAGATCTCTAACGTCCCTGTGAATAACTCTTTTCCACAGAAGTGATTTATCAAATATTTAGAGGGAGAATGTTTGTACTATATAAAAATGGAAGAAACTAGGGTTTTATCCATGTGATCATTGAATACATATATATGCACAAGATTCGGGGACATGTTTCCTTCACAATGGACAAGAAGGATGATCGCAAGTTCTTCCTGGTTTCTCTAATTTAATGGTCATTTATAAATGCGTATATTTTTCTGTTGCTTATGGTCTTTGGTACAGTTTCTTTACCTGAAAATGGGGGCAAAGAACCCGTCCCTTTTATGTTATCTTCAATTACTATTTTTTTTGAAATATAAAAAAGAGTGATTTTGGTTATGTATATACCATACAGGTGACAAAATTTGGATGTGGAGGGTATTCAATTGGGATTGGGACAAGCCACTCGCTATTCGACGGACCAGCAACTTACGAATTCCTGTGTGCATGGGCTTCTAATTCTGAAACTGTGAAAGGAATTAGGAGGTGTGGTGGTGAGGTGGCAAAGCCAGTGCATGAGAGAGGGATACTGCTAAGTGGAAATCTTCAAGCCCCAAAAGGGACTATATCTATGAGTATGCCTTCAAACTCGAGAAGCTTAAATCAGCAGACAAAGGCCGTGGCAATAGATCATCTATATCAGCTGATAATGCAAGCAGCTTTTGAACAGAAAGGCTTTCACCCGCACATTGGAGGCTCCGAACAAAACAACTGTGTGCTTATGACCTATCACGTAAGCGGTGCACTCATGGATTACTTGAAGAGGAAATACTTCTTTATGAGCACAGATCATTCCCATCCATTTTCAACCTTCGAGGTTCTTGCATCTCACCTTTGGAAGGTAACTTTATTTCTCACTTGCTCTTGATCATGAGCACTAGGTTTGTTTTGAGTGGCAATTGATATTGCTAATTCGGCTAAAAAATAAGATTTAAATAAAATTCTTAGTTATTTGTTATTAAATTCTCCAATAAAGATTGACTACGTATAATAAATTTTTCAATAGATGTTATTATATCTTGAGCTATAAAAAATATCAATACCTAATATCTAAGTTTTGTCTAATACAAAAGTAAGAACAAGTAGAAAACAAATATAAATAAACGTAACAAATTAGTAAACTTGATTTCCCAAGTTTTAAAACAACAAGCTGGCAAATATTTAAGGTATTTTTTCCTCATAATGTGGCCAGTGAATATTTGTTTCACTATGCAATAGGCAAGGACCAAAGCATTGGGAGTGAGGAAGGAAAAGAAGGTATGCTTGCAGTTCGCAGTGGATACGAGGAACAAGATGATGCCCCCATTACCTAAAGGTTTCAGCGGGAACGCTTTTGTTCTCGCCTCTGTTATGATGTCTGTTAGAGAAGTGGAAGAGGCAAGCTATGAAGAGATCGTTGAGAAAATAAGAGAAGCCAAGAACAGAGTGAACCACGCCTATGTGAAAGCCTACGTGGAGGCATTGGAATTAGGAGCACAGGGAAGCCTCCCTCCTTTAAAGGAGCTAACCTTGGTTTCTGATTGGACAAGGATGCCATTCCATAATGTTGGCTTCTTTCATGGAAAAGCAGCCTATGCTTCTCCTCTGGCCTCTCCAATTCCACAGGTTGCTTATTTCATGATCAATCCTTCTGATAACGGGGGGGTTGATGTCAGAATTGGCTTAGATCCACAAACCATAACTGCATTTACCGACTACTTCTTATCCAAAGGCCAATAGATGCTAATGGCCGTGGTATTAAGACGTTGTCCCATGGAAAGGTAAAAGGAGGAGTAAATTATACCTTGAAAGACTATTATTTTCAGTTTGATTCTTCAAAGTGTAAGCGTCTTAATTTCCTCTCCCAATGAATTTAATCTCTCTATTTATTAAACTAATGTAAATTTATCTGACCTAGTGACTTAGCCTAACAGAATGTTTATATAACTTATGTGGCAAGTGACTATGCTTAGTGTTCAGAAAAGCAGAAACTCCATAAATTTGGCGACTATTAGTGCTCCACTTTTAGCTTTTCTGAACACTAAATATGGCAATTTCATCAGTATAATAGCCACATAAGTATTTTGTTGAGCTAAGTTAAATTCACATCAACTTAACAAATAGAGAGATTAAATAGATTACAACAAAATTATGGGGAACAACATGAAGTTACACTTTGAAGGACAAAATTGAAAATTTTATAATATTTCATGGGCCAAAAACTATAATTTGCTCTAAAAGGAAAGTGTTAGGACATAAAATATTATTTTAATTTTGTCATACAGGGTTTGCTCGAAAAAGCTGTCTCCAGGAGCGGAGAAGTTCAGTAAGCGACTGCATAAGAACGAGTTAATTAATTAATGTAATAATAAAAGAAATACATTTTTGTAGGCCTAAACATTCGCATTCTTAATTGGGGAATCCCATGTTAAGTGTCAGCATAATCATCTTCATTTTGAAACAATTCGACATATTTGCTAGCAAAGCATGTCTACGCAAACGACATAATTAACTCCATAATGCATTGTGAGGCCCATGGACAAGACGACAAAGCAATTCCATAAAATAAGAGAAAGCCCTTACAGGTCAGGAAGTAATCTAGAGAGGCTACAGCCTACAGAAAACTAGGACTCCAAGAGAATACATTTCAGACTACAAAATTCTTCAACAAATATGATGCTTATATATAGTGCCAAAATGCTGTCAAATAGATGTCCCAGTGGTGTAATTCTGGCATATGAAGTCTCCACCCAATAATTTCACCCTGTCTTGATCCTGCATCAGATGATAATGTCATTAGGAGAACAAGCAGATGCTAAGACAACACTATATAATACAAGTTATTTTACAAATTCAATATAGAAATTTAAGCCAGAGGCAACCTCTTTTGGTAATGTGTGAAATTCAGAAAGGCCAAAAAGAATCACTTTACTAAATTGATAAATACTGAGATCTGCATATCGTTCATTTGGCCAGCAGATCTACCACAATGGAGATCAATGAAATATATGGCTCATATAAAGTTTTACAAATATATGGCTCATATAAAGTTTTACATGCAAAAAACACGGAATAATAGAAACCAGATAGAACGCACAATCACAGCTCAAGTGAGGCATCATTTGCAACTAAAGACTAAATAACCAATTCAAGTCATTGACAAATGAAGCCCCTTCTTCCGTAGCATATAAAACAGCTGTGATGTTGCTGATATCAGTAAATCTCCCATTTAAAGTCGATCCATTGTATCAACTCAAAAGAGAATGACGTACAACAACAGTATGGAAGGCCAGCAAGTGAGAATGATGGTAGAGAAGAAAGGGAAACTGATAGATTTCTATGTGGCTAAGACGAGTGAACGCAATAGCGTTATTCCATAGTGAAACTGTATTATATTGGACATATTTTAAAGATAATATCCACCTAATTCAAAAGATTTTCAAATTTTGCAACTGTATCTACACAGTAATCAGAAGTTACAGATAGATGCATCCATAAGTAACAATCAGATCTTAAAATGGTTAAGCCATTAGGCATGTGAGGACTGATTGAAGTTGATAGATTGAAAAGAAAAATCGTGCAGAAACATCTTTGGGGAGACCCTCATAACATTGCTTAAAAGTTATTACCTGTTTCATCATTGCACTGACCAAGTCTTCCAATGAACCAAGATTGTTAGGGATGCGACTCTGTTGTGCCTTCTGCTGGTCTATGATATACCCCTGATCTTGTTTCCATGAGATCTCTTCAACTAATTTTGTGACCCCATCATGTTTCTTTTGTATGGGATCACCACAATTAAAGTCCAAGTTTCTGTAGAAGGCTGAGTTTGTTGGAGTATGGCTTGCTGGTCCACTAACACCATTTACAGGAATATTAGAGTTCACTGAGCTACAAATAACATTTGAATGGTAAGTAGCATCCAGATTTCGGTCATCCCACCCTTGAATTGGCCCATTACTGCTTATGTGCCCAGGTCTTTTAGTAAAAATGGCTCCTTGGGAGTGCGCATCCGCCATTAAATCATGGGATTGACTGTACAGTGAAGTGATGGATGAAGCACCACTCGGATTCCCTACATGTAAGTGTGTAGAAGTCAAGTTATCTGTAGGAGGTACAGCAATTTGTCCAGAACATCCAATTGGTGGGTAAGAATTTGGCTGGATTCCAGATGACTGCACAGCGTTGGACCAATTATCATTACACCTACCGTCATCCAGCAAAGACACAGAAAATTCTGAAGGTTGAGAGTCCACTGAAGATAGATTCTCATATGCTCTGCCCCCTTGTGTGTTTTGGGGATGTGCTACTACCATCAAGGTGTTGTTTCTTACACTCGGAAGTGTAGTGAGTGAGCAACTAGTGGTTACTCTTTGTGCTGGATCAGGTGGTTCACTTGAGATGGGTAACATTGTTTTATCCTCAATAGCATTGGTCAGGTCTTGAGCAGAACTAACGCCATTATGCTTATGGTGCTGTAATTGATCAGGCCCTGTAGACCCTATCATTCCCTGAACTGCACTACCATTTTGGTTGCCATGAACAATGGCTGACTGGAACTTGAGTGGATCATTCATGGAATTGTTTAAATTTTGTGCATGACCAAACTGAAAATTTCTTGAAGGGAACCCATGCACACCCAGACCAGCAGGAGTGTTCAATCTACCAATCACCCCACTAGGTGGGAAGGATCTTAAAACATTGTTCTGAAACTGTCCACAGCCACTCAATGTTTGCAAATGTCTGAGCCCACTCAGGGAACCCATTCTCAAATAGGATTGATCTGCAGTACCTAGGGCTGCCACCATATTAGCCTGTTGGTTTGCCACACAGCTAATTCTTTTCAGATAAAGCCTATATTTCTGCAGCCATCAGAAAATCCAGTAAGGCTTCCCTGAAAGAGAAGGTTTAGGTCATATTGAACTAAAGCAGGAAGGTTTAGAAAAATGCCTGGAGATGGCTTGCCACATTCTCCCTAGTAAGCTTTTCAACATTCATCAAATCAAGAATCTTTTTAGGTACAGCCTCTGCCACCAAAACAACATTATTATAAGGCTCAAACCTGTATTTGGAAATGGATAATTCTATGCCACTTTAAGCGATTCAGGATCCAGAACATGACATGATATTTAACCCCCTGGGGCACTTAGGATTAGGAAGAAAAATCAATAAAGTCTACATTGTAATAATAATAATAATAATAATAATAATAATTTTGAATAAAATTATCATACCATATGATATTCTGAAAATCAGATTGCCAAAATATACCCAGACTATTCATAGAAAGAACGTTAAAGAAATTAAGAGAAAATGAGTCTTGATAAAGCTCTTGCAGGAATTAATTAAAATTATAGTTACAGTTGTTTCAATTGCAGATAAAGGGCGAAGAGAAGAACATACTGTCAATGCCTAACTGATTAACAGCAGCAACAAACTTGCGGTGCAGCTCCACCGTCCAAACAACCCGAGGCTTCTTCTGGCTTGATGGATCTTCATCATGGTCCTCATCTTCTTCTTCATCCTGGTCCTTCCTTTTCTTGGTCATCTTTTGATCTGTATTGCTTGTTCCTGCTGACGCTAGTCCATTGCCACTACCAGAATGAGGCTTGTCTTGGTTGCTGGGGTTGTTCTGCTCCTTTGAGTCAAACTTCTTCCTCCTGATTACATGCTGCCAAATGTTCTTTAGCTCCTCTATTCGAACAGGTTTCAACAGATAATCACATGCTCCATGAGTAATTCCCTTCATCACCAGCTTTGTGTCACCATATGCTGACAACACTGAAATCAAACATTTTATAACATATTAGCATAAAATAAGTCCTCAAGTAAGCAATCTTAAATCAGTCTACTGCACACATCAAAGTTTCATATTTGACAAAGTCAAATCAGATCTGAAACTTCTTTTTTTTTTTGTCCCAATCGGAAAGACAAACAGGTCCTTTTTTGCTCTAAAATTCCCAATTCTCAACTATGTAAATTCATTAAAAATCTATAATTAGAAGGGGGGAAAAAAAAGAAAGAGATGAACTGACAAAGATTGTGTGCTTACTTATGACAGGTAAGTCCATCTCAAGTCCTACAAGCTCAAGAAGCTTAAATCCATCCATGTCTGGCATATGAACATCACTGATAACCAGGTCAAACTTGTCTTTGTTTTCTCTCAACAACTTCAATGCTGTTATTGCCTGACTAGTTGTCGTCACTGCAAAATCATGACCAAAATAAATATCATTCCAAAACAGTACGTTCCCAAATTTCAGATATATACAGAACACAAAACAATTGTCCAATGTTCTATAGATGAAAACTCCAATCGGTAAAACAACCACAAACCATCCCGTTGGTCATAGAGTTGGATCCTGCATCCGATTCAGATGGGATTTTATCGATGAAACTCAAGCAAGAACAGAGTCACGAAAGGGAGGGAGAAATAATCAAAGTCAGGGACAGTGAGGTTGAAGGTGGAGAGACAGAGATTGAAATAGGAAATGGTGAACTGTGAAGTGCAACCTGTCAGTAAACTAAATTATGTTGCTTACAAGAAAAAACCTACAATTGAAGCCAACAATAAGATTAGATCTTATATTGGCTAAAATCTCCCGCATGCAATTAATATAAGTCCTTCCGGTTCGAATATTACATAGCCAAACGAACAAACAGATTCAACATAGAAACACCAGCTGAAACTCAAAATCTATATAATAAAGCACATATGAAGACCCAAACCCACAATCTTGCAAAAGACAAATAGCATAATGAAGGAGAAATCAAAAGCAGAAGCAGCAAACCGTGATATTGGCATCTTCGGAGAAGAGTTTCCAACACGAAGAGGCAAGTTGGGTCATCGTCAACGGCAAGAACACGCATTCCTACAGGAAACTGATCTCTGGGATCATCCATTCTACTCTCCACCGTCATTTTCTCGACACAAGTACTCACAAACTCAATTAGTTGACGATGTAAGAGATTTAAAGCCTTAAAAAGATTTAACTTTCAACTATAATCTCTGTTATATGAGTCCGAAACCAAAAACCATGAAACAGAAGAGATACCGGGAAAAGGATTTGCACAGTCTACCGAATAAATCTTTAACAGAAAGAGGGAGTGATAAAGGGGAATGTGATGGTGTAGAGGAATTAAAAACCATAAATTTGAAAGAAATTTTGCTCTTTTTCTCTGAATGGTCCTGTAACAGTAGTATAAGAAATAGAATCCACAACAATCTATAGACAGTGAAAGCTGATTGAATAATGTAGACTTGGACCGAAATGGACTTTCGTCCTCGTTTTAGATACCAGGAATCCGCCGAAAACTAATGCGTCATAACCACGCGCTTAAAGGAGAAGAAACATTGGACGGTGCTTGGATTTACTGATTAAGGATTCACCAGTATTCCCTATTAAATGAAATTATGGTCACATAAACAATCCCTTTTTCGCAATCTCTATATTGATTGCGCTTCCTAATTCCATATCCAATTTTCAAATTAAGCTTTTAATTCCTTGAAACATAAATTGAAGCTTTTATTTGTTCATGGAGCCTAAAAACCGAACTCCTTGCAGATTTCATATATTGAATTATATTTAAAATTTATCATTCAAAGAGTTTTTGTTTTTTCACTTGGACTAACTCAGATGATAAGAGTAAGGCAAGGATACGAGTAATATCAAAGGTTCAATCATCCAGTCAAAATAAAAAAAATTTTGTACTTCTGCTACACAATCATCCAGTCAAAATGAAAAATTCTGACCACTAACCAAACGAAATAAGGGTCTTTTTGATCATTCAATTCAGGAAGATATATGGCATTTTAATATATCATACATTAATAATCACACTAATTGAAGATCTTAAAATCTCTAATAATTGTATATTGTAAAATGAGTGTATTTTCAAAATTTTAAAACATTGAGAAAGGGGACCACTGCAGAGAAGAGTTCAGAGATGAGAAAGTGTTAAGCGTGCTTGAAGGCTGGAAGCCTGGAACAAACACTCTGTCTCTACAGTGGAGCTACATTATTGAATATGGAAAAACACTGACAAAGGTGCTTCGTTTTTTGCATTCTTCTTTTCTCTATCTGATACCCTATTAGTACCTCTTCACCCTATCCCTCGTGCTTTTCTGCTTTTGGCTTTAGTGAAAAATGTAATCATGCAACTTTAGAAAGAAATTTACTTGTGTTTAAATGGGTTGATAAATTGAGTATAATTTGTTTTGCCTTTTTAACATTACGTTCTAAAATTGAAAAATGCACTCATCTTACTGAAATGAAGAATTAGAACAAAAACTGCGCGCCTACAATATCTGTAAAAAGCAACACACACTAAAGTCATCGTAATGGAGATAGCCACTTCAGGAGAGAGTTGGTAGAAAAGGCAGATAATGACTAATCAATAATGATAACCTGTGAAGGCTAACAAACTTACTCAACAAATCATCTTTTAGTTGAAAGCCCACTGATGTCTGTGGGGTTTCCATCGCACCGCCCCTCAGAAAAAGTTTAAAGGAGAAGCTATAACCAAATCCTAATATAAACTAGCTCTTGCTAATATATTCAGCCCTTCTGCCAATAAACATACAGAAAGTAAAGTAGTGAAGTCATAGTTGAACATCATTACTGAAGATAATGACAATTTTAGTGAGCTGAATGATGAACCAAGATAAGAACCATCTTAAAGTACTGCCTTTTATGGTTTCGTACCAACGATCAAATTGTTAACAGGTTTCCTTTTTATGTAGGATGCTCGATATGCATTTGCACCAATAATAATTTGAAAGAGAGCTGATTCTCAATGGCAAGACATTGTCTTATATTTTTGCTTGTGTTCTAACTGTGGGCTGTGCTAAGGATATGAAGAATATAGTATGTCGAAGTTTAAAAAGAAAAAAAATGAGGACAAAAACATGGATATAAAAGAATGAAGAGAAAGTTACTTCCTTGGAGTTGGATCCTAATATCGCATGTTGGAAGATCTGCACACATAATATATCCAAAGTACAATGACTTAATTTATGATTATCCAAATCCAGAGTACCATCATTAAGCTTCCACTAATTCGTTTTAGAATGGATTTGAATTTTGCATCGTGACCTTTATCTTATTTAATAAGCTTATCTTAAAGACTCGTTATTGGAACAAAATCTAGGGATATCCCTTGCTTTTTGAAGGCACATGGCTTCCTCTTTGCCATCTTATATAAATTGTTCCTTCGGTATTTGCCTACTAGGTATATGGAAAACAGTGCAACTCGTACGTCCAAGTTAGTTGATGTTGTCTACTGAGTAGCATAATATTAAGTTGACCATACAAGTTAAACAGCATTCTCCCATACTTTGTTTCTTTTTCTAGTAAGAAAAACATGTTTATGCTGACTTGATTATAACCCAAAGCATTAAAATCCTTGAGTGCAATGATGGTGTAGTTCGTTTGAGATTTTACAAGTTTATTACAAAAAGAAAAAACTTCATTTTCCTTGGATTACCACAAGTGAAGAGGGAAATTTAAAAAATAATATTTAAAATACTCGAACTTTTTCTGTTTACTGATCATATATATTTCACTCAAATGTAGAGTGAACGTCCACTGATTAGTTCGCTTGAGATTTTACAAGTTTTTTTTCAATAAAAAGAATCAACTTTAACGAAACAATGAGTTGGAGTGGACGACCACAAATTGTAAGTGAATAAAAATATAAGGAAATGATATTTAAAATACTCGAACTTATTTTGTTTATTGATCATACATATTTAATTCGAATGTAGAGTGAACAACCACAGATTATAAGTGAATAAAGAAATATTCAAAATACTTGGACCTTTTTCATAGTGATCATGGATATTTAATTCGAATGAAAAAGGTATGGAATATTTCTAGATATATTAAAGATGAAAAGGAAATAAAGGATTCCAACATATAAAAACTCAAATTATTACTGATGATAGTAGTACGCCAATCTCCAATTATACATCAATGGACTTCTTGTGTATTTGCAAACGAACTAATAATCAAAAACAGGGGGGGCAACCATTGTTTTGATGTTCGACTGCTCATCCGAATCAATTTTTAAAGTCTATATAGTAGGTGCAATTCCAACGCTCTGATTCTGTATCAAGGTTGAAGATCAAATAATTTTGGGCTTATTTTAAATATTCAGCTACCACGTTAGTACCCTCCATGTCCCCATGTACTTGAAGCTGCCACAACAACCAAAAAAATGTCAGCTAAATTCTAAAATCCAGATACATGTACCGTGTAATACTAATAGCTTCTCAGCTTCATTTGCCATGCAACAAATTAATCTGGTATGAGAAGTATTTTTTAAGATATCCATTACAGTTTTATTCTTTTCTTTTTCTTTTTTGGGAAATTTAAATAGAGTAACATATTCCATCACAGAGCCTCTTTGTGTGTAAGAAAAAGTTTGTAATTGTGCTTTATTGTGTTTACCAACCTATCAGAATCAGAAAAAAAGTGAAAAGAAACAAATGCAATTCTTTATATCTTTACTATTAAATTTATTGATTAAAATATAATAAATATATAAATTTTTAATAAAAATATCACAAATATATAATTTAATTTTATAAAATTTTACACTTGTTTACAAAAATTATATATTTGTCAATTGTCAAGTTATTATTAAAAATTTTTATATTTATTATGTTTTAATTAAAAATTTCAATATTAAAGATATAAAGATAAATATTTTTAAAATTAAAAAAAAAAAAAAGAGGTGGAATTTTACCTTCTCTGGAGAGGGCCCAATCCTTGTCCTTGTCAAGGGCCCAAAAGAAGTAGCCGTGCAAGCCCAATGAGCGAGCGAACTGGAGCTTCTTGTGAATGGACCAGACATCATCGTATGAGATCCAAGAAGTCCCGGCGTAAGAGTAATAAGACACACTAAGCCCATCATAAACAACAGTAGCCCTATTCTCCTTATTAAACTCTAAAATTTTATCATAATTCATGGTACCATCAGTATCAGTGGCAGGCCCAACCGCAGGAGCCCCTATCCCATGAACATTCGGATCCTGGAGCTTCCATGTCCGCCCGTACAACGGTAAACCCATGACGAGCTTTGCCGGAGGTACACCGGCCCGGATCCACGACCCGATCCCATAATGGGTGCTTATGTTGCTTTTGGGATCATAGAGAGCCGCGTTCACCCCGGTGAAGTTATCCCAGGCTCCATGATAATCGAAGCACATGGGACTAGCCCAGTCCAAGTATTTGCGGATTGCTTCGGCTGGGTACGACCTTGGTTCATCGCCAATGAGCACTATCGTATTGGCGTAGTACACTGCCGATGTTAAAAGCAGACGTGGCTTGCGTTGAATTCTGGAATCCAAAACCAGAGCTTCGTACCATTCTCGGTACAAGAGAGCGAGGTTGGACATGTCTTGGGGGTTGTCTGGGAACTCCCAATCCAGGTCGAGACCATCGAAGCCGTATTGGCGAGCCACTTGGATTGTGGAATTGATAAAGACTGCGCGGGTTTGGTGGGTGCTAGCCATGGCGGAGAACGCGGAGGAGTTGCTGCTTCCTCCTCCAATGGATAAGAGAGTCTTGACCGGAGGGTTGAGGGGACGGAGGCCGTTGATGAATTTGTAGATCTGAGTTTGGTCAGATTCGGTGACGTTGAGCTTGAAAGAATCTGGTTCTGGCTCGAGGAAGGCATAGTAAATGTGGGAGAAGTAGTTGGTGTTTGTGGAAGAGGGTGAGAACTTACTGCCCGAAGGCCAATACGCAGCTCTAACTGAGGTATATGGTGTTGGGTAAGAAGATGAAGGGCTAGACTCAACGAATGATTGGTACATTATGACCAATAGCAGAAGGGGTATGAAGCTGTGGACGGCCATGGTCGTGGTTCTCGAGTGACGAGAGACGGAGCAATGAGTTTAATATATAGCGAGTTTCATAGAACAAGGGGATAATTATTTATATATGTATTGGCCGTTGTGATTGGAAGCTTGTGTTCAAATTCATCTGAAGAGGCTTTGAACTTAATCATTTTAAAAAGGAGGAAGAAATCAAACAGTAGAAACAAAATTCGAAGGTAACAACTAAAATATAAGTCAAAACGTCTAGAACGAGATAATTGCAGGCCGAGGTCTCCTATATAATTCAATCTGCTATTAAATACAGATAATTATTATGTGCCTGAATTTGCCTTCTCTTCTTCTGTTCGCGAAAGGTTCTCAATTCTCATCTCATTTATGAATTTGGTGATTTTTTTAACCCTCCTTAAAAAAAATTGAAGCAAAGTAAACATTTTGAATGGATAAGAAAGGGATGTATTGTGCACACGAGTTAAATGGTTGCCCGCTAAGAAAGGTCAAACCCACTTGGTGATTGGAATGGCGCACGTTGGGGGATGAAGTTAGGGCAATGGTTGTATTCCATAGATGGAGTTAACTAATGAACAAGAAGTGGAGTGCATAAAATATCTATAAAGATATTTTATTAGAAGGAATCTACGATCAAACAAACGAAAAGAGTCACGTTTTAATTATTGTTTTACTCGTTCTTCTTCCATTATATTATTGGCGTGAGCAAAAGAAAGGAACCATGAGATTTTTTATAGTTGGGTCTTTTTATTAAACTAGCATATGAGGCCGCAGGGGGGCATCCAAAAAGGTGAAAGAAAATTTAAAAACATAAAAATTCTGTCACTTCAATAAATATTTCAAAAATAATAATAAAACAGTGAAAAAAAACTTTCTTTTTATAATAATAGATCTTACAAAGAATTATATTGATGAGTTTTGACACCATATTTTCACTCAGAATTTTAAAATATTAGGATTATGAATTAATCCATTTACATAATCTCACATATTCTATTTTCCACGCTGTAAAACTTTCTTTCACTCTTCGATCAAATAAAAGAAAGCTGCTAGACTTTATCAAGTTGGTTATCTTCTGGAATCTGGAGTTTGGTGCAACGGACACAATTATGTGGCCACAATGGACCGGAACAAGTCAAATCTTATTGGGCTTTGACTTTTTTTTTTTACCCAATCTATTCCAATGTGTTTTGTAACCTTCGTTCAACTTACTGGGCTGACTTGGTGGGCATTACAGCAGCGCTGACTTTGGAGATCAATTCATTCAATTATAGCGACTAATTGCTTCTCGTTGCATATTAGCGTGCATTTGTGCTGTTCAGCACCGTTGCTCTTTGACTGTATTACTTTTTTTTTTTTTAAAAAAAGCCTACTCTAAAGTCAGCGAAAATTTTTGTAAGCATCTTTTCTTTAAATTCTTATACTCTCTTCGGTCTCAAATATAAGTCACCAATACCTACTTTACAGATATTAAAAAAATTGGTTAAAAGTAGTTTAACTAATTAAATTTGTCTCAAAATAATTTTTTTTTTCATATTCGTCCCTAATTAAAGAATCTACCTTTATTCTTAATAAATTATATTAGTTTTAATGATTCTCTATTTAATTGGAGGTACTTAAGAAAAAAGTCATTTAATGATTAAGACAATTTTAAAAAATGACTTATATTTTGGACCAAAACAATTCTTCAATAAGTGACTTATATTTGAGACCGGAGGGAGAGAGTAGTTGACTTTTCAATTTATTACCACATATCATAATACAAAACGTAACTTATCTTTTTAAGTTTGACCAAATGAAATATTATAACAACCTTTCCTTCGTATTTTATAAGAACCTTATTCCGTGTTAGATTTACATGACTGCAAGTAGTTGAGCTCCGAAGATTGTGTGTAATGATTAAATTTGAAACGGGAAAAACTGAACTGTGCTCAAGGAATTAAGAGTTTAAGAAATCGCATTGTTTTATTAAAAATGACTATAATATATTTAAAATAGAAAATAGAGTAAATTACATTAAGATCTTTGAAAATTAACAAAAAAATTTATATAATTATTTATATCTTTATTATCAAGTTATCAAATCAAAATGTATGATTTTTTAATTAAATTATATATTTTTTATATTTTAAGTGAAAAATTATATATTTGAGTCTAATAATAAAAATATAAAAATTGTATCTATGTTTAATACACTAAATTACACCTAGTATTATTTTTATTTTAAAAAGTACATTCAATTCCTCTATAATTTATTTTTTAGTAATGACATTAATTTGTTTACATAATATGTATTTTTTAAAATAAAATTATTTAATCATTATATCAAGAATAAAATCACAATTTTATATCACATAAAAAAAAGTAAATTCTTTGACAAAAATAAATTAAAAGAAAACAAAAGTTTTTATAATATATATCAAAATATTAAAAAAGTTGAATATAATTTTTAGCATGAAAATTATTAAATATAACTTAATTAAAAGTCAAGAAAAATTAACATAATTTATTTTAAATAAATGGCATGAGGACATTTATGGCTTGTAGTTGTAGGCTGGACGCGTATGAAGAACGACTCAGTTGACGCAGATCATGGGCATCACCGCCGACTAACAGGAACCAAAATTTCCGCTTTCCTAATAATTTTATTATTTATGGTAGCACGATGATTGCGACCAATTGAGTAGATGGGAAATAACTCATGAATCATCATCATAACAATGTCGTTTGGGCAAGCGGCTGTAAGTCGTTGTCGTATAGTCAAAATCGTGGACAATAAGCTGTTTATATTAACTCGTCGTGTTATCCCATGAATTAATGTGGTTGGGCTAGAGTGCACATTTGAACCTCTACGCCGCCGCCCTTACTTTTGTGTGTGTTTCTATTGCCCTTGCGCACGCTCCACCTTCTATTTCTTATTTCTGAGCAATCTCCACCCTTTATTTACAACTTGCTTGATAGTCATTTATAGCACAAGTTGCATGTATAAAAGTAATTGAGACCACTTGAAAAATAGACTTTTGGATATGGGAATATGGGAGCTCAGAGATGATGCACTAAAATAAAGAAAAAAGGTTAAAGGGAAGAAAGCAGAATGTATTGATTACTGACAGAAACGACACGGTTTTTTCAAGCTTTATCTAATTATCTATCTATCTATACCATTGATGTTGTGATTTGTCATCATCTGCTTATGTCTGAGGGAGCTTTTGAAAGCCCTTGAGGGTGGCTACAAGAAAAAGAGAAGAGAAGAAAGCATTAAAGTATGTTGATATGCTAAGGATATTTTTGAGGAGGAGGAGATGGATGGGAACTTTGTGTGGAGGGGCTTTCGAATGTGGACTAGTTCTGGACAGACAGAGAGATCTCCAAAAGAGATTTGGTTCTATGGCTTGATTAGACAACTTCAAATGTAATCATACGAATTGTTTGCCCAATGGGATTAGTTCATATTCCATAACTCACTCATGCCACTTTATGGTGGGGCTACGACTTACGACTTCCTAATTAAAGTTGCCTAATCCATGACTTGTGATTTTACTAACAATTATTATTTATAGCAAAAGCCAAAGCCAAAAGATTAGCTTCCAGATTTGATCCTCTTCATTTACATTTTAATAATCATCTTAACTTAATACACAATACCGCTATCATGGGCACTACAAGGACTCCACATCAGCGTCCCCTTTTAATTGTCGGCCATTTGTCCCTCTCCCACTATATGCCACACCAGTTCCATTTTTTCTTCTCCTTCTTTTTTTCTCCCTCCTTTAAATTGATTAACATAATTCTATTGCCTCACGGCCAATTCTAGTATCTTCTGCATACAAATATTGCAACAGAGCTAGATGATAAAACCATATTAAGCAAGAAGGAAACCAAGTTGATCGATTACTTTACAAGTATCAGAATGAGATCGAGGTAGTGATCATAAGCTGTAAATAGATCAGTAACATAAAAACGAGATAGAAATTGGAAAGAAAGGGTATTTGTTTATAATTTCACATGTTAAGTCAATTCAATTCATGATGATTGTTGTATCCAACTGGATCTGGGCTCAAAAAGAAAGTGGAGTGCAAGATACAGAAGTGGCACCTTGTAATCAAGTGTAGGAGGCCAAATGAAAATGGCGAAAGTTGAAACAAAAGCAAGTGACTCCAAAACTAGAGGTGCAAAGGAACAGCCTTACAACAAATGGGGACATGGTACCCCCTGCCTGATGGACTTCAAGTACAGAGGAAAGTTGTTCGGTCTACATGACAATGTTTGGCTTTGTCTCCTACATGATTAGGTTACTTTCAATGCCGCGCGTGATCGCATCACTTGATAATTTTCTTCTGATCTTTCCTATGCCCAAAGGCCAACTTCCGTTCCATTACAGGCAATCATCCCATAATGTGTCCCTGCATGAGACTCAATTTGCCATATTGATTAGGGAAAGCCTCGGAATCATCCAGTTTATGCGGTTTTCTTGATGATGATGATAAGATATAATTGCTTGATAGCTTCACTACATGTTGTATACTAAAAAAGATTCTATGTGGGTCACTATTTGGAAGTTCAATTACAATACAGTTGTAAACAATAAGTGTATACAGCCACCTGGTTGAATAATGGACTTCCAATCAAAGTCAAAAGTACACTAGAAGCCATGTTACTGTTTCTACAAACACAAACTACTTGGGCCTATTCCGTATATAGGAATACGATAAAGCATTAAACTCCTACCCATATGCCTTTTTTTTTTAAATCCATTTTACGGTGTCAAGAATCAGCAAAGTAATATTTGTTAAACTACCAACAAGGGAACGAGAAGGTTAGTACTCCGCCATGGAAAGAGTGAGAAACGAGCCATATCTTTGTGATAACCCCAGCCTACTCTCTGCTGGAGAGGCTCCTCCAAGTCCAAGTACTCCATTGCAGAACCCACAGGCAAAGAAACACCTCTCTGTTGAGGAGGAAGAAGAAGAAGAAAAAGAGGCAAAGATAGATTCCTTGTTGGATCTGAATGTGACCGGTGATGATTCTGCTATTGGGTGCAATCCGGAACTCAATCTCATCACCAGTTTGGATATAGATATGGAAAAATCCAAAACTTCATCAGAAAACCCTGGTAGCTCTGAGGCAGAGCCACGAGTATTCTCTTGCAACTACTGTCAGAGGAAGTTCTACAGTTCACAAGCGCTTGGGGGACACCAAAATGCGCACAAGAGGGAGAGGTCAATAGCGAAAAGAGGACAGAGGCAGATAATGGCCTCAGCAGCAGCCTTTGGGCTTCCTTTTCTGCATAATACTCAGAGGTATACAAGTATGGCGTCTCTACCCCTCCATGGTGCTAGTTGTAATAAACCCCTTGGAATTCAGGCACACTCCATGATCCACAAGCCTTCTCATGTTTCTTCTAATTATGGGTTTGGAAGCAGTTATGGACATCATGGTTGGTCAAGACCCCTAATTGATCAACAACCCAGAGTAGGGAAGCTAGAGATGGGTAATTTTCACAGAACAACAACATCAGGTTTGTCATCTCGAGGCAGTGTAGGTAGGTTTGAAATGGTAAAGACGATGGTGGGTTCTGCAGTCAATGAAGAAATCACTGGGTATTTGGTAAGTGGAACTCGTTTGAAGACTAATCAAGAGCACCTTGATTTGACCCTCAAGCTCTAAGATGGGCTTATTTGTATTGGATGTTCAGTAAGTACGTAAGGTCAAGCATCCTTACAAGTTTCTTTTCCCATTGTGTGAATAATAATAGTGTAACTTCGTTTATGGGAGGATCGAACTTTCTTTATCTGTGAGGTGCATTGAGCTGATATTTTCCAGTTTGACGAGTTCTTTTCTTTCCGAGACTTTGATGTGTTTTTGCATTCTGCTAGTTTAGGAGGGACTTTCAGTTCTTATAGCTCTTGTCAGTCTCAAAACTGGGATAGAATCTGCAACAATTTGTTCCAATTTTATTGTGTATTAAGGGATTCTTGCAACTTAAATTTCCACTCTGTTAAATGGTTAATCATATGAAATACAAAAGTTCATGTCTTGGCCCATTCTAAATGACAGGTATCTGCTTAGATTAATTTGTTTAGAAATTATGGCTCTGATCCAGTTAGAAGGACAATCATGAATCGTAAAATTTGAACACAGGAAAGCCGAAGAATCCATCGAATGACAACACAGATTCAAACTAATGAGTTCCTGTGGTAATTTTACCGTCATGCACGATATATTTTGAGCGAAAAAAGTAAAAGATAACTTATATCTAAATATTCCTTAAAATTTAGATTCAGTGTTATTACTTCTGGCTCAGTAAGATTCTGATTTCATGTTTAAAAAAAGAACACGGAATAAGGGTGACGGCGGAAAGTGAGTACATGAATAAACACTTTTTTTTTGGGAGGATGAAAATAAACATATGAAGCTATGGTTATAAGAAAAACCAAATTAGTGAGTTGGATAACATTATAAACAGATATCTGATGAACAAATATAATACTCTTTCCTTGTCCATATGTGGAACAGAAACATCAGATATAGGCTTGCTCTATTATTAAGGTCACAGTGTAGGAAAGTATGCTTGTCCTATATGCGGATGCATCTACTAGGTCACTTTCATCAAGTGGCCTCAAATCTAGGAAAAGATTCGTATATGTTGATATTTAATAGTATAATAATTCAGTAAACGTGGATGTTAGTCATCAAAACCTGCCGTCTCAACCAAGGGTTTCGCACACCTCAAAATCAAACTCACATGGCATTGCCTATTTCCATATTATTTCATCACCATCTTCTTTTTAATAATGGACCCTGTTGAATAGCCAAGATCATGATTTCTTTTTCATGTTTTATCTGTTGTAGGAGATGAAATTCAATCTCAATGATCTTTTACTACCTTTTACAAGCAAAGGTATGGCCACCTGTAATAGATAAAAGGGCAAAAGAACTCTCATAATTACAACGATCTTTGATTAAATAAGCAACATTGAATATATTATCCTTATTTATACACAAAAACACTTCACAACTTCTGTGATAATATAAGTAGAGCAGGGCTTCGTAACAGTTAACTCTCTCATCGCCTTCTTCGCTACCAGAGACCAACATAATAGATAACACATTCTTCATCTCAATGAGCGAATATCGCATTTGATTCGATGCACTCGTATGTACTAAAATGTGGGATAAATGAAGTCTGGATCTCGTTTCTGAGCATTCTTAAAATGTCAGATTGAAAGTGGCGATTAGGCAACTGCTTCTGCAACGTTAGGTTTAGTCTGAAAAGGAAAGGTTGAATGGAGAACGGGGTTTCTTCAAGGACGAGGGAGTGTTGCAATCCTTTGAACATAAACACAGAAATTTTTAGATATGTCGCATTATTTATTTATTTTTAATAAAAATTTAAATTAAACAAATGAAATTTATTTATTAATAAAATAATATCAAATTATATAATTAAATTTTAAGTTCAATTATATAATATTCTATTACTAAATAAATAAAATGTTATATAAGATTCATACTTTGTTAAAAATTCTAATTTATTAATAGATAAGTGTCATTTATTTAGTTTATGTTTTTTTTCATTAAAAAATATAAATAAAATAATATTATAGGACTTCTTGACAATTTTTAAAAAAAATTAAAGTTAGGTCAATTTTTTAATATATTTATTATCATGTTTAATTAAAAAATAATAAATATATAATTTAATTTGAAAACTATATAATTGACTATAAAAATTATATATTTGTTATCATATTATAGAAAAAATTATAAACTTATTATATTTTAAATAAAAATTTTAATAATGAAAATATAAATAATTACTTATATGTATATATTTTTTCCTAAAGGTGAAGTATTCGGAGAGCAATTGGAAATTTGGAGCCACAGGACGACGATGGTGTTACGTGTAAGCCTATGAAGGTTCTTTTGCAGCTGGGACAGAAGTAGGATTTTTCATTTTTTTAATTAATTAATTAATTAATTTTTTTTGGGGGGTGAGGTTGAAAAAGGAGGAGAAATTTGGACACTGAAATAAGTTACTTCTGGGCAGAAACAGTGAAATAAACAAATGACAGCACAACACATGAAATTTGGTTTATTGGGCCTTTGACTCAAAGTTGTAGCGTTACAATGGATAATGGCGAATTTAATGGCAAGGACCCAAGAAACGGCCCCATAATAGAGGATTGGGCTTAACAACATTGTTACTCATAACTCACGCCCTACAAAAATCTAGATTTGATTGATTAGGGCCTCGGGGGCCAGACAAGGGTTTCTCGACCCTCTCTCTTGGGTAATTAAACAACAAGTATCTCCCCTTTAAGAACCCAAAAAAGAAAAGCAAGGATCCATTGTGGGTTTCAATCACAAATCTCTGCAACAACGGGGTTGTTTGCGGGTGGTTGCGACATTCAATTTCAAAGTTACTCATGGTATATGCTTTCTGGATTATTAAATGAAAATGATCCCTTTTGTTTCACCCACCCCGACATTACAGAGTTATTCCAGGAAAAGTGACTGTCCGCGGAAGAGAAAAAGATTACGAGGGATGTGAGTTTTGTCGGTTTTGGTTTTTGAGGAATGTCAGGCATTCGTTACTGTGTTTCCTTTTTATTTTTCCCGTAAAATCTGTGTTTCCATTTTCACCCACAATTATTTGCTCAGGAAATAACAAACCTAAGTACAAACAATCAAGGATGTGCAAATGTCTCAACAGCTCCAAGACAGCAAGGTTCCGCTTTACATTTCATTTTTCTCTTCTTCTTTTTTGTGGGGGGGGAGGAAGCTTTACAATTCATATACTTAAGTCGTTGAGGTTGTAGGAAAAATTCAAGTGAGCATACATAGAGTGGGTTGCTTATCTTTTATTTATAGACAAAATGGTGATACTGATAACCTGTTCAGTAGGCCAGAGGTTAACGGAGAGTTACGTGCCACTAAGATCATGTCCTTGTAATGTGGCACCAAATGAGGCTTGCGGTCGATCGTGAAATTCCGTATACTATAAAGGAAAAACTGAGAGCAACGATGAACTTTATAGACGCTGCGTTTTCAATGGGCTTACCGGTAATTCAACTTGGTCCAAGACTTAATTATCAACTACGATTTAAACACTCATCAAAATGAAACTTTCTTCTCCCAAAACCAAGCTCAAGTTCATTTTCTTAATTAATTAATCAATGGAATCGATAAATGAGTCCAATTTTCTTGCACATCTTAAGGATTGTATTTATCTTTGAAATATGTTCTAAATTGTCCAAATTTAATTTAAATTTTAAATTTTTTTGTTTTTAATGTAAATTATTTTTTTAAGTTATAGTTGAAATTTTAATTTTTTTATTTTTTATTTTGATTTATTTAAAATTAAAAAATAGATTATTCAAAATTAAGATAAACACTCTTCATATCTGAAGATTTGTTTCAACAGTAAATAAGTGGCAGTGTTGCAAAGTTCCAAAATAATGAATGTTACGGATAATCGAAGGTTTAAGATTAGAGATAGCAATGTCGCGGAATAGGAAAGGAGAGCGCCTATCCTCGTGGGGGGATAGAAAATATTATTTTTCTTTGGTCCCTATCTCCATTTTTCATCATGGGAAATTTTTTTCCCCATTTCCTTTCCCTGCAAGGATGCCAACCTTTGCAACAACCTTGAATTATTTATAAAATTTAAGAAAAAAAATCAATAAAATTAAAAAAAGGTTAAAAAATATTTTCTTTGATATATTTAATTTTGAACACAAGTTCTTTGTTTAAGTTTTCTATCAAGTTCTAATCATGTTCAAAAAGCTAAAAAGAATTCGAATGACCAATTTGACAAGAAGTTGGATAATGAGTAGATGAAAATATTTAGATTGATTTGTTTTTGTTTTAAATTAATATAAGTAAAAATAAAAAACAAAATAATTTTAAAAAACAAAAAATAATAACATATGTATATAAAAATTTTAAAAATATTTATATAAATTAATAGGAATGAAAACCTTATAGACCAAGAGTATAATCTCTGTCTTTGTCGTTAAATCTCACTCGAGAAGAATTTTTCTTCTATTCTTACCCTCACCCAAAAAAAAAAACAGAAAAAAAATCCTTAAATACAAAATTCTTAATAAATTAATTTCTACGAAAGATCTCAAATTTAAAAATTCTTAGCAGGGGTCGTGGACGCCTAGTCCCAAACAATTCCAAGTTATCTAATGCTTCGTTATCAGTTAGTCACACATCCATCATTGATCAAGTAACCCCTCATGATGCTACAATCCTTCATTTGTACAATTACCGCTATGCAATGCCATACCCTTACCATGAACATGAGGGTCGAGTCTTGTCCTACTAAATTATAATATTTCGATATGTCAAATTGACTAAAATATAGTGTTTCATTTTACAGATTTAAGAAGGACTTACCTTAAATTTTACATAGTAATCATATAAATTAGTAGTAATATTTGTTTAAGATATTTGGTGTCAGAAGAACCGAGAATAAAAGAGTACTGAGCGTGTCAGGCGGCAGAAGAGCGTGGCATGCGCAAGTGAGTGTGGAGAAGTCGAACTCATAATTGCACCGCCAGTAAGCTGTTCCCTTGTTGTTCAACAAAACAGTGTCTATTCCGTATGACTTTCCCAGTTCTGTACAGGTGATGCTGCTGAGTTTTCAGCCCTGGGATGACAGCTCTTCTTGAAAGATGCGTAACTTTTGTCCAGTTTTATTTATTTTATGTTTTAAATAGTATAATTTTTAATAATTTTAAAAAAATAAAATTAAAGATCTAAAATTAAAAATATTTATTTTAAAAAATTTATTATTATTATTTTAAAATAAATTATCATTAAATTTAAATAAAATTTTTTAAATTTAATAATAATATTTTTTAAAATAAATATTTTTAATTTTAGATCTTTTTAATTTTAATTAATTTATAATTAAATTATATATATATATATACATATGGAGCGAGTGGAGCCCACAGGAGCTCAGCTCAGCCCAGTGGCCTTGTTAACCAGGATTCGCCACGCTTCCAATGAAACGGAGATGGAGACGCATCTCAAGCGAGTGGGGCCCACAGGGAGTTCAGCTGCCGCATGTTTTAGAGTGACTCATTTATATAAATAAGAGTAAACTACGTAATTTTTTTTAATTTTGTTAAAATTATATAAAATTTTTTATTTTTGATATATATGTGAATATTTTTAAAAATAAAAAAATTACCATATATTTTAATTTTAATTTTTTTATTAAAATATCTTCTATTTAAATTTTTAATTAAAAACTATATATTTAAGTTTAATAAAAGATGTTTTAGTTAAAAAATTTTAAATTAGATTAAAATATAAAATAATTTGTATTTCAAAAATATTTATATATATGCAATTTTAATAAAATATAGGAAAGAGGAATGCGTAATTCTACTCTATAAATAGTAAATATGTACTTGGGAACGAGAAGCATAAGAGGCCAGCGGTGAAGCAGGAAAACCGAGTGTGTGATATTGCCTACGCTAGGATTCCAAGTGGGCAGAGCCGCTCAACGAGTGAGATGATGGAGTGTAAAATGTTAATAATGCCACGAAAGAAGCTGGGCGCGTTTCCCGTTTACCTAAACGTCTATGATCTCACCCCCATTAATGGCTACGCCTATTGGCTTGGCCTCGGAGTCTACCATTCTGGTGTTCAAGGTATGTTTTCCCCTTTCTTCCTATGCTCCCTTCTTTCTCCAATATCTATTCACCCCAGCTTAATGTTTCCTTGCTCTTCTATAGTGTCATTATATTCATCATTCAAACATATTCACTAAAAACACCTGGCCGATATTTTCTTTTACAATGTTGACAATTTTAAAACCCTTGATTTCAAATCTTGAATGGAGTTTGTTGTAGTTCATGGGGTTGAATATGGATTTGGAGCGCATGAACATGACACGACGGGGATTTTTGAGGTGGAACCAAGACACTGTCCTGGTTTTACTTTCAGAAAATCAATCTTCATGGGAACAACAGATCTGGGCCCAAAAGATGTTCCGGCATTTATGGACAAACTAGCTCGGGACTACTCTGGCAACACCTATCATCTTATCACTAAAAACTGCAACCACTTCTGTGATGATGTTTGTCTCAGATTAACCGCAAACTCTATCCCACGTTGGGTTAATCGACTTGCTCGACTTGGTAAGAATTACTGAAATACTTTACTCTTACTACAACACATATCAATCATCCTGTTTGTGTGTGTGTATACATATATATATATATATATATATATATATATATGCTCTGGCACCTTATAGAATTATCAAAAACTCGTTTTATACCAAATTTCTCCCCTGAAAACGCATAATAATCTTTGCTAGCTCTTTCTTTCTTCTCTTTCATTGAAGCCATACTAAAATGTGACATCGTTTCACAAAGGATTGTGCCATTATACATTGCTGTTGCAAACATACATAGAAGGTTTCGGAATTCGGAGTCCCTTTCCCCATTTAGCATGGTAGGAGTTGCATTGATAAGTTGTGCTTTTGAATATCTAGGTTTTCTCTGCAACTGTGTGCTTCCGCCCGATCTACAGGAAGCAAAGATTTGACCAGTCACAGTGAATAATTGGATCCAGGAAGGATAAAATTAACAAGAAACTGAGTAGCCATGCCAACAGGTACGAGGCTCACCAATTAATACTACAGGTTTTGACTATTTAACTCCCGAATTTGAAGCAACCGAAGACGAGCAGGGGAAGCTGGCAACTTCTTATATCTGCTGTGTATCTTTCATATCTAAGTTGGCAAATGGCAATAGCTAGCCGCTAGGGAGGGAATCGTTGCTCTGTCTATGATGTCTTTGTAATGTTCTTTCTTCGTTTTCCTATTCCTGATTTATGTGTGACAGTGAACATTGGTTCAAGTGTTAAATGCATGGTTGAGTTATTGAGAGTGTGAAGTCCAAATCCACAAGAATCTCATTTGAGGTCCCACCCAACATTATCCTCATTACAAGTGTGAAATGCGAGGTAGGAAGAGAACTAAAGGGTAACATAGAATCCAAAGTAGTGTGAAATATAGATCATGAAAGTGACATGATTGATGAGGGGTCCCATCCTACAGAATCTTTTATTATTATGGCCGAGTCTCAGTTCATGGACGGACCATCATATTTGCATGGTTCCAGTGCTTCCACCCTTATGTTAGAAGCATTACAACACTGGTTTGCATATGAGGTTACAAGTCTTCTGTCGCTTGAAGAATATTACCATTTTCATTTCTCAAAGCTTTTAATTTCTGTTTCCACTTCCCAGATGTAGACTAATTGTACCTCAAATCCACTGGACCCTGCCTTCTCTCCCTCTTTTTTCCTTTTGCCACTTTCCCCCATTACTAAATAACAAATTGTCTTTCTTGGGAATGGGAAGAAAAATTAAAATGGCCCTTAGCTCAGTTCAAATTTAGTCACATTTACAGCTTTTATGTGTAAAGAGTAAGCGATGCCTACTCATTTTCCTCTACTTCGGAAGCAAGTCAACATAGCGTAGAAGCATAACATTCTTTATTTTTAAAGGTCATGCCCCATCCCTCACGTAACTTTTCTTCACCAGCTCCTTTGAGGAGCCTCCATTCCTAGGCCGCTCCACTTTTTTTTTTTTTTTTAAATCTTCTTATTCAGACGAATAATATCGAGTACTCCCCCCCGGGGGCCCAAAAAAAAACAAAAGGGACATGGGTTCTCTCTGTTCTGTTTTGTGCTAATAAACCTCACATATACGACACCAGTTCTTTCTATCCTGACTTTTCATATCCATATACTAATATAATAAAAGTAAACTTCATGAGTCATGACCCTTAATTCATTTGATTAGCTCCTATAAAAACGACCCTCACTCAACTACAAATTGGTTGTTCAACATCACTTGTGACATAGTTAGCCACCTAAAAAAGGCCAACAAATGCATTACAAAATTTGCTTTTTGCTAGTTGCTCTTGTATGACCGCTGATCTGGCATCAAAGCGTCTGTCCCGTTGTGTGTACAAGTGCTTTTTAACTTACACAATTAAATAATATGGCGTAGATAATTTCATTCTTTAAAATACTCCGTAGCACACGAAATCTAAAGAAGCAGCCAAAATAATTTTTTCTTGAAGGTCCTAGTTGTCGGCTCAGGATAAATTCCTAACAAATTATGTGGTTTTGCTGCGAAACACAGCTTGCAACTGCAAAGCAACCGACGCCACTGCGTTTCAATTATTGCCGGCTTAGCTTAAAATGATTTCTACATTTACTTTTAAAACCCAGACCCACATGGGATGGATCCTAAAATCCATCTTATGCAAACCTCACTTCAGCGATTTCTTTTTTTAAAAAAAGTATATTATACCCACTTTCATTAAAATTTGATTAAATTACATTTGTTACCTCTCATATTTCAAGAATTTCACTTAATTTTTTTTAACATTTGATATATATTACAAAAACTTTATTTTCAATTTTTTGGGGTATAACATGACACTAATTTAATTCTTAATATAATAGTAAAAGTAAATTAATGTTAAGTTTTATTAAGAAATTGTAGTTTTATTTTTAATATGAAAATCAATATAATTAAGTAATTTTATATTTGAAAAAGTCAATTATTATGTATAAAGTTAATTTTATTAACAAAAAATAAATTAGAGAAATTTTTTTTACAACATTTGTTAAACCCTAGAAGGGCCAAATATAATTAAAAAAAAAAGGTATCAAATCTAATTTACCCAAATCTCAAAAGAAGTTAATATACTTGTATCAATTTGTTTTTATTGCAGGTTCAACAATCGTAAGTGTGACAAATACTAATGTATGAGTCTACGCAAAAGTTACTGTCACGAATTAAAAAAGTTCAGGTTTCATGTTTGAACTAATGAGGCAAATTAACAAGGTTGGGGAATATTAATGCTGGCATTTGAAAAGCAGGAGCTTAATCACCCAGTCATAGCGATATAAGATGGAAGATGCAGGTGACTTAAAACAAGGAAAGAAGGGAAATCCATGAGATATTTCTTATGGTGTGTTTAAAAATTTAGTGACAAATTACATTTATGTAAAAATAATAATTTATTATTTAAAAAACGTGATTTTAAAGATACCCACCAATTTTTCAAACATGCCACACCTATTCTTTCCGCATTTTTCGCCAGAAACAAAATCATGTGAACTACATACTAAATGACAAGTGACAACCCAACGCTTAAAGGTAACGGAACTATCGACTGTTCTGTTCCCTCCTTTGGCCATATCGCTTTCCTTCTGCATTTTCCTATCAGACACTTTTTTTTTATAACTTTATTTCTGTTGTTTTGCACTGCCTTCGTCAGATAGGTATCTGAGATTTCAATTTGGTATTTGGTTTTGTACTTTACTTTACTTTACCTTTCTTTTCCTTTTAAGTCAATTAATATAAACCGTTCAATTGCATAATTGATTGTTGATCTACCAGGTCAACCGAATTTTTGGTTGATAACGGTAACAGCAAGCAAAACAACCAAAGAAAAGGCCCTCCTCCCTCGAGCTCGCAAATCTAGAATGCGTATTACAATTACAATTCCACAAAATCCAACAGCTAATAAGCACACCCAAATTGAAAGGGGAAACCCTAGATTTGCTTCAAATTCCTTTTTTCAAGAAACAAAAAACACACGCATGCGCACACAACTGTTGTGGTTTTAACTAAGTTCTTCAATATACATCAACAACAAAATGGAAACAAATGCTCTGATCAATTTGCTTCTCACTAGATAAACGCAAAACAGTAGTAGACAAAAGTTACTTTACAATGCACTAGGTTTCACGAATATATGTAATAAAATCAGAAAAAGAGGTGGATTGGGGGAGAGAATGAACGGCCTCTTCTGCTATCTAATCCTTGTCTCCCTTGCAAAGAAGAATCTCTCATATCTATCCAAGTATGAATCTACGTATTTAATTCTAATATGCCATAACTAGATTTATTCAACCTCTAATTATGTCCGTCAAACAAATGGGTTAGCGGGGATAAATATAAATAGTTAGTAGTAATACTGAATACTAATCATCAACGAGAAGAGAGAGCAGCGAATTAACGTATGTTCACCTTTTCCAGGCATAAACAATCAAGGAAAATCCAATAGGCACGACCAACTCGTTCTCTTCCACACTCGACCATTCCATCACAGAGGAGCTTCCACCAAAAGACCCCGCCGACGACGACACTGACACCGACGACGACGAGAAGCTCTTACCCATTCTCCCCCATTCATTCACCCCAAAATTCCAGTTTTGCTGCGTCCACAGATTCATCAAATTTCTGTCCCCTACTACTTCCTTTCCTCCTTCTTCATCTACTTCCTCGATTTTGAACATAAAAATGGCATGCCCATCGCTGTTCTCTTTCTCAAACAGCCAATTGTAGACGTCCCACGAGATCTGAACGGGTACCCCATCCACTTCCACTCTCTCATTCCCTCTAAATTTCCATTTCAATCGCTTAATCAGAAGCACACTTCTGCCATCCACGCTGAAGCAGAGCCTGGAGTCGTCCCTGTAACCGCAATCTATCTGTATCTCTCTCATTTTGCCTCCGAATTTCGCTCTTGTAGTGTAGATTTTGTTGGCAACCACATGCTCCCTTTTGAGGACCAGAAACTGGGAATTCTTGGGCTCGCGAGCTTTAGTCTTGGCGTACGCATCCTTACTGAAATCGCCGACCAGAAGAATCATCTCCTTGTCCACAACCAGGGCAACGTAGAAACCAGAGTGGGGTTCAGGTCCAGACCCAAATCTGGCTTTGGAGAGGTTCCAGAAGATGAGGGTATTGGGGGAAAGTTTCTTGGTTCCATACTTTTTCCAGAAAATGAAGGGCTTGATATGTAGGTGAAAAGAAGCGAAAGTGGAAGAAGTAGAAGGAAGAAAAGGGGATTCATAAGGGGGGTGTTGGAGTTGAAGATGGAGGGAGCGACCCAGAATGGAGCGTGACCATGTTAGGGAAACGATGCCGGCGTCGGTGTGGTAGAGATAGGTGGTGAGGTTGGGGTTTGTGGAGAGCGGCGGCGGCGGCGGAGGAGGAGGAGGAGCAGAGGAGTGGTGGGGAAGGGCGTCATTGGTGGCTGGCGAGGGGCGAAAGCAGGAAGACATGTATGTTATTGAATATTGAATTCAGGGGTTTTTGGGGATGGGAGAGGAGACTTAGGTTTCAATTCAATTAGTCTAAGCGGAAGGGAAAGGGAAGGGCTTTTATGGGGCAGAAGAAGACCCATGACTGAGAAGACGACTCTGACCCTCCCATGAATATGAATAGGCGATCAAAAGAAGAGGACCCCACCTCGTGTTTGGTTATTCAAAAAAATGAACAGTTATTTACTGCTTAAGAACAGCAATTCACTATTTTCTCAAAAGAATACTTTATGGCCTCATTGATTATATGGAGTCTAAATTGTACCATTTACATTTTAAAATACCTTTATTTTATTTTCAGCTAAATATCATACGATACAAAAGTTGTACGATAAGAGATAGATATCTATACGAAAATTTACTCAAATTTTAATATAGTTTCAAAATAAATTTTTAAATGCAGTCTTTAAAGTTTTTTTTTAAATTAATATTACCTTTTTTTTAAGCAGCTATCTGCACTAGGAATAGTATCTAACATGGTTCGGATGTGATTATATTAAATAATTTCATTTAGTCCCTACTTAAAATGGTTCTATGATAATCCCACGTTCTTTCAAAGATTTCAATGTAATCCCTGTTGTTTCGACAACCCCTAAACTTTTAACTAAGTTTTTTTTTTTTTGAGATGTCATTAACATCGTGAAATTACTGTAATTCCAATGCATTCGACGCCTTCCATTATATGCTGTTGATGCTTGAGAAGCCACGACCAACCCTTTTGATTTGTGAAATTATAGATGTGAAGGATTAAACTTCTGAATCCAAGTTTCTATTTTACTTTAAAGGGGTGAGACATAAAGAGGACGAGATGATTTAGAAATGAACTGTAAAGCAATTTCCATGTCTACACCTTTATTTTGTCCCCTAAATCACATAAAAGTCATTCTATTAATAAAGTTACTGTATTAGGAAAAAGAATGATATTGAATTTTTTTCAAAGATTTTGAAAACTATTTTAACTTAAAATAAATTTTTTTAACTAAATCAAAACTTGAACAAAAGACAAAAATTAAACTTTCCCCCATGCAATATTGTTTATATCTCAAATTAACAACTTCTTATTACGAAGTGAATATATGTGGACAATTTAAATATGCCATATAATCAACCATTTAGAAACTGCCTACTCTTTAAAAAATAAAAATAAAAATATATCAACAAAATTTTAATGAGAGAGCATAAACTGAAAAGAAGCTACCTACTCAAATAATCAAGAAAATGGGTTGTTTAGTGTTGGCACCCCAGCACTAGGGACCAAAGTATGAATAAATTATGTTAAAATTTACGCATTTATGAAAAATAAACAATAAGATTTATATATTTAGAGCTCATTTAATATGATGTATAGGATAATGTTTGATAGTATAAGGCCTAATAAAATAACACCTGATAAGATAAGGCCTGATAAAATTTTAAGATTATGCAGTTTGGTATAATACTATATAAGATAATATATACTATTATTTATTTGGTGATGCACTATATAACATTAGATAGGATAAAAAATAACCATTTTGATAAAAATATCCTTTAATTAAAATATACACTATATTTATTTAAATTTAATGTATTATATTAAAATTTGGAGAGAAAGTATAGATGAATAAGGTTACATATAGTGCATGCCAACCTGATGACTTAGGTGATATGATATTGTTAGTTCACATCGAGTTAAATAACTAAAAAATAATTTGGATATACTATATCAGGTTAGTTATGTTAGCTAATTTCAGTTAGTTTGACTTAATCTTATAATTTTTTTAAAAAAATTATTTATTTTATAAGAATTTATATAAATTTTTTATTTTTTTAGGGGCAAAATATAATTTTATAAAAACTTATATGACGTTTTTATTTTTTAGGAGTTAATTTATAATTTTTATCAAATATTTAAAAAAAGTGGTCTAATTAACTTTAGAAGCGAATCTAACTTAACCTTGGACTAAACTGATTAGATTGAGTCTAATACTAAATTAGTTTTTGCGTGACTCATCTCAATCCTATTAATTTTTTTTTTTAAATTATTCTATAGGGATTTATATAAAAAAATTATTATAAAATGTAATTTATAAGGGGCTTATATAAAAATTTTATTCTTTTAGTGTCATTTTATAATTTTTACCAAAAATTATTTTATAGAAACTTATATAAAAATTTTATATTTTATAGGCATTTTATAATTTTTACCAAAATTTAAAAATGACCCAAGTAACTCAATTTCAACTAATATTAATTAAATCTAACTAGGCTCAGGCATTAGACTTTGAAAAAAAGGTCTGATGCAAAATTGGACTGAATATTAAGCTATTTTAATACCCGACCCATATTCAACCTTATTAGGTTAAGCTAAAATCTGACCTAACCTAGCCAATAAATATTCTTATGGGTGAAGAGTTAAAAGTGAAAAGTATTAAAAAGACCTTGTACATCAAAACCTAATCAAATCTAATCCTACCCTCTAATGCATGATTCGGTTATACATAATTTTAATATATAAGAGAGATATGACATATAAGCTTTATATAATAAATTAATTATACCAAATAAATGATAAATTTATAATATATTATATTAATTTATATTATTAGATTTTATACAATATAACAAACAGGTTTTTGAGTAAAAGAAATCTAACAATAATAATAACATCACTGTAAAGAGCGTGCAGGGAGATAAAAGAGAATTCAAAGATAATACAAGATGATAAATGCCGATTATATATACCATATTAGATTCCACACTTTCGTCCAATACATCTGAATTAAATCTAATATAAAGTAATAATAAGTCAATTTAAAATTTCAAATCTAAAACAAAGTATATCAAATAATGAATGTAATTCATGCTTTGATGATATAGACTGTATTTAAATTATATGTTTTTTCGTAAAAGAATTATTATTTTTTAAGATTGCAATACCATTTGATGAGAAGAAATGAGGAATTTTAATTATGTATAAGTCAAAGTAAAGCGTGGAATTTTGAAAAATGAAATGTGAGTTTTTGCTGTTTGAAACGTGAACGCGTGAAATGAAAAGCGTGTGCAAAAGACGAGGAAATTATTCGTAGAATGCGGCCTTCAGTCCAAGTACTTGTCATTTATTTGTCTGGGATTAAATGGGTATGAATGTAAATAATTAAATTTAGTAATAATTTCTTAGATTTTTATTATTAAATTTTTTAACTAAAATATAATATATTTTTTAAAATAAAAATATAATAAGTTTATAATTTAATTATAAAATTATATAGTTATTTACAAAAAAATTATAAAATTATCATATTTTAATTAAAAATTATATATTTATTATATTTTAATTAGAGAATTGAAAAATAAAGATAATATATATAATTTTTTTTTCAAATGTAAAACTACATCTTATTCTTTTGTATTATTTCTTTCATCTTCAATTCTTGTCACCTGTTGCTTGACGCCGATGGATTTGTTAACTACTTGCACATATTACCAGTCTTTTTTTTTTTTTGTTTTGAGATAAGAGGAAAAAAAAAACTTCAAATATTCTACGTTCAATGCTGAATTTCCTTGAAACAACTTGGAAATTAATACTTTATTTAATAAACTACATAGTTTTATATTTGATGTAAACACGGGCAAGTTGATCTGACTTTGTGAATATCTTACTATATAACGAAAAAATTATTTTATGTAAACATTCCAGAAAACTGATCTGTGTCTATTCAATTTGTATTTATTTTTAATTAATGTCAGAGATTATCTATTTGGCATATATGAAGCATACAATATTATTATTATTATGATTGTTATTATTATTATTGAAAAGTTCAATCCTCTCATTGAATAATGTTAGTTTAGAAGACCATCTGTTTGATTAGGAGCCACGGAAGGTGAGTGGCATCCTGGTACTCACGGGGGGCACTCCATGTGGGCCTCCACAACTACTAACCTAATTTATATTAAATGCGAAGACCATTCATCTAACGTTATGTTCCTTGGAACCTTATTTCAGACAATGAGTGTACGTAAATAATAGTCTACATATCACGGACATTCTTCCACCCAAAGATAAAATGTAAAATTAAATCGGTATGGGAATTATAGAACCACATAAAATGGGCGTGTGATTAAAGAAGTTTTTAATTGATCAAGAGTCAAGTACTAGGTACTGTGGGGACTATAATCATGTTCGCTTTGCACCATGCACTGATGCAAAAAGAAAATTTTAAAAAAATGATAATAATTATGATCTGTATCCTAGTAGTTTGTGAGTTGTAACCCTTTCGGAAAAAAGCAAAAGTGAAGTGCGACTGATGAAACGCAGGTATAGGGCTGAATTTGAAGGCTTTTATTCTGTAAGCGTGTAGTGGAGTACAGTGCAGTTAATAGAGTGACAATGACAGTCACAGCATCTGATGATCTAAATGAACAAAACAGGGGGTGGCCCAGATTCTTGAAATCACCATATCTGAGAAGAAGCTAACGAATTTAAAAAAGATGGTGTGTCCCCAGTTGGTTTCTTAATAATTCTGAAATAACTAATCCATGAAAAGGAGTGAGGGAACCATACATTTTTCAACCAAATATAAAGCAATTGTTGAATTGGAATGGCAACATCATACTTTTAATAGTGTCAATTCGCCAGCTGGTTTGTGGACAGCAACCTTTAGGTCGAGAAACAATCAAAATCCCAATCCTAATTCATAAACATTGATCAGCTGCTCCTATGTTTCCTTCGTGCCATATACCATTTTAATGAGGTTGGATAAGCATCCTTGCTCCTCAAACTTACACGAAACCATGTTGAAACTTCCCTCACCCATTTTTCCTTTTTCTTGTGGGGGATTAATTTTAGGGAGATGCTTGCCCTCAAAGAATCTGGTTTCAAATTATGAAGCCACATTGGGGATTGGGGTAATAATGGTTCATGGTATGAATCTGAATCTTCTATTATACTTTTAGTATAATAGAGGGTGCTGTGTCTTTTAAACAAGAGAGTCCTTCTTCTTTTTTTTAACACACTGCATAAGACGGCGCAGCACAGTAAATGATCTCTGCGCGTACTGATACTTGACCTAATAACAATGATCTCTGCGCGTACTGATACTTGACCTAATAACAAGTTGGGGGCACCAACAACGATGCAAAGGCCACCGCCACCCAGTTTGATTATCGCTACCTAATTTGGAGGTGTTCGAGCTGTATAGTAGCAGGATCTTTTGATTTGACATATTGCGTAATACAAAATATCTTCAAAAATTTATTCTAACACCTAAGCTTTGGTACTGTTTGATAAAGGAAAATTTTGGAAAATTTATTTATATGATATTTCAATTTAAAAATATATGCAATTTAAACTTTATGTATTATATATATTAGGAACAATATGTGAATAATAATTATATATATTAAACTCAATTGTTTTATAAATAAAAATTTCAAAAATTAAAAATTAAAATATTTGCTTATAGAAGGTACCGTAAAGTTTATACTGAACTTGTAAAGCTAACTTAGGCACGTTACATAATCTTTACATAAAGTGATTATTTTACATAATTCTTATATAATGATTACTATTATCGATATAATTATTATTTAATAATATTTTATTATTTATTTATTATCCATAAAGTGATTATTTTACATAAAATATACTGCTCATCAAGAGCAGCAGTTGTAAAAGCTGAACGTCAACTTGGTCTGCGCTCGGAACAGTACAAGAAAAGCAGTTGGAAATTTGCCTCCCATCTAATCAAATTGGACTTGTGATTCCTTATTTAACTATATATAACTCGTTTCTCAAGTCACACTCTGTATTCTTTTTGCTTCATATAAATATAATTAGTTGGGAGTTGGTATCGGTAGAACAAGCTTCTTTTTTTCTTTTCTTTTTTTTTTTCACTTGAACAATGAGAAGTTGTACAAGTTTTTTTTTTTGTTAGCTTTATTTGCTAAAATTATATTATTTTTATTTATTTAATATTATTCAATTAATGTAAGATTTTTAAGTTACAATAATAAATAAATAATTCAAATAGATACATATATATTCTCTATTTTATCTTTCACTTTTACCATTTATATAATTTTTTCAAAATAATAAACTTATTCTTGTGTAACATATAATTTAGTGTATGCCTACTCTTTATGGTTTGTTTCTTTGTGATGTATATTGTTTGGAGTCAACTTATACACTAATCCATTTTTTTAGATTTGTCAGACAAGCCTTAAGCTAATTAGTTAACTATTCATTTCATGTATATTAATTCCACCACTTAACTAACCAATATACTACCTTGCATCCCTTCCCAGAACAGGGGACGAGAGTCCAAAGAGGATGTTTCTCCCACCCACACTCTTTAAAAATAGATTTTGTAATTATTAGTTGGATATATTAGGAAAAAAAATTTTGAGTATTAGATGCGCTTATATCTAAAAGTTAGAACTTGGTATTTACCCAAAGGGTTTATCATATAGATCAAACTTTTATCTTTGGCTATATATATATTCTGTGTACGTAAGAATTTCTCTAATATAGGTTAAATTCTTTATCATTAGATTATTTAAAATTTGTTTGTATCACAATGGTTTATCATATAGATCAAATATTTGTCTTTGGGTATACATATATTCAGTGTACGTAAGAATTTCTCTATATTAGGAGGTCAAATTCTTTATCATTAGATTATTTAAAATTTGTTTGTATCGTAATAAAAAGTTATTTTGTACCAATTTTAAAAAGATTTAAAGATTTAAGAACTAGTCATCTTAAAACATGGATCTCAATATCATCATTGCTTTTAAGTTAACGGTCATTATTTTTCTGTTTTCTGGATGTTACCCTAATCAAAGGGTTGAAACGGGGGAGCAAGGTGGCCCCTTAGTCCAAAGGATAGTAGAGCCCAAACCGTATAAATAATTAAACAACAGCAAGGGAAAAGGACATACATGCGAACAACTCAAACAAAGAAAAACGACGAAAGCAAGCAGAGATCAAAACGTACGATAATTACGAGGGATGGGCACGTGAACAAAGACTTTGACCTATATATATGTATAGTACACACACACACACAGATTCAGAAGAAAAACCAGAGAAACTAGATGCATGCATGGGGGGAAGAAGGGGAATATATGAGAATATCGTACGGATTTGAGAAATTAGAGGGGAAGGAAGGACTATCCCCTTGTGTCGCTGTACCTTGTTAGCAGAGAAAAACAAGCACTACAGGTCCACCACGTGCTATGTAGGGCTTCAAGAAACTTAATTCATCACTGACTTTTTTTTTTGGGGCCCGATTCCAACATTGACTGACTTCATTAAAACCTAAATTATAAGACTATTCATGCAATGTTCGCTACGTACAATTAATTTAAGCCAACTTTTCTGTTTTGCTTTTAGTGAGCTACTTGGTCAAACAAAACCATTTTAATTATCACCTGCATGCGCGCATGCATGGGCATTGCCAGTAGTAAACTGAAGCAAGTGCAACTTATTCAATTGGCCTGGGCCATTGGGTGCAACTAATGCACCAAGCGACTATTTTCTTAATTATATTGAACGCATCCTTTTTGTTGTATAGCGTAATTTGATTAGGGCATGGAGCATTCATTCTCCAAGAAGATCTACTGCGAGTTTCTTGCAAATAAATAATCTATGCATGGCTTAATTTAACCGGGACTTTAGAGTAGCAGAGGCCTTTTTATATTCAAATAATATGGCCTTCAAATTTGAAAAGTGATCCATTTTCATAGATTTGATAGAATTAGCTAGATGTCTTTGTCCCCATTTGGCCTATTTTGGTAATATGGAATGAGAAGACCAATTTCGGTCAAAGTAAACGCACATGTGAGAGGACCCCCCCCAACCCCCCAGAAAAACCAAAAAACTACGTTGATTCAGTACCCTTTTCGTGGAACTAAGCTTGTCAATTCTCCAACGCGCGGGGTCTATACGCTTGATCAAGTTAATGAATGTGTACTATAAATATGAAATATAGGAAGACCAGAAATCAAACTTTTAGGTTCTAGCCTTCCATTGAGAATGATAAAATGAGTTGAAAAAAAATATAAATAATTCTACTTTTCGTTTGAATGTGTTTTAAATTAAAAAAAAATGAATTTGACGATCAAAAAATCTGAACTCAAATAACATTTTGGGAAAAGCTTTTCACATGAATAGATTATTGATTTTGTTAATGAGTCCTAATTATCAGCTATTCATTATATTATGGGTAGCAATAAATATGCGGAAGAAATAATATATTGATCAAGATTTTTTTTTTCAAAATAAAAAAAGTTATTGGGTTTGAGAAAATAAAAGATTTCAAACTATCTTGTTATCCTGAAACAAACGTAAACAATTAGATGGAAAAAGTAAGTGGAGAGAGTCTGTTGATGAGTTTTACTTGATGTTTAGGCATCTATTCCATTTTTATTAGAATCGAATATCCTATTTTAATAATTTGGATCATTTCTTGCTCGTTGTATTGTTACATTGGAAAGAAAAAAAAAAAAAAGAGTAATATGAAAGAGTGAAAATATGTATAAAATCTACTTCCTCTCTACTAATAAATTCTTTTTTTTCTCTATTTTTTTAATAAAATATTGTTTGTTCACATTGAACGAGAGAATCCAAATCCTTGTTTTGATTGTATCATTTGATAGTCCCCAAAATCCTCAATCCGTGGCCCAAATCAAATTTCAAATATGGAGGAATTTCAAGTATATTTCAAACTAGATAAATTTTACTAATATGACTGCCAATACCCACTTATGTTTTGAGAGTATATTTATGCACTTGCTTATGATTGTGGTTTAAATAGCTCCATTTTGGGTAAATTTTAGGTTATCTTACTAAATCCAGTTTACTAATTATAAAGCATTTAATTTAAAATCTTGACTCAAGTAATTTATTTTTAAACATGAGTGTCAGACAATATAGTCATAACTAGAGAGTCGAGAAAAAAAATAAACGTAAAGTTAGACATATGAAAACTAGTTTTGGAAGTACATAAATTCTATTTAAATATAAGTAAAATGTAATATATAAAATGTAAGTTTAGCAAAAAGTGTATTAATTTTAACGTAAAAGTCAAAATTGGAGAACATATCATGTCATAAGTCATACAATTTAAGTACTTTGGATCTATCATACAAAATAATGATAAAATAAAAGAAGATATAAACCATAAGATTCAAGTAAGGTGGATGAAATAAATGAATGTTTTCAAGTGTTATTTATAATAGAAGATTACTACTCAAATTTAATGATAAATTTTTTTGTGCAACTATATAACTTACAATGTTATATAGAATTGAGTATTAGATAATAAAAAATCAACAAGAGAATAGACTCAATATTACAGAGATAAAAATATTATGTTGAATGAATAAACATATTAGACAAGATAGAATTAGAAATGAATGCATTAAAAAATATTGAGGTCACATTTATTGTAGAAAAGATTGTAAAATTACACTATAAATGATTAAAACATGTGTAGAGAATACTTATAAAAGTTCCAGTAAAGAGAGTAGGTTAAATAGAGAGTAATCCAATAATTAAAAATAGAGAAAAAAAAAACTAAAATTATTAAAAAGAATTTAGATTTAAATGATTTGTCTAAAGACATAGTTTATGATTCATGATAAAACTTTATAGTATTTAATCCATGTAATTGACTTCACATAATGAAAAAAGATTTATTATTGTTGTTTGTATTATGAGTGTCAGGGGTCATGTACATGGGTTTAATTTTTATTTCATTCGTTTTTTCTATTACCTATTTCTAAGACCTTGCTTCCTTTTTATAACCCATAAAAACATGAAAAGAAAATTTAAATGTTTATTGTGCTAACATCTTTAACTAATTATATGATTTAAATTTAACTTAATAAGTTTTTTTTATAATTTTCTCTTTATTTCTCCAGGTCAAATAATGTAAAATATTATAACGTTTAATGTGTTTTGATTTTTTTTTTTCAATATCTTCTCAAATATGATAATATAATTTTTGCTCTTTTTTTGGTCAAAAGAAAAAAAAACTTTTGCACTTAATTAACTTGAAGAAGCATGAGTGGAAGATCTTAGGGGACAATTAGCGTAACAGTCCAAATTTCAAACCAGGAAAGTCGTGCCTAATTACTACTAATCAATTAAGGAACTCACCACCACTCTTCTGAAAAATAGTTGCCCACTAGCACCTCTTGATTCCGCCGGCAAATCAACGTTTACGTTATCCCATGAGCTATAATCAGATGTATCCTTTTCTTTAATGGGCTTGGTATGAGTAAAGAAACTCCCAATTATCAATTGGGCCAAGCTATAATCATCAATGAAGCCGAATACTATCTGCATACTCGGGGTGATCCCAATTACACTACATATTTTGTTTGTTTGACTTTATTAAGCCCAACAGACCCAATTTATATGCTATTCAATCTCTTCACTTTTAGTGATCCAAATCTACGAGTTGTAAGAAACATACTCAATTGTGCAAAGAGAGTTAATAGAAATTTATCAAAATGAATATATCAATCCGTCTCACTATCCCACTTTGGGCATTTTCCTTGAGTCATTATTGATACAATGTATATATGTAGCTAAGCATTCCTGAAATCAAGAGAAGGTGGTCAGAAATTCAGCATCACGTGGATCAAAGTGTGCATACATATGCCCTCCACCATGTGAACGGATGGGGACCTACTGTAGTAGTGACAAACTGAGACATTCCAGGTACTTGTGAACATAAACCAAATGTCATGGAAATAAATTAACCTGGTTCAATGCTTCTCTTTGTTTGCTGGAAATTAAATATCTTATTAAAAAAAAAAGTTTCTTATGCTCCAAGACAGCTCCTTCAAAGTATTTTGGCTTTTTAGCTGAGTAGGCCACAAACCTTTTATATTTTTTTCCCCTTTCACTTCCAACAGAGCTTTTTTCTCTTTTGGATGTATGTATGACCCTCATTCACCTGATCCAAGGCATTTATCAAAAACAAATGATACACCTCTTCTAAAATAAAAAAAAGCTTGTCAGTTCGGTGGGATGTTAACTCAGAAAAAATAGGGTTTAAGGCCATTTATGATTGTGTCTCTCTCCTAGCATTTCAACTAGAGATTCCATACATCATCATTAGTTTTGACTGCTTTTTCTTCTTAAGAAAAATATCTCACCCTTCACTCCAATTCGTTTATCTTTCTTTTTTCAGTGTTTTCTACTCTGTGAAACGCCACTTGATGAAATTTTGTACAACGTTAAATTGAGAGAGCCTTTTCTGTTTACTTCTTAGAGCTGGTCACAGTACAGCCTATTGATTTCTGATATGCAAAAGTGCCTCGTTTGTTCATGCAGTGTATTAAAATTCTCATCTTTAAATTTAATTTTATTATCGTCGTTAACTGTATTAAACATATAAAATGTACTTCAATTCTTAAATAACTGAGTAAACACAAAAGTACAGTGATAATGATGAAAAGTCAAAATGGCAAAACGGGTCCCATATAGTATCTTATCAAACCATCAAATCATTCACCAATCGCTATTAATTAACTCAGCCAATTAACGGCGATCGTTAGACAAGAAAGATGTTGCATAAAGCATTTTACCCTTTCTTTCTTTCCCTGTGTGACAAGGGAGAGTAAATTTGACCCAGTTCAGCAACTGTTGAGTTTGCATCAGGTGAACCTTAAAGCATCCATGATCCATCCGGCTTACAAGATTCAAACTGTTGATGATGAAAAACTCAACAAGCTATGATTTAACCTCATCTTTTTGGATTTCAAAAGCAAAACAAAATAATGAGAGTAAGCAACTTTATTATTTGATGCTTGTGGGGAACAAAATCAATTCCTACACACAGGAGAACAATCATGAAGTTTCACTGATAGAGATGTGACACCAAAACACAAACTCCAACATATTATTTTGAAAGCAGTTGAAGCCTGCGAGGCCTAAATAATAAGGAATCAAATATATGTATTGCTACAATATGTGTCTTTGGGAAGAATGAAACACTATATTGAAGTTAATGACATTTCTATTTCCCCATGTGTAAATTCCCAGAATGTATTGAATGCCTCACAAATCTCGTAAAATAAGAGCGAATATTTTGTAATCTAGCTCATTAGAGAAACTGATTGGGTACTATTTATTGATGATATTTACGTAGTGGAGAAAAAGAAAATTGCAGCAATCATATGAATTGCACTGCAGACATAATTAGTTTTAGATGGAAATTTAGTCATAATTAGCTTATAATTTTCCTAGAGTTTTTCCACTTAATCATATGGATAAAGCTGTAATTATTATTGTGGAGAATTGCAGCTTTGACAGGATTCTAGAACTGCCTAATTATTGTGAAACTGAATAAGATTTGAAGTTAATGAATAATGAAGATGACATGAAACTATCAGAGATGATTAGGAAATGAAGAGATGAAGTCTAACTAGTATCACTCAACTAAAAGCATTAACAGCCAGTCAAAATTAACGAGAGGAAAAACATGCCTTTAATGGAAGTTTGAAGAACAAGAAATAAACCGAAATGGTAAAGATAAAAATTGAAAGTTACCGCCGATCAAACTTCCAATAATGGCAGGTGTGGCAAGAAAACGACATATTCGCTTTTGAAATATAGATAAAATCCTCAGCAATCAAACTGATTTTATTCATCCGTTTTCCACATACTGATGATAATGACTCCCTTTCTGGATTACCAAACTGATTCAGTGATTTCGATTACACTATCATTTTCATGTTTGTGTTCGAACAGTTTCAAAGATTCTGCTTAGAATTTAGAATTTCTTTAACTGAAAACATAAGAACTTTTCTCTTTTTTTCTCGACGTATACACCATCTCCATGCAAGTTGTAAGTAGGGAATTTCGTAGTTAGTGAAAAAGAAATAATTTTCTATGAGAAGCTATGAATTTCAGAAATTGGGACCAGAGAGGAGTGGGGTCTGGAGAGAAGAGCTAAATGGGACCCTCGTATAAATCATCAAATCACCCACTCGATCTCATCAAGTGTCCCTTCTCTGAATCTGGATTGTTTTAATCTTTAGAAGAACATGAGTCGTTTTTCAATAAATTTTAACCGTCTAAATTATTTGAAAAATTTATTTATTTTTTAAAATATAATTTATTTATTTTTCAAATAATCTTAATTGTCAATATTTACTCAAAATAATTTATTTATTTTTCTATAAATTGAAACAATTCAAATCCCTAACGAAATGGTATCAAATTTAACAGGTCTTCTTTTTTAATTTTCAAAATGCCATCCCATTCAGCAACAATAAACATATCTTTTCTGCAGCAGATCAAAACTTTCTGGTTTCGTGTAAATACCCATAAAAGTTTATTAGAAAATTTTACGTTACGCTTTTTACTTTAATCTCAGGAGACAGTACAACTCTTTACATCCAGAATTTTATATGTTACATCATTTGTACGGTGTTTGGAAGTTACATAAGTGACATTTTTGCTAAAGAGGTAAAATGGTTGTTTTTACCGGCAGTGCAGAAGGGTAATACTATTTACTCAACCAAGTTGCAGACTTGAAAAAGACAGGGGATATGCAGAGGAAGAATCAGATATAAAGACAGCTAAAGCCCATTATTTGTTATTTAGTTTAAAACACTATTATTTTTTATGTTAATTGTGACACAACTGATTCATACTTCGATAATCATACCGTTTACTCCCATCACTAATTTGTGATAAGGAGAGCGCCATTACTCCCTCCACAAAAGAGATCTCTATTGTGGTGCGCAGCCCGCCCCCTTATATTCACTTAACCCCAGGTCTCCTCACTCGATGTGGGACTTGAAGCTAGCGGGAACCCGTCCCGATTCACATCATTCCCTCCTTCTCTGAGGAACCTGTCTTCAAGTTCGGCACTGAACGGGCTAGACTCTGATACCAAATGATAAGGAGAGTGCCATTACTCCCTCCACAAAAGAGATCTCTTTTGTGGAGGGAGTAATGGCGCTCTCCTTATCATGGCGCTCTCCTTATCATTTGGTATCAGAGCCTAGCCCGTTCGGTGCCGAACCTGAGGACAGGTTCCTCAGAGAAGGAGGGAATGATGTGAATCGGGATGGGTTCCCACTAGCTTCAAGTCCCACATCGAGTGAGGAGACCTGGGGCTAAGTGAATATAAGGGGGCGGGCTGCGCACCACATCAGAGATCTCTTTTGTGGAGGGAGTAATGGCGCTCTCCTTATCAATTTGAGTCTAGTTATTTCCATTTTATTTTACAATCAGTGCAGAATAAAGTGCGAATCTTTTTTTTTTTATACTAAATTGGGAATAAAAGAAAATCCAATTATTTGAGTTAGAATGAAGAGAAATATGGGTGCATAAAATTCTACAATGTTTGAAATAGAGGGATATGGCCGGTTTCTAAAAAGCTGTGCCCTTTGACAAACCTTCCCTTGCATTTCAGACGAAACTCGACCGAGTAACTCTGCAATCTGCAACAACAAACGCTAATTGCAGAGGCTATGATCTTAGAACAAAGCCATGAAACAGAGACAACTTCGTAGATCACAACATGATTGGCTGTACACATAGCATTATCTAATGGGTCGCTTTGAAGGTTTGCAGGATCTAGATAGGAACTAAAACACTTCAAGAGGCTGGGAACTTAAGGCTTAGGAAAATGGGTTGATTAGTAGAATAAGCGGCTTTGCCTAGAAGAATGTGAAGCAGCTGAATGCTGAAACAGTTGAACATATTGGATGGGTGGCATTACTGAGGTGGCGTGACAGAGCAGAGCTCAATAGGCCCGTAATCGAGAAGCTCTTCAATCATTTGCTCTACATGATCCTCTTCAAGAGGCTTGAACTGCTCACCACTTTCCACTTTCACCTTCTTCACAGCCCACTTTGATTCTTCCTCCTTCTCCTCCTCCTCCTCCTCCTCCTTTGCTTTCTTCTGTCCCAACATTGTAATATTGGTTTCGCTGCTTTTCAGAGAGAATGAGTTGCTTGTGCTCGTGGCCACAACATTTGGTGAAGTTACTCTCTGAGGTTCCGGTAATGAGGGCCTCGTCATTTGGAGCGAAGCCATATAGCATCTATGCAGTTTAGCGGTCAACGTCGCGGAGAGAAGCTTCGAGGATGATGACTGAGGCGCATTGGGGTTGTAAGGGAAATTGGTTCTTGCCCTCGGACCACACATCAGTCTCGCTGCTTCATCGTACGCTCTGGCTGCATCTTCTGCCGTCTCAAATGTACCAAGCCATATCCTCGTCTTCCTGCACAAAACGGAAACTTTTAATTTAGTATTATGTATTGAATGCGCGTCTGAGACGCATGAAACGTGCATGGACTTGAAAACTAAGGTGAACTTACAAAAGAGGGTGACGAATTTCAGAGACCCAAGATCCCCAATGCCTTTGTCGGACGCCTCGATATCGCTGTTGTGGTCTGGCCATGCTAGGGAAAAGAAACGTATTCTTTTTCTCCAAGTGTTTGTGAAAATGTTTGCGTATGGTACCAACACAAGAAGGAGGAGAGGTGGGTTTTTGTAGTTGAGTTCGTTCACAGTCACATACACCCTTTTTCTTCCCAATCTGGCCCCCAATTATGCACAGGGGACCCCACAGGCATTTTGATTTTTGAGCTTTAACCTTTTTTCCCCCCCTACAAATGGCTATATTGTAATTTGGAACTCATGATTATTGAATAGGTATTTAAATTTTCAAGTGACAATTCAAGTGGCCAACTTGAATTCACATGTCTTTCCGTCTATACGATTAAGATGTGAATTGGAAATAGCATCGCCCTGTTATCTAAGGTCGCAATCTTATAGATTCTTCTCATGTGACTATGGGGGTGGGGGTGAAGTTTGAACTGCAACACCTTTTTAACATATCGTTCTCAAATATATAAAGCACCAATAAATTGTAACCCTACCATTGAAGCTTCTGCGTCATTTTGTCAGTTTATATCAGAGTTAAGACCTTGGTCTGGACAGTCTGGAGACCAAGATAGGGATCAAATTCTGCAACTTGGCAGTATGGTCAGTTTTAGGCAACAGTTTACCATTCCTGTTTCCGCATCAATATGTTAGAGTCAATGTATATGTTATATGATTGGGTCAAACCAAGTTGAGACTCATCAATTAAAGCTCAGAGATTCTTGGACCATCATAATTAGCCTCACAGATCAAATCTTCTTCACTATTATCGGCTCATTAATACATAAGCAGTAACAACCTCCCTTTCTCATTTCTTTATTTTCTCATTCCTTTTCTTTATTTCTTTATAAAAAATTTATATGTGCAAATTTATTAAACAAGGTAGATGCTACGGGTGTCTGTCATAGAGCTTTCCTTCACTTTCAGGCAAATTGCTGAGTTTTGTTTGTACTATTGTTTGATTTTATGGGGGTTAAACACAGCTTAGAGCTTTGGATACTTGATAAGGAAATATAAGCATATAATGCTTGGTATGGGCGAGGACATCAACAGTTTGTCAGGTATTTTAATTTTAATTGGCAATGGCCCATGTTCTCGTAGCTACTATTCGCCCACGTGCCATGAGTTCATTCTCCGCACAACACGTTGTGCAAGACAGATAACCAGATACGAAAATCTTAACACCATGTAGAGAATAAGCTTCCTGACTAATTTCTCAGACCTAAAATAAAACAATAAAAAAATGATTAATGATCAAAAGTACTGAAAAAGATAAGCTTGCATTACTGCGTAATATAAACAAACACTTCTTGCTTATTTCTTAATGCTGAAGATTAAGCAGCATGCATCTTTCAGGAGTTAGAGGAATGACCTCTGTAACGTGTTAAAATTCTAAACTGATGTACCGATATCAGTCGCCTCACTCCCATCCCATCTGCGATATGTCCCATGGGCCAAACTCCTAATGGCAAAATACCTTCCCATTTGAATAAAACAATGATGGAGTCAGAGGGTGAAGTCCTGCTGCCTGTCCGCCACGTGTCATCAACATAATCAGATGGTAGCCAATATTGCGCTATTTATTTTCTTCGTGAACAATCACTTTTACTGAAGAATATATTATAACTGTTCGGACTTTTAGGAGGAGTGGAAAAAGGGAGAATGTTTGGACCTTACTCCTTGCATCTTTTTAGCTCAGTTTCTGTTGGATTGCCTATTTATCTAAAGAAAGAATGAAAGGTAAAACTGTTTTTACTTTTTGTTTCTTTGTTAAATATCTGAACAAAAGAGCACAGAACGGCTAACGAATGAAAGCAAAAAGAAGACAGGAAAAAAGAATAGACGACGGGAGACAAGAGAACAAGCAGCATGTATGTCATGGATTGAAAGATTTGGAATTTTACCTATATCCCTATCTATGTCTCTCTCTCTCTATCTACTTTATTTTTATTTTTAATTAAGGTAGATTTTTTTTTTGGAGGGATTTACAGCTAACATCAAACCGATATGGACAAAAAGTCAAGAAAGTGAGATATATATATTAATTGGGACCCACCAATACATACGCGTGAAGTGGGTCCAGTCTCCCAAACATAACATGGGTGATCAGAGCAATAACCTAATTACCTAAACTTCCCACGGCTTGTTGCCCTTGAGTCCATGAACTTCCTCTCACAGAAACAGTACCTCACATGCAAACTTGTCAACATGCAAAATCACATATATTGAGTAGCTTGTGTCTTTTTCTTTATGTTGAGTCCTAACTTGAACGCCCATATGCATGCACATATGATATTCGCGTGTCAGTTGTCTTTGTCTTTGATTTGTTTTCTTCTTTAGATGTCGTTGTTGAATGAACATGCGAGAACCTTTACCTGTAAACCGCCCCTGAAATTCTTTTCTTGCACCTAAAGCAAAGAGATAACTTTCCAATTTTTTCTTAGTAATCTTATGGTAGCAAATTTCCAATTTTTTCTGAGTAATTTTATCGTACACCTTTTCTGACCTCCCCCATAAAGAATGAGACGAGGTTGACACCTATTTTACAACTTTTTAAATAAAAATTTCAATTTCGCATTCATGGATGAAGCAGCTGGAAATGAGGTTCACAGATTGCTGATGACCAATACTTACTTTCTCATTCCTTCGTTGTGGGTTTTGGGTGATTGAAGGTCAAAGAGAAATTTCATCATCAAGTTGTCGAAATGGTGTTTGGAAGTTAGTCACATGACGCGGTTTCGTTGCCAAGCAAGTAAAAGAATGAAGAGTAATTCAAGGTGATGTGACGGTGATATCTTCAGCTTCACACGGGATTTTGCCTATCCTATACCATCCCTCTTCGCTTCTTCCTAATTTTTGATTTATACCACTCATAGCCAACAAAAGGACTGGACGCCATGAACAAGATGTGCAATTTCCATGCCATGTGCACGTTCCTATTTTGTCTCCACCAGTAACGTGTATTTGCAAATATATATATATATATATATATATATATATATATATTTTATGCTACCAAACATTTTATCAAACACTTATAAACAACATAGAAGTCCATCGATCAGCTCTGATATGTATCCTATTTTACTCTATCTCTCGTTGATCGAGAGTTTAGAACCTCACTCTTGTTAATGAGTTGATTTCACTTGTATATTATTCAAAAAGTTTAGTAATTTGGTAGCTGAATTTTGGTTGCTCACTACTCTGACATGAAAAGAAAAAGAAAAATGCTAAACCTATCTTTCTAGAAAAGATAATAAAAGACTTTAAAATAAAAATTGTTCTAAAAGATCAAAAATTAAAATTACCACTAATATTTTAAAAAATTATCATTCACATTTTTTAAAGTTATAATTTGATTTTCTTAATCTTACAAGAATATTTTGGATTTGTTATTATTTTTAGATGAAATTACTTTTAATATCTTTTTATGTAGTTGAGGTTTTTAGGGATAATTTTTGCAAAATAAATTCCTTGCTAATATAACTATTTATCCCTATTGCATAAAAGGTACATCGATGGAATGTGCTAGAGAGCATAGTCAACGAACAGATTTTGTCCCCCATAGCAGTTAGTCAAGGGGAAGCACGTGCTTGGTGTCCCGTGTAAACTGAAAACTATCCCGAATTGGAAGTAAGCAAATATATATATATATATATTGTTGTGTTTCTAGCATCATCTCTTTCATGTCAAGGCCATGAAGTTAACATATGAATACAAGATTTAGTAGCTACTTTCTTGGCACTAAAGAATGAAATCAACAAGACATTTAATTGTTAAATGATGCAGCCTATTCAATTATTGTCCAAAGTCGAATTTATAGTAATAGAAACTATAAGTGGGTTCAAATGGTATGAGTGTGGGAGATGACAGCTTGTGAATGGCATCAAATAACGGACTAATAATTCAAAATTAGGACAGATTGCGATGATTAAGGAAGGCCAAGACAAGACCAGCAAGTTGTTCTAAACCTATTGGCACGTGACTTGATTTATAAGGAACAAACAAAGAGTAGGCTTACCTGCCTTATATTGGGTCAGGATATTGAATAAATTGCAAGGTTTCATATTGGATGGACAGGCCAAATTTTCCTTAAGAGAACTCAGGTAAAGACCTTATTCTTTTTTATTAGATTCTTAATAACAACATGATAAATATATAATTTTTACATTTAAATATATGACTTTTATTGTTGAGCATCACATGGTTGAATTTTTTTAAAATATCATATTTTATTGAAAAACATGATTATAAAAATATTATAGTACATATAATTTTAAATAGAACGGAGTTTCCTACTTTTAGTTCTGTACATGGCATCTCTCTCAACGTAGCTCAAATCGTATATGAAACCATTTGATACTCCTTCGCTTCAGAAGTTGGTTTGGCGGGGGAAAGAGTAATGCCTTCATTTTCTGTTGATCGGGATTTCGGCCTTTACCATTCACTACAATCAAAGAGCCCATGGGTGTTCTTTCTTTTATTGTGTCACATCATTGTTGGGCCAGAAAAGAACTGCAAAGCCTCTAAGAAGCTCGTGTAGGCCCAATTGTGGAGCCTTGTTCATGCACCAAATATAATTTTGTTTTATGCTAATTAAGTCCCAATTTTATTTTCTGTCCCAATAGATTAATTAAAGTTAACTGGATCAACAATGAAAGGTCTGCTTTTTGTTATTGGGCTCCGTTCACACACACGCCAGCCCTTCCAACGTACCCTAGACCACTAGAATGGACCCAAAAAATGTCGGCCCAGCACTTATATGCGAAACTTCGTTTCGCATTTTCTTATATTGTATGATTTTTTTCAGCCAATCAGCTCTCTTAATTCAGTTATCCAGATATTTTTTTTAGTTCAATTAAAAATACCATCAATAAATTCACCCAATTCAAGAAAAAAATGAATATAGTCTACGTTTGACCTTTTATTTTTATTTTTTAGGGATTCATTTTAAAAGGGCAATACTGGTAACTAGGGTTTGTATTGTGAGAAGCTTTGCACTTCGGTTGAGCAGTTGAACTCGCACAGGAAGTGAAAATGGTAGCCACCACCCATCCAATAATGTTGAGCTAATGGTTTAGGATTTGTATAGTCCGGTATGATTGAGGTGTGTTAATTTGTTGCAGCCGTCCCACAAGACCTTCAGAATCAAGAAGAAGTTGGCGAAGAAGATGAGGCAGAACAGGCCTATCCCCTACTGGATCCGCATGAGGACTGACAACACTATCAGGTTCTTATCCCTTTTCTCTTTCCTTTTTACCCTCTCCTTCTCTTTCGCTAACTATTGTTCTCTTCCCTTTCAGGTACAACGCCAAGCGCCGCCACTGGCGTCGAACCAAGCTTGGATTTTGAGGTCTTTGCTTGCCTCTCATTTCGACTTGCTAAATTAATTAGGGGCTTTATTTTTTGTTTTTTCTTTATGCGAAAACAATGTATCCGAGCTATGATAATTTTCTGTTTCTTTAGATTTAAGAACCAGTTTGTAAGGAGCCCATTGTAGTCCATTAATGGCGTTCATCGCCTCTTCCATATTCAAGTAATCTTGATTCTTCTCATCAAACATTTTGATTTTCATTTGTACCCTTCTCATCATAACATGATGTATTCAGATAATCTCCATACCTTTTAGACAAATTAGTTGATAAACTTTTAGGAGACATTTTGAAGTAGAATATATGTGTTGGTTGAACAATGAATCCACACAATACAGATTCTGTTAATTCACTTTCTAACTCATTATTATTCTAAAAGTTCTCATCTTTTACTTATTTCGATTGAATGGATTATATGTATTTAGATTTACCTGGATTGTGTCGTAACATTGTTTTGATAGCCACGCAATCTAGATATTGATAGCTTTTAGACGGAGAAGGTCTTATAATTCGAGCACCCCCTCGCTCCCCTTTTTCTTTTGTGGAGGGTGATAGGTGGATCATTCTTGAGTTCTTGTATTAAACGACTAGTCCCTTTTTTTTTTTTTTGGATGAATGGTAAAAAATGTTTTAATTTTTGAGTGAGAAGCATTGGCTGATGATGGTGGGGTATTATTCCACACCATTTCACTTAAATGGAAGATTCCCTATATCCCCTCTCCCAAAAAAAGAACTTAAGCCGTAACATGTAGGTCATCCATTTCTGAATATTTTTCTTGAATTGGCTACTAAATTTAACTGTCAAAATATAAAGTTGATGTCGACGCCAATGGACAATGTAGATGGAAATGTAGAATAATTGTGAAGTTGATATCTGGCCAAGGGCCATGCTTGAATTTGTGGTAGCAACCACAGTTGGTGGACACATCATACTAATGTGAAGTTGCTCAATCCGGATTAAATTTGTTAGCTGGATATTGGATATGTTGGGAAATTGTGGCCCAAATTCTTCAGTCGTTTAGAACTGATTTTTTTTTTTTTTGCATTCGACTTTTCATTCCAACCTTTTGTCGCGTCGCACTGTGCTCCAAAAACGTAAATGGTTAAGGGAATGGAGTTCCCTCCCCTGGAGGCCTCCTACTACTCCATTTGCATTCGACCTTTTATGTTCCTTTCTCATTCTGGTATTTGTATTTTCGAGTCATTAAGTTGGGCTTCGTTAAAGGATTAGTTTTTTATACAATTTTTATATTTTTATTTTTAATAAAATTTAAACATGTATAATTTTTTTAAATTAAATCAGCTTATGTTGAATATTAATAATTATATATGTATTTACAAAAATTACATACTTGTTATGTTTAATTAGAGAATAGAAGATATAAATATTATTCTTAAATAATTTTACTGTTAAATTTCATATTAAAATCATCATTACAATGGATATTAGAGGTGATTGTGAGCAGGATCTGGTGCGTTTGTACTTGGCTTAGTGCCTTATTTGACTTGGATATGGCTCGTTTTGTGACAGAGTTAGGTTGGTTAGGTCTTTTACTTTTTTTTTTTTGTTTTGAAGAATTTTGAAAATTTTAAATGTTGATATTTTTGCGATCATTTGATTATATTATACATGTAATTATTTATTTTAATACGTCTTTAACGAGTAGAGAAGAAAATAAGAAAAAAAATATAGAGTAAAAATTTCAAAAAGTTATAATTTAAAATTTAGTAGTTTATTCAGTCGATTTTGTGTTTTGGTAATTTTTTTGAGACAAAGTGATATGGTATGCTCATTTATTTTCTCTAATTAATACATATTTTTATATCAATTTTTAAATTCTTAGTTTTAACACCTTGCCTTTTTAATCTTTTCATTTTCTTTCATCTGCATGTGTAAATCATATTTAGAGTGGATTAATAAGAGTTTTGATTCAATTTTTTATAATTTGTAAAATATTTTAAAAAAAATTGTTAACATTATAAAATGAACTCTAAAAAAAATAAAATTTTTATGTAAATTTTTTTAAAATTTATATATTGGTCCTTAAAAAAACAAATTAATTATTCATATGTCTTTTTTTTTTTTTCCTGATTACACGTCGCTACGTCAAGTTAGGCCGAATTAATTAGCACGCCTAAATCGTTACCCAACCCGGTCCATACATGCCAGTTTATCGAGTTAGTCGCACTTGTGTGCATCCTTGTCGAAGATCGAACATAAAGAGTTGTCTCAATTGAAATGGCGATTGGGAATGACCAATGGGTGTTGTATGTTAAAAAAATTGTAATTTAATTCAACATATTAAAATGACATAAAAGGGGAAAAGGAAAAGCAGTTGAATATCAGAACTCAGCATTTAAAAAATAAAATGCCACATGGCGGGAACCTACTTGACATTACCAGGAAGATCTTGTAAAAGATAATTTTACCCTTTGACGTAGGTGAATATTGCAGCATATGCCCTTCATTTTCAATCCGTTAAACATTTCTGATAAATTTGCCGAGCTACTTCGTGCTCATCACCTTCTCTTCCTGTCTCGGCTACTTCGATTACCACTCCTTCCCATCTGGTTTCGGTCTCATCGCCCACTCTTCAACCAAGAGACATACCAATTCGATTCCGGTACATTATTAAACTCTGCAATTAGATCCATTTTTTACCATTTTCTAGATCGAGAGTTGAGTTTTCATTGGCCTAGATCGTCGTAGCTTAACTATTTGATTGATTTTTCTTTGCCAGATACTTTCTAATTCACAAATAATGGCTTCGGCAATGCTTTCTATAACTTCATCCCCAACCTCTGCTTCACTGTCGATGCAAAACACTCACAAGGTATCCCAACTTGATTCCGTAATTTTTCAATTCATTCCCTCCTCTTCTTTGGCTTTTGTCTGGTTGCTACATATGCGCCAAAAGCCTGATTTGTTTGAATAGTTTCATGTTTTATGTTCTAGGCCTCATGATTTCATCATAAAACTTCAGTGAAGAATTGTGTATATAATTTGCCTCCTTTTATTATTTCTTCCCGCTCATAATTTTTCACTTTGCAATTTCAATAGGGAAAGCCGAACTTTGGAGTCAGCAGTCTGGGATTTGGCAAGGAAAAAGGCAACCTCTTCTCATCTGCGAGGGTACAATATAAGGAACTAATCTTTTTACTTCTGTTCTAATCCAGCAAAAGATTTAGTGTGGTAGATAAATAAATAATGCTGATACTGTATCCGAAGTACATAATGAGGCACAAGGAATGTGGTGAATTTTCTTTTTCTTTTTCTTTTTTTCAAAGAGAACTATCAATTTATTAGGCCTACTATAATTACATATTATTGTATGATCATTTTTTGTTTTTTTTGGCCTCCCTTCTGTCAAATTTGGTTCACAGTCTTCTGGCCGGATATCTATGACTGCTGCTGTTAATGTTTCTCGATTTGAGGGCATACCAATGGCTCCTCCTGATCCAATTCTTGGAGTTTCTGAAGCATTCAGAGCAGACACGAACGAAGTCAAGCTCAATCTTGGAGTTGGGGCCTACAGAACTGAAGAACTACAGCCTTATGTGCTTAATGTTGTTAAGAAGGTCAGTGTTCCGTGTTTGGTGCATGAGCAATGACGGACATCCTTATTTTTCTCACTGCAATTTCGCTTCTCATATATTTGTTTCCAACTTTACTTCTTGGTGAGTAATCCAAAACTATTTTGAGTTGAGTCAACATTGATTTAAATATAAGTTTTTTATTTTCTAGGCAGAGAATCTTATGCTGGAGAGAGGGGAAAACAAAGAGGTAATTTTCTTTGCATTATATGCCTCTATGTGTGGTCTGAAACTATTGTCGTTTGGATTATTGACTATAATCCAATTTTTATGTGCAGTACCTGCCTATTGAGGGTTTAGCTGCATTTAATAAGGCAACTGCAGAGTTATTACTTGGAGCAGACAACCCAGTAATCAAACAACAACGAGTATGCAATGGATTCAGAAAATATAAATGTCCAAAAGGATATTATATTTATTGTTTATAATTTATAAGCGAATAAAAATAGCAAATAGTCAACTTAGTTTTTACTTATATTCCTCAAATTCACCCAGGTTGCAACTGTCCAAGGTCTTTCTGGAACTGGTTCTCTGCGATTAGGTGCAGCTCTGATAGATCGATACTTTCCGGGTACAAAAGTTCTAATATCATCTCCGACGTGGGGTGAGTATTTATTTCTTCCTCTCTTCAACATCATTGTGACATTTGTTTTCAGGGATTATACTTCACGGATAACAATATGGTCTTGCAGGTAATCACAAGAATATTTTCAATGATGCTAGAGTTCCATGGTCTGAGTACCGGTATTACGATCCTAGGACAGTTGGTTTGGATTTTGAGGGGATGATAGCAGATATTAAGGTTACATCCTGAAGCAGAGTTTACTTTATATGAACTAAGAACAGTTTTTATTAAGCTATCTTGGATGGGAAATTGATGTTCAAGGATGTTTTATTTAATTTTTTTTTCCTCTCTCTCTTTTAGCAGATATTAAGGTTGTGGAGTTTACTCTATATGAACTTAGAACAGTTTTCACTTAATTAGCTTGGATGAGAAATTGATTTCATGGATGTTTTGTTTGATGCTTTTTTTCTCTTTAGTCTATAAGCTAAGGTCTTGACAACTGATATCATTGTTTATGTCATATCAGTGTAATAATGTGTGTTCAATTCATGATTTAGTATTGGCATCTTGGGCATTCTGTTGTCAAGGCCAACACAGACATTGTGACACATACATATTCATTTATTTGTAAGGTTAATTCAATTAAAGAAAAAAATTGTCTGCCTAATTGGCTGATTTCCCATTTTTATAGGCAGCTCCTGAAGGATCTTTTGTGTTACTTCATGGATGTGCTCATAACCCTACTGGTATTGATCCAACACGTGAACAGTGGGAAAAAATAGCTGATGTTATTCAGCAAAAAAACCACATTCCATTTTTTGATGTCGCCTATCAGGTACTGATGTTGCGAAGAATTATCAATTATTTAAGTGTATTTCTGGAAACTGGAGAGCATATATATGACACCTTAAACACATGAAATGATGAAAGTAGTCTAATATAACGAATGATACAGATTAGTATAGATAAATTTTAAACAGGTTGATATTGTGGAAGCCCTGATATACATATTGATGTCATCTTAACTCCTCATTAAATTTTAGGGGTTTGCTAGTGGAAGCCTTGATGCAGATGCAGCATCTGTGAGATTGTTTGTAGCACGTGGCATGGAGGTTCTGGTTGCTCAGTCGTACAGTAAAAATCTGGGTCTTTATGCAGAAAGGATTGGAGCAATCAATGTCATTTCCTCATCACCAGAAGCTGCAGCAAGGTGTGCTAAATTTAAAACACCATGCTTGCTCATATCTGATGTTGTATGACTATGTGCATGCCTAAGGAAGAGGGAATGGTATAAAACTACCTCTGCAAGTGATTCTTGATTGATTCTATTTAACTTTTCCTTCCTTTTCTGGAAAGGCGTGGACTGAGGAGATCATTAGTATGAAATAGTAGGAATCTGATACCATAAAAATAAGTGTAATTACAGCTGGCTTTGCAGCTTTTAGTAATTGCTCTTAGGCATATATACATGACTAGATTTTCCTCCTGAAATTTCTTTAAGCAGTGATATATTGAAACAGTTTTCCTACTATTTTTTTCATGCTAATTGCTATGCTGGACTGTGTCAATATAATGACAAAATGCTTAGATGTTATATCAAGACAGAAGATGTCTCAAATTAAGTTTGTTTAGAGGAACATATGCCTGACTGATCCTGTCTGGTTCAACAACCTGCTAATTAGATATTACGTATTTCAGGGTAAAGAGTCAGCTCAAAAGGCTTGCCAGACCAATGTACTCTAATCCCCCTGTTCATGGAGCTAGGATTGTCGCCAATATTGTTGGAAACCCAGCTCTCTTCAATGAATGGAAAGCAGAGATGGAAATGATGGCCGGAAGGATCAAGACTGTGAGGCAAAAGCTATATGATAGCATTTCTTCAAAAGACAAGAGTGGAAAGGACTGGTCATTTATACTTAAGCAGATAGGCATGTTCTCATACACAGGCTTGAACAAAAACCAGGTAACACTTATTGTCGCTTGTATACATTATCTCTTCTGTCCTTGTATTTTTTCAATTCTGGTTTGTAGTTACTGACCTTTGACAGCCAATACTATTTTGCTAACTCCTGACCTTTTTGTGAGGAAGTTCCCCAATTTTTAACTCAAAATTAGCATATTGACGCGAATATAGTCCACATTTGATTTTCCCGTTTAAACAACCCCTTTATCTCAAACTACCTTCTTTTTACCCTTATAATTTCCTTCCAAAGCCGTGAAATCTTAAACCTGAATGAATCTTTACAACACTTGTGAATCTATTTTTTGGTTTTGCTGCATTACAATTTTGAATGTGGCATCATAGATTTATAATGCGTGTTCTACTTTTGTCTGGTCAGAGTGAGAATATGACGAATAAGTGGCATGTATACATGACAAAGGATGGAAGGATTTCCCTGGCAGGATTGTCTTTGGCCAAATGTGAATTCCTCGCAGATGCTATCATTGATTCCTTCCATAATGTCAGCTGAAACTCGATGAAATTTGCCGTAGAACCCCACTTATTTTTTTTTTGGGTGAATAATATATCCAGCCAGGCATGTGTGTTAGACACACATGAAAATAACACAAAAAATGTATTGCCATGATTGGCGTACATTTGTACCCGAAGTTCCGTTGGAAATTTTGTAACCTTAAACACGAAGCGAGTTGAATCAGAAGTAGTTATGCATAATGGTCTATTGGTAACATGATTACCACCGATTACTCAAGAATGTCTCGTGATTGAGGATGTAGCTAGAAAATTTAAAAATAATTTGACAATAGGATTAAAAAAAAGTTACATAAGCTTTGCTCCTAAGGTTTTTAATAAATACATGATATGTGAAATTTTTTTCTTGAAATAATTGATTATGTGATTGAATTATTAAAAAAAAATATTTACTTGTCATTTTTATTGAAAATCTTGCGGCAAACAATTAAAATACTTAAATCTTGTCTTTTAGAAAATTATATGGTTTGTCACTTTGGCCCTAAAGTAAATGCAAAGGAAAAAGAAATAAGAACCAAAAAAGAAACATAGCTTCAGGATACATTTTGCCAATTGCCCTAGCATCAGGATCTACCGAGTGAGTGCAGCTCATTTGAGTCACACCTACAGATCCGTAGTGCCAGGAGGCATAGAGACATCAATGTATTATCAGAGTAGATGCTGGCCATTCTAATTTGTTAATCCAGTATAAAACACATGGATAGATGCCGTTTTCTAGCAGAATTGGAGAATAGCAGTCCCCTTATGTCTTTAACAGGAAGTAAAGTTGGAGTTCTTTGAAACAGATCGTAATTTGTCAAGTAGGAACGGGAAGACAAAATTAGATTTTCCGAATAGTTCCTCGTCCTGCAAAACCAAATATCCACTTTATACACTATATTTCATTGAAGTTACTTTACATGCCGTATCATCATTAGCAAGTCCATGCTCTTCAACCTCTAATTAGTAATTAGGCCAATCTTCCCAGACGAACGCTGCGTGTATTACAGAAACTGTGTGGTTGACAAAGATGTGTGATTTGAGTCTATAAACCCAAATGATTGGTCAGCATCAATAATTATGTGCTGGATTCTCGCTGTGCCCTGTGTATGAAAATGATAGTGACTATACATATGTTGAAGAAAGAGGCCGTGTAGCTTGTGGAACCCTCAGTGTTCCTCCAAGCTCAACAGGAACAAGAGGGATGAGTGAGTGTAGAACATCCGTAATCAGTGGACGATAACTAGGTTCTGGTTGCACGCATAGCACAGCCACAGCAGCAACCTACAATATCAATGTACCATTATGTATTAACTGAAATAAAAGGTTTTCTGATTTCCGAGGTTTACAAACCTGATATAAATGCTTGGGATCCATTGTATTCTTGATCATGGGATCTACAATGTTTGGAAGCTTGGATCTGTCGGTGAGCTGTGGCATCGCCTGCAATCATCAATACGCGTATGTCATTTCCAATATTTCGAGATGCAACCTAGTCGGTTTTGATTTGAAGGCATCAAAAGCAACTCCTACCCATGTGACAATATATTGGCACTGCGCTGGTGTTAGTTTTTCCACTGGCTTCCTACCTAACAGAAGCTCTAGAAGCACTATTCCAAATGCATAGACATCGCTTTTATCAGTTAATTTACCTGTAGAAGGATGTAAATCTCAATCTCTTCAACAAATAAATGAGATTATACTACACGCATACTCGGTATCTCATTGTTAATACCTAACCCATTTCTCCATATTCTTTAAAAATCACTGGAAATGGGGCACATAGAAAACCGATACCATCAACAATCAAAACATATAAAAATCATCCCCTCAGAAAACTTAAAGCATTGCCCTTCAGGAAAGGCGCTTAATTTTTGCCTTCTTTTCAGATAATAATCACAAGAATCAAATCCACCTCACTGATGCTTCCGACACATTAGTTGAGGTCAGGCTTCAGTTGCAAGTCCCCGTACAATTATTTTATCAATGAAAACTGGCAACTTGAGCAACTAGGCTTATGAGATTTTAACGTGGAAGTCACACCACAATCAAATTTAATAATCTTAATGGCCTTCTGTCAGTTGGGGTAGATGAGCACAAGATGCACAGATCACTTGTATCCAACCTTATGACATCACAGTCCTCAAGGGTCCAAAAGGAACAATATATTGGATCTGGTTTGCTGGAAGCTTAACAATATGTGAAGCATACAACAACATGTCAGAACAACACATATGCCGTGAAAGGATAACAAGGTTTGGTTGGCTTACCATCTAATAGATACTCCGGGGCTACATAGCCCAATGTGCCCGAGAGTTTTGTGTTATTCTTGTCTTGGGACCCATCAGTTATGGCAAGACCAAAATCAGAAAGCTGAATCCACCAATACGTACATAAGCACACACAGAAAGAAGCTTTGGTGAATGCAATTAATTACCAAAACAACGTATTGTAGAAACTTTAAAGTATTTAGTTACATTTTTATGTATTACCAAAAAGAAAAAAAGTAACTTCAACAAGAAGACTTACCTTGGCATTGAAATTTGCGTCTAAAAGAATATTAGATGATTTCAGATCTCTATGGATCACTAGAGGGTTACAGATTTCATGCAGATATTCTAATCCTCTGGTTAACAGCAAACGCAATCAATATGTTAATACAGGCATCAACCACAAGAAAGGTCAAAACTTGACTAAGGAAGCTGACCTTGCTGTGTCAAGAGCAATCTTCATCCTCATGTGCCAAGTCAATGCCGAGCCATGAGAAGGTCCTTAAAAATTAATAATATTTGGAAAATTAATGATATTAGTATCAATAATTGACCTCATTATCTTCAAACTCCATTTTCTTTTAGGTAAATAAGGCACTAGATAAATTGCTTTACCATGTAATTGAGTTTCCAAGGATCCATTTTGCATCAATTCATAGACAATAAACCTCGTGTCGCCATTAATGCTACAACCCAGCAAAGAAATTATATTTGGATGCTGAATTTTACTTAACAAATCCACCTCGTTCTGCAATTCCATCTGACCACTTAGCTGAATTTAAAAACAGAGAAGTAAAATGAATTATTAGCAGATATAACCTGAAATTCTCTCTCAGCATCCTGACTTTCACAGTGCAATTTCTTCACGGCAACATCCAGGTTATCATCTAATCGAGCCTTATAAACAAATCCAAATCCGCCCTCACCCAAGATGTTACTTTCCAGAAAATTGTTTGTCGCATTTTCTATTGTCTCGTAATCAATTATTGGAGCAGACCCCTTCTTACCAACCATCTTGGCAGAACTGAATTTACTCAAAAATGAAGCGACCGCAAGCCCTTTCTCACCATCTCGGACGTCAAAACAGAACGAGAAAAAGAGAAATTTCAGAAAATAATGGTGAAGCAATGAAGTTGCTTTACTTCCAGAATTGTGGAGCAAAACAGAGGTAGAATAGTGAAATACCTGGGCTTTGGACATTTTTTCTGTTGGATTTGGATGGACACTTCCTGTAATAAACCCAGAAGCATAACAAAGACAAAATGACTGCACTAAGTGCAGTACCGGCTGAGACGAGAGCTATTACCATTTTCATGTGTGAATCTGTTCGGTTCTGTTCATTCCCCACCTGAATAACTGATTAGCATGAGACGTATATAGAGTGAGCATCAGTAACATGGAAAGGTTTTTACCGTTAAAAGATTTAGTAAATTAAGAGAGCTTAGGCAAATGAGTAGGGTCCAAATCAGAAAGATAAGAATCTAGATTAAAAGCTGGTGGCAAATTTTGAAATTCAAAATTGATATTGTTGAAACATGAAATGAAATCCAACGCATCCAAAGAGAGAGGTAGCGATAGAGACAGCGAACAAAACAAAGATAAAGGTAGATGACACAGGAATGGGGGGGGGGGGGGGGGGAGAGAGAATAGAATGAGTACCTGGGGAAAATGCAGCCATTGATGTTGGAGAGATGGGTGGGACTTCAGGTGAGGAAACAGGTGGGTCAGCTGCGGCAGAAATCCAAATGGGGTCTTGAAACAGCTTAAGAAGTATAAAAAGAAGTTTCATTTTCATTGTTTCTTCAATGTCCTAGGAAGAACACATGAAGATGTGAGGCTTATGTACAAGCAGAGAGAGTTTGTGAGGCCTTTGAATTTGACACTAAAAGACCTTTGAATTTTAAAAGACAAACCTTTTTTCATGATCTTTTGAATCTTCCTTTTGGTGTGTGTTCTTTTTTGTAACTATCTTTCTCACTTGCTTTGTCTGTGGGAGGGGAGGAAAGGGGGGAAAATTGTGGAGAGAGGAGACTGAATATGTTAGGATGGGGACAAGAGCACGACAATCGTGTGGACTTGTGAGCGTCGCTGCACCATGCACATACTATTATTTTCTTCTCTCTCCGTCTTCTTTGAATCTTTTGCACCAGCTCAGAGAAAAGAAAAAGACGTAATTATAACATTTTAATTTATTTAAAATTTTAACATTATATATTTAAATACTTCATAGGCCTTTTAAAATGGCAAGGAAAAATTGTCACTGGGGAAGACACAATTTTTGAATTCTATTCTTCACGGCATTTCAATCATCATTGTTGGTAGTACATCTTTTTCGCATAATAACTTGCTGTCATTATATGTGATTGCATTAAATATAGTGAAAACAACAAATTAAATGATGTTCAAATCATTAAAATGTGCACGAGCTGAAAATTCGGTCTTTAATGAGGCAGATTTAAAATATATATATATATATATGATAAGACCATAACATTTGTCATACTGCTAGAATGCTAAAATGAACTTTACCAGTGTATCTGTTTTCCTCTACTATTGGGTGGGAGGTTGTCACTGTTATATGTCAATACTGACATGGGTCAGAGCGCAAGAACAAACCAAAAAATGTCTTAATATAAATTAACTCGTATTACTTATTAGAAGAAAGATAAGCAGAAAATAACGTATGATGTAGCCAGAAATATCTTGTTTAGGAAAGCTATTACAAGAAAATATCCCAAAACTGATATAAATAAATAAATAAAAACAAGCAAGAATCAATGTGATACAAAAGTTGCATTCAAGGGTTCTAGGAACCAACCAAAAAAAAAATGCATTGCAAATAGACATAAGGGGGGCATATTGGAAGAAGTGACACACCCACCATCATCCGTTAAATACTCCAATAAGGCCATACTTATTATATGATCCAGTAGAACTTTAAGGCTGTTTGGAATGCAAAGAAAAATGGGAGGGAAGAATTTTTTTTTTGTAATGCTTATTTTGTTTTTATAATTATTACTTAATTATTATTTAATACTATCTACTAATATTACTTAATCATAAAAATAAAGATAATAACGTTATTTTTTATTTTTAAAATTATATTTTTCTCTTTTCATTTTCATACATAATTTTCTGTGCACCAAATGAATTCAAACATTTTGCGAATACAAGAGATGCACATTTAAATTATTTAAATCGAATTTAAATGGTCTAAATTGTATAATTTTATTTTGTTGTTTATTTTAATATAATATTTTTTAAAATAACAAAAATTAAAATTAATAAGGATGTTCACCGGGCTCAGTCCTACTCCGACAAATCGAGCAAGGTACAAAAAAAACTTTCAAAAAAGTTTTGAACCGGGCAAGGCTGCAAAATGGGGTTGGGCCAGGCATTGGGCCAACCCTTAGGGCAATTAGGGCCCGGCTCGGCCTGACCTAAAAAATAAATTTATTTTTTTAAAAAATATTTTTTTATGAAGATTTATATCAAAATTTTAATTTTTTTAAGAATAAAATATAATTTTATAAAAACTTATATACAAATTTTCTTTTTTAAGTTTTATTTTATAATTTTTATAATAAATTTAGGTTGTCTCTAAGAGATATATTAATTTAATCAAATCTAAAAAAATATTTTTATAAATATTTATACTAAAATTTTAATTTTTTAAAGATAAAATGTAATTTTATAAAGATTTATATAATTTTTTTAAAGTCATTTTATAATGTTTATGATAAATTAAAAAAAAATTGTCGGACTACCTAGTTTAACCTGACTCTACTATATATTAAATTAGGCTAGGTAGGGTCAGGTTTGAGTTAGGGCAATGGTTTTAATTTTAAAGTTCCTCTAAAATTGGGTCTGGCATCCTGCTTGGGGGCCAAAGCCCTACCTAAGCCGACTCATGTACATGCTTAAAAATTAATATATATGCATATATAATTTAAATTATTTAAATTAGATTTGAATAATCTGTGCTTGATGTGATAGCGAGCTATACACTATATCCCATGCCATGGAGATTGCAAAACTTTCAAGTACAAGAACTTAAAAATCGCAGTGGGCTCTTACCCACCCATGGCCCGGGCCTCATTGTGAACCCCATATTCGTTCCATGAAGTGAGGGCTTCTCTGCAGATTGTAACCTACATAAAAGCCGCAAATGTCTTGATTCCTTACTCTTCCCTTTTTAACGTTTCAAAGCTTGAGTAAAATTATTACATTAGATTATTATTTTAGTGTCTCTTTTTAATTTAGTATTTTGAAAATAATTTTTTTTTACTTTAATTTATTTAGTACATTTTTTAATAAAAATGATATATTTGTTAGATAAAATCATTATCACTTAATAATCTAACTGACATATGCCATAAATAATGTCTTCAACTTTAAAATGACGTTGTTTTGTCTAATTTTATAAAATTAAAAGCTGCGATGGCGTCACTTTTAGGCTAAGTGAGTTGGCTTTTATAATATTAGACAAAATAGAATTGTTTTAAAAATTTAAAATATTTAGACAAACTATATCGTCAGTTACTAGTCATATGATTTTTTACATATACTATATGTCTAATTGATTTATTAAGTGACAATAACATTATTTAATAAATTTAAAAAATGTTTTGAGAAATAAATTTTTAAAATTTTAAATTAAAAAATTTGAAAAAAATGTCATGAATAAATCGTCCATAAGACTTTGCCAATAAAGGAGCGGGGATAAAAAGTTGAATTAGGGAAAGGTTGGGTAATAAAAGTTTGAACAAAGGGATGGACTCTTGCGCCGTTTCAGATATGAGTTGGTAGTAGCCAATAAAAAAATGAAAAAAAAATTAAATTAAATTAAAGTTAAAATTAGAGACGTGTGGGCCATGTAGTGAGGTGCAAGGCAACTTGGGGCCCAAGACGCGAAGCATTGGCCGCCTTGTGCGAAGGTCGGTTCACTGTTTAGGCCACGTCAACCCTTCCTCCCTTACCACCTGTATTCTCCAGTTGTAGTCTTTCTTTTTCTTTTTTCCCAAAAATGCCCCTCCACTTCTTCTTGTTTTACAACTTTAAGCAATTATTGGTTCTTTATATTTCTGGCTCTCTGGTTCTTTGGATCTTATTCTTCAGCTATGCAGGACAGGATCTACTAACCAAAAAGCTACAACTCAACATTGCATTCTCCGTCTTCCCTGGATATCACCATCAACTAGTATACTATTTTAGGAAATAAATGGCATATTTATTAAAATATCCCAATATACTATACCTTTTATTTTATCAAAGCCATGTGTACCAGTTCTTGTCTTTTTGTAAAGTTTTTAAAAAACTGAACGTAGTGGCATGGCAGTCATGGTAATTAGTTGTAGGAATGAGGGTAACCATGGAGGTTGAGGATAACCATGCCACCGGATGTTACGAACCCACGTCAGATGACCAGTCTTCACATTCGCGCACCTACCAGAGCGTTTTAGGTGGCAGAATTTTTCTCTCTGCTTTTTTATTCCATAATTTCACGCGCTTTCGTCACCTCTCCCTCACGCCCTTGGTGCAGCGCGTACCCCTCTAACGCCCGTTTCATTGAAAAATCCTATTCCCTAAGCACAATAAATTGCGTTTGTAGGAGCGTGGTGGCCACGCTTTCAGGTTGAGAGCGCTTCGAAACTCAGTTCCTTTTTCTGGACTGTTCTGCTCGCTCCATACAAATTGAAGTCCTAGTTTCTCTTCTCATTGCTCATTGGAATATATTTTCTTCTATCTCCTCCCTCTCTCTCTCTCTCTCTCTCCTCTGAAAAAAAAAAAACTTTCCTGTCCGTCCTTTCCCCTGCCCGTGAAGGAAAACATCTGCTTTGAATTTTCCTTTTTCCCCATCCTTTGCTTGCGCCTTCTCGTCTGTGATTTTCATACCAGATGGGTGTAGCGATTCTCAGTCCTCGAGGTTGCTTGAAGGATTCATCATATCCTCAACCCCGACCTTGTTCTTTCCCCAAAATGAAAGTTCTAAAATCTCCTGCAAATGCTAACCCTAAAGCTAGCTGGAGTAACCGAAGCCTCCCCATCCGTCGAAAGCGGAGCCCTTTACGTCCGCACAATGACTCACACCCAGCCCGGTCAGCATCCACATCCACTGTCAAGCCTCAGCATAATAAACCTGTCATGGGTCAAGTAAAAATCCTCAAACGCGGTGAACTACTAACCGACACGGCGACTCCGGCACCGGCCACTGTCAAGCACGCAGATCGTGGAAAGACAGATCTGGGTTCATCGGACCGGCTGGGGCCGAATCCCGAGCTGGTTCCTGGGCACCGAGTTGCCGCATTCTATGCCGGGTCCTCAATGTTTGTAGCATCACCGCCGCCCAGTTCTGTTCCGTTGCCGGCTTTTTTCACTAAGAAGGCTGTTAGTGACGCTACGAGCGACCTGCGGAGGATTCTGCGGTTGGATCTGCACTAAACTTACGTGTTCTGTGTTTTGCCAGTCTATGATCGAGAGTATTTGAACACTGGTCTTTGGTGATTGGGGCTTCTAACCCTCGATCTTCCCTTATTTTTTCAGCGGGAAGAAAGAGTGGGCGACTCTGATTATTTGGCACTTTGTTCAGATTACCGTACATAGAATTATTGGGTTTAATCTTTGTTGGGTCTTAAATTTTTTTCATTTCGCTTCAATCTGGTGGTTGGATTTAGTTAGGTTGTCCGTTTGTTTTAGATTGTATGAAAGATAGATAGGCTTTTGTATTTGTTTGTAACATTGTAAGTATCTGGGATATAGAACTTACTAATGTCCTACTTTTATGTATTTTATTCGAGTTCTCAGTGAAAATTTCTTCCATTTCTTATTGGAATATAGGCGTCGTTTGGGATGTGGGATTGATTTTGGATGGACCTTATAGATATGTCTGTTTGATGAAAGAAAAAATATGAATATTTTTATTTTTTTATATTTAAAATTAGATGAAGGAGAGATGGTAAGATTAAAATATTTTTGATTATTTTTAATTATAAAATATAATAAAATAATTATTTTTAATTATTAATAAAAATAAAAAATAAGAAAAATAATTATTTTTTATTCTTGATAATAAGAAAATAATAATATTTTAATTTTAAAAAATTAATTTTAAGTATCTTTATTATCAAAAATTTAAATACATAAGGGTTTAAAATTTTGTTTTCTTTTAAGAAAGATTATTTTCCATCAAATTTTATACTCTTTCACCTTAACTTTTTTAAGAAAATAGTTGCTCTGGATACCAAATATTTTTTTTTCTACTCTCCTATTTCTTTTCTCATTCAATGAATGCCTTCTCCCATATACCAAACAAGGTCTAAGTTTAGTTTTCATCAACGATCTCTTCCCTTCCTCTATGCCACAGTTTACATGGTTTATGTGCGGTTTTGGTATGCTTTGCTTTCTATGCTTGAATATAACCTACTTAAATGAGTAGAAGCGGAAGCAACACGAATTGATTGCTTCGCTGTTATCCTATGTTTTAACTTAACTATTCATACCCGAAGTTCATATATTGAAAATGAACAAGGTTGTAGAAACCAGACTAGAAGGATCAGGCCAAATTCTTGATACTGTTAGAGGATTAATTTGATGCTCTTATTCGTGTTTTATAATGCTTGAATGTTGATTGCTGGACTGAGCTGTTGTCTTAGGCTTATTCTACTGGTATCAAATTATCCAACAACGAATGAGTCTGGCGATTGGTAGTCAGAAGGGAAATGGAATGGTTAAGAAGAGGAAATTAAGAAAAAAAAACCTATATTTAAAAAAAAGATAAAAAAAAAAATGATTTGAAGAATGTAAATGATTTTCATGTTTATATTTTTTAAAAATAATAAATATTATTAAATTATAATTATAAAAAATAAATATTGTACAATAAAAAATAATTAATTTTTAATCAATGTAACAAAGAGCCGGTTCCGTGCCTAATCCTGGACTTTAATCAGCAAAGCAGAGGCTTAGCGTGCTGCTTTAAGAATACGTCAACACGGTATGGCCGAAAGTACTTCTGACAAGGGCTTTACAAGCAGCTTATTTGCTTGGATTAACAAGGATATGTAGTTTTTGTCCAACAAGGATACGTAGTTTTTTGTCTGGGAACAGGCACCAAAGAATTAATCTTTTGTAGCATAAGAGATAAACGTGGTCCGCTACTGTTGCTTATAATTTTGTTAGAAGTTCTTTTTTTTTTCAACTCCGAATGATATCATGAAGACAATTGTCATCCTACTTGAAAGATGCTAATTTTACCCACCCCATCTCTAAGACAGAAGGCTAAAGGCACGGATCATAAATGGTTAGGGAAAAAAAATTGAAAATGATGCCACAAGAACTGTGTTTGATAATGAATTACAGAAAGTCGTTCGCATTTTAAGCCACTCTATCTGAACTTGAGCTGCTGAACTTCGCTGAAAATTACCACGTCTAAATCTATCGGCTTGATGGTCTGGTTGGATCCTGGGTGAGTTGAAGTGAGCGAGTTTGCCTGGAGCCGAGTAACCTCATAAAGTAATGGAATGATTGGGCCTTCACTGGTCAGAAATGTGGTTCGGCCATTTATGAGCTGCGTGACTCTCATTATGGCTCCCAACTGCAGTGGTGGGTGATGCATTTCCTCAATTACTTAATCGGCTACAGTTACTCTGTATAATTCATGATTTCTCTCATTCCGGCTCTCCTTACGACACAATAGTTATAAAGATTTGAGGGAGGGAAGGAAAAAGATTGTCCTCCTCCTACTATTCATCTGCACACTTGTCTCACACAAGTAAAACTTTTTCAGAGATTAATATTCTTTCTCTCCCTGCCTTTATTAATAGATTCGTTAAACTCTAACGATCTTAGCTTATTTCTTCCCCACAGACAAAACTTAATTAATTGGTTGCGTGACTTGATAATTTTGGTTATGTAGACAGCTAATTTGGACTTATCACTAGACACCAATGCTCTTAGGAGAAAAACATAAAAAAGAAAATTTATAGTTTATAATTTTAAATTAAAAATATTTATATTGAATAATATTAAAATTTAAAATTATTATAAAGAACTTCAAACTCAAATCCCCTACCATTAGAGTCTTTCTCACTCTAACTAATCATGGGATCTATTTTCAAAAATTTAAGAATGAAAAATTTTAAACTAAACAACAAAAATTATATTTGAAGATTTTAAGTTAAGAATTTTGTCTCTGAATTTTTAGTATAATTTCAATTTTAAAATTTTTTTAATATAATTATCTTTAATTTGAAATTATTAATTGTATTTTTTAAAGAGAAAAAGTAAAGTCAGTTTTTGTTGGGGCAAGCAAATAAGTGAATAAAAACAAATACAAACAGTGGCTTTCTCAATATTCGAATTTAAAACATGGACGATGTCCCATGGAGCTGTTCTTTAAAATTGTACATACCTAGAATACTTATAATATTTCTTTTTCGAGAGAGAATCATTGTTGTTCATTCTCTTGTGTCAAAAAGAAAACGGAGAAGAGAAGAGAGAGATAATTCAGATTTGTCATTTTATTTTTGCGCAGTGATCTACCAACCAATTTAATTGTGCAATTTCTTTGTTGTAATGAGGATTCTTTTTTTTTTTTTTTTTCCTTTCCTCAGGTTGTAATGAGGATTCACGCAACGACAATAATCTCCTTTCTAAATATTTGTTAGTACATCTCTCGTTAAGTCTCATCATTCAGAAATCTGGATTATCATTCAGTGACTAACATTGTAGTACTTATTAATTTTTAGTGATTCAAATTAAATAAATTTAACAACTGAAGATTTAAATTATTAATGAATTGAAATTTGTGGTCTTTGTGCAACTATTCCCAATTGACCAGAGGGAGACGTAAAATCGCCGAAAGGCGCCTTTTCTCATCCACGCTTGCTTTTTTCATCATTTTTTCTTCTCTCTCCTCTCTCATCTTCTCACGGGCCAATGCTTTCATGAAGAGGGATTGTCATCCTCCCCAGCATCAACTTGTTTAATAAAGTGTATAAATCTCAACCATTTAAGTTAAAAACAAATAATTAAAATTAATTTTATTTATTTATTTAAAACGTTTTATATTAAAAAAATATAGCAACACTAACTTACCTCTTTTATCATTTTTTTTTTATTTTTTTGTTTCTTTTAAATTTTTTCTCCTATTTCCTTACACAGTTTCACTCAATCAAACTTTTTTGTGTCCATCTTTTTCATTTTTTAATTTTTTTCCTCTTTTTCTCACATTACTTAAATATTTGATTTTTTATTTTTTTTTTCTCATTATTTCCTTACAATTTGTTGCCAATAAATTTTTGTCCCTTTTTCATTATTTTCTTTATATTTTTCCTTTCCTGCTCTCACTATCCTAGTTGATGTTATAACACATTTTAATTAATTTTATAACAAAAATTACCATGTCCAAATCTTTTAATTGCACACTGTTTTTCTTTTAGTTTGTTTTTGGCATCAAACAAGCAAAAAATCATCTCCTATCTTTTGATTTCAAAAAAGGCAAAAACGTACAGGCAAAAAATATTGTATGAAGGGAAGGGATATATTGAATTTAAGAGCATAAAGATAAACGAGTCACGTGTTTGAGTTGAGAGGATAAAGAGCTAGAAGGGGCAGGGATCCTTTTCTGTCTCGACGGGAACAAAAGAGGAATGAATAAATCTCCAGCGCTGCCACATGAATTTGACGGTTCTAATGTATTATAGATTTTTTATTTCAAATTTTATTCGACCACTGGTTTTTCTTTTTTTTTTTTGATTTATTGCTTTATCAGTGTGAAGTAGTAGGTAAGTATACCCATGAGAATTTGAATTTTTTTATATTTAGCAAATAAATAAATAATATATAGTTGAAAAAAAAAGTGAATGGCTCATATATATATATATATATATATATATTCTCTCCTAATACTTACAATGTAGTGCTAATATATTTTCTAAATGTAAATGATCCAACTATCACAGGTCTAATTACTTATTATTGTATACTGATAAAATAATAAATAAAAAGAATCAATGGTTAAATGACAAGTGAAAAAAGAACTGTTGGAAGGATTCAATAATTTTGGAAAGGACAAGATCCTCTCCAGTTTCTTTTATCAAAGGAGAAGATCCCTGTTCAACTATAAGCTAGCGAAGGAAGAAAAAAAGAGAAAATATATATAAAAAAAATGAGACTTATATTGTGTGTGCGTACGTGCAGAGAAAGAAAGGAAAGAAGAAGAAGTGAGCTAGTATTATTACATTTTTTAAATTAATTAATTTAAATAATATCAATTATGTTTTATCTATAATCATTTTTTAACATGAATTAAGAGCTAAAAAACCATTTTAACACAAAATAAATTGAAATGATTAAATTTAAAGAATAAATAAGTTTAAATAACTAAAATATTAATTTTATTTTATTTTATTTATTTATATAATATCAACATATAGCAAATCTCTTATTGTACAAAAACTAAGAAGGAATTAATATTTTGATATCATTTGAATTGTTCCTCGCATTTACTAATTATTATGATCAGAGAGGTCGAAAATGGGAAGAAATGAAAGTGATCTATCACTTATTTGTGAGGATATAAAAATTAGAAAGAAAAATAAGTTATTCATTGCAATTTTATTTTTGATTGAATTCTTTGCAATTTTGTTAAACATTTGGCTAATGTATTGTATACAGCAATTAACTAAGAAGGCAATACCAATTCGTTTGTTTCCATTAGTTAGTGATTACCTATTTGTAATAGAAACATCCCGCCTGGAGAGACTAAATAAAGACATTTTTACAAATGCGGGTTCTAATTTTATTCTTATTTAAAACAAAAAAGAAGGAGCATATTTTTATAACAGTTTTCACTTCTCCACTATTGGGAAAATAGAAGAAGCCTCAAAATAATAAAAAAAGGGTCAAAACTTACAAATATTCATGTAAATGAAATACAATGGGTTCGGACCAAAAGAAAAAAAATTACAATATTTCATTTAAAAAAAAGGTGTGATATTGTCGGGAAAAGGGGAAGATAATAGGAAGAATTATAAATAAAGATCTAACATAATTTTTTTTTTTTGTAGAATCTATTATTAGTAAGTATTATTGAGTTTAATTAAAGTCAGTAATAATTTATTATAAATTAACAATAATAAATTTTACAGAATAATAATAATTTTTTAATTCCAAACCTTCATTTGTAATTCTCCCAAGGTAACAAGGGAAGGAAGCGCAGCCATGGTATATTAGTACAACCTAGAAGAATAAGGCGAGGGATGACGTCGTTTCGGAAACACAGAGCGGGGGGTAAGGAATCAGCATCTTTTATTATATAGGAAGAAATTTTGTGGGAAAAAAAAGATATATGGAATGTGAGACGCATAAGAATGGGTATATTAGGGTTCATTATATATATATATATATATATATATATATTAAATAAATTTTCTCAAAAATAAAAAAGGATTCGTGGCTAGTCCACTTATCAATAATAATGAATATGTGTGTGGGGTATATAAAAATATAATTAATTTTTTTAAAATTATTTATTTTAATATGTTGTAGTGTTAGTTATGTTTTTTTTTTTAAAATTGTTTCTGAATAATAACAAAAGAAAATTTCTTTTTTCTTATATGAAGGAAAAAATTAAAAGTTTTAAAGTAAACAATTATTTTTCATAAAGAAATACTAGAATTATTAATTATCATAATTACTTTAGATATTTTTTTACTTATCTTCTTAAATATATATATATATATATTTAAGTAATCGGGTAATAAAAAGATTTTAAAAAAAAACTGCTAAAATAAAATTATTAATAAAACGTATGATTTTACCAAATATAAATTACTTCACCCTTACAATGCTTTTTATGAAATTTTATTTAAAAATATCTTTTAAAATAAGCAAAAATATACAGTAATTATGCTCCACCTTTGCTATTCATAATAAGCTTTTATGAAATTATTGTTTTTAAATTGCTCACAAGTCTCACCTTTTTTTTTCAAAATTATTTTATTTTATTTTATAATTTTTTTTAAATTTAAATTATGCTGATATAACTTTCATATAATTGTATGAAACTTATATCTAATTTTAAAAAAATATGAGATTAAAAAAAGAATAAAAATAGTAAAAAAATAAAAAAAAATAATTTTGAGTTTATAATACTATATAAACTGTGCATTTTAGAGATGTTAATTCATATAGACTACTTTTAAGTTCGAATAAAAAAATTTGTATAAAAAATAAATAATAAAAAGTTTTACATAAAAAAATTTTTTAATTTAAAAAAATAAAAAATAAATATTATTTTGCAACAAAGAAAAGAACAAATGAGGGAATAAGGGAAGAGAAAAAAAAAGTGATATAAAATAGGTCAGTGCCACATGTCAGTGGTGGGACCCAAAGCACCAAAGCAGAGAAAAGTGAGACCCACAGGCAGAGCCACCCCTACCTTACTATCAATGACCAACAACAAAAAACGAATAACTGGAATCTACTACATCCTCACCACCACACAAGATCCAAACCCCTCTCTTCTCATCTCCTTATATATACCTTTCTTTGTTCCTCTCTACACCTTCTTCTCTCCCACCACCGCCACCTCTCTCACACTTCATCCACACTCTCTCAGCACACTCCATCTCTCTAACAACACTGCCATCGGACGCAGACCATGGTGAAGGACGAGTGGGTAAGGGCGGCGATGACGGATGACATGGTCGTTGTGGAGCTCCTGATTCGTCTAAGGCAGTCCCAAGCCGCATCGCTCGCTCCCAAATCTCACGCTCTACCCGCGGCCGTGGTGCCCCTCTGCTGGGGCCTAAAGCAGCCGCGTTCCAGGCTAACACCCAGACGGAAGGACGCTGATTCTACCAGATGTAGCCCGACCACACCCCTCTCTTGGAGTGGCGCCGCTTCTCCTTCCCTCACCGCCGATGGTTACGAAGACTCTAGCCGCCCCTCCCTTGTTTGTCAACAAGCCCCCAGATCCAAGGTTCTATCTCTCTCTATTTCTTCACTGCTCTATCTCTGCCTATCCCTGTGCGGATCTCACTCCTTCTTTCTCCCACCCGATCTCTATTGTGTGGTGCGTCAGAATTTATCTTGTTTGGCCCAAATATTAGTCATACACACTGCACCTAATTTCGCCCAAGGAGCTCTGTCCCTCGGCGGTTTTGGGTGGCTTGCTGTGTTGATGACACATTATCGTCTTCGGAATGGTCACTGTCGTCCAATCGCGCATCTTTTTGGTTCTATGCCTGACCACACCAACAGGGACAAATCTGTCCTGGTGGAATTTTCCGTTTTGCCTTTTTTTTTTTTTCAATTATCTTCCCCCATTCGGATTAATTATGGACGATGTAGATTGTCATCGCAATTGTTCTTTTTTTTTTTTAAATGATTCAAGAATCAAGATGAAGTCTTTTTGAGAGAAATGGGGCGAGGGAAGGGGAGGAGTTGCGATATTTGGGTTGAAAGTGAGGTGATGAGTAGAAGCATTGGGGGAAAAGGAAAAAAAAAAAAGGGATGGCGTTTTCATCTCGCCTCTTTTATTGTGAAATAGACAAAAACACCCTCGGGAAATGCTTGTTGGTTCGTGAAAGTGATAGATAGGTCCGTTTGTGTTGAGTGTAGAAGTGAGGAGAGTGAGGGTGGGTGCAGTTGGCGTTCATCTTATCATGCGACTCGTCCATCTGTTGACTTGGATTTAGCGGGTAGATCTTGATCCAATCTTAATATAGAGATGGAGAGGGGAAGGGGAAGGGATGAGTGTCCGTGACGAGTGTGACACTGTGCTGGACCCTTGATTGGGGTTTTGATAGCTCATGCCTTGCAACCTCCCATCCTCAACTCAAAAATTACAAAACCTTCCCCACCGGGAGGTGGGGTCCTGCCCAATCCTTTTCCATGTCACGTGACCTCTTCAAAGATGACCATCACGTGCCCGGTGCTGCTGTTGCTGCATTAGGTTTGGGCGGTCCGCTACAGTGCCAAGCCGGTTCTGATTTGTAAATTAGCTTCAAATTTTGTTTTCTTTATTCTTCGCTTTCTGCGAGGAGGACCCCAACAATGACGCGTTTTTGGAGGTGTGGATGCCTTGTATATCCATATTCCATATTTTTATTAATTCCCAGGCGTCAACCGGCGTTTTCTTTTCAAGCCTAATCTTGGCTCCTGTCTTTTCTATGCCCATTCATCATTTTTCCTCCTCTCACCCCTTTTTGTTGTTCTTCCTATTTACAATTCTTGTTGAGTTGTTCCATAGTCAACTCCCATTTATTAAGTTTTCATGACTTTAAAGAGATGGTAATATATGATTACCACCAATATTCCTTCTATTTTCCTCTCTTTTCTTCCGTATATCAGTGTGACCCATGGTGATTCTGATTCGTTTTTGCATTTGATGCCATTTTTTATATCCAACCTAATTATTTTCTTTACTGAAAACTTTCAGGCTGCAGCTCCTACTACAAGTGAATGTACTGGGAACTCTGCCTCCACCAAGAGGTGCAGAAGAAAAAAGGTAAAGCTAGTAATTCTTTTTATAAATTTATCTAATTAGCATTCACCGTGGTCAATGGTATCTGGGTTGGCAAGCCAATTTCCTGCTATTGCTTATGCATATGTTATATGTGTGTTCATCGTGATTCTCTTTGGCCATCTTCTAGACCTTTGCTGAATTGAAGGAGGAGGAGAGCATCCTGCTGAAGGAAAGGATATATTTAGAAAGGTATCCATTGGGGGTCTTCCTTGGAAATTTTTTTAAAAATATATATTTTTGCGCTCCCCCACACATTTTACTGACTCGTTTATTGATGGTTATGCCTGGTCGCTAATTCCCTCTTATCTGGCAGGAGATAGCAAATCTAAGTGCAACCTTTAAGGTGCAGAGAGCTAGAATGAGAGCTTGAAGAGGATTAAGGTAAATTCAAATGCTCTTGACCCGTCTGTGTGTATTTGTTGTATATGTACCGTTTCTTACTTACCTTATCTTTTATTTCAGTTTGACTTAGGTCCAACATCTAAGAACAATCCAAGTTCAACATCTGATGAAAATACACTTTCTAAGCTCAAACACATGCAGCGGAAGATGATAGTGATCCACAAGCAGATTCTAAGGCAGCTAGGACTGAGTCAACGGGGGGAAAGTTTTTTCTTGATACCAGATCTTAATATGATGCCATCCGAGGGTGATTCGTCTTATGTGGAATGAGTTGAAATATGCCCCTTCTTGGTTTCGTCGTCCAATACAAAAGACACCTGGAGCCAGTTGGGAAGAGTTATGAAGAAAAAACTGCAAACAATGTATAGGCCCACGGGAGCTTTTTGAAGGCCCAAGGGAAATGGAGATATTAATGGACAAAGTAGTAGATAATGTGGCAACTTGGATTGCCAATTCTTATATATGGGGAATGTTTCTTGGTTAGTTTAGTGATCCTACTGGCCAATAATTAAAGGCTGTAGAGATTTTAATGTTGCAGATGTCCGAAATTTCTTGCGGGGTAAAAGTAAAACCTCTTTACTTTTAATTTCGGAATTCTTGTTTAGTCATAAATGTATAATTCTTTGTAGGTTAAAAGCTCTTGGATTCTGTCAAAGCTACTTTAGTTTAATCTTATACAATTGTTCAACCATAGGTTGCTTCATTTTCATTCATCTTTCAATTCATGGGATATATATGGTAAGTTTCCAAGTCTGAGAATCGTATTATATATATCTATTCTCAACTAGATCCATGCTTATCTCTGTAGGCAGAGAGGATGTCGCCCCCCATTTTTCTGGGGCTGTTAACAAAAATTACATTGATTCATTAATAAGATGATGGATTTCCAGTTCTAAAGTTTGCAGAAAGCGATGAAGATTTCAAAAGTCCAAGATGCATGTGAGGAGGACAATGCCCATGAAAGAAAATTTGATCCTATAATTTCCGTATTGGACATGCTCAGAGGCTGGTTGAAAATGTTTTGGCTTTGCCTAGTTCACTCTCTGAACTATCAATAGTACTCTCAATTACACAGAATACTGGTATGGTTGAAATATAATTTTGTAAAAAGTAAATTATGCCTAATCATAAACAATATATTCCACTTGAAATGGTTCTGAAACAAATACGAATTAGAATAAAATTGTAATCTAGTACAGATATACCCCCCCCCCCCCCAGCCTATAGAAAAGACAAGCCGTGCAAAACGCAAATCTGCAGACGAACGGCATAACACGTGCCCGATGTCACAGTGGATCCATTTGCTGGAGAATCTTAGTGAACTTAATTGAAAAAGACTATCTACATGAACCCAACAGTGTGCTTGAGTAACATTGGGCTGATGGCAATTTTTTTCCTTTTTTGGGGCCAACAGACTGATGGCAACTGAAGCTGAGACAATTCAGTTGAGACGAAGTGTTCACTTTGCAGCCGTGTCTGATATCTGAACACGTGTCTTGACACTGTCAATAACTCGAAGCCGCATTGCCAACAGATTTTTTATTTTCACTTATTTCGCCTTTTGAGTCATATCTCCATTCAGAGGCCTCAATTTGAGCAAGTAAAAGAAGCCATTCCTATCATTCCTAGTGTTTTGAATGCCGTTTCTTTGGAGTCAGATGATGCAGAACCTGAGGGTGTCTTTGACACAGCTGTAGAGATTACAATTCTATATATAATCTGCATTTTGCACTAAGTTGTCTGTGTTATAACAATATATCTATTTCTCCTTGAGCAAAGCTTCAGTATTATTGGCATATTTTCAACTTTCCCCGACAGTTTTTCACTTTTCTAACGGGATTAAGAAGCTCACAGCTCTTCTTGGTCTATCGGTATTGTACCAAGGCAACTTTTCAGTGGACTGATAATTTCTAGCCTTTATTTGCTTGATGTAATTAGCATGCATTTCTGTGAGTCTCTAACTTCAAAATTTCTTGCCTCAACCTAATCTTTTTCTGGCTTTCTGAGTGATAATACTATGAAAATCTTCACAACATACTTGAAGAAATTGAACGTTCAATTTGCAGATAGTGGTTTTTTGAAGTGGACTTTATTACCCTGGGAGTCTTCTGATTGAGAATTCTTTCTAGTGTCCTTCCAAATCAAAAACATAGCTGAAGGCATAGCATCATTTGTGTAAATCAAGTCTAATACAATATGACGAGATAGTGGTTTTGAAATTTTTGTTTACTCTTGCCAATGCAGATGCTTGTTCCTATCCACGCATTGATAATTGATTATTCTAACTGTCTAACCAGCCATCATTGTTAACAAATCGACTTTCGGTAAGAATTGCGCCTACTTGTAATATGTGCAAGTTATCATCGTTGACAAGCTCTTATTCCAGAATTTTTTTTAATACCAGGTTTCCTTCTTTCTTCTTTTTCTAAATTATTCTTTGGGTTTGGAGATGTTAGGGATCTGCTATTTTAGTTAACTTCATCTTGCTAATTCTCCTATTGTGTCCACGCAAACAAGCAACAAAAATTATATTAAGCAAGAGAAACATATATTTCCTGCTGAGAACATTTATAGGTTCTTTGACACTTGGTGAAAGTATGAAGTTTGCTGCATGTTCATAAGATTCTGAATGTAATCAATTAGCATGTCGATTGCTTGATTTTTTTCTTTCCTGGGGGGTCAGTGAGATGATTAATTGTTCTTCATTTCGTGCAAGATATATAATAATCATCATGAGTTGACCATCGGGAGGTTCAAGCAACATTGATAACCAACCAAAATAGCTGCTTAGATGCTGTCTCCCTTTCATCATTTAGCCTGCGACATGGAAACCAGGAAGCAAATCTTCTGTTCCTTGGAGTAAATCTGTCCAGTGTTAGAACTATCACGGAGTTTAATTACAATAAATTGCATTTCAAATAAAATTAGCGGAAATAATTAATAAGATCATAAATACTTCTGATCATGCTTATGAATCTGGTATAGAAATCCAGATCCACCAACTGCTTCGTAGATTTGCAATTTGTGAACAGCAAAAGAAAGAGTAGAATCATTTGGTCTTACCAGAAATTTCTTTTAATAAGTGATGAAAACTCAATGACAATAACTTTCAGAAAGTCTCATTTGTCAAAGAACTTTTCATCAAAATGGGTTAATTAAAAAATATATCATTATTTTTCTATGAAAGAAAACAATATATTTAGTAGTTCAAAAAAAATGATCACTAAAATTTATTCACTCACTAACTCTACTATAGATAAAAACTAATTTCTTAATTTTCAGGCCACTATCAGAATATTTTAAAATTTAAAATTCAAATAATATGGAATATATTAATATTAAAATATCTAATAATAAGATATGAAATATTTTAATATATCTTTTACTCAAAATATTCTAAATCCAAATTAAATTATAAAATATTCTAATATTATCCCATTTAGCATGAAAAAAATTTGCCAAATAGCACCTTATGTCTAAATTAAACGTACATTACAAGACTCATTGTAATAAGTTTTCTAAAAATGAGTTACCTTTAATATATTACATGTAATATGGTTTAAACTTTATGGGATAATAATCTTTGTGAATGAACTTTAAATGTTTATTCGGTTTCAAACTCAAATATTTGTTAATCTCACCAAAATTGTATATAAACACACACATATAGAAAGAGAGAATATAGCAAACTATAAATCGAGTTTCATCACTTAAACATATGTCAACAAGATCAATAGTAACTCAATATGATTTAAGTCTTTATGTGAAACACATGACCCTTAACCCTTTTAAATGCATGCTATTAGTTAAAAAATTGTTATTCCTTTTGCATTTTATGACTACTTGTCTTTATATGTTCATACTACCTTTTCACGAGCTCAAAATAAATTCATAATTTGAAACCCGATCATAAAATTCTTTAATCAAATTACCTTGTAAAATTGTCTCAAATAAGATATAAATTTAGTTTTTCATTGTAGAAGTATCAATCAATGATTGCTAAGCACTTTTACACTCTTTCATGATATGACTTAGTAAACATGCGGATGTGTCATAATGTTGACTTTTTTTAGAGTCAACACATTCTTTTAAGTCCAAAATTGTATACCAACATTTTTCAAATTGTTGGTTCTTTTAAATGCAAGCATGAAATCTTTTGTAACTTAAAGATACTTCATAATAAGCATTGTAGCCTTTAACTTAATGATCCTAGCCATAATGGCTTTGGTTTCTTTCCAATATTTTTTCAACAAAAGCTATGTCTAGTCTTTAGCATATTTAGACGAACATCAAATATTTAGCTACTAGAATAGAAAGAACATTCTATATCCTTTTTCCTTTTAAGATCATATTTGAGACATAAAAACAAATAAATTTGTTCATTTTCATAATAAACATCATATTTAGTGAATACTTTTGTACAAAAAAAGTGTTCAAACACTTAATTAATATAATTTTTTATAATAGTCTCAAGATACCTTAAAATTTATCTTTATATAGATACTTCACCCATATTTTTATGTTATAAGTCTTAGAACAATAATTGTTTCAACTTAGATAGTAGTTCCAAAATCACTAGATATAAGCAATATGTCATCAACATTTATAACTTAATAGATGATTTTACTCTTATTGACCTTATAGTGTATTCATTGATCCATGATGTTTTTAGTAAAATAAAAAATGTAATCACATCATAAGACTTTAAGTAACATTGTTATCAAGCTTATTTAAGTTTGAAATTAGACTTCTTATACAAAATTTCTCCTTAGTATTTGATGAATCTCTTAGGTTATTTTATGTATACATTTTCCTTAAGATTACATTTGAAGAAAGTGTTTTCACATTCATTTGCTGTTATTTCAGGTTACAATGGGCAATTCAAACCATGAAAATATGAAAGGAATTCTTATTTGATATATGAAAGAATGTTTAATATAAGAGAAAATGTTTTTCTATAGCTAGTTTCTTTTTTCTGTAACACCTTAATTTCTAATTAAGCTAAACCACGTAATTAAATTCCCAATTAATAATAATTAAGACATAAGATTAATTAATAAATGCGAAGATACAAAAATATGGGTAAATTAAAATTTTTAATCATTAAGTTCACAATATCTAAATCATTAGCCAATCATTTCAAATTTCAACTTAATTAGAATTAATTCTAAACATTATTATTCTTACTTATTAAGAATAGCTTTTAAGCGACAACACTTAGTTTAGGGTTACCCTAAATAGCTTAGCTCATATTAGATAACTTTACACTAAATAGCTAAAAAATCACAAAATAAGGTACATTACTTTGACAAAGACAAGAACTTCATGTTTACTTAATTTCATAATCTTCTTTTAGCCTAATTACCCTCTTTGATAGGAAGCCTAAATAAGAGTAAATTAAGTCTCTAATCCATATTCGTAAAAAGACACAAGAGGAAACAAGCTTTAAGAGATTGCTTAAGAGATTCATGAATCAAGTCATGACCTAAAATGGTTGAGTTATGATCTAATTTGCTTTAGAATCCTCTAAAATGCTAAAATAGAATTTGCATTAAGACGTGGAAGGGTTGCATTGCAACTTAAATCAAGTTCTAGCTAAAACTCTCAAAAAAAAAAATCACACAATGACTTGAAGGAACCAAGTCATGACTCAAATATTCTCTAGACAAGTTCTTTCACACTCCATTCATTTTTGGCTACGACATGAAGGAATCAAGTTGTGACTCAAATGCTCTTTGTTTCTACAAACCAAAATATGATAAACTACTAAGTTGTTACTACTCTATACTTAATACTAGAGTCTTTTAAAGATAAAATGCAAAGCTTAAGGAGGTTTTCCTTATTATAATATTCATCCAAACACCGTTATTAGCTCAAGAAATTAAATACTAACCAAAATCAAACTACAAGTATTTTGTTCTCTAGCATTCAACCATAACAACAAAATGAGAGCAAATTGGCCATAAGGAGTAACTTAAAATCCATAGTACATCTCCTAAATGCATCTAGCCACTTTAAATAAGTTTTAATTGATAATTTAAGCTTATCCAATCACTTAAAGCCTTAAAACAATCTTAAACTTAAAATATGACCACGTTACACTCTATATCACCTAAATAATGACTTATAATAGTAAAGTAAGCTATAGTAACATCAAAAAATCCAACTTCACATTCCATATGGCTAAGGCACCAAATAAACATTCTTAAGGCTTGTACACCACAACCAAACCTAAAATCATAATTGTTCAAACATTAACATCAACGTTACTCCTTTTATGACAATAAAATTCTCTATTTGATAGTAACAAATCCAACACTAAATGCAGGTGTAATATCCAATTTTGGTATTTGATAACATAATCCATTATACAATCATAGCAAATTATAATTAATTAATTACAAGTAAAATCATCATATTAGAAGCCTATCCTATGGGATCCAACCTCTATTACAAAATATCAAAATACTTACACATAGTAATATATGAATACATATGATATTATACAAAGTTTAATTTACAAAAATTAACATCAACACCTACACCAAAAATCTAAGTATGAAATCCCACACAAGGTCTCAAATTAAGAATTGACATCAAATAACTTTTTTTTGCCCTTAACAAAAGATCCTTCACTTAAAAATGTTAGCCTACAATTGAAGTGAGATATAAATATCAATAACTAAGAAAATTTTCTTTTATATATACAATTTAAGCAACATAATGCTCAACATAATGGAAAGTAATAGAGGCATATCATGTAGATTCTCAAATAAACAAGTTTGACTATAAGTAATTATTATCTTATACTAACAATCACATACAATATATTATTGGCCAAAAATAAAAGAAAAGGCACGATTATGGTTTAATACATTCCAAAGAGTATGATCACAACTTAATTCATGATTATGACACAATGCATAAGGAGAAACATAATCACAGCTCCATATAAGGATGTTATCATGGTCCATAATAACAAGTAGTCAAACCTATCGTTTATTATAAAATTCATATGAAAGCAAACATATGATTAACATTAAACATATACATAGAATTTAACACCCCTAGTTGCTTCACTTAAAATTATCCACTTTTTCAAAAGCTATCAACAAGCTAAAACATTGATTTAGCCATCATCTACTAAAGGAGTCACATGCCTATTTAACCAAATGCAATAAATCACTAAGACAAACATTTACCTAAGCTTCCAATAGGTTAAATGAGCCAATTTATGTTCTTAGCTCCAATAAACAACAATGGGTCACTATAACTTGTTCAATTTTTACACATTAACACAACCCAAAATAAAAATCAATCATAAGGGCTAATTTTTAGTATATTAATATATCAAGATGGAAGGGAAGACTTAGCCAATAGTTCTTCTAGCATCAAGTTTCAAAAATCAAGCAAAAAATACCTAGAAACACAAAATTTTAGATTTAGGGTTTAAGAAAAAAAATTACCAAAATGAAAGATTAATCGAACCAAAATGTAGAAAAAATTTGATAGGAACAACTTTCATAACACTCATCTTGGCTAAATCTCTTTCCAAATGAGCCGATCGAAGTTTAGAAGTAGCAAACCTTAGCACACCCTTGCTCTTCTACATTTTCCTCTTTCTAAGTTGCTGTCCAAATTTTTAGCACATAAAAAATGAAGGGTGTAGTGCCTTTCATGTGTTTTAGTAAGTGTATAGCTTATCTAAGAGCGTTTTTATTTAATTGCATTCATATTTGGGTATTAAGTCATGATCTTCTAAGCCCAAAAAGGCTGAGTCTCAATTTATAATTTAGTTTGGACTCCTAAAAATTGTTTTTAATGTAGTTAAACTAATTATTGGGCCCTAAATTAATTTTTTGAAAACTTTTCTAATTAATTTTACCCAATAAACTTATATTTCATAATAAAATTTATATTATGTCACAAATTAGTAAATAATTATTATTATTTCTAAAAATGCCCAAATAATTATTTTACTTGAGAAATTCCTATTTTTCTATAATTTCCCTTAGCTTTCATCAAATTTTCTTAATTTCTCCTAAATTAAATCTTTAATTTTCATAATTTCGCTTAACTAATTTTGGGATGTTACACATTCTCTACGAAAACATTAGCAACCAATCTCTTTTTGTAATATTCAATGTTATCTAGTGAATCTTTTTTTTGTCTCAAATACCTATTTATAGTTAATAGCCTTGACATCACTAGGTGACTCTATAAGGTCCTAAATATTATTATTTGTCGTGAATTCCAAATTCCAAATATCACGTTATCATGCCGCAATTTGGAATTTGCATTGCTCATTATCTGTGAAAATTTTATGAGATTATTTTCAATATTTATTTCTTATTCAAATTTCACAAGGTACAAGATGTAGTTATCTAGGAATTGCCAATTTCCTAACCCTTATTAATTTTCTCAATTCAACTTGTTGTGAAGGTTGATGTTGTTCAATAAAAATATCTTCTATTACTATTTTAGGATGCCTCTAATTCATTATAAAGTGCCCCATCAAGATTTGATAGGATCAACTAGATGTTAATACTCCTAGTTATTAGCATGACCAATTACGATTTCTAGAACTTTGTTATGTTTTACATTCACTTTAACTAGATGATTGTCATGTAAAACCAATGTTCTATCAAAACTAGTAGCTGGTTTTAACATGATCATCCTCAATGATTATGTCGTGATATTGATTACTCCCATTAATTTTGTTCTTCTTGAGGAACTTAGTATTCCTAGATTCTTCATATCTCATTAAATGTGAAGAATAATAAAACTTGTATCTTTTAGATTTCTTTGTATAGCTAACAAAATATGCAATAATAGTACAAAAATCTAATAACTTTATTTTATATGAATTATATACTCTTACATCTACAAGACAGTATCATAAAATGTGTATGATTCAAATTAAGTTTCAATTGTTTTAGATTTCAAAAGGTGTCTTAGATATAACCTTTATTGGAACTTATGCAAAATATATATTGTTATCTTGAATGCACTACTTCATAAAGTGTTTGTCTCATAATTTTAAAAATTAGATTGGACTGATCGGTTCGACCGGGAACTGATCCTTAGTCCGGTTTAGTTAGTCCAAAAAATTAGCTAGCTAAAAAATCAGTTAAAAATCGGTCAAACTGTCTAAAACCAGATCGGTCAAAATAATTCATCTGTACCAATTTTTTTAAAAAAATATTTTTCTTATATAATAAAATAATTTATCTTAAATAAATTTGACAAATTAAAAATAAAAGTAATAAAAAAAGAAAGGAGTTAATACATATATATATTTAAAAGAGAGAATATAAAAGAAATAAAATATGCATATTTAACTATTTTTTATACTTACTCTCTATTATGTTTATGTTCAATTTTTTAATAATATTTCTCTCAAATATAAAGGTATTTAGCCTAAATTACTATTTTTTTATTTTGTTAATGATAAGTAGAATTTTAATATCATTTAAAATCTCAAATAATTTTTGTAATATCTTAAGAATTATTGAATTAATAATTAAATATTTAAAATTTACTAATATTTATTTCTTACATTAAAATTTTAATATATAAAATTTTAAAAAAAAATATTTAATAATTATCAGTTTAACTATAGTTTAACCAATAAACTGTAAATTAGTGTCTTCACCAATTCAATGATCGATTTAATTTTAAAAACATTGGTTTGTCCATTACACGTGTACCTGTCAAAATATTCATCTTTTTTTTATCTCATTATATTAATCTATTTAACAGATTATTTCTCTATCTTTACTTCATACACATTAAAGGCATCAAGTGCTTCACTTTAATTATAAAGCAAGTAAATGTTTATGTAATGTTAAAAGTCACCAATAAAGAAAATGAAACAATTTCTTATTATTAGAACATAAATTACGACAATATATATTAGTTTATATAATCTCTAATAATTTAGAAATTTTTCTAGCTACCTTAAGTAGCATGTTAGTTTGTTACTTTTTAACGTAGTCCATATATGAATCAAAGTCAGTAAGATTTAAGGATTCAAGAACCCCATCTTTTATAAACCTCTTGACTCTCTCAATGGAAATATGTCTCAATCTCATACGCCACGCACTAGAAATATTCTCACTCATAGCAAATTGAAACTAAATGAGATTTAAAAGACACTAAAGATAAGACTATATCCTTTTTTTCCTAATTAGGCCTTTCCTTTTAAGACGATCATTCTTTATATGCATTTTTCTTTATGGCATCTCTTTTTAAAGCTAGTAACTAAATGAATATCATATAAGACCTTATTATCTTTCAAAATAAGCTTATTGTTTTCTTATACACACATATCTAATATGACATTTATTGACCACATTTCCTTATGTGTGTTTATAAGAAATTTATAATAGCTTATACTGAGAAGATAGCTAAATGAGAATCATTTGTACTAAGAATAAAATGGAGATCCTTATCTCAAGAGACTTAAGCTATGTACCTATATCTCATATCTGCATTATGTGCTTTTGCACACCTTTATTACTAATTTAATTTATGGAGAACTAACTTATAATTAGTGTACTAACTAGTGACTTGTTTGATGAATTTTAAATTTTATTTATAGCATATAAATGGTCTTTGACCTTTTCACATTCGGGTGTGGACCCAAGATAGCTAGCTCTTAAATGAGATTTAATAAACATTATGTTGATGTGATTAAATTGCTCTCAACAGTCACATAATAGTATCTTAGCTTGTTTACTAGTATTAGCGGGTACAATAGGCTTTTTTTTATTGTAGAGCATAGTCAAGGTTATCTTGAATGAAAGAGGATTACCTCATTCCACGCTCTATAATTGTCCCTAATCAAAAACCAATCTTTCAACAATTGAAGAGATGATAATGTTGTAAATTTAAGATTTAACTTAAATAATGCTTACATGAACATTATGTAAGACAATCAATCATCAAATTTTTTATAAATGTATACTTATCAATGCAAGTCATGCAAACATAAAAATTATATTACTAAAAATCTCTTTATGGGTGAAGACATTAGCATATCACATATTTTTGTATCATAAATAATGAAACTAAAGTATATTCATGTTCCTTAATACCATTGAACTACTTAAAAAGCACAATACAACTTTCATTCCATCTTAACTAAGTATACAATTATAATTATTTATTTCTAGGTTAAGATATATTATAACTACATACCTAATTACAATCGCTATCATCAAGTCTTTATGTGATATTTATATTTGTTAAAAACTAAACCAAGAATGCATGTAAACAATTATATAAGGATGTTATGGATACTCTTTAATTACATATACTAATCACAAGATATCTAGTTTTGATATGTACATTAAAAACATATATATGCATTAATAAAGTCATTACATAATAAGAATTATATAATTAATTAATCGACTAAAATATATATGATTAATTAATTAAAATTTACCCTTAGGATTGAATAAAAATGTGCCAAAGTTATCCACAATAATTTTCTCATAATTTGGACAAAATTAAATGGCACCAAAATAATGTCCACAAAATTCCAAATGTGCCAAGTTGTCTAAAAACATTTTTCCAAAATAGAACAAAAATTTAAATGACACTAAATTAATATTAATTAAAAAATATGTCAAGATATTGTTTAAAATAATAAATTTCCATTATTTAGGCTAAATAAAATGGCACAAAAATCAATTTTATCCTTATAAGAAAGTATTTAGTTAATTAATCAACTAAATCTTATATAAGTAACTAATTAAAAATTCTCCATTTATAATTATTTCATGAATGTGCTACATATTCATCTAAAATGATTTCTTATGATTCAAACAAATTAACATTTTAGACAAATTAAAATAGCTCTAAATGAGTTTTGTAAAGTCCTAAATGTGATAAAATTTCTTAAAATAATTTTTTTTTAAAATTTAGACAAATTGAATAGCTTAGTAGTAATATTTACAAAATTCTTGATGTGTTAAAATTGCCTAAAATAATTTATCCAAAATTTAGACAAATTAAAAAGCACTAAAGAATAATTTTTCATAATATATTTAGTTTGAAAATTTAATTATGGATCAAAACAAAAATTTTTATAATCCAAAATACCAAAAACAAATTCTCAACAACTCTAAAAATAAGCTCAATGCAATTTGAAAACCAAAATGCTCAAAATATTAAAAAAAGCCTTAAAATATCCAATAAAATTTTCATTTAAATTACCTTTTTTGAACCAAAAAAATGGTGCAAGCCCATTTCATTACATGGCGCCTATTGCCTCTCAAATTTTTTTTACTATTTTTTCCAAAAACAAAAAGGATTGAAGGCCCATAAAAAATGGACAAAATGTAAGCCTAGCCCAACACCTCTTTTAATGAAACCTAGTGTTTCATTAAGAAAGAAGGAGCCAGATGATATGTTGTCCAAAGGTTCAAGGATACAACTCAATTATCTAAAATGACATGTTATTTTGATCATAGGATAAAATGACACATCATTAGCATTATCCTTGTCCTTATGTCAAATCAATTCATCCCAACCTATTTTTAACTCGTGGCAAGATTTAACACATTCTTTTTTTTTTTTTTCTAGAAGTTCATTTTTAACAATTCTTGAGCCAAAATACTTAGAAACTCATGAATAATTAACTTTCATGCATCAAGATTCAAAAATATGCTAGACAAATCAAGATCTAAAAGCACAATAATAACATTATAGCCATGGATCACGCTTTGGTTTCAACACCAGAATTCCTCATAAAACCCAATAAATATGCTCTCATTTCATGGATCAATGGCCAAAACATGCATAAAAATCTAGCTTTGATAATAATAAATAACAATGTAATAACATGGTTCATGTATTTTATAAGCAAAAAACCCAACAAGAATATTCCCAATCTCTAAAAATGGAATGAAAATGCAAGATAACACGTGTAAGCATAGTGTATTTATAATTGACCCAAAAATAAGTTTTTAACCAATTGAAATATTAAATTTCACAAAATGAAATCCATATGAAAATTTTCCTAATTTTTTTTCTTCTCCATAAAAATTAAGGTCCTTTAAAAAAATTCTCAAATAACAAAAACAGGTAATCAAAATCAAGTTCTGATATCATATGTTAGAATTATCATGCAATTTAATTACAATGGATTACATATCAAATGAAATTAGCAAAAGCGATTAATAAGATCATAAATAACTTCAACTATGCTTATGAATTTGATGCAAAAATCCAAATCTACCAACTTCTTTGTAGATCTACAATTTGTAAACATAAAAAAGAAGAGTGCGATTATTTAGTCTTATCAAAGATTTCTTCTAACAAGTGATGGGAACTCAATGATGATGAATTTAGGGAAATTTTTTTTATCAAAGAACCTCTTACCAAAATGAGTTAGTCAAAAAAATACATCGTTATCTTCTTATCAAAGAGAACAATGTCTTCAATCATTCAAAAAACCTAACCACTAAGACTTATTCACCTACTAACTCTATTATCTATAAAAACTAATTCTTTGATTTTTGAGCCCCTATCAAAATATTTTAAAATTTAAAAATTCAAATAATATATCTTAATATTAAAATATCTAATAACAAAATATGGGATATCTTAATATATTTTATTAAAATATTCCAAATATAATTTAAATTATAAAATATTTTAACATTCAGATTTCAATTTTGTATTTTGTATTATTTTATTTTGAAGGAAACAAATGTAAGATAAAGAAATTTTTTAATTTCCATTAGATAGACTATTTTTATTTTGTGTTTTATCTTTTTTAAATTACAAAATGTTAAAATAAAAAGTAAAAAATTAAAATTTGAATAATCTAAATCTTATCCCTTGGAACATTAAAGGATCTGCTTACCATAGAATCATTGTGGTTGTGCAGGGTTTGTAAGGTTCTGTTGCCACTAATTATTTTGAAGAAATAGGATTATCTTTATGAGTTGACCTTGCAACGTTCAAAGGTAGCACGGGTTAAGGTCACATTTCTTAGTTACTACCATTCGAGAAAAGTGCCTGTTCTCTGTGATTTTATAATTATCAACTGAATTATGTAAATTCTGCAATCCATCCTCAGAAACCCTTTTATCTATTCAGGGTTATGGACTTTAACATTATAACTCACTAGAAATAAAACAACAACCTTTCAAGTTATGTTATTTTATTCATTAAATGAACATATTTATACTTGCAAAAAAGTTTTCTCCATTTCTACAAGTTAGAGACATGCACCTAAAATATCATACTACTATGCTGTAGTAACATATTTCGATCACTTTTAATTAATTTGCATAAGTCTTGTCACTTACTCCTTCAACAGTGACAAGGGTGAGGCGCAATTTGTTCATTATCAACCCAGGGAAAAGATATATGAAGAAGTGGATGATTGATTACGTTAGGCTTGGAGTTCAATTTTTTTTAATTTCCTTTTTCTTTATATCTCAAAGAGTAAATTATACAAATATTTTCTGAAATTTAGATAAATTACATTTGATTCCCTTTTGTTTTTAAAAATTATACTAACTTTTTTCTAATTTATTTTTTTGTTAATAAAAATGACTTTTTATATAATATTGTGTTTTTAAAAAATAAAATTACTTAATTATCTTTATTATTATTTTAAAGATAAAATCATAATTTCATATTACAGTTTAATATCAACTTAGTTGCCTTTATAGTCTTATTAAGAATAAAATTAAAGTTTATGTTACATAAATTTATAATTTCTTTGATAGAAAATAAAATAAAGAAGAAGTTTTTACAATATATATTAAAATATCAAGGTAGTTGGATGTAATTTTTTAAACAAGAAATATTGAGTATAATTTAACTAAATCTCAAAAGAGATTAACCTAATTCGTTCTAAGAAAAATACTGCTTATGGGCTAGATTAACATATTTAAGCCTTATTTTGTTTGTTATAAAGGGGAAAGGAAATCATCCCTGCATCAATGGGAAAGATGTCTATTTGATATATATACCAAAAAAAATTAGCCAATATATGTAATTGTCATGCCTGAGTAGGGTAGATGGCATTGAGAATTAGGTCATTCTCTTGGTGTTACAGGCAAAGAGAATGGAAGCACAACATTCAACTAAAATGGATGGAAGGAAAATCATCCAAAAGAACATGGGAAATATGGTACTTTTGGGACGCCTCTGAAGCTGATGGAATCTCCAATCGACTTAATTAACATGTAGCAAAAACATAAAGTAGAGAGAAATTAAAGAGCTTCATCAACCTGTCAACCATCAATTGGTCTAGCTTCTTACAAAATGGGCAACTTGGCAATGTAAAATTCACATAAAATTGTTTCTTTTTGTTAAACTCACTTTACATGTTTCTTTTACAATTACATTAGTTGCCTCTCTAGTTTTGTGACATAGCACTATTTTATTCATTGTATTCTTCCCTTCACATAAGAATAATGGAAAGCCTATTATGGTTTCAACTTTAAATCAGAGCCACATAACCTATTCGAGAAAGCCTAAATTGTTGTAAGAATCATATTTTTGTCACATCTTTTTCTTTTTTTTTCTTTCTCCTTTAAAAAAATCAAGCTAATGGTCACTCTATAAAATTTTTTTCATGGTCTTAGTAAACAAACTAGACCTGGTTTTATCAAACTACAAAAGTAAGAAATTACTATACCATAAATAAGTGTGACAAGGCAATGTTCTTTCGTGGCCTTGAATTGTCAAATATATGCCTAAGACCTACCAAACATCCTTTATTTGATTGCAAGAGCCAACATTGCTAATATTTTATCACTGCCTTTGTTGGGAAGAGGAAGATGAAAATAATAAAGTAGAAAACAGAGGCAAGTTTCGGTGAATAAAAGCTAGTCTTATTTTAGACTTGAATCAGAAAATAGATGCCTAATATATAGGCTACAACTGTAATAAGATAAAGCGAAAAAAACAATAACTAAAATACTGAAGTGGAGATCATGGCCCACTTTGCTAAAATAGAAAATAATACGTTGAAACAAAAATGACGCATGGCAATTTGACTAATTCAAACTTCCTGCAACTAATAATGAAAAAATAATAATAATATTTTGAGACATATTACTCAACACTCCTCTTTCTTTCAAAGTTTGTTACTCCCATTTGTAATATGAAATACTCATGTTTTGCTCATGACAGTGACTTTGTGAGTATATCTGCAACTTGTTCATTTGTTCCACAATATTTTAAATCAATTGTTCCTTCTGCCACAAGATCTCTAATGAAATGATGACGAAGGTCGATGTGCTTTGTTCTACCATGAAAAATTGGGTTCTTTGTCATAGCTATCGTTGCTTTGTTATCACTAAAAATTTTTATTGCACTGGTTTCTTCTTGTTGAAAATCTATTAATACTCTTTTCAACCATATTGCTTGAAGAGATAATGCAGTTGCAGCTACATATTCAGCTTCTGATGATGACAAAGCAACTGTGTCCTGCTTCTTTGAACACCATGAAATAGTACCTGAGCCAAACGAAAATACATATCCCGAAGTGTTTTTTCTATCATCTAAACAACCTACCCAATCATTATTAGTAAATCCAAAGAATTTGAAATTTGATGTTTTTGAATACCAAATTCCAAAGTTTGGAGTTCCAGCAACATAACGTAATATCTGCTTTACTGCACCAAGATGATGCTTGCTTGGCTTATGCATAAACCTTGAAATTACACTAACTAAAAATAAAATGTCAGGCCTCGATTGAGTCAAGTAGTTTAAACCACTAACAATTCTTCTATAGATTTTTGCATCAGTAATGCCAGTACCATCATCAAGGACAAGTTTCTCATTCATATTCATGGGAGTTGGGGCTGGTTTACAATTTAGCATATAAAACTTCTTTAACAAATCAGTAGCATATTTGTGTTAAGAAATAAAAATGCCATCTTCATTTTGATTTGCCTCAAGCCTAAAAAAATAATTCAGCAAGCCTAAATCTGACATTTCAAATTTTTTCATCATGGAAGTTTTAAATTCCTCAACAAGAGACTCACAAGACCTCATATAAATTATATCATCAACATACAGACATACCACAAGAAAATCAGATTTACCTCTCTTCTTTATGTAAAGTGCTGGCTCATTTTTACTTTTTCCAAATCCACTTTTTTAAAAGTAAGAATCAATCTTACAAAACCAAGCTCATGAAGCCTGTTTAAGGCCATATAAGACCTTTTTTAACTTGTAAACTTTACTGCCATCATTATTAACAAAGCCTTCAGGTTGAGAAACATACACCTCTTCTTCAATCTCGCCATTCAAGAAGGAAAATTTAACATCAAATTGATAAATAGGCCATTGAAATTGTGCAACTAAGGCTAGAAAAGTTCTTATTGTTTCAAGGCGAGCCACAAGAGAGAATGTTTCTTTAAAATCAATACCTTGCTGTTGTAAGTAACCTTTTGCAACCAAGCAGGCTTTATGCTTATGAATTGCACCATCAATATGATACTTTGTACGGTATATCCATTTTAGGCTAATTACATTCTTCCCTTCTAGTAGATTAACTAACTCCCAAGTTTTATTTCTTTCAATAGCCTCCATTTCCTCTTTCATTGCTTCCACCCAAATATGATCTTCTATAGCATCTTCATAAAAATGGGATCAGCAGCATATAAAGTAAAACTACATGAAGCATAGATCTCTTGGAGAGACCTAAATTTCTTTAGAGGTGTTTCAGAGGAGTTTGAGGATAGTGAGCTTGCTGTTGTAGGAGAACCGTTGTTGGGAGATGAGTGAATTGATGATGAGATACTGCCGTTCAGACGAACATTTGGGCTTCTTGGTGCTGCTTGTCCAGTAGCAAGAGTTTCTTGATTATCTTCAGAAATGTGAGCTATAGTTGGCACTTGTTTATTCCCGTTCCAACTCCAAAATGTTGCTTCATTAAACTTTACATCCCTGCTAATAATTACTTTGCCACTAACTGGGTTATAAAGCTTATATGCTTTAGATTAAGGACTATAGCCAATGAAAATGTATTTTTTTAATTTTTTGTCAAGTTTTCGACGAAAAGAAGAAGTATCTAAAGCATAAGCTGTACAACCAAAAATTTTTAAGTGGCTTACTCGAGGCTTTCTACCTTTCCAAGTTTCATATGGCGTGTGATTCAAAATTGCTTTTGTGGGAGAGATATTCAGCAAATAAACTGCTGTTGCTACACCTTCTGCCTAAAAATCTTTAGGAAGGCCACTTGCTGTCATCATACTTCGTGCCATTTCAACCACGGTGCGATTCTTTCGTTTAGCCACTCCATTCTGCTCTGGTGTGTGAGATGCAGTAAATTCCCTGCAAATTCCATTTTTCTCACAAAAAACAGCAAATTCATTAAAGGTAAATTCACCACCTCTATCTGAATGAAGAGTTTTTATGCTATAATCACTTTGCTTCTCCACAAGTGCCTTAAATTTTTTGAAATTTTCAAAAGTTTCTGACTTGTGCTTCATAAAGTATACCCAACACATGCGACTATAATCATCAATAAACAGAAGAAAATATTTACTTCCACTAAAGGATTCAATACTCATTGGGCCATAAACGTCAGTATGTACTAATTCAAGACAAGCATAAGCTCTCCAAGACTTGGTTACAGGGAAGGAATTTTTAGTTTGCTTCCCATAAACACATCCTTCACAAAAATCAAAAGCATCAATTTTTGGCAACCCAACAACCATATTTTTTTCAGTCAACAGTTTCAACTCATTTACATTCAAATGCCCATAACGCAAATGCCACATTTTTGTATCATTCTTTTCAGTAATCAAAGCATATCTTTCTATATCAGAAACATTTAGGGGAAACATTCTATTTTGTGTCATAGGAACACATACAACCACTTGCCCTGATTTCTTATCTCTAATGGTACAACAATCATCATCAAACAAGACTGCATATCCAGTATTCATAAGATGCCCAACACTAATTAGATTTTGAGCTAAATCAAGAACATATTGCACATCATTAAGAATTTTTACATTACCCTGTGAAGTATTGATGGTAATTGTACCTTTCCCTTTTACTTACATATGCTTGTTGTCTCCAAGTCAAATTTCACCTTTCTTTGACTCGTCAAGTGCTTTGAACATTAGTTTAGTCCTAGACATATGGTTAGAGCATCCACTATCTATAAACCAAACTCTATTAAAAGAATCATTAACAGAAGAATGAGCCATGAATAGCTTACCCTCATCTTTAAATTTCTCAGTAAAATTTGCTTGCTTCTGCTCATCTCTCTACTTGGCCCAACAATTTGCTTCTTTGTGACCCATTTTCTTACAATATCGACATTGAATGTTGCTTTTGTGCTGTCTTTGATCATTAAATTGACCTCTTCCTCTTCCACCACAACCTCTACCATGAAAGCCAACTCTACCACATCTTTTGCCTTCAGAATTTTCTGACTTTACTTGGGATGCAAACTCCCCTTTTGCTTGAAAAGCTTTCTCTTCTACCTTTTCATGTGTTCTGCAGAGTCTTGCTTCATGGGCTAACAAAGAACTCATCAATTCATCAAAACTATAAGCAAACAATTCCTTAAACTCTTCAATGGCAGCAACAACATGATCAAATTTTAGAGTTAAACTCCTCAAAATCTTGCTCACAACAGTTTCTGTATTTATTTTTTCACCATATGACTTCATATGATTAACAATGCTAGACACCCTAGATAGAAATGCTTACACAGACTTTGGCTCTTTCATGCCCATTGTTTCAAATTCACGACGAAGGGTTTGGAGTTTTACTATGATCACCTTTTTGTCACCCAAATACTCTTGTTTCAGAATCTCCCATGCTTCAGTGGAAGTACGTGCTGTTGCAATCCTAGAAAAAATTTCATTATCAAGGGGTTGTTGAATGAGAAATAGGGCCTTTGCATCCTTCTTACGATTCTCCCACAACCGTTGATCAGGTTCGTCAATTTGGGTGTCTTCAAATCCTTTCTCCACCAAGTCCCATAACTCTTGAGACTTGAACATTGTTTGCATCTTGAGACTCCAAACATGGTAATTTGTGCCGTTGAAGATGGGAATGAGAGGTTGAGTTGCAGAATTGGTAGCAATGCCTGCATTGCTTGCCATGGCTGAAAAGAACACTTACTGTCGCAATGAATGTTCTGCAGTGCTGGACTTTGAATTTGGTTCACCCGAAACACTTGCCCTTTTTTGTTTTTTGACTTTTCTGGATAGAGCTTTACGAAAGTGGAGAGATGGGTTTAGGTTTTGGCTTTGATACCAAAACTTATTGGGAAGAGGAAAAAGAAAATAATAAAGTAGAAAACAGAGGCAAGTTTTGGTGAATAAAAGCTGGTCTTATTTCATACTTGAATCAGAAAATAGATGCCTAATATATAGGCTACAACTGTAACAAGATAAAGCGAAAAAACAACAACTAAAATACTGAAGTGGAGATCATGGCCCACTCTGCTAAAACAGAAAATAATACGTTAAAACAAAATGACACATGGCAATTTGACTAATTCAAACTTCTTGTAACTAATAATGAAAAAAAAATAATATTTTGAGACATATTACTCAACAGCCTTGTCTTGACAGAAACGTTCAACAACTTAGCCTCCCAAGTCTACATTTTCAACTCTCTCAATCTCCTTTGATCAGTATGTGTACTTGTGTATGTTATAGTATGTGCAAGCATGGAAAGCATAACCTTCTAACGTTTATTGTATTTGATTCCCACTTCTTCTGAGACTCTTTAATCAAGCACAACAAGAGAAAAAAGAAAAAGGAGAAAGCGAAAGATACGAGATTGGTGTAACAAGACATGAAAGAGCACACGGATGATGGAACATAAGCATCAATGGGGGCTATAGTTGCAGACCAAAAAGAACATATATAGAAATAAATTTGAAAGAAAGAAATTGCAATGAACCATGTCTGAATGCATGCTAGCTCGTTAGAATTGCATGTGCTCTTTGATGCCTTTTTTTTTTTAACAAATTGAAAATAAGGGCACTTGGCACCCCTTCATTATTCTGCTTGTTATTTGTATAGCTTCCCCCTCTCATGTCCCATAGAATTTCACGCGCGCGCCTTTAATTGAAGCCTCTCACTCATTCCTTTCTTTTTCAGAGTCAATTGCACTATATTCGATCTTCACTTTTTATATCCATAAACTTACCGTTACTATTTAAGACGAAGCAGCATCGTATATATGAGGAACCCCCAAAATGAGAAAAAGAGATAGCAAGGAAAGGAAATAGTGCTCTTAAGTACTTTTGTGGTCCTATAGGGTTGAGAAAAGCCTAATTTGAAGGCAGCCAAAGGGAAAAATTCTTATCTGTAGTTGTGCACTGAGAGCACATATGTCTAATGATCAGAATTTATTTGATGCATACGCCGGGTTTTACATATATGGATCAAATCTTAATTGTTGCATATATGTGTACCTAGTGCATCCTAAAATTTTTCAATCGAAATAGAGGCAAACATGTAAGATATCATGCCACAAACTAATTAATATAATTCATCTTTCTACCTCTCCTCCTATTGAAGTCTCTCACACCCCAAGCACAAAATATGATGGCATTGACCCAATGTAAAGAAATGACAACCCTATTTACTAATAAACAAAATTTTGAAGAAAAAGACATTAACATATACATATATAGTCAATAGAGGATGTATAAGGAGAATCTTGTGAAGGTTACTTGCAGTGTCGGTGTATGATTAAGAACAAAATGGACGTCCTTTAATTTGGTAAGCAAAGTGCATCATTTGGGTATGTCATTTTGGAGCCAAATTCCTCCCCTAATTGTTCCATCTACCATTTCAATTTGGTTTGATCAGCTGCACAATCATTTTGGGCGAGAAAGTGGACCACAAAAAGCATATGTGGACGTAGAGAAGGGTGAGAAGAAGTGTAGAAGAAGAAACATAATGGATAGATCCAATGAGAGTACTTTGCATAAGGATAAGGCAATCACATCGATCCTTAGTGGGGGCAACGCCATTATCACGCGTAAGCTTGAAATAAGACACGTTCCATGTCCAACGTAAAGTATTTTTGAAACTGCTATTAATTAAAGTTTGTGATTGCAACTGTTTGTCTGCCTACACCCTATCCCTTTGCATATGGCTGTAATGCAATGGTTGAAAAATTAGGCCATGGACTTCCCTTCCCTTGTTATGCTATAAATTTCCAACGTTAGTTACGCTTTGGATTTCCAAATCAAATGAAATGAAATAATGCTTCTGATTTTGAAAGATACTGCTGGCTAGGTTACCAATTAATTAGGGTTCTTTTAGGGACTTGCATATGTGTCCTAATCAACGCCTTCCTATATACGTAAGTTTAGTATTAGATAGCCTCAATCGATTTAGATATAACAGACTAAATTATTAAAAAAAATTTATCATGTATACATGTTTGAACTCATTCTTCATGTATTTATGTATATATGATTGTTGGTTTTAAATTCTGATAACAAGCAGTATATTTTGTGTTCCAAAGGTTGAATACTATCCATGACATATATATATATATATATATATTGCATTTTAATTAAAATTTAGTGCAGTAATTAATGAAAGAAGGATATTTTACATACTTGAAATGAAGAAAATGATTTTTTTTACGTGGAACTAATAATATATAACAAAATACTAATTAATCTTAAAAGAAGCAATTATCAAGTTACAAATTGAGGTATCAAGGGTTTTCCTATTATCAAATGAATTATATTCCCAATGCTCTGTGTAAGAGTTCTGGTTCAATTTTTTTTAATTTAAGTTCTAAGAAGATTTAATGTATTTAGATTCCATTTTGATCTTGTCCTTTTTTTTTCACAACTTTTTTCCAAAATCTTATGCTTCAAAAAAAAAAAAAAGAGAGATCACAATTCTTTACTATATATGTACCCTAGCTAAGATGGAAAGATTTTTAATTTAAAGCTTTGGAGTGGTTGGGGATAATATAGTAAAGAGCATAGGATGGAGATAAAATCAACGTCAAATTAAAGTGTCTGATAAGGTAAGGCAAGAAATATTGAGCCACATGATTGAAAGTTTTAAGACTATAGAGCCACATGGTGGTTGTGTTTATTTGATAGCATAAATTATTTGAAAAGACGTACTAATTCAATTGACTTTGTCAAGCTTGTCATTTGTCATTGTCCACTGCCTCTCATTTTATATTCATGTATATTACTAAAAATTTCTTCAATTTCCTCCCGTCGGTTCATAATTTTAAACAACTATGCTGCAATGAATAAAATAGTTTGTTTTTCTCCGAGAACTAGTCAAATAATTGAATTTTCTATGGTGACCTATTTTAACAAGAGATATTATGTCTCACAAAGTGAACTACCTGAAATTGATAGTACTAATTTTTAAGCATTATAGTTTGCTCATTTGTTGCTGCCAACGTATGAATTGAGATCTTTTTCTGTGCGCACTGTATATGAGAGAAGATTTGAATTATTTAAATTAATTTAGATAGTTTAGATTTATTTTTTTAATATTAAGTATTATATTTTTAAATTCATAGTTAGAAGATTCTTTTTATTCTATACTTTATTTCTTAAAAAATTTAAAAATAAATAAATAAATTTAAACTGTTTAAATTTTAACCTAAATCATTAAAATTTTTAATTTAAATAGTTCAAATCTTCTCATGTGCCACCAAAGAAAAAAAACATGGAAGAGAATCTAATTTGCCAATGCATTGGATAGTTTCTTCGAAAATGTACCTCAGATCTACTTTTTTTGATTTGAAGAGAAAATTCTCAACAACTAATTCACAAGAATCCTCCTTTTCTATATATTTGAGTTATATATTTGGATTGCTTTTTGCTACTTATTGTTTAAGGACTAGGTTAGTTAATGAAACCCTTTGTTATCTTTTCATTAGTTTTTCGATTGATCTTGAAATGGATCATATTTTCTATCTTATCTCCCATTCTCATTAGTATAAAATTAACATTTGAACAAGGATAATAAACTGACAGAAAAATATAAATATATTTTTTGGTTTAAAAGCACTATATTATTTGTATTAAACTTGGAGGTTGTTTGATATTATGTTAAGCGAGTATCTATTGGGAATGAAGTAGCATATAAATATGCACTCCCTGAAAGTACCATTTCTCTTTTGGCCTGACTGCTCAAGAGATTTGCGGCTTAATCGCGACACAATGTGGATGATCAACCATGGTTGGATGATTGTACGGACAGTACCAGTTTTGACTTTTTTCACTTTAGAAAGCTTTTTTGTTCGCTTCACAAATGCAATGCCATATGCTCATTGTTCTCATAATCGTATTTAATTCCGATACATGTGTCAACTAGAAAGGCAATGGGCAATTTCGTGGGCACCGTTAGAGGTTATAGCCATGCTCATGCATATATGCACAATTTGCAGTGGAGACTGTACACTTTTTCCCCCCAAAAGTAGAACTTGTGGAATGGGAATCCTTTACTACTCTGCGTTGTTCAAGAGAGTAGTAAATTTGGATTGTCTATATTTATTATTATTATTTCAAAAATTTTAGTAATTTATTTTTTTAATTTTAAATGAAATAAAATATAGGATAAAAATAGTTTTTCAGTTCCTCATAAAAGTTAAAAAAGCATTTTTATCTTATATTTTACTTTTTTCAAAATAAGAAAAGATATGGCTGGAATTGATGTAGAAAAAATATGGAGAATCCAAATTTGTTGCTCAAAGCAGAAGATCTGCTTGCGGTCTCGTGACTTGTGAGATAATTGACATTTCAAAGAAAAAAAAAACCTTAATTATAGCAACAAATAATTCTTTATAATTTATATGTATTTATAATTGTATTCCTTTTTTTTTTTCCTCCAATTGAATGTCTTATATATGTATAATTGTAATTTTTCCTCTCAACTCTAGCCTCCACTAGGCCGCAAACTATGTTACTTTTTAAGAATTTAAAGTAATTTTATTTTGAGTATTGATCTTCGTTGAAATTTAATTTACTTATATTTCATTTTTATTTTTAAAATATTATTTGATTTTTATATCATCTGATTTATATTATATAAATAATTTTTAATTTATTATTTTATCAATAAACTCAACTTTTTGTCGAAAGGAATTTATTTTAGAAACAAACTTCTATAACTGTTTTCATTAAATAAAATCAAAATCTCATATTAAAGTTTAATAATAATTTAGTTGTTTTTCTTATTATATTAAACAAATCATAATATCATATTTTGTAAACAAATTAAGTCCATTAAAAAAAACTGAAAATAAATTTTTTAATAATGCATATATTAAATGTTAAAAAAATCAAGTAATAGTTTATTTTTAAAAAAAATCAGGTCCAATTAATGCATTAACATTTAGCAATTAGGAAAAGCGTGAAAAACAAAAAAGCAATCGAGACATTTTGCCACGTGAGCAACTTTTTCCCTTTCGATTAGACTTGCTCCACGTGGCTCGAATAGATGGCCCGTGAAGGTCCACTCAAATAATCTAAAGTTCTCGTTTCATTATTTTTTAGCAATGATCAATTTCCAAAGGCGATTACTTTATGAATATTAAATAATTAAACCATGTAATTATACTTTGGTAATCCTTTTCTCTTCATCAGTGGATTTCAAATCGTTCCAACATTATTAAAAATTTGAAATCTAGTACAAATTTATTATACTCGTTGTAAGAAATGCTACCACATGCCATTGCAGTAGCATTAGGTTAATTCTTATTAAAAAAAGGCCTGTGTTTATATTCCAATATATATAACTTCATCCTGTTTACTTTAATACGGACGGATTTTATGTTTTTTTTAATTTACTTTAGAAATTATTGGTATAAATAAAATTTCAATGCGAATTGATTTTTATAACTTTAATCTATCCGTGATTTTATCAAATTATGAATTCAGATTCTTTATAATTCAAAAAGATAATCTTAGATTCACAATACATGTACCATTGCAAAATACCCAACACAACCCAAACACTAGAAGATAAAAAGAAAATATATAGTCAGTAATCATGACTAATACTGAAATAAAATAGACAAATTATGTAATCAATGCAACATTTAATTAATTAAAGAGTTAAAATAAAATTACACTTTATATAGAAATATTATTTTAGAGATAAATTTCATTTAAAGAAAGTTAAGCTGAAATTGAAAACAAATCATTAAATTAGCTTAAAAAAATAAAAAGACATAGGAGTTATTCTGCTTGAGAAAATGTACATATACAAGGGTTAATTAATGATTCAGGGTGTTCAATTACCATCGCTTTTCATCTGTGCCATGATGGCGAATATTAAAGAAAGAGATAAATGGAAAAAGAAAAAGAAAAAGAAAAAGAAAAAAGCAAGCATAGAGAATGGTAGAGACTCAATGATTCTGGATTTTTATTTATTTTAAAACTTTTTTAAAATAAAATATTATGAAAAGTTCAATAACAAAAAAATTTATATTTAATAAAATGGTTTGATAATCATTTTTATTAATATTATTGTAGTTAGTAAATTTTTTAAATTTTATTTTTTACTATTAATATTAAAAAAAAAGATGTATTGTAAGTAATTTAAAGTATAAGTTATAGTTAATTTTAATTTTTTATTTGATTAAAATATAAAAATAAGATCATAATAAATATATAAAATATTTTTAAAAAATAAAATAAATATATTAAAATACTTCAAAATAAGAATAAGAATAACAGAAAAAAATTTTAAAAAAATTTTACTCTTACGTTTGCTTTAAAAAAATTAAAATTTGTACTTTGTTTAATAACAAAAAAATTACTATTACTGCTGCTACTAAAAGCAAGTTTATAAATTTGCCAAAGACGGTCCAAAACAAACAGGGAAGCAGTTTTCCGATAAAATATACATTTAATATACTATTTACATAAATCTGTATCGACCTCTTTCTTTGTGCAAAGTGAAAATATAGAAATCCTGTGTCCATACATACTCATACGATATAGCTATTTACAATTCTTGCCCTTTTTCTACACAATACATGCCATTTTGTGTTATTATCCTACGACTGCTGCACTAGACACCCACACTCTATGTGCTTCTGTTTCTCCATAGCTCTCGCCATATGAAGTCATAGCAAACATCGAGTTTCTCGTGGTGTCCAAGGTTTCCTGAATGGCGTTCCATAATCAACAACGTTCCCAACACCTCCCACCCCGCCATTTCTCTCACTCCGATCAACCCAATTGCTTCAGCCACGCCCTTCTCCATACCCACTACACCCACCACAACAACAGCAACAACAATACCAACACCAACAACAATTTCCTCAACCTCCACGGTACTGCCGCCTCCTCTGACTCAACCGGAGCTGCTCCCCGCCGCCCGATCCTCCGCCGTGATCACAGTCACGTCCTCGATGACGTCGCTGCCGGGGACTCCATCATCGATGGCGCTACCTTGTCCCATGAATCCGCCGATTTGAATATAACCGCCGGCGACAACCTGAATGCGAAGAGCGAGGTGGTTGTGGAGGACAGCGAGGAGAGGTTGGTGAAGTGGGAGAATGCGAGGTCCAAGGCTGAGATTATAGCGCACCCGCTGTACGAACAGCTGCTGTCAGCTCACGTGGCCTGCTTGCGGATCGCCACGCCGGTGGACCAGTTGTCGAGGATCGACGCTCAACTAGCGCAGTCTCAGAATGTGGTGGCCAAGTACTCCACGTTGGGACATGAAGCACAGAGCATGGTTGGGGATGAGAAGGGACTCGATCAATTCATGGTATCTTCCAAAATTCTTTGTCATTTATTTGATAATTTCTTAATTATTTGATAAGAATTCGACTTTGTTTTAGGATAATTTTGTGTAATATAAATTGGAGCCAAAGGAAAAGACGTTGACTGTGAGTGTCGTGATTGCTGCAATTATAAACTCTCTATCTCAAATCTTAGCTTCTATTTGCTTTTAGGGCCTCTCAATCCAATTCTTGTTCAAGTGAGATGAATTAATTAGATACCTGATAAAGAGGTTGCTGGAAAAGAAAACAGAGGAACAATGAAAGAGAAAAAAAGGTAGTGGACGATGTTTTCAATTACTGTTCGGTTTGGGGATGGAATGTGAAACAGGGTTCTTTTCACTAAGAATGAAATATGTGAGAAGAAACAAACTCTGAATAATAAAATCCGGGAGAAACGAACGAAGGATGTGAATAGGAAGCAAACAATTGGAAATTGACTTGTAGAGATGGTTTTTAAACCACGTTCTTGCTGAATTAGACATTTGAGGTCTTATTTCTCACAGGGTTGATTTTATCTGCTTCGGGCAGCTTATCAATCATACATCTTGTGGCGTAATAGATGTGAAAATGGCCTTTACCTTTTTAGATATTTAGTTTCCGTTACAGTTTCTTCTTCTAGCCACATCCTTAGAGTTATATTTTCATTCATGACTCATTTGGCTATAGTTTCTTTCTACTCAAGCCTTTCATGACTCATCCTACGAGTTTCAGTATAGAAGTCCCGGAGGCTGGTTTGTAGTAAAGCACGTCATTAGTAATAGAAATTCTTCTTGCGACAATGAGCAATTTTGGTTCAGGACATATCTCCTGCGTGCGTGCGTGTGGATTGTATTATGGAATTCTATTCTTTGCTTTTTACATGCGTGTCATTCTATCTATGGGGAAATTCATTTATTGTGATACTGTTCAATTTTGATTTGTTTTTACTTGATGTTGCAGTCGCACTATGTTCTGTTGCTCTGTTCCTTCAAAGAACAACTCCAACAACATGTCCGGGTTCATGCAATGGAAGCAGTCATGGCTTGCTGGGAGATAGAACAATCCTTACAAAGTTTAACAGGTGAAAAAAGAAAAACAAAAAGTGACTGCTTTCAATGATTGTTGCATCTCAGAATAAAAATAACCTCGCAACTTCCAAGATTATTTTCTAATCAGCTTGTCATCTATTGTATTCGTATGTTCCCTCAATTATATTGCCTCTTATATAGAACGATGATGATTTCTCAGTTGTTAAAAGAACGTGACAGTGAATTTGTATATCTAAACATCTCAAACACAAATTTTAATTTTCGTGTTCATTATATCTTAACATCTTATATATAGGTTTTAAAATGCTTAAAAATTAAAATTTTTCATGTATCAAACTGTACCTAAAGCTTTGGTTGGATTACCCAGACCTTTTTCAAGTTGATGAGTGCTAAAGCTATAATTGTTGCCACACAGGAGTTTCACCTGGAGAAGGTACGGGGGCTACCATGTCTGATGACGAAGAAGACCAAGTAAATAGCGATGGTAATCTACTTGATGGCACTTTGGATGGTTCAGACAGCATTGGGTTTGGCCCTCTTATTCCAACAGAGAATGAGAGGTCCCTTATGGAACGAGTTAGGCAAGAGTTGAGGCATGAACTGAAACAGGTTAATAGATATGGAATGATGTTATAGCTTTTTCTTTCTCACCTTCTTTTTAGAAGTTTTCCCATATCTATCAGTTTTTTTGAATGTAGGGGTATAAGGAGAAAATTGTGGACATAAGAGAGGAAATTTTGCGCAAGAGACGAGCAGGGAAACTTCCCGGTGATACCACCTCTGTCCTTAAAGCTTGGTGGCAAGCGCATTGCAAGTGGCCTTACCCTACTGTAAGTTTGGCTAATCATATCATGACTATTTTGCATTACTACTTTTTTGGTAAAACCATTTTGAGATAATATTTTCCGTTGTTTTATAACTGGCTCATCGCAAATTCACAATCAATTATGTGATTTTCAGGAGGAAGACAAGGCAAAGTTGGTACAGGAAACTGGTTTGCAATTAAAGCAGATTAATAATTGGTTCATCAATCAAAGGAAGAGGAACTGGCACAGCAATGCTTCAACTTCTACGGTCTTGAAGAGCAAGCGGAAAAGGTAATTTCCTAAGAAAATAATAATAATGATAATAATAATAACAAGTCACTATATTTAGGGACTTGTTTTTTCAACTTAGATTTTCATTGAAAAGAATTAATTTTACAGGTGATAACAGTGCTGATCGTAACATGTAAGAAGCACATTTTGCTTGTTGTGGAGGAAGAGGGTTAATTAATACTTAATACAGATGAGGAAGCTAGTCTTGAGGAGCCCTTTTATGGATGGTGGAAGACCTGCATATAGTTTAGTAGCTCTTGATGCATCATATCTAGCAAATTAATAACGAAACTAATCCGCGGGCTTATATTTTTAGTTCACGTTCAAATGCTTGTGAGATGTATGAAATAGAATAGTGAGGGGTTGTGGTGTACAGTAATGACCTGTCTATTTTCCTTACATTCACACTAGCGTGATTTTGTTGTCTAAAATATTGAGGGCCTCTTGTAGTTAAAATAGTAAAATTTTGACAATTCGACCTTTTTTTGTTTTTCCGGGTTGGCATGAGTGTTGGCGAAATCAGAAAGACTGGATCTTCTAGTAAATTTTTTCTTTTCTCCATTTCTCTCTTTTTCTCCAATTTTGTAGAAGATTTATAAAAAAGAATTTAGAGAGTCTAATACCAGACATTAGAAGAGTAAAAACGGTTGTTGTAATTTTATTTTGTGGGCTATTATATTAGGATAAATTTGAAGTAGTGAGAGATCTTAATTCATAAGTTCAAATTTCTTAATTATTATGTATTGTGAATTTAAGAGATATGGATTCTCTTGATTTTTTTTAAAGAAATTGATAACATTGGAGGATATCACACTTATATTTTTTTGAGGTTTAATTAAATTTTACTTAGTATCTTTTTATTTTAAAAATTATATTTAACTTTTCTAGTATTTAAAAACTGAAAACTTCCCCTCTGATTTACTCTCACTCAAAGTTAACATTTTTAATAACATGAGGTTATGATTTTATCTTTAATATAAAAATAAAAGCAATTAAGTTGGGGTTAAATTTGAATATGTAATTGTACTTTTATTTAAAAATAGTTAAATAATTTTTTTTAAAAAGAATGCATATTATGTAAAAAATTAATTTTATTGACAAAAATTAATTAAATAAGAATTAAGTGTAATTTATGAAATAAGAAAGATATTAAATGTAATTAATTAGAATAGTATCTTGGTTTCTTAATATTATTTATTGTTTTAAATTGATTTCTTAAATTTGAAATATTTTAAAATGATTTCTTAAGTTTTAAATTTGTCTCGTAAAAATTTTTTTTAATAAAATTTAATCAATCTTAACTGATATGAAATACATGTGTCATTTTTTGTACTAATGATGAAATAGCAGATTCAAGCATTATTTATTTGAATAAAATAAAAAATTAAAAGAAGAAATATTGAAATAAAACAAAATGCATTGTTGTTCCCTGTTCAGCGTCTTTACTCTGGATTCATCAGTTTAGGCAGGTCAAACATGTTTGCATTTGGGAAGAAGCCTGAGGATTTCAAATCTTCAAACTTTGACAAGCACACCGCACATCAGTGTGAGAAGAGAATTTGAAGAAGGAAAGTGATTCTATGACAGTCTTGTCTATTCCTAAGAATCTATACCTGAATCTCGGAAGTGCAGAGGGGTTTTTCGTCTCAACATGAGCTGAATCTTTGCCTTGACAGAATTTTTCATACATGAGGAGAATGTCAGAGAAAACATAAGACATAGGATTACTATGACAACTGTTAAACTTGGCTGGAAATTGAAGATGGCATCCAGTGAAATTGAATTCTATGGTGTTTGTGTTGTGACATGGAAGAATATCAGAGAGAGAAGAGAAAGACAGAGACCCAGTTGGTTCATGGTTTTACAAAAAGCGTTATTTTAGAGCAAAATTTGCTGATTTAAGGGTTTAAATTTGAAAGGTTTTAACTTTTTTTTAATGGGGATAATTTGTAATGATGGAATTAATATGTACGAGCAGTTTAAAGAAATTGGATCCCTGCAGTGGCCACGGGAGAGGCCACTGTAGTATATGCACAGTTCAAATTTATTAATTTTTTTTATAAAAATTATAAGGTACAAAATGTAAAATAAAAATATTTTTTCAATTGTAAATTTTAAAAAAATAATGTTTTAACTTAAAAAAAATAAACAGTCCAAATTTTAATTTGAATGGATGAGATTTTATTGAAAAAAAAAATTGAGAGAATATTAAGGGAGAGAATCTGAATCTCTAGAATTTGCTCTCTAAAATGTCTCTTCTCTCTCTCTCTCCAAAATATTCTTCTTCATTTATCACACTTAAACCCTCCTCAAATTTTAAAGAAAGAGGATCTGGTCCACAGTTTAGCATGTCTTCTTCCTACTTCCCCCTCCCCAAATAGTATATCCTTTTTATAAGTCTCTCTTTTTTTTTTTTCTTTCAAAGGCTGTCTTTTATGTCTTAATTTGATTTTCACTTTTCTTTTTTTAAATAGTTTGTCATTTAAATATGTTGAATGGAGTAGTGGTGAGAAGGTCGGGGAAAGTCTTATAGTTGTAAATAACCTAAGTTTTTGCCTTGATAGGCAATTGAATGAAAATAAAGAAATAAGCAATAGCATTGACCATTTTACGAGTTCCATCCGGTTGCCATCCTTCCATTATCATATAGCGATGAACCCAGCAGTTTGTATTGGGATGAAGAAGAGGTGTTTAACATGTCCGCACTAATGAACACCATGGCAGACTGGTTGATCATCACATCCCAGTCTTGAAGAGAGGCATCTCAATGGATGCAAGGTAAAGATGCTGTATATATAGGAAGTAGGGATATGTTTTGTTTTATTTCAATATTTTCTTTCATTTTTCATTTTAAATTTTATTCTGATAAATGATGATTTGTTCTACCACTCAATCATTAAAAAATATGAATAATGATATGTGAATTCCGCATTAATTAAGATTTAACAAATTTTGTAAAAAAAAAAATTTATTGGACAAATTTGAAGCTTAAATGATTATTTTAAAATATTTTAAATTTAAGGAACCAATTTAAAACGATAAATAAAATTAAGGAGTCAATATATTATTTTAACCAATGTAATTTAACCAAATTTTAAGAAAAATTTTATATAATTCACTCAATATTAATTTCAAGGGAAAAAATGTGCATGAAATTTATAAGTCAACAAATCAAATGAATTTTATCTTGTAAGTGAATTTGCTGTGTGAAAAAATTGAGTGGAAGAGTACTAAAGGGAAAAAAAAAAAAAAAAGACGTTATCGTTGAATTTTGATGGTAACAGAATGACCATTGAACAACACCCCCCAGGTGGGGAATGCGAAATGAGCGGAGAAATTGGTTTAAGCACCGTCATCCTCCTTTTATATCTCATCATACAAATTACTGGTCCTTTAGTTCTGTGTAGGGTAAAAATATTTTTATATATATATAATTTTATGTAATAATTATCATTTTTTTATAATAATTATTTATTATTACTTAATAATATCTATTTTTTTAAATTTAAGTTAAAGTATAAGGACAAAAGTTTTTTTATTTATAAAATCACTTTTTTTCATATTTTTCTTTTTGTTCCATATACCAAACTGGCCAAAGTTATCACAGTTTTGTATAGAAGTGAACCACTAATGAAAAACTAATTCATAGAAGTTTTACTAATGTAAAACTCATCATAATTTTTCATTTGCATAATTAATAGGTAATTATTTAAATTTTTATTCTTACTTGTGAACAACTGAGACAGGTTTTGTATCGATATTAACTCTTATGCTAATGTGTCGAACATAACATCTTTAAAATGAAAAATTTTGAGGTGCATTCGGTGCACATGTAGCTAATGATTAGGATCTGTTTTGAACATGTATGAATATCTCAATTATTGGGTATACATGCACCTTGTGTACTCAAGATTTTTTTAAAAAAATAAAATTCATAAATGTGAGTGTCAAATTGACAAAATTTTAAATATATTATTGACACCTTCATCAATAAGATTGAAGTAATTATCTATGTTATTAATTTTTTGAAACAAATAAAAAAAATGGAATTTATTGACTAAATGATAAGCTCATATCTTCTAAATTTCCTTTATGTAAATTTTTTGTAATTTTTAGAGTGAAAAGGGAAAAAAAAATTTATATGCACTCTCTTTTTTTTTGTTTCTCTTGCAAAAATTTAAAAAGAAAAACTTTAAAAGATCCTTAGTCTTTATACTCGAATGAGGTTTGCCTCTAAACTTTAGAAGTAGACACTATGTACTATTTAAAAGAATAATCACTTAAGACTACATCAAGTAATAAACGTGGAGTAAAGGTATGAATAATATTAAAGGTTTGATTCTTCTAATATAATATCAAAAAGAGAGTATAATACAACAAAATAAAAATTTATATGAAATATACTTTTTATCTTCTTATTAAATTTGGATCCTTTGTAGTTCACAAATAAATTGTATATAATGCAGTCAGAGAAAAATATAAAAAAAGAAATGAATATAAAGAAATATTTATATACTGTCATCCAAATCTATATTTTTTATTTTATTAACTAATTTCCTGACAATTTTTAAAAAATAAAAGAGATAAGAAGAGAAAGTAAGGGAAACCCACCGAATGGACCTCATGTACTCTTTTGACACTCTTTCTTTTTATCTCTTTTTAAAACTGATAAAAAGTTAATGAAAAAAAAACCTAATTTAATTTGTATCACTCTCCTCCCAACCGCATAAATACACAATTGCAAAGGATCACAGTTCTTTGCCTTTTACCCACTCTTCCTTTTTCTTATTTCTCCTCAATTACGCTATGTCCATTTGCCTCGTCGATATCCAAATTTGAATGAGTTATGAAAGAAGTGTAATTAAAGAATATGGGCTCAGTTCGTCAAGACGTTATCCATTCATGCGATCCACCCTGAGAAAAGAATATCGTCTGGTTTCCAGTTGGATCCAAAGAAGTGCATGTTTCAAGACATATCGCAATCTAAATCAACAAAGCCGTAAACCTAACGATTGGAGAACAGAGAGGGGAAAAAAGAGAAGAAATTGCTTTTACTTTCGGAAACACAAAACAATGTAGGAGAGGAGTAGAGGGATTTCAACGTCTGTAATTTGCAGTAAAAAATATAATGTCAAATATCCTTGAACAAAGTGGTCTTGTAACAGAGAGGACTCGGGCCCATTTTTCTTTGGTTGAAGTAATGCAACCAGCTACAACAGCAGTATCACATATTCAAACAAATATAAGAAGCAGAAGAACATGAAGCAAATAGATTATGTACTGGTCGGCTAGAGTATTTGGGGTTGAATTGAAAATGGAACCCCCCCCCCCCCCCCCCCCCCCCCCCAAGAGCCAAATGGCCAGCAGATTGCACACTGACTTCGTGAAATACGAACAATTTTGCATATAAAAGACGGAATCCACATATTCTGTACACATAAACAGCAAAATTGAATCAAGGTAAAACCCCTGCAAGACCGCAAGCGATGCTTACGCTTTAAAACGGTTCTTCAATAGCATGCTACTTTTTTTTTTTTTTTTTCACATTTCAGCTAAACCCAACAATCTCTCTGGGCACCGCCACGAGTCGTTCTTCCGTAAACTTGGCCGATGGCGGAGGTGAAGGCGAAGGCTTCAACCTGGAGGCGAACCCCCTGAAGGGAAAGTCCTCGTCCGCTATGCGGTTATCGTCCTCAAAATTGAGGGCGTAACTGGATGGGTCGTAGCTGAAGTCAGCAGATTGGGTCGGGCGGTGGTGCTTCCGGCCGATTAGGGACAAGAGGCAGCGACTCCTCCCACTGTGGGGCTCCGGGAAGTCGCTGGTGGGGGATTTCTTACGCCATTGGCTAGGAGAAATAGGCGAGCAAGGCGTTTTTGGGGTCTTGGGTGTATGCAGCTTATTGTAGTACAAGTCGCCGTTGTCTAGGGATTCACGACGGACATGGGCGTGATCGGTGCTGGAGAAGCAGAAAATAGAAGATTTCAACTTGTGCTTGAGGGACGATTCGTTATGCATGATCGAGAAAACGCAAATCACAAGTCAGAGTGGGTATGATGATGGTGGTGTTTTTGTTTTCAGGAATGTCAAGAGAGATGGAGAGGAAGGTGGTTGAGTGGTGGTATATATAAGTTAGGGAGAGGGAATGAGGAAATGTGATGTAAATCTGTGATCTGATGTGATGATGCGTCCGAAGAAGGCGTGGGAGGTGCGTGGTTGCGGTTGTTTTGTGTGTAAAGCGTGTGTCTCCAAATTATAATTCAATCCACTCCACTCCCACAACCACGATTTTAATTTTGTGAAGTGGCGCTTTCCTTTTCTGTTTTTTTTGGTATTATTCATCTTTAGATGCTTTCATTTTCAATTACAACACCCATTTAATCCTCGCCGTTAAGACAGCTATAATCAAAGCGACACTCGAGTTAAATTGAATTCTCACCTCCATATATTTACCTCTTCGTCTATTTTTGGAAATGGTCTGGGATATATATATATATATATATTTCCTTGGGTTGGATTTGGATACATCCATTTTTGGTTTCTGAATCTGTTCAAAAATCATTGACAAAGACAACTAACATTTCGATGTTAGATACGTGTGATCTTATTGATTTTGAAAAACTAATACTCGGTAGGTATGTATCAACTCACTGTTCAACAGGGTGCGATAATGTAGATTAGTTTTTAGTGCAGATAAAGGGAGGAAAAAAAAAAGGATAATTGACAAAGACCCTGCTGGGCAAGTGCAGGGAGTCCGACTTCAGTAAAGTCGTCAACGTCCAAGTGTTTTCATGACTTTTCCCTCTCTCCCGTCTCTCTTGAGGCTGATGATAATCATCAAGCTGCCAATACCCATTAGGCCCTCAAAAATAAATATATACGATCATTTCTAGGGTAGTTTATTTAATATAGATTTGAAAAACAAATAGATATTACATGTAAATTTTAAATTTAAATTAACTAATATAGATATTTTATGTTTGACTAACTCATATAATGAAAGGATTTAAATGTAACCTAGTTAAAAATTTAAATAATTGTGTAAATAAAATAAGATTTGTGAAAATTTAGAAAAAAAAAATCATAATAAATTGCCACTAATTTTATCCCATCCATCATATTGTAAACATTTGTTTCAGCACTCCCTGATTAAGAAAATTGCAAAATGAAATTGAAATTCTAGCACAAAGTGAAGTAACAAAAGAATACAAAAGAGGGGTCATCAAACAAAAGAGAATTGAAAGGCATGCATGGAAGAAAACGACAGCGTTTCAAGTTAGTACGGCGACCCTCCTCAACAACGGAAGTGGGGGACGGCAGCCACAACTGCCTTGTTCTTCAACTTGGGGATGAAAAATAGAAATCAGGGAATGGAAGTTTCTTGTTCCCCAATTCTAATAGCATTCACAGCAGAGCCCTTTTTCTTTTGTTGGGGGGGGGGGGGGGGGCAATTGTAAGCAGTAGAGCTTTAATTACTCGCAATATCCTCATATCAGTGCTGTACCTTCCTTTGAACATCTTTGTCTTCCGCGTATAGATGTTTTTCTACCGTGCATGGTGATTGTCAATTAATTCTTCCAATAATCTGATAATTCTAGGCCCGGAGCTTAATGCATGATGGTGAGGGTATATTAGTTTATGCCGTTTGATTGTTTGAATACATTCTGTAGGGACTGAAGAGGTTAAGGGTTCAAAATGGAGGGGGAAGGGATTTTGGTAGTCGATATTTTGTTAGAATTTGGTTTGGACGCAGAAGATCTGATGGATTACTGGTGGAGGTGGCTATTGGCAAGGTATTTTTGTTCATGCATTTTGGCTAGTGAAACGGCGTGGAAATAAGAGGAAGGTTGAGCCAACAGTAGTTCTAGTTTGAGATGATCCTTCAATCCAGCAATGAAAAAGCTAGTTAGCCAAGCTTCTGAGAGGCCGCTTACCCTGGAGGAAATTTCCTCATACTGTAATTGATACTCAGCCACTGATGTCTGTTGACGGCACTCTTTTAAGGCAGCTCTGGGATCATCAAACAGCTGATTTGTACCAAAACGCACGAGGAGTGCTTCCAAGAACGCCGACCAAGAATAAAAAAGGAAATTGTTGCGCAGCATCCACTTGTACCAAGCGAACGCCGGGCCCGTCATGTGCAAGCAGGCAAGCGTAATCCGTTGATCGAACGGAATGTTGTACAAGTTGAAGTACTCCTGGATTTTAAAAACCCAGTCCTCCGGATCAGATCCATCGAAATGGGGAATTTCGATCTTTATGCCCTTCTCATGAATGAGAGCCATATCCTGAGCTTGAACATCGCTCGCCGGAGGGGGTGGAAGATTCGAAGATGATGCTGCAGGTTGCTTCATCATCTGTTGCAGCAATCCTTCTATGTTCTGGATGGAATTCTCTATTTGGCCCAGACGAGTTTCAGTCAGTGTTTGTGACTTGCGAAGTTCGACGAACTCTTCACGAAGATCCTTGTAATTTTCCTCAGTGAGTTCCATTCTGGTTCCATCAGCTTCAGCCATGAAGTAGGTTGGGAGGCAGTGAAGGCACCAGTGTTGAAAAGCAAGAAAACGAAATTGCAATTCAAATTCTTCTCTGATCTGCTATTCACATTCCCTCTGTTTATATAACAGTGTGTACATGCAAAAAAAATTGAGTATAGCAAATAACAGAAAGTTGGTATAACAGAATTAGCCACGTGGACATTCTCTAGAGGTGTGACTTCACGTCGCGTAAGCCTTGCTCCTTTCTTGTAATGCTTCATCAATACCTTCATCATTCTTCAATTGGTCATTTTCTTCTTCTGTTACTTCTTCCTTTACCGTATCACACATCCTACCAAGATCAATGGAGAAGAACCATAGAATTCGCACTAATGCTTGCTCCCTTGGTACTCTCGTAAGCCCGCGAAGCAGTACTCTTGTTTATGCTCTAGATCCCTGCCAGTTATGCCGCCTGTTCATTTGTGGATACTGGAGTGGTTCTTAATTCCAGAATTAAATATGAATCATAAAAGAGATTGCAACTTCTTTTCAGATAAATTAAGGAAAAAAAAAAAAGAGTACAAAAAATAGCTTGTAATATTAAGGTGGGCTTGAATAATTTTGAGGTTTCAAGAATCTACATCAATATTCAGCTTTGACGGAGAAGGATGGGTATGGTATAGTTATCCACATCATTTTTAATTACTATTACTTATTTGATTTCTTTCTTCGGCAAAACCTTTACTTTAAAAAAAAAAAAAAAGATGAAAAGGAATCAATGTATAGATTTCAACCTCTTTTCTTTTTTTTATTGGATGGGCGTTTGGAGGCAGGAAATCACAGTTTGTAAAGAAAAAATTATGGTTTGCAAAAAGTAATAATAGGTAACTTTTACACAAACGTGATTTTGTATCAGAAATCCAAACATGCACTTACTATATCCTTGTAAATTATGCCTCTTATCTCTACCAATGTGAAGTAATTATTTCATTGTTGTTATTGTTCACTAATAATAATGGAATCACTGGCAGAGAATCCCTGTGAATTGCGTGAAAGTAGGATACTCCAAATTTATGCTCTTAAAACGCCCTGGTGGCATGTGATTAAATTCCTGAGATTAACACTACCTTTCTTTGGTTATGTAAAATAGAAGACACTCAAGAACAAGCTTCTTACCGATGAATGGAAGATACCTTACAGGCTTATGAAGAAAGAGTGTTTTTTAAACTTTTTGAGTAATAGAGTATAAGAAGCTCAAAAGATTACAAATTTTCTTGGCTAGCTTCCTTTTTACCCATTTCTATTGGTTGTATTAAAATTAACCTCAAATTATTCTCGTGTAGCTCATTTTTCTCACACTAGGGCTATAAAGTCTTCATTGACCTTGAGCATTTCTACCCTGGCTTAAAGCAGATATTAAAGAGTGTTGTTCTAATTTCTTATTTCTACATACAGATTTCCGATCAATTTACTTAGTTTAGTTTGACTATATTAATGCCATTCGTACCGTAGAGCAGCTAAATATTAACGACACAGCTGGAATATATATTTGTAAACGTACAACTCCCCCACTCAGAGTTTGTTCGGTTGAAATTTCAATTTTTTTTTGTTTGAACACCTATTTACAAAACATTTAGAAATAAAAAAAAAATTAATTTTACACGTGTATATCTAAATGATATAAATTTTAGAAAAAAGATACTCAAAATTAAGATAGTGGGTTGTTTCTTATCTCCATTTATATTTTTCATATAAGATATAGCGAGAAATATTGCGTAAACAACCATTCAAGTTATTTACAAGCACAACGAGAATCATCAGTTCAACGAGTGCCAGTAATTTTTTACATTGCAGTAACATGGAATATTGATTCAACCATCTTCATGGGTGAAGTGATAATCATATGTGCATGTGTCGTTACCACTGCATGTAACGTGGCCCAGAATTTTCAACCTATGGAGAGAAATCGCGTTACAAAAGCTTTTTTAAGTTATTTAGAATGAGCGTTGTCAGTTGAGGTAGCGCCTGCAATTTTTTGAATTGCAGTAACAAGGAATCTTCTGTCCTTCATCTTCGTGGTTAAAGTGGTAATCATATGTTATCTCTTCACCAGGGAATATGTCCCTCTCCGCAAAGAAGACAACCTGCAAAACCAGAAAACGAGTGAACGTTGCATTATGATAATAAATTGGAGCCAATTAATCCAATAATCACAATCCGTGAGTGCGAAAGGTTTACTTGATTCAGTAAATAGAATCACAAGTGATCAACCGATTACCTTCTTTTCATGCCTTACAGTTATCACTTTAGCCACGCAATTTGGCTGGTCAAGTGAAAAAACAGAGTAAGAAAGTGGTGTAAACAGAAAAAAGAGCAACAATTTGTTAACACTAGCTCTAATCGTTATAATCCTGTAAAGGGTAGATGAAAGATTTGCTTACAATAGTATGAAGAGCCAATTTATCTTACAAATACATTGGAAAATAACTGGAGAGAACACTACCCAGAACTACTCTATAACTAGCAACAAAATCATAAATAGCATCGATCATGCATGTAGAGAGCATTAACGAACGCACATCGAAGTTGATAAAGAACAAAGGAAACAATAAGCAAATTGTGAAGTCAAAGTTTGGAGGACTATACCAGGCATGAGTGATTAACAAAACGAGCAATCCCCCCTTTCCGTGTGGCATCAATAATATGTTCTTTGTCTATCCTGAAAAAGTAGCAGGCACTCTTGTACTGTAGTTTTCTCCCAGATTGATATTCAATTTCTCTTTTATCAGCTACACGTAGCCCCACAATCTCACCAACATACTCAACAACCTGTAGTAGCATTAGAAGCACATTATATCTCCGGTCTCAACTGAGGAGCGTATAATTTGCATCTTAAATTTAAAGGCCCCAGTATCAAACCATTTCACCCCGGGAAATGAACCGAGAAGTGTAAAGCCCAAGGGCATGTATGCCAGATTTGTAAACAACAAGGTGTTTCCAACCCTTTGCTTGTTTGTACCGAGCATATTCCTTCTGCAGATAGTAGGACGTTAAATACTTCAGACAATAGATAGAATCTTATCCCAAATAATTAGGATTTTCTATTTAAAGTATTAACAATCACTAGTTCAAATTGTTTTCAAAGTCCAGATGTCCCGGTTCATTAAACAATCCAAAATATGAATATGCAAGTTTTGTTTGAGGAAACTAAAGTTTGACTCAAAGAAATCAACACTGGTGCCTTATATTAGGCACTTTGATACACATAAATCACAGGGAAGAACATTATCCAACACCTCTGTCCTCTATTCAGGACTAAATTAAATTCAATGCAATTGTACCAACAGGACAATTTCACAACCATAGAAAATCATGGTCTACCATACAACTTAAACATACCCGGCAATCATATTCAATATCTGATGCAGGAAATTTTGGGAGTCCCTGTGAACACAATTTCTGCCCATTAATGTGAATCCAAGCATTTAACTGCTCCTGAGGAACAAGGCATCCACCCCTGCCTTTTACGCCATAATAATTATGCTGAAAACCATCCCGCCTACACCCCTTGTAACCCTACAATGCTCCAAAGACTTGGATATCATTATAAATCAATCATCAGATATAGCTAAATAACACTAAACTGACTGTGCACCTCACCCTAGGTAAGTCCCAAAAATATGTTGGACAAAGAATTACCTCTGTCCTAGCACAGGTGGGTTCCATTTTCTCCAGACAGCCTATCTCGTTGCCAATAAGATCAGGTTTGGCCTGACATATGAGGTCATTAGCATGAAGCACACATCTTCCATAAAATCCCACCTTTTCATCATCAACACCTTCAATCTCACTTTGCAACAGATTCTGCAAAAAAGGGGGAAAAAGTTGAAAGTAATCACCAAATGATAACAGGATAATATTTGCATGGTTAACAAGTTGACAATCTTCCACAATAAGCTGCAAAGGACTTGCAAAATACTTGCCATCCCAGGAAAAGCACCCAGTTGATGGACAAGGGGCATGATGAAATAAAGTAATGAAAATTTTTATGCCAAGTTTAAGAAAAATACTGGGTTTGAATGATATAGATGTCCAATAGCAATGCAAATCAATCAGCCCATTCTTATTATATATGGTTAAACATTTCGCCTAAAAAGAATGAGTAATGAAATTCCCTACAGCTAATTTGTTTAGTTAACAGGATGTCTATTGACAGGTAGCCACATCTACAAGAACTTCATTTCCATTTGTCATGCCCAACAAAATGCTTCTGGAATGCTGAAATTTCACATGGTTCAATGAAAGCACATCAAGGCCAGAAAGTCGCATTCATCAAAATCCAAAAGACTAAAATATAATACCTTCTGATGAGCACACCAAGGATGAAACTGTACAGAGCAACCAACAACCCTGCATTCTATACAAGAGCCACCCCATCGATTACAAATGGTACAAACCTGGGAGAAGTAATGTCAGTGAACACTTTGGCACTATCAAATGTCACAAAAGAACAACTTTAAGAAACTGCAAAGTTTGACCTTACACATAATTGTCAAGTCAAATACTGCAGACAGCATACGGTTCACCAATTTTCCATTGTTTAGAACAGTAATTTTCTACAAAAAATGATGCATCATTTTCTTCTTTTGGATTCCCCCCCCCCCCTTTTCTTCTTTGTTTTACTTCTGTTTTCTTAGAAGGTACAAATCTCTTATTCAAGCACATTGAATATATATTACAATAGCTAGTTTTCCTTCACTTATAACTAACAGACTCTACATAAGATGCTTCTCATTCATTGATGTTGGCTCTCATCGCATTAAATTGATAGGCAAGCAAAAAGAACAACCATAACAGTTGACACAGGTGAAATTCTTGTTGACCAGTCATGGTCAACCATGTGAGACAATCAGAACCCAATTTTTGCACTACTGATGCAAAATGAGCAAATAATAAAAAAATAATTATTAATTATGTGTAAACTATGAGTTAAAGATAAATATAAGAAATAATATTTCATTAGGATTAGTATCAGAAACTAATATTTAAATTACTTCATTAGTTATTTTGTTATTCTTAGTTATCTTTTCATTAGGCTTTAATAATTATCTTTTTGTTAGGTTTAGAATTATCTTTTATTATTAGAAGTTATCTTTCATTAAGATTAAGATTTGTTATTAGAAGTTATTTCATTGACTCTATATATAGTCCATAGGAAATTAGGATTATGTACCATTGTTATTGATTGAATAATAAGAAATATTTTCAAAATATCTACATCTCCCCCTCTCTTCTTCCTCTTCCCCTTTTATTTTTTCTACATCTCCCTCCTTTCTTCTGTCTTCTAATATCTCCCTCCTTTTTTCTATCTTCTCCCCCTCTTCTTTCTTGTTCTAATATCTCTCTACTTTCTTCCCTACCCGTGTTACATCAATTTGGTATCAAAGCCTAACCACTTCCTACTATCTTCTCCCCCCCCCCTCTTTTTCCCTTGTTTTACATCAATCTAGTATCAAAGCCCAATTACAACTCCAACCACACTTTCCACTACCTTTCATGACCACACCATTAGAACCAGAAGGAGGAACCCAACCAAATCATCTATGCTCATTGCCAGCGGCCACGGCATGCATTTCCATGCATCGATGAAATCCTTAGAACAAAATGCCCAAACTATCCAAACTAACTTCAACAACTTCCCAAAAAAAATGTACCATCAATCTGATAAACCTATGAGTGCTAGCAGTCAACTTTGTAGGCAAAGGACAGACAAAAACTTAAAAGAGCTAAAGGTGGAAGAAGAATGTCATCAAGAGCACAAAGTAAGATGAAGATATCTTAATTGAGTCTGATGTTATCATTGTGGAACCCCTTGATTGCCCATTAGATATCGATGAGGATGGTTCCATCATAGGATATGAAGTGCAATTAGAAGTAAATTTGGGATATGAGGAAATCAATTCTGACTAACAATTTGAAATTCAACCACTAGTTGTAGAATGATGTGTTCAGAATCAACTAGTTCAACTGCTCCATTTGATCGAGTTTGTCATTCCAAATATATTAGTGAATCCAAAGCTGTCTTGTTTATCATATCTTAAAATAGTGTCATTCATCCTACCTGAGTCTCCAAGACGGATCATTTTAGTGCTTTTGTATTTCAAAACTAGAGGTTAAGTTTTATCCATCGAGGGGAGAATGATACAAAATGGGAAAATAATAAAAAAACTATTATTAATTATTTGTAAATTATGGGTTAAAGATAAATATAAGAAATAATATTTCATTAGGATTAATATTAGAAACTAATATTTAAATTACTTTATTAGTTATTGTTATTCTTAGTTATCTTTTTGTTAGGTTTAGAATTATCTTTTATTATTAGAAGTTATTTTTCATTAGAATTAAGATTTGTTATTAGTAGTTATCTCATGGAGTCTATATATAATCCATAGGAAATTAAGATTATGTACCATTGTTATTGATTGAATAATAAGAAGTATTTTCAGAATATCTACATCTCCCCCTCTCTTCTTCCTCTACCCCCTATATTTCTTCTACATCTCCCTCCTTTCTTCTATCTTGTGCTAATATCTCTCCCTACTCTCTTCCCTACCCCTGTTACATCAGCTGCACCTTTAGTTAAGAGTAATCAATAGATGCATGTGATTCTTTTGTTAGGATTAGTTGGTTAGAATTGATTGGAAAGCCAAAGGCAATCAAAGATCTACAAAGGAGTGAACATAACCTGCTCCAATAACTTAAGGTATATTTGGGAGTTCGCAGGAGAAGATAAGGGAAGGAATCTAAAGAAAAATGGAAAGGGATAGAAGGGAAGGGAAGGGATGGTTAAATGATAATTTCCCTTCCCCTTGTTTGGAGAAACTTTTTCCTCCAAAATCCCCTAACTTGTGAAACTTAAAAATATAAAGGAGGGAGAATTTTGGAGGATTTTGGAAGGCTAGTGGAAGAAAATTATTCCTTATTGATTATCCTCCCCCTACTCATTTTATGCTTAAGTAATTGCAGTAAAAACAAAAGAAGTATTAGGTGATTATCTATTTAATAATTATAAGTTTAATACCATGCAAACACACATAAGAACTTGTAGCTACTATACACACAAAGTTTGACAAAGTTCAGACTTCATAAAGCATGTCAAAAATACAGAAATTCTTAAAAGAACAGAACCTGAGGAGAAAAATTATACTTCATTTCTTCAGATTGAATAACACAAGCAGTTGAGCTAATATATATTTTTCACCTCAAGTATCTTGGTGAAAGACTCACCGTATCTGCTTTTGGACGTGAAACACCAGATACATCAAAAGCACTCATGGTGTCAACATTGGGGCATCGTGTTCCCGGAGTCCAAAGCCCACAAACCATGTGAACCCACTGCTTAACAGTTGTATCAGCTACTCCTGCTGTAATACTGTTATATACGTTAAAATTACAACTAGGGTATTGGGTGTGTTGCATGTGCTTGGTATACTTCTCAACTTTCCACATATCTGTAGTCGATGTCACAATACTTTCAGACCTTGATACACATTTTTGGTCACTTTCCAGTGCAGATTTTGTGGAATGAAAGGAACTCATTTCCTTTTCAAAACTTTCAGGTGGAGTTGTACACTTAGGCTTGCCCTCTTTTTCAATATTCCATATTTTTAAGAGGCTTTTCACAATTGTGTGAGTCCGTAGTGCTCGAGTCATAGCTCCGCCTCCATAACCACATAGGACACAAGCCTTCATTATGACCAGAAAAACCCAAAAAAAAAATCATTTGAGAAGAGGTTAATGCATGGAAAAAAGAGGTTAATGCCTGTAAAAAGCAAAAATTAAACCTAGGGCATAATGAAAATTTATATTTGAGAACGGCTAAGGACACAGAAGCAGAGGAAAGATAGTTACTAAATCTTCAATCCCCCAACTAAAACCAAAGATCAGGATTGCAGATGACAATAAGAAATCAACTCAAGATCAGGATTGAGAAGTTGAACAAGGAAAAAAGAACAAAAAACAAAAAGGCTTATTGGAATATTATCAGTAAATATACAATATCTTTTGAATTTGTTCGGCATGGTCTGCAACACCAGCGGCCTTTAGGTAACGTGCAAATGCCATAGCAAGCCTGATGCACCTAATTGACAGAACAATGGAGAGAGTATCAGTTTTATTTCATGAAAACCTGCGAACATAATTTTAGAGCCAAATATAATTAGAATATTCACATACTCTTATTAGACATCGACTACACTCTAACAGACAATTAATTTCATCATTGCTTGAGCTTCTACATACACAGCAGAAAGCATCTGAGTCCACATTAAAGGCACTCCTGTGTTCTTGAACAGATCTGAAAGAGCATTGTGAGACGAGTTCTTAACAGTTAGAATAACAATATTAGTCCTCAGCATTAAATCATAATAGACAAAGGCACTTTAAAAGAATACCCCTAGCATTAAACAGGCAAATAAGTCAACTATTGTTTTGCTCACTTTTTACTATTTGTGTTACACAAATCATGCTCCCTATCTTCAGCATACTCCAAAATCTTCTTCACTCTAGTTTCTGGCATGCATTTCAAAACCTTTGTGAGGGAAAATACTCAGAAAAATAAATTCTCTCCTTATAACAACCAGATATTGGTAATGTTAAAAAGATAGCGTGCATACAAAAAGATCAAGGTATACAGACAACCACATCTCAAATGACAAAGAAAAAATGCACACCTATATCAGTATATACAATCTATTCGAGTTTGCAAAGAAAATTACTATTGGGATAATAAAGCATCACTGTCATCATATGCTAACAGATTCCTGCTGAAGTCACAGCCAAGCAACAGGACTTAGCAGAATATGGTAGGCACTAAAATTAATGCATGAATGACAATATGTATATTAAATAAAATTTGATAATTCAGCATTTAACAAAAACATATTGCTAGCATCTAAAACTTGGACTACAAATATGTGGGCCACTAGTCAAGGGAGTGCAAATTAATTTATCTAGTTCAAAAGATGTGGCAGTATCTCATCATTTTCTATTTTTATATATTCAACTAAATCTATATGGGGAAGAAAGAGATAACTGAACTACAACCAGCTAAAGAAGCATAGGTTCTCAATAAGTAAGAAGATAGTCAAAATGCATTCTTCAAATACTTCTGATGATAAATAAGAAAAAGGCATATACTTTCAAGTTTGCATTCCTCTACTTTTCTTTTACCTTCAGTGTTGGGAGAATGTCAAAGTCACATAATGATGTTTACATAGTAATGCAAGTTCCTGATTTTAATGAGAATAGAAGGCAAGGGGGAGAGTGCTACTAAATGCAGACTTCACCTTCAAGCTGATAGTTAGGCTTCAAATGAATAGTTTTTTTTTAAAAAAAAAAGCAAGTACTCGTCCCTTCAACTATCACTTGCATCAGTTTTGTCAAAATTGTAGACTATCATTAGCAGAATAGATTTCTGATTTCAGCACATGTTTGTTACTATGCTGGCACGAGAAGATTAATAATCTCATCATTTTCTCTTTCTATGTATTCAACTAAATATAAATGGAGAAGAGAGGGATGACTAGACTATAACCAGCTAAGAAGCATAGGTTCTCAATAAGTAAGAAGACAGTAAAAACGTATTCTTTCATACACTTTTGATGAGAAATAAGAAAAAGGCATATATTTTCAAGTTTACTTTCCTTTTCCTTCCACTTCTTTTATTAAAAAAAGAAAAAGAAAAATGTGTTGGGAGAATGTTGAGGGCACATAATACTGTTTACATAGTAATGCACGTTCCTGATTTTAGCAAGAATAGGAGGCAAGGGGGAGAGTGTTAATAAATGCAGACTTTACCTTCAAGCTGTAGTTAGGCTTCAAATGAATATATATATTTTTTAATATCAAGTATTCTTCCCTCCAACTACCACTTACATCAGTTTAACCAAAATTCTAGGGTGTAGACTATCATCAGCAGAATAAATTTATACTTTAAGCACATGTCTATTACTATTTTGGCACAAAAAGCTTAAAAATTTAAGCACTAAAAATTCACCTGTGAGTTCATAAATGCTGCGCTTCCGAATTTCCTTGCCCTTCAGCTTCATAGGAGCATGAACCCTGTTTACAGTAGTATCACCCAGATTAGCTTTGACATCTCTCTCCACTTTGCAAAGAACAAGTGGCTTGTTGCTTGTCTTCAAATCTTTGTGGGATACGTTAACATCTGTTTCATCATAAACTATTGCATTTGGGGTTCCATTATTATCCTTAGTCTTCAAACCAGAGTGCCCATGACTAGTTCCAGAGCTCAACTTCTTCCATTTCTTTTTTGTAGTTAGTCTGAATTTGTCATTTGTGGGGACTCTACATTTTTTGGAGGTTCTAAGAACCTTGCTGAGAGAAACAATTTTTGCTGGCTTTGGCACCTCTCCATCAAAAAATTCATTAGAAATTTCACCATATTTTCCACATACTATTGGTCTTGTTTTTTCAAAAGCATTTACCTCCCCGCTATAGAATGACTTCATCATAGCATTTTTAGGTTCCTCAAAAGTTGGCTCTTGCTTTTGAAACTGCCTAAATGATTCAGAAGCAAAATCCTTTCTAAGTTTCTTTCTTCCAGAAACTTCAGCAAATTTGTGAAACTCAACATCACTATCTGATTCTGACTCATAACTATTTTGTCCCTCTCTGTCACCGTGATGCTTTCTTAGATGACTGTTACAAGAGAGAAATTTGGATGAAAAAGCAGCTCTCCTTGTAGTGCTGGGCTGAAGAAAAGAAGCCTTGGCTGTAGATCTTTGCTGACTAGATGCAAAACACTTCTGCATCTCTTTGGACAAATTGGAGGGGAAATCACCAAGGCCAGTACTTTCATCATTCTCATTATGCAATAAGGAAGGAATTCCAGAAGGGTGCATAGCATCTAGCATCCTTACCTCTATTCTCTTTCGCTTTTTACCTTTAAAACCCGTCTTAGCTTTTAGAGATTCATTAGTTTTGCAATTAGCAGAAAGCACAACACGGTTTTGATCCCGGCCTTTCTTCCATGTCAAGGAATTCAACAATTTAAGCTCATCAAGGAGACTGCGATGCGGTTGATCATTTAAGACTCTTAAATAAGCCTTCTTCAAGTAATTCTCACAAGTTGAGCCAAGGAACTCAGCACTCCTATCACTTTCAATTGCATCAGATGACCAGCCTTTATCAATGCTCGACCCCTCATCAACTACAAGATTATCAAAACATTGATTGTCCACAGCCTCAACAGTAGATGAATCAACATTGTTAACCTCAACAGACAACTGGGTAACCACAGGGGCAGAACATCCAGAAGAAACGTTAGAACTTTCTTGCTCTTTCAAATAGTCTTCCATATGGATGGTTCTTTTTAAGCGTTTAGAAGGAACAGTTCCAAGATGATCCCCATCTTGCCTGTCACAATCTAAAACACTAGCTGGCTGATCTAAAGATCCCACATCACAAACTCCTTTACTGACCTTACTTGGCACATCTCTCCATTGAGGAGTGTGAGAGCCAATTTTATGAAGAACTTGGCCATCAAACTTTGCACCTTGCTCAAATTGTTTATATTTATCTTTAGAAGCATTCCAATCTTTAGTAAAATTTGAAGCAATCATCAAAGAAGTTTCACCACTAGTGTTTACTAGTTGTTGTCTAAAGTTAAAAGAGGGTCCAACTCCCAAGATAAAATTATTGCCCAAACAATTCACTTGAGCAGCACAAGTGTATTTGTTGGCTAAATGTGTATCAGATGATTGCTCTGAGCATCTTTCACATTCACAGGGTCTAGTAATGCTTTTACTTTTCCCAAAGCTGAAACATCCAACGCAAACCCCATACATCAATCTTACTTCACATAAAACCAACTACAACATTGCCTAATGCATTACTAGCATAACAATCATAGAAGCAAGATAAGAACAGCAATTATATGTGCCACAATAGTGCAATCAAAATCCCATAAACAAAGAATACTTAACTAGTTTCCAGTAAGATGCAGCACAAGAAACAAAAAGAATTAAAATAGCATTTATAGCATAAGTGCATAACAATCATAGAAACAACATGAGACTGGCAAATCTCAGGCACCACAAAAGTAGAATCAGAATCACATAAACAAGGAATTATTAACTAATTTCCAGTAAGATGCAGCACAAACAAAGCAGGAAATAATGATAACACAGATAGTTCTCTGCAATTACCCCAGAGAGGGCTCCACATTTTGAAGATCACAGGAGTGTCTACATTGCATTTCCTTTTCTTTAGAGTGTAATGGTAATGGTGCCCAGGTTGAGAGACAGCAATATCCATTCAAACCTGAGAGAATGAAAAAGCACCATGATTACATCCATACTACAAAACAATTACAGGAATCCAGGCTATATCAAACTCTAATAAACGTTGAGAGAGGGGGGGGGGGGAGGAAAATGGAGTATGCTTGCCTGTAAGAGAAGCCATTTTCTCTAAACCATCAATAATCCCATGACTCCCGCAAGTCCCTCTCTTTAGCTGTGATTTCAATGTAACTTCAGAAGTACCCTGTTTAGATGTTGAAGCCTCACATATACAGTGCTGAACATTTGAATAATTGCAGGATCTCCCTTGTGTTTGATTCATTTCTTGCAAATACAATGTATTTTGTTGCTTTGATAACTCCAGTATCTGTGTCAATGCAAGCAGCCTCATATTTTCATCAAGCAAACGAGTGTCCATATTAATGCCCTCTTGATCCAGCAAAGCAGGAGTCTGAGTTGATGCAGAGCTTGAAACAAGAAAGGGGCAGCCCCTCAAGATTCCTTCAGATGGCATCCCAGAAGCCAGTTGACTACCCAAGGATCTTAGAGTCACATGATTGTCTTGTCCAACAGAAAAAGCCTTGTTAGAACCACAAGAAAAGTATGTTCCAGCAGATGCATCCATTGGCATGCTTGGTTCACAGCAAGAGATCTTTCCATTTAGTGTTTGGGTACAGCAATCACTGCTTCCTCGAACAGCTCTCATGAAGCTAGGATTTTCCATTAACTTACTGGTTTGAGATCCTGAATTAAATTTGGCATAAGATTGTTTAGCACAGACTGCACTTTTATCATTGTCCAAAAATTTGTTGGAACCTAGTGAAGGATTTTTTAACTGCCTTTCTATGTGATCATCACTAGGATCAGACTGTAAGGTATTAGACCCAGAATGAAGTATCTTGGACCTGATAAGCCCACCATCCTTTACCAAATTTTCATTAGTTTCCATGCGCCCCTGAGATTGACAATTAAATTGCAAATATGGTGAAAACACAAAGCCCTTGGCCACATTGTCAGTTTCTGATCTAGCTCTAGCAATACCTAAACCATTATTAACACCTGACATGTAGTTCCTGAGTTTCAGCTGAGATTGTTCTTCAACCATTTTGGAATTAGATGAACCAGCAACATAGCAAGAGTTATTCTGCAATTCCTCCTCTCTGCTGAGGAATGTTGCACCTAAGATACAGGATATATTGTAAATTAGTTTCTCTTGAAATGGAAAAGAAAACTAAAGATTAAAAAGAGATTAAAAAAAAGTGAAACATAAAAAAGTACAGAGAATCAGATAAGAGAAAACATTAATTTAACGCACTATTATGAGTCATCTGCTTCAAATATTGCAACTTCGGTGGATTGACAACGGTGTCAAACTGATGTGGTTCTATAACAGATTGAACTGAATTTCCTGTTTGAGGTGGTTGACCAAGCTTTAGCTCAATATTTGAGGAAGTTGCATCTCTGCCAACAAAACCCTCATTTGCATTCTTATTTATACTGCAATCAAGGTCTTTCAGAAGGCTTATTGGATTTTTTGAAGGAGAGTGGACAATAGATAAATTTCCATTCCTGTCTAGAGAATCAATGTATGCAGGTATAAACTGAGAACCATCATCCTGTTGAGTACCAACAAATTTTGGTGAAGTTGTACATGTTGACTGGCAATTCACCCGATCATGCAAGTTGCTTCGTGAGATACCAGTAAAACCTTTAATAGGGATGTTGCAACCATTGTGGCTAATTGTCTGTTGTTTTTTGGATAATGCACCAACAAACAGATGATGGTCCGTATGAGCATCCTTTGGAAACACAACATTGTCAGAAGGCTTCCCAGGCCTTAATGAGACCGCAGGTGAATTGAAAAGATGAGAAAAATCATTCTTGGACATATTGGAGTTAGTTGCACTGGATTTCTTCAAGCTGGCTGTTGCTGATATTGATAATACTTCTGGCCAGTCCCATTCACTCTCATTTCCTGGAGACCTAATCTAAAGCATCATAAAAGTATCACCATCCAGTATTCTCGTTGCTTCAATCACATGCAAATGAGAAATACAGCTCTCAATGCCAAGAATGAAGGAAAAGACTGGTAAAAACAATATACCAATTTGTCATATTTTACAGTCACTTGAAAATACAAAAAAAAAAAAAAGAAATGCCTGGAGAAAAGCAAGCATCCATAGTCAGAAGATGCATTAAAAGACATTGGAAGCATTCATATTCAGAGCTGGCAATACAAGCAGTTAGTAGTATTCATTCTATAAGATTATAGTGGAAAAAAGACAGACTATTGGCTTTTCTTATTTCATAATCATTTATGGGAGAAGCCAAGAAACAGACATATATTCCTAAGTGAAGTTAAACTGTCCAATGGAGCTATAAACAAACGATCAACCATGTGCAATCATCATCTTGAACCACAGACATAAATATTATTCATAATAAAGCATCAACCACTTGATTGTATAACATCTACATCTCACCCCAAACTTCAAGAAGTAGAGTTTCCGCCATTGTTCAATAGTCTCACCGCTTTCCATACAAACAGCATCCCCTGGGTTGACATCATGTAACCCTGAATGCTGCAATATCAGAACAAATGCAACATTAAGCATCAAGTGCACACAATGATGTAAAATTGTTCAATAAGGAGGGCAGATGTCACAAACATTGTACAAACAGTTTTAACAGAATTTACCTTGCAAAATTTAAGGACAGACATGTGGCAATAATGGCATGAGCAAACAATACCAAGAAGCCCGGTATTGCTGAGAAGAAGATAGCCACCTTTTTAAATGAACAATTAAAATGCAAGTGTCAAGATATATAAAGAATATGATATCTCTTAACCATAGGAAAAGCTGTGCTTCAAGCACTCACTTTTTCGCATGCAGAACACCCGAGGGCACCCACTCATGAAAGGAGTTGCCATCTTAGAAGAGCTTCCTTCTAATGCCATATTTGGCATAGCTTGAATATCTGAGCTGCAAATATTTAGATTAGATGCAGGAGTTGTACTTGTATCACAGCATTGCCTTGGAGAGTAAAGAGGCTCCCTCACTCTCTCACTACCAGGACCTGAGGGCTGGACAGGAGTATCAGCTCTCTGAATATCAGGAAATACATAATTGATACCACTACTCAGACCCATCATTGCCCTAGAAGTTATAACTGGAAAAGTATCCGCCTTGGTTTGCATTTTGTGATTGCTTAAATTTTCAGTCATTAGCCCCTTACTGGTTGTGAGGAAGGTCCCACTTCCTACAGAATCAACAACCAAATTCCCACTTGCAGCAGTAAAATTAACAGAGGAGGCACAAGGCTTTGGATCTAGCAACTCCTGGAATTCACACTGTAATAGTGATGGAGGGCCAGAAAGGAGAGCCAGAAATGAATTTCCAGCATCAGCATGGCCTGATGCAGGGTTGGTTATATGAGGAAATCTGGGGTAATCTGGATCTTGAATCCCTCCAATAAACTTTGATCTTAAACCATGAGCAACTCGTGGATAAATACAATGACTTGAATTTACCTCCATATACTGCTAAGAAAAAAGGTGAAGTCATAAGATGGTGTGAATACAAACATAACAAAATCCCCCCTCTGAAACTGTTTTGAGACACAGAAACAACATGTTCTGAGCCATGAAGTGATAAATCAAATATGTAGAAATCATAGATGCATAGTTGCAGATGCTGAAGAGAACGTTAGCACCAAAGACCAGTATCGTACAAATACTTGGCTACTTGCCATCATGCTATAGAGAATCTTTTCAGATAAATAACTACATGTATACACTGTGACTTTCTAAAGTGTTTACCATCTGAGTCTTAAAATTTGAAGATACTACTTTCCTATTACCAGTCACCAGAAGCCTCTACACACAAATATTTTAAGATCATAGTCTAAAGCTATCACATAGAAATATACTGTGGTAATTGTGCACCGTTGAGGAAAAGAAACAAAAATTTTTATAATTCAACACAATAACAAATATTTTCAGTCATACAATACCCTTAGGTTGCAGAAAAGCTTATAGGCATCTGAGTGTGATAGAAGGATAAATGAAAAATTATAGAATCTGAAGCATTTCAAGAAATATATATATTATATTCTTAATTTCTAAACCAGAAAATGTGCAGAGCCTTAGAAGTTCACAGTAAAGAGACCAAATGATTTCCAATTACTTTGCTTCATTAAAAATCCTCTTTTATTTCAAATTGTGTACATGATCTAACTACAGCGTTATATCATATTAAGTTTCTTCGTTACTAGTTATTGATTTGAATCATGTATGTACATGTGTACTTGGATGTATTCCGCATGCCCCATTGGGAAGGACTGGAAACTAGAGTATTAGTCCTTATAAATAAATAACAGAAAACATGAATAAAAAGCATGTCTCTGCACTCCATTCTCCATATCACATGTTCCCCGGTCGAGTATAATTTGCAAAAGAAAATTATTTATCTAAAGATGACAAAACATTGTTAGAAAAAATAAATAGGCATTCATGTTGTCATCCTCGTCGAACGATGCAACAGTACATTGAACGAAAATAACAATGCAAATTGAAAGACACAAGTAACTCCGAGAACAACGCTTTCAAAGCAGAACATTCATGAAAATGAAACTGTAATCACCTGCACAAACGTTCAGGCACACACAGCCCATTGCAAAACTTCATGAAAACCGAAATGAGTACATAAGGAATCATAGATAGCTCAAACAAACGAGAGTGAATAAAATGCAAACAAATACCACTACTTACCTGACCCCTAGGCTCCTGCGATTCAGAGGAAACCATCGCAGGTATTGATGGCTGAAATGTAGAATCACATTTGACGTGCCACGTGCCGTCCATCTCTTAAAACCCTAACATTCCACAAATGAAAGCACCGAACAATCACAAGACCTCCAGTAATCAAAGTCCAGAAGAACTCCACAGCACCGCCTGCTGGTGGACATAGATGAACACAGAGGTGAAAAAGACAAAGACAATGGAAGAAACCCTAGATTCCACGGGGGAGAGATGCGAAGAGAAAAGGGAAGAAGCAAGAAAGAGAGGTGCAGAAAATGCAGAGTCTTTGCAGAGAGTGGGGAGAAAGGAAGAGTGATGTGAGCACCTGACCTGAGGTTGAGGGTGGAGTAATCCGAGGCACGCCTGACCACAACCTGACACAACATCTTGATGCTTGTAGTGGATCATCAGACAAATGTGGACCGTCGACTTCGAACAAAGGATGACTAGTTAATTGTGGTCCGTTGATGGTGAATACAGCTAGCTGGTTTGCTCAGTTTGGGAAAGTGAAGACCGTGTGGTCAAGTACTGTTAGGTTGCATCACCAACGCCTGGCTTGCATGTAGAGCGCTCGAGGGTCCTGGGCCCTAGCTGATCTGTCCAATGAAACACTTTTACGTTTTCTTTCTTTACTGGGCAGCAGGGGAGGAGTGTTCGGAGAGAGGAAAGGGACCACGAGGACATTTTCCTGTTCCCCAATGCGAGCCGCGATTATGTATTGTTTGGAACTGGGCAAACTTTTGCCCAAAAGGATGGTTTTAAATACGAATCATATTTTTATAAAAGTTATTAATATCTATTTTTGAAAAGAGTAAATTTAAATATAATTTTTTATATTTTTATTATTAAATAATCAAAATATAATAAATATATAATTCTTTAATTAAAAAATAATAAGTGTATGATTTAATTAAAAAACTATATAATTTTTTACAGATATTATACATGCTATATTTTAATATAAAAATTATATATTTATCATGTTTAGATTAAAAAGTTTAACAATAAAAATATAAAAAAAATTATATAATTTTTTTATTTTGAAAAATTAGAAATAAAATTTTCATATGTTTTTATTAAAGAAAAAAATAAGTTGATTCATTTTTTTTTCATTTACGAAAAACATCGTTAAAGAAAATCAATTATCCAAATTATAGCAAGAACACCAATCAAATAAGGCTCTTCCCAGTTTCCCGCTCAAGCTATGTCCTTTCAGTAGGAAGAACTTCCATGTTGGTGTTATTATTGGCGAAACACAATGCTAGTCTTGTCTCTATCCCCCCAAACTTTGTCATCACATGCAAGTGTAGCAAAGAAGCAAGGAAAAAAAAAACCACATTCAGAAAACATAGAGATGTACACAATCATGAACCAATTAATTAAGACCTTGAAAATTGTTGGGAAACAGAATCTAATTTTTCCTTTCTGTAAAGCAACTTGATTTATAATACCTTAGCAAATTGACATAGTCTAATGAATGTTTAGTAAAAAGCTTTCTTGGTTTCACCAATAGAAAGATCAAGTGGCTGGCCATTCAAAGTAAATTATACATGATTAAAAGGAAGAGCAAACAGATCTCGGTGACCACTAAAACGTATACAAATTGAAAATCAATGTCCAAAAACGAAGTGAACAAACTATCACACAAGGAAGAAGCAGACACATTATTGTGAATGTTCCAAGAATCCTGTTGGGCAAGGTGCCCATCCAGGCAGGTGGTTGCATTTCCGTTTGCTCTTGGACTGTATTAAACAGAGGCGGCAACGTCTTACATACAACCGCAGCCTCCTTCATAGTCGTAGCACCGTCACTGCCGTAGGCAGCTTCTGCCGCAGCACCATTGGTTCAAATACTGATTTTGGGTTGAAGCCCACGAATTGTGTTGGCATTAATCTTGGCAATCTCTTGAAATCAGCATGCCAGCATTGATCATTAAGTAGTCCCTTGGAGCTGCTTAGTTACCTTCAAGTGTCATAGGTCCCCCCTGCCTCCTTTTTCTTTGCGTATAGTTCTGCTTACGCCGCTTGTTGGCGAGCAGAAAAAAACTAGTTCCGCCGATGTTCTTTGTTCTTCCGCCTCTTGCTCTTTCTCAAACAGGATTACTTCTGTAGCTTTTTGTTTCCTGTACAGCTCCCAGTTGGCCTCTTGTACCTATTCCATGCTTAGGGAATTAATTGATCACTTGTGTCCCTTGTGAAACTTTCAGCCCTTGGTACAGATATTTAAAGATTATATATTATGCGTTTATGACAATGGTTCGAGTATTATGTACCCATTAACTTCATTGGGCAATCTGGAAATGACGCAGCAGCTAATTAAGAGAAGCTTGACGGGTCTTCATCAAGGGCATAAGGGTACTATCATACAAAATAATAAATGCGCATCCAATTCGACCATCACATTCTAAATTGTCAAAAACCTTGCCTTTCTTATATTATCACTCAGCATTTGGCCACTTCTCCCTATACGTACGCTGTCACCAGCTATGACTCTTGGCTAATAAGCAAGAAATGAAATGTTAACACTTAATAATCACACGTAATATGCTATAGGCATTGGCATGTAGAGACTTCCAAGTTAAATGCTGATAAGCATCTCTACTTTTTATTCTCGTTATATTATAACTGGAAAAAATTGAGCCAAATCAAAAAGTGGTGGAGTGATATGAACTTGTGCATAGCTCGCATATTAAAGGATTTTCATAAGACCCAAAGACGATGAGCACAGCTAAAACTCAAATGCATAGTTATGATGAATCGCAAAAGGTTTATCAAGGAGACTAATGGGAGTGCCCTGTTCCCTCCACAATCTTTAGGGAAATTTAATTAATATACAACTTTCTCTAATGGATCAAGAACAAAACATACGAGCACATATCATACATATATAATCATTAGTCAAGGAGATTGAAAATTATTAGGAATTAAAATTAATCCAGTTTTTCCTTTGTGTTAAAAAACTTGATTAATAACACCTTGGACCAATTGACATAGTCTAATGAAAACTGTACAGTAAAATACGTACCTTGGTTTCATGCTCAACGCTTGCTTTTGTGAGGAACTTGGCTCTAAGCTCATTTGTCATGGTCAAGGCCTTCATGGTCTCCACCTCCCTCTGCAACTCAACTTCCCGGAGAGCCACAGCCTTGACTGCCTCCACCTCGGCCAATTGAACAGTCTTAGCACAAGAAGCCTTCTTCTTGGCAAGCTTACAATTGGCCTCAGTCACCTCTACCTCCTTATCATTCTCAAACACCTTCCCTTCTGTCCTTACCCTTATCTCCTCCTTTTTCTCCTCGCCTTGCATCCGTGATAAATCTCAAAATATTTTGATTTTTAGTAATATTATAGAAGACTTATAATAGGATCTTTCATTATTTTTAGCTCTTTTGCTCATATTTTTAAATAATGTTATATTATTATTTACTTTGGTGCAAATTAGAGTTATTTTACAAAAAATATCTCAAAATAGGACAATTGAAATAATCTTGAAAAATTATCTTTTACTTGAATAATAGGTTTTGTGGCAAATTGTGATTGTCCTAGAAGCCTATAGTTTACTTTAAATTTGGTAACGGTTTAATTACTTATATTTTGTATTTTTATCTATTTTGTAAGAATATATTTGTAAATAAATAAGTTTTACACCTTAAGTAAGTGATTTGAAATGCTTAGAGACTAAAGTGAAAATAATTTCAAAAAGCTCGAGCCTTCTACTTGTAACGACAAGCAATTATTCTTAACACACAAGTGAATCCAAATTTATGAATTGCAATGACACTATAGTGTCATGACAAACTTAAGAACATGTCAAGATGGCCATAGATTTTTGAGTTTTTTTTTTAGATGTTTTTTTGTTGTGAAATTTGGAGACCTCGAGCTCATTTTCTAAACTTGTTTTGGTAGATTATTTTCTAAATTTGTTTTGCTAGATTAAAGTATTTTTTCAACATTTAGAAACATTATAAGAGGGATTTGGTTTGGATCAACTTAAGAAGGTAATTCTTTAAGTCTTTTATTCATAAATTTTGCTTTTTGTGATGTAATCCTATATTTCTACTTTGATGTAATCTTAATCTCTATAGTTTTTTATTAGTATTTTGAAGTTTTTATTTGATTTCACCAATAAAATCTAATCTTATGTTGATAAATTAATAGTAGTGATAATTTCTTCTTGATCTTGTATTCATTGTGGTGTAGTTATATATTTTCAATGCTCTTGATCATTTTTTCTTACATTTAGTCCATAAATCAACACCTATACATCACGTTTGTGAGTTTAAAAGTTAATTAATCAAATAAAAATACATGATAAACGACTAGGTAGAAATTGGGGATTATGAACATAGTAGTATTAGTTTATATCACTTGACCTACAAATAATGCAACTATCAATTTTCATGCATGAGAAGTGTTTAACAAATTGTGGTCTAGGCAATTGCAAGATTTTTTTTTTTTAATTAATGAACTCAACATCAAATTATTATGATACATGCACACACACACACACACACACACACACACACACACACACACACACACACACACACACACACACATATATATATATATATATATACTATTCGTTTAAACAATAAAACCATTGGTTATAAAATAAGTAAAATTAAAAGTAATATGGTTGTTGGCTATGTAATCATATTTAACATTTTGGTTTCAATGACTCTTGTCAATATTATATTAATAATTATATTATAAATATGAATAAATTTTAAATGTATAAATAGTATAAAGTATTGAATCTATAAATAATATAAAATAAAAATAAAAATTTCATATGCTTTATGTAATAAAGAGCAAGTTTTAATGATTAATGTGGTATACTAATTTACTAGATATTTACCATAACAATATGTTGTAAACAAATGATAATATAAAAAATATAATAAGAGTAAGAGAGAAATTTGAAAAAAAAAATTCTCATTCACTTTAATTCTTCATGTTTAATATATAATATCTATTTATAGACCTTCAACTATAAAGATAAATATATAAATTATAATAATATAAATAAAAAAATTAATCTATATAATTATACAATATAAATCTTTTAAGAGTTATATAATAATGTTATTAAATGTAAAATAAACTTTAGAAAGTCATTTTTTAAGGATTATAGGCATTCACGTAACTACAATATTTCCAACATATTAATTAATCTTTCTCTCAAAAGACACTCTAATGTAAATCATGTTATTTATCTCATATATATACACGCGCGTGCGACCATTCATTGAATTTATTCTCTTCTTTTGAATATGTATTTCTCAAATCAAATCAAATCTCACATTTTTTTAGTTTTTTTTTTCTTATTCTTGGTTTGCAGTAAAATTTCGATACCATGACTACAAAAGCAAGAGTGATACATTTATAGGCCATGCTAGCTAGCTTCAATCTTTCAGAAGAAATCAACAGCTTAGAAATTTGGTTGATCTAATGGCATATTTTCTTTTCTATTGTATGTATTCCTTCTGTAAAAGGAAAACTTGTATTTGTTCAATTATTTAACACCCTTTTAGAACGCGTTTGGCACGAGGCCGGTCCGACGAAAAAGAAGGGAAGGGGAGTATGGCATCCTGAACTTTGTTTGTTTGGTAGCAATGAATCCCTTCCCATGGTGTAAGATATTCCCGTAAACGAAGGAGATGACTCTCCTTAGCTGTAGCGACGGGAAGTGCACAGATGGGAGAGAGAGAAACTTGAGATGACCATTTTGCCCTTCATTTATCTATCACTGACCATGCTTATACATAAGCTCGGCTGGAGAAAAGATATCATATAATCGGGCGCGAAAACTCTGGCTTTTCTCACCTCTCCTCTTCCTTAATCGTGTCATCGGAGTTGGAGAAGTAGATTAGTGCCGTAATTCCGCGACAACAGAAGGAGCTCTTTAATGGAGGCAACTTCTTCATTCACCTGGCTACAACTCGTGCATTAGAGAAGGGACTTTAAAATAGATGGAGAAGATGGTTGCTTTAACGTGAGTTGGAGAAGCTGATGGTCAATGTTGGAATTCCGCGACAGCAGACGCAGCCCTTCTTCAATGAAGGCAACGTCTTCGTTCAGTCGGCAAATTAGGGCTCTAAATTAGGGTATTGTGTTTTATAATTTCTGTTTCTTTTTCAACTATTAAAATTTTTTTTTAATTATTTTTTAATTCAGTGATATTATAGTCTTTTGACCCTTTTTTCTTTCCATATCTCTCTTTTTTTATCTAACCAAACATAAAATAAATATCTTATTCTTATATATTTTTAGATCATACCAAACAAAATTTAGGCCTTAAAATTCCTTTCCATTCTTATTCCCTTTCCCATTCTTTTTTCTATCAAAATTTATTCTACATACCAAACGAACCTTAATGTCTAGTGCAAAATACATGTAATGGATGAGGCAACTAGATGATCCTATTCGTTACCTGAAATTTTTGGTTTCATTGAAGTTTCTTCAGTTAATGATGATCGTGTTCTCGGATGTTTAATAGCTAAGTGAAGGAGAATAATGATTATAAAAAAATTAGGGGATATCATCCTTAATAGATATTTATCATTTGATATCATAACTTGCTATTGTTTAATAATTTTTGTATCATCTAATATCTTCTCCATATTGCCTAAAGGAATATAACTAGCTCTCTCCTTCCTCTTCAATATATTTTCTGCTTATGAAAAATCAACTCATGCCATATATACGATCCTTCAATTTTGGTGTGATAGCAGTAAAGAAAAGAAGTTGGGTATGCAAAGAATTTAGAGAGTTTTAGAGTATTTCATATCCGCTATCTCACACTATATAGCAAGAAAATCGTACAACTTAATATTTCTGACTTTGACATGTTTGAATTACACAGGGAAGAGCTACATGCAAAGCAAGAAGTAATACCAAAGCATGACAAGGACATCAAACTTCTGGAAGCTATTATTCAGATACTTGGATGAAAAAAAAATCACGTTCTGAATCTGTGTAAAAAAAAAAGAATTTTTTCTGGATTTCTTCTATAAAATTTTTTTCATTATCATGTAAATTAGATCATACGAGTATATGAAGATTGTTACCCAATGTAATAAATGGGTTGTTTTCGTAGAGGTTTTCTGTTTTCCATGATTTAATTCCTTTGGTATACAATCATTCACACGTGCGCATTGGATGAAGATAAACGGAGGTTAATAGTATATATTAGCATACATCGTCATTTTTTTTTTGGAGAAAATTAATACAAGGTCCTTCATAACTGTAAATTTTAATAATTTAGTTTTTAAAAAATAAATACTAACATTTGACTCCTAAAAGTTTTAAGAGCCCATGAAGATCAATACGATCATATATATATATATATATATATATATATATGGAGTGACTTAAAACGTATACAAATTGAAATCGATGCCCAGAAACGAAGTGAACAAAAAGATCACACAAGGAAGAAGCAGACGCACTATTGTTAATGGCAAACTGTTATACAGAGTAGAGAGGCTAAGAATCCTTGCTGGGCAAGGTGCCCATCCAGGCAGGTGGCAGCATTCCCGTTTGCTCTTGGACTGTATTAAACAGAGGTGGCAACATCTTATACACACCTGCAACCTCCTTCATAGCCGTAGCGCCGTCGTTGCCGTGGGTGGCTTCGTCCGCAGCATCGTTGGTTCAAATAATAATCTTGGGTTGAAGCCCACGGACTGCTTCGGCATTAATCTTGGCAATCTCTTGAAACATGCCAGCGTTGATCATTAAGTAGTCCCTTAAAGCTGCGTAGTTACCTGCCAGTGAATCTAGAAGCGTGCGCAGATATGCCTCCTGGGATTGCGCAAGTGCCACAAGTCCCTCTGCCCCCTTTTTCTTTGCGTATAGTTCTGCTTCCGCCGTTTGTTGGCGAGCGAAAAAAGCTGCCTCTGCCAATGCTTTTTGTGCTTCCGCTTCTTTCTCTTTCTCAAAGAGAATCGGTTCTGCAGCTTTTTGTTTCCCGTACAGCTCCCAGTTGGCCTCTTGTACCTATTCCACGATCAGTAAAGTAAAAAATCATCACTCGCGTCCCTTGTAAATTTTTAAGACCTTGGTACTAATAATTAAAGATGATATATTGTGTCTCAATGACAATGGTTCAGAGTGTTATATATCCAATTAACTTCATTGGTCAATGGAAATGACATAGCAACTAATTAAGAAAGTTCTACGGGTCTTCATTAAGGGCTTAAGGGTACTATCAGACAAAACAATAAGCGCGCATCCAATTCCAGTTAGAATATTTTAATTCAATTATTATTTGAATATTTTAGATAGAGGCATATTGAGATATTTCATATTTTACTATTGAGATATTTTAAATAAAAGAATATTAAGATATTTTATTATTATTTGAATTTTAATTTTTAAATATTTTAATAGTGGTTTGAAAACCAAGATATCAATTTTTGTAGATAGAGCAATTGGTGTGTTGGTAGGTTTAGTGGTGAATGATTTCTAAATAACTTGTTATAGGAAGACACGACATATTTTGATTGACCTATTCTATTCGGGGTATCTCACGAAAGAAACTTTTTTATAAATCACCATTATTAAAGTCTCCTAGCTTATTATAAGAAGCTTTTAACAAAATTAAATATCTTTAGTCTGCAGATTTAAAAATAAATTTTATGAATTAGGATTATTGCATCAAGTTTATAAGCATAGTTGAAGGTATTTGTGATCCTTTATTGCTTCCACTTTTGTAAGTGGAATTGCATGATTCAACTTACATGTGGCATCAAAACTTGATTATAATTACCTTTGCTTGCTATTTGTATTTGAAAAGAACCCTAATTTATGGAAGTAAAGGAATTTAAGGAATTTCTTGTATAGAATTCAATTTATGAAACTATTACATTAAAATTTGTTAGATACAATTTTGATGCACACATATATCTATTCTTATTGATATTTAAATATACAAATGTGTTTGGTTGGAACTATATTTATCTTTTCATTAAACCTTGGAACTTTTAACATGGAAATTTTCAATTTCTCATATTAATCTAGAATATGAAATTCAATCAATTAGTATCTTATTTTGAGTGACTTAACAATGATTTAATTGATTATAAGAGTTTTGCAAGTTATAGTTGTTAAACGCATAAAAAAAAACATCAAAATGACATTCTATTTGTGTAGTATTCCACAATGAGTTAGATCAGCTCGACCTAAGTTATACCAAATGCAGACTTATCTACAGAACTCGATGTTTTCTCCCTTTTTAGGATGATTCAAAGGGCAAAATGTTCTGAATCTAACGGGCTTTCATTTTCATGAATCAATAACCAAAAAACAAGCCAAAAAATGCAAATCTAAATATGCACACATTCTCATTTCTTACCTTTGAAATATAGGAAAGTTGATAACTTAATTTGAATTATATACATATATAGGGCTATTTTACAGAAATAAGAGTATATAAACCACATATTGTAGAAAAGATTATAGAGTTGTGATTTAGATGGTTTGAGTATCTGTGAAGGAGATATATAGTAGTCTCAATTAGGAAAATAAATCAAACGGAGAGTTGTCCAATAATCAGAGATAGATAGAGACTAACAAAAATTATAAGAGAAATTTAAATTTAAATAATTTGTCTAAAAATATGATTTATAATAAAACTTTATAGCATCAGTTAATCTATGTAATTGACCCTACTTAGTAAGAAAAAATTTTATTGTTGTTGTTGTTATAAATTTTGTTGTTTTTCACATTTAAGGAGAAATGTAGAATTTAGGGATGCTAAATATCTTTAAAATGACATAATTAATTAGAGAAATCAATATCATGACATAGTTATTAAAAATGATTAAAGGGAGGAAACAATTTTTGCTCGTTTTGATAGAATACCAATTTTACATGACACTCAACTAGTTAGAGTGAATATGAAATATAATGAAGTTTTAAAAATCTTAATTGGTCATGCTAAAAACCAAGTGTATCAATATTTAGTTGATTCTATTAATTCTTGATGAAATACCTCATAATGAATTAGAGGTATCTTAAAATAATGATAGAGAATATTCTTATTGAATAATAACCTTAACCTTTATAATAAGTTAAATTGATAAGATCAATAAGGATTAGGAAATTGGCAATTATTAGTGATTACATAGTATATCTTACAAAATTTGATTAGAATATAAATATTAAGAATAATTTCATAACTTTTTCACAAATAATGAGTGAAGTAAATTTCAAATTGTGGCATGATATCATGATGAATGAGATTGAATCAATGGCAAATAATAATGCATTGAACCATCAAATTACCTAGTAAAGCCAAAGTAATTGGCTATAAATGGTTCTTTAAGACCGAAAGGATTCATTAAGTGACATTAAAAGCTACATGGCAAGATTGATTACGAAGAGTTTCACTCAAAATGAGAAAATTGCCTATGCAAAGACATTATTTCTTGTATTAAAGAAAGATTCCATCTATATTTTCACAACTTTAATAGCCCATTTTGACTTTAAATAACATCCATATCTTCATGACTTTAATAGACCATTCATATCTTTAATTGTAATCATGAGGAAGAGATAAAGATGAAATAATCTAAGGGATTCATCAAATGCCAAAAAGAATTTTGCATGTAAAAGTAAAAAGTTCACTTTCGAACTTAAGTAAGCCTCACAACAATGATAATTAAAGGCCAATGATATGATCATATTTTGATTTTGTTAAAAATATCATAGATCAATATATATACTATAAAGTTAATGAGAGCAAAGTCATCTATTAGGTTATAAATGTTGATAACATATTACTTATATTTAGTGACTTGAGGGTTATTACATGAGGTAAAATAGCTACAGTTTATGGATTATGACATGAAAGATATGAACGAGGTATCTAACATTGTACATATAAAGATCCATATATAAAGATAAATCTTTTAGGATTATCATAAACAAACTTATATTAATTAAGTACTTGAATATTTATTGATAAAAATGTATTCACCAAATGTGACGCTTAGTGTGAAAAAGAATGATTTATTTTGTTTTTATGTTCCAGGTATGATCTTAAAAAGAAAAGAGATATAGAATGTTTCTTCTACTATTGTAGTTAAAAACTTTATGTTTGTCTATATGTGCACAAGGTTGTACATAACTTTTATTAAAGGAATGTTAGAAAGTTACCAAGGTCATTCTAGCTTAAATCATTAAGTTAAAGGTTGCAATTGTTGTTATGAGGTGTCTTTAGGTATAAAGGATTTTATACTTACATTTAGGAGAACCAATAATTTGAAAGATATTGATTATACAATTTCAAACTTGATAAGATATGTTGACTTTAAAAAAGTCAATATTATGACACATCCTCGTACTTACTAATTGAGCCATATTATGAAAGAGGGTTAAACAATCATTGATTGTTACTTATACCATGAAAGGCTAAATTTATATCCCCTTATGAGGCAAGTTTAAAAGGTAATTTGATTGAAAAATTTTATCATTGAACTTTAAATTATAGAATCATTTTGAACCTACAAAGAGGTATTGTGAACAAAAAAAACAATTGGCCACAAAACACATAAGGAATAAAGATCTTTTAACTAATAATATACATTTAAAGGGCTTAAAGATCATATGTCTCATATGAAAATTTAGATCATATTGAGTTACCATTGATCTAATTGAGATATATTTAAGTGATGAAATTTTATTTATAGTTTATTGTCTATATATATATATATATATTCATATATAATTTTGGTAAAATTGACAAGCAGTTAAATTAGGTACTGACTAAATATTTAATATTTATTCATAAAGATTATTGTCCCATAAAATTTAAATGATATTGCATGTAATATATAAAAGGTAATTATCATTATAATTCTTGAAATACGTGTTTAAGTAACCCATAACATGCAATCTGACAAAACATATTACGGCAAAGTGGAAAAATGAGAGAATATTTTAATTTAATTATTATTAGAATATTTTAAAATAAAAGTATATTAAGATATTTCATATTTTTCTATTGGGATATTTTAAATAAAAGAAAATTAAAATATTTCATTATTATTTGAATTTTAAATATTCTAATAGTAGCCTGAAAATCAAAAGATTAGTTTTTGTAGATAAAATATTGTATGTGTTTAATCAATAATTTCTAAAGACACGATATATTTTGAATGACCCATTCTATTGAGAAATTTATTGACAAGAAAGACTCTTTCTAAAAATCACTATCACTAAGGTTTCTCAATTTATTAGAAAAAAACTTTTGACAGGACTGTTTTTAGTGTTTACAAATTGTAGATCTAAAAATAAACTTTGTGGATTAAGATTTCTATATCAGATTTATAAGTATGGTTAGAGGTATTTATGATCTTTTATTATTTTGGCTAAAATCTAAATTGATATTTATGCAAATAAAACTGGATGATTGGACTTACAATTCCAACATCACGTTCTAAATGGTCAAAAACCTTGTATTTTTATATTTCATATACTCATTTATGGTATTATCACTCAGCACTTGGCCATTTCTCCCTATACGTACGATGTCACAGGCTATGACTTTTGGCTATTCAACAAGAAATCAACTATTAACACTTGACAGTCATACGTGATATCCCATGGGCATTGGCAAGTAGAAACTCCAAAGTTAAATCCTGATGAGCATCTTTGCTTTTTATTCAGTAGATTATAATTGGAAAAAATTAAGCCACATCAGGATGGGGAATTATATGAACTTGTACATCTAGCTAGCACATTGAAGGAATATCACAAGACTTAAACAAGACAAACACAAATAAAACTCTTATGCATATTTATAACGAGTCGTAAAAGGTTTATCAAGAACTAATAGGAGCGGGAAGCAGATCCTCTAAAGTATTATTCTCTGAAGTTTCCTGAAGTGTCTCACTAACCAAAGCTTTTGTTTATTTAAAAAAGAAAAAAAAATATGTTGAAATTAAAAAAGGTAAATTTGTGAGATACTTCAGAGAACTTTAGGGAGTAGCACTTCAGGGGATCCATTCTTGAGCGAGCGCCCTGTTCCCTCTACAACTGCTATTCAGTATTCTCCCCTAAAAGAGTCCAAGCCTTCAAGAGTTTAATAAGTATACAAATTTTACAGATGAAGCAAGAGCTAAATATAAAAACACATATCATACATACTAAATCATTGGTCAAGGAAATTGAAAATTGTTAGGATTTAAAATTAATCTTGTTTTTCCTTTATGTTAAAAAACTTGACTAATAACACGTAGGGCCAGTTGACATAGTCTAACGAAAACTGTATGGTAAAAAACGTGCCTTGGTTTCATACTCAACGCTTGCTTTGGTGAGGAACTCGGCTTTAAGCTTCTCTGTCATGGTCAAGGCATTCATGATCTCCATCTCCCTCTGCAACTCGGCTCCCCTGCGAGCCACAGCCTTGGCTGCCTCCACCTCGGCCACCCGAGCAGTAGCTTCAGCCACCTCTGCCTCCCTCTCATTCTCAAACACCTTCACTTTCGTTCTCATCCTTATCTCCTCCTTCTCTACCTCTCTCCGCCTCTGCGTCGATATGACCTTCGTCTCTGGATCAATCTTGACCGCATTCTGAAGCATCTGCCCTTCCCTCATCTTGGCTCCTATCTCTCCCTTCCTCTTAGCCTCAGCCACGTCCACTCTGGCTTGGTCGCAGCTTCCATCTGCGTCTTCTGTCCTAAATAAGAGAAGTACTCGTGGCCAGGCACATCCACCAACTGCTTAACACTGGCATTGTAAATCAAAAGACCAAATTGGTTAAGCTCCAGTTGAACTTTCCCAAACATCTCCTGCTTGAACTCCTTGGTGCCTTTTAAAAATCTCGTCCATGGTCACGGAGGCTGCAAGCACACGCGTCTCTCCTTCGATAATACCTTTCACGGTTCCTTGACGCGGTTGGACAGCTGGTCGTGGGCAGGGAGGAGCGTAGCATATTTGAGAAGGCTTTCGTGGTCGTCCACTTTAGGGCCGATGGTGAAGACGGCAGGGAGCACAAAAGGAAGCTTCTCGGCACTCATGGCTGGGACTTCGAAGGTGTAGTTCGCAGGGGAAAGATCGAAGACGGTGCATGATTGGCCAGGGAAAATCCATGCCTTCTTTGCGAGCTTTATGTCTTTGATACCAACCCCCGTGATACCCAGATATTCTGATGCGTTGGCTACTCTGTACAGGGCTTGATTCACAAGAAAGTGGTGTTGTGTTCAAGGGGTATAGATGATACAGAGCTTTTGAAATTAATGAGGAACTAGCTAGGCATCCACGATTCAATATATATATATATATATATACATATATATTAGAGTAACAGTGAATAGAGACGTGAAGTTCTAAATTCTAATACACAACATATTATATATATATATATATATATATATATATAATGTATATACATATTCATGGGCTCTTGAAATGCCGAATGCGTTAACGAATAATGCCTTTAATTTGGAATGAAGAGAATTTTTGGATTTATTGCTTAAATTAAACACATTATTTCAATATGCATTTTAATTTTAGCTGCTTCATTGTTAACTCAAATCTATCAATATCATTAAGGTAGAGAAGTGATATAATATACTCGCATAGTTGCATGGTTCTGGCTCAAAGAACATCTCCACTTGGCAACCTCGAAGGAATGCTTTTCGAAACTCGCTTGATATTTACTTCTCAGATCAGAAGAAACTTCAAATGTAGGGACTTGGTAGGATTTCAAGAAATTTACTTACACACGTAGCTGAAAAATATGTATAAATTTATTAAATAATAATTATACATAAATCAAAATTGTTGAATAACTCCGTAAATTTGAAGAAAAATTAAGAGTTCAAATTAATTTAATATTATTTAATGAATATGTACCTGAAAATAGCATGGTAGGGCCATACTAGAAAAATATCTTTCTTTAATTCAATATTTTTTACGCAACATACAAAAACTCCCAGGAGTGTGATATAAAATGGAAAAATGGAAAAACACAATTAAAGTTGGCCACATCCATTTAAAAAAAAAAATCCCGGTGGGTGTGTCAAATGCCAAAGTGCCAACCCAATCCCTAAGGTAATATTTGGTATGCGAAGAAAAAAAAAAGATTGAAAGAATAAAATAAATAAATAAATAAATAAAATTAAAAAAATAATATTTATATTCTTATTTAAAAAATAAAAATCAACAAATATTGTTAAATAATAAGATTATAATACACATTTCATTTTTTTTAAACAGTAACATTCTATAAAACGTATAAATGCATGTTTAGAATCCTATTTTAAAATTACATTTGTGTAAAAACAACAAATTCTTCAAAAACATAGTTTTAAGCTTTAGAAATGCAGAGCCCAACAATCCATAAATCATTCTATCAAACGCTACCCAACCGTGATTCATCCCAAACGCGACTAGTCATAGGCGCTGAGTGGGATAGAGATGAAAACACCAAATCTTCTTAGCCTGTGATGTGGACCAATTCAATTCTTACTTGCTACTACTCACCCCTAGGCCTATAAGACATTTTGAGCCCATGGATATACAAACCGGTCCTTGTACTTAACCTGACCGACACAATATCCACTTACCCCTTGTTTGATTGGAGGAGAGGAGAGGGGAGGGAACCTTTCCCCTTGTTTGGTATAAAAAAATTAGATGGGAGTGGAGGGGAAGAGGCTCTCCAAACCTTCTCCTCCAAAAGTAAAAGATTTTGGAGAAGAGAAATTTTTTGAATGTGTTTGATCAAATTGCTCCTTAAATTACTTTTACTTCAAATATAATATAAATCTTATTTTTTTAAATAGGATTTAAAATATTTTTTATAAAAATAAAAAATATTTTTGAATAAAAATAAAAAAAATATTTTTTATAATAAAAAGTAAAAAAATTTTTTTATAAAAATATCTTAAAAATAAAAAAATTTAATTAAGAGTATAATTGTCTATTATTCCCTCCCCTCCTCTCCCCTCCTCTCCATTGAACCAAACACTCCCTGCATTCAGCAGTCTAACGCCAAAAACACTATTATTTTCTCTCACTGGTGCCAAATGGCACCTAAAAACAAACGGAAATCCACCAGAAAAGAATTAAAGAAGGCAAAAATAAGCACAGTTGAGCACAGAATCATTGAGAACACAATAATGATCCATATATGATAAAATAGAACAGGGTACAAAATCAGAACAGCAACTAAAAGCAAAAATCATACAAAAATTTGTCCTTTGGAAGTAAATAAAGAGTGGATGTGAACATGAATGCGAAGAGCTGCTAAATCTAACCCCATCCACTAACTGCAAACTAACTTAGGGTTTACATTCCAGTAAAAGCCTTCTTCACACCTGCAGAAGACCCAGCTGGAACCACTTTCAGTACATTAAACCTTACAGTCTTTGAAAGAGGCCTGTTAAGGGGAAAAACTAATATTAAAACCAGAGAAACGGCAAATACTGTATTTCAAGATACAACTTAGCAGTCGGCCAGAAAAAAAAAGGGGGGGGGGGAGAGGGGACGCTACAACGTAACAGAATCAGGAATCATATACCAACCTGCACTGCCCAATGATAACATGGTCTCCCTCCTTCACACGAAAACATGGTGATATATGCGCTGGAATGTTTGAGTGTCTCTTTTCGTACCTGAGAGAGAATTAAACAGATCATGAGTTAAGCCCTCCAGCCAAAAAAAAAGAAACTCAATTTGCTGAGTTGGATGAGCCTTACCTTTGGTATTTTTTCACAAAATGAAGGTAGTTGCGGCGAACGATGATAGTCCTTGTCATCTTGGCACTATGGCAAGTACCAGCAAGAATGCGGCCCCGGATGGACACAGAACCAGTGAATGGGCATTTTTTATCGATGAAAGTCCCTAAACGGGAAGACAAGCCATACATGTCAGCATTATCAACAATTAATCATACACATCAAAGTATTATGTCATTTTGTTGAACAATTCAATGCTAATAGAATCCTATGTGGAGACTGGAGAGCTGAATTTCCATTTAATAGTGGATTGTTCCAACCCGAATTGAAACCAATATATAAAAAATTAATTGCCATTTTCATCAGGAGCTGTAACAAAATACATTACAGAATATTGCTATTTTATTTTCATATTCTGGAAACTGAAAATTATTTAAGTTTTAAAAAAATACAGGTCAAGCTTTTTATCCTTATTTCTACCTCTCTAAACTCCCCTTCCCCAAGGGAGAGAACATCTCGATTAAATCAGGTTGTTTGCAGATGTAAAAGAAAGGCTAGATGGAAAATTAATCGAGGTAAAACTGGAAATCACAAATTCAGCAGCTCTGCGGTAAAGTCAAAAACAAAGATGAAATTATGATGGTAATTGTAGTGACAGAGGTCCTTGGCCATATGATAACCGCCCATGGCGTTATGCTTAGGGTCCTGTATCCAAGTCCCACCAGGAATTGCCATGCACCTTTTCACCTCTTCCTCTTCCTCTTCCTCGTAGGAAGACCCCTGTTTACTACTTACTTCAGATACCACCCTCCCGACCCAAGTTGGAGACTTCCTATTCTGGGAAAAATAAATGGTGATTGCGGTTCTCATGACATTAAATGCATTGACATGAATGGAAACCTATTGAAGTTAGAGGCCAGGAAGCTTAATCTAGGAATAAATTTTTATATGTAATATCTCCCAATAAACCCTGGCCCCAATCTGAGATTCGAACCTTTCCTAACATATGCTACAAAAGCCCTCCGAATATTTTACCCATGTTACCAAACATTGAACAGAGCTCATTATATCTGAAATGTCAGGAGCAAAACCTTCAATGGCTTCTCTGGGAGTCTTGAAACCCAACCCAATACTTTTCCAAAATCTGTTCCCTCCTTTCCCAGGCCTTTTGCCCTTCCCGGATTTCTTCGAACTGCAAAAGTTCGCAGCAAACTTGGGAAGATCAATAGAAGCAGGTAGCAGTTCAACCAACAGATATATTGATAAGAAAATTTGTATAATACAAGCAGTGAACCCCTCCAGTAATCAATTTGATTTATCAATCATGCAAGACAAAGAATAACACAACAGAATGCACCAGAGATAATCTTACCAGAGAAACACCTTAGGTTGCTTCAAGAAGGCCTTCTCGGTCTGCAAAACAAGCAACAAAATGACTTTTGAGAAGCCAGCGAAACAATAACGTACTTCAGTACAAGTTTGACCTGGAGATCCAAACCTGTTCCGCCATTGTTATGGAATCAAGGTGACAGATACAAGCCGAGATGAAACACGGGACACGGTACTCAAAAACCCTAATCCAAACGGCGAAGAGGGAGCAGCGAGTCTCAAATTTTATCAAGGCTAGGCGAGACTCGGTATGACCAAATTACCCCTTCCTTCGTTGTTTATAATTATAATTGAAAATAAAAATATTAATAAACAATTTTAATTTGATAGTAATTGATAAAAATATTCATAATATTGATTTAATTAAATACACAAATCATTGCATATTTGAAAATTCACAAGCTTTTGTTAATTAAGATTTGCTAAATTTCCTTCTTAGACATAAACATATATACGTGAATAAATATTAATCAATGATAATTATCCAGATATGGGTTGAGTTAATAATTACAGTCCTTAAAAAATATTGATTTACAAATATTATATATTCAGGTTATGGTATAATAATGATTAAATATGAAACAATAGTTTATTAAATAATTATTAAAAATATTAACTTAGTTAACAACTAATAAATTTTAATAAAAATACTTTAATTTTTTGTATAATTGGTAAGTATAATTATATGAATAAATTTAATAAAATAGTTAAAACATTATTTTATATTTAATAATATTTTAAGAATATGATGATGGGGGGGGGGTGGTTTATAATATTATTATCATTCTAAAATTCAATCTTTGCCCAGTTATGCTCCATCGTGGTTGAGAGATAATCACAATCCAAATCACTGTAGTTGATGGGTTTGTGTTGCAATGAGGCATTATAGGCATCAGTCATAAAAAGACCTAGCCCATTTAAGAGTCCGACCCCTGGATCTCACTATGCTGTTACTTGGCCCAATTTCTCTGTGCAACGCGTAAGTCTAGAACTGCCATTCATGGTCGCTCAGGGAAAACTTTCGTGGACATGGTATTTCTGCACCACCCTACAATTAATTAACCACACTCGTTCACATTACTTTCATGGGTAGAAGAAATGGGTGAAACAACTTGTGTTGCTTATACTCCATAGTTGGCTGAGTTTCAAACCATTTGGGATGGTGCATGACTCGAGCCAATTCTAGTTTACCGAGTGTTTGGTTTAATGAAGAGGAGGGGAAGGGAGGAATTTTAATGGAGGAGAGAAGAGAGGTTTTAATGATATGTTGTTTGGTTGAAGAGGGAAGGAGAGGAGAGGGATTAATGAACAATTATACTCTTAATTAATTTTTTTTTTATTTTTAAGATATTTATATAAAAAAAAACTTTTTTTTACTTTTTATTATAAAAAATATTTTTTTTATTTTTATAAAAAAATTTAAATCTTATTAAAAAAAATAAAATTTATATTATATTTAAAATAAAAACAAAATAAGGACAATTTAGTCAAACACATTCACAAAATTTTTCTCCCTTTGGAAGTGAGGAGTTTTGGAGGGAGGGCTCCTCTCCCCTCCCCTCTACTCCAATTTTTTCATACTAAACAAGGGAAAGGGCTCCCCTCCCTCCTTTCCCCTCCCCCTCAAATCCCTCCAACCAAACACTAGGTAAAACCCATGTGACTCTAATAATAAATTAAATTTAGGTCAATTGATTCCCTAACAAACCTACATCCGTTAAATTAGACCAAGTATATGGACCAGCCTAAGTCACGAGAGGCTCTAGTGTTGGTGTACAACTGTGTAGCCTCTGTTTTCATCCACAAAATTAATGTCAAATTTTTTGCATGGGCGTGGAAAAAGACGCAAAAGAGGACGCGTTTAGCTTTTGGGCCAAGTAGGACATTGTATAAAAGGTCTTTTGATTTTTGGTATAAAAAGGTTAACCCAGCACCTTCAAGAATCATAACGCAAATACATGGTTCATGGTCATTGCGGGGATCGAACTCTTTTCATTGTGGCTCTTCTTGCTGAAGAATGCGTATGAATGTATGTATGTCTCTGTTTGTTGTTCAGAGAAGGAAAACAAAAGCTTGATGAAGGCAGCCGACACGAAATGAAAAGTAAAAAAGAAAAGAGGGAAGAAGGAACGAGGATGCACCATAGATAATGGTGATGAAGATTCTTATCATGTGTCTGAAATTATTCTTATATGAGCGTGATTAGGCAGAGATCCATTGAAGTCAAAGGCAAAACAATTCAAAGCCTTCTGGTACAAAGCCCTTCACTCTTTTGGCGTCCAATATTCCGATTATTGCATCCCCACCACGTGTCGAAGTGCATGCCTACATTCCACTACATAATATTCACTTGTAGTTTATTGACCAACGATCGCCATTTTTATACACACCTGGCTATATTACAGTGATTACCTTATTCTTTTTGGTAGAGTATCAGTATAGTGATTTTAAAACATAGCATTAGCCCGCCAATGCATATTTTTATAAAATGTCTTCTGATTCCCACCATAACCACATCTTTATTGCCACTTTATAATGGTGGAAATAAATAACAACGCACAGTCTTTATTATAATGAACAATCACTATTTTTTTTGTGGAGTTTTATTTTTTATTTTTTATAAATTGCTTAAAATTATTGTCACCAGTTACTATACCACTTAATATCTCTTACTCAACCTCTCATATTACAATGTTTGATTGAATAATATAAACAATATATATAAAAAATAAGATAGATGGGATAAGAAATAAGTCACTATACCACTTAATATCTCTTACTCAATTTCTCATATTGCAATGTTTTATTGAATAATATAAAAGAGAAAATAATATAAAAAATAAGATAAGAAATAAGTTTTATATTCTTATTTTTAAAAAGATAATTTAATAATTTAATGAACTAAATAATTATTATAAAAATAGAATAAATATTATATAAATTATATAATAAAAATACATCTGTAACTCCCTTAACCAAGCAGAGCACAAATTTGTGTGGTTCCTAGAGCCCACGACAGATCAAAAGGGAGTCTCTGTGAGCGCGCGCGCGCGCGAGAGAGAGAGAGAGAGAGAGAGAGAGGGAGAGACGGCTGCTTAAATTGCGAAGTGCAAGTGCGTTGCGTTCAAATTGCATTCGTCAATACGTTTCACGTTCTTTTGTGTTTACTATGCATTGAGACATGAGCAAGACATTTTTTTTTGGGCCAAACAAAACTACTCTTTATTTTTATTTTTTTTACTTCTTTCTATATTCCAAGTTTTTTTAAAATCACAGTAGTCAATACCTTTATTACACGTTAGTTTAATATTTTGAGTTTGATTTATAATTTTTTATTATCATAATTTTTATACTGTTAATAATATATATATATGTGTGTGTGTGTGTGTGTTGGGGGTGGAGATTATTAACATTTTTATTAAAATAGTAAAAGTTAGTAACTTTTACATTTGTATTTTGGATAACAAAATTTATTTTTGCATTAATGTATATAAATATTTAGATCATTTCTGTATAAAATGAGTATAAAAATGGCTTAAATACCTTGTATTGATGTTTGTTTTTATAAATAAATAATGTAAATATCATTGTAAATATTTTTAGTACCGGGCAGGTTGCAAGGGCTAATGAAAGGTGAACGAAGTTGAAGAAATTTATACACCTATAGACAAAAGTTTATAATCATTTTTCTCGCCCCATGATACGAGAATTTAAGTCAAGTCAAAGGATGTGTATTTACTTAATTTTATTTTTCTTTGGACGAGGGCGTTCCAAAGAGAACCAAATGAACATCAATGTGATCGTTAGCTACACTTTCCGTAGTTGAAGTGATGTGCATTATAGGTGTCGGCTAGTAATAGCAGCGTTTTCAGTCTAGCATTTGCGGCCAGGCCAACTGTCTCATGCATCTCCCAACTCAATAAGAATTTAGTTCAAAGAACTGTCGCTAATTACGTATTTGGATTCTCATTTAAACTTTCACAAGTACCGTTTTAGAAGAAGCAAAAATTAATAGGTTTTATACAAACGCGATTTTATAACAAAAATCTAAATATATACTAAAAATATTAAATAATATAATTGCGTTAGACGTATTTGATATGATATTAAAAAGAATTTATATTTTTATGTTTGAATAAAAAAAATATTGAATGAAAAGAAAATCGTACAAAATGACCACAATGTCCCCAGAAAAATAAGTGATTTATTGTATTACAAATTTAGAATCACGGATTACACGAAAGCAACAAAATCAGTAAAGCTTCCGTAATTGTTCTGCTTCGCACGTCCTACTCCCTTGTAACATCACCCTCTCCCTACATGTAAAAATCGCTCCTACTGTTGCAATAATCGACTCTTCAACATATTGAAGGCAAGGCCATGGCGTCTACATCCACAGGGCATCGTCCATAGTGGGATGCCAAAATAGGGTATCGTTGATGGCGTTCACAATCTACAGGGAATGACATTTGAGAAGTTTTTGTCTGAGAGTTCAATTCAGATCGCTTTTCAATCTGACACTTCCATGCATCTGATGTCAAAATTTAATAACAGTGTTCAGATAAACTCACGCCCTTTGCTTCTAGCACTAAGAAATTCATATCAGAATTGCAAATTGGTAACTTTCCGGAGCCGGAGGAAGTTTTGTTTTCTCTACCCCTCTCGTTGGAAGACGGAGATAACATGGTTTTAAATTATGATTGTAATTCTGATTATACTGTAATTGCAATTGTAGACATTACGAATAATATAAAAAGATTATGAATATTGCGATCCATTAATACAAATGTGGCTAATGACACAATAGTAATATTATGACTATGTTATATGATGAGAATCATAATTTAAAATATGATAAATAATTGAACAAATATGTCAAAATGCCCAAAAAAAAATATGAGCCTCCTTGGAATCTTGTTCAAAATTTTTGACCCATCTGTTTGATTTCCTGATTTTCAAACAACTAATATATGAGCCTCCTCGGAATCTTCTAACTGATGCTAACTTTGCTGAACCTGATGATAGCTCGATGTCTTTAGAAGCCAAGGGCAAAACGGGCTTTCAACCATTTTTGCTCAAAAACTTTATCCTTTGCCAGCGATTAGGGTCACGAGTCTAATAGCATGGCTCTCAACAGCTGTAGCCAAACAGGTTTTTGCAATATAATATACTGCTGTTATCCTTTACCAAACAGGTCTTGAGTCATGATAAATTTTTATGCTATACGGTAGTACAGAAAATAAAATAAAATAACTCTCCTGTTTAGGGGTTGCAAACAGTCCAGATACCATCTTTTTAAAAAGCAACGCACTTTATTATTCTTTTGAGTGCAGTTGAGAATCATATACTACACCAACTACACCAACACTTCGTCATGAACCAAACCATTTGGGTGCTCCCCTGCTGGAGTGGTTTGAAAAGAAAAAACTAAAGAGACAAAGACTTACGTTCAATAGAAGCAATAACCCATAAATTTATATAAGGAAAAAGATATAACACATGTTAAATAATATTTTAAAAGATAAAGTATATTTAAATATCAATTATATAATTAATATTTAAACACTTGGCGCGTGATGCATTCATGAGTATTGGATCAAAATAGATCCAATGATGTGTATCTGATCAAATTTTTTTAATAATAATAATTAAAAAAATTGATTTCAATTTAATGTATATTTAATATATATATGTTTTTATCTTTAAATTAAAAATTAATTTCGGTTTCATTGTTAATATTTAGAAATTGATTTTCTTTAATTACAATTAAAAATTCGATTTCATATTCTTTAGATACAAAGGAAGCAAATCAAAAAAAAAATACACAGAATATTATATCTCTCTTTTCCAAATACTCTCTGTTTTGATTCTGCATGAAAGGAGATATTTGTAATTGCTGATAGAGATCTTTGGTGCTTAAGATAAATCCTAGGGGTGGTTTGCTGAAACCCAGCAACAAACTAGTTGGGGCAAATAACACTTTAAGAATAGTGTGTTGTCACACGTTTCTGAACGCTAACCAATCCATCTTCTACTTACGAAATTTTAACATTTTAATGGAGGGGTGCAATACGAGCACTTCTCAAAAGGTCATCCATCTTAATACTACTCTTGTTCAAATACGTTTAACTATAGAATTTTGACGGAATACGATACATTAGTGCTGATATGATTGCTTCCCCACGTGCGTGGCGACCCACAATCACTACCACGCGTCTCTTTCTTTGCCATCAATCATCGCTTACCCCTTGGCTTTCTTTCTAGCTCACCCATCCTCGTCTGTCTAACTTTGGGTGCAAGTCATCTCAACATATTTTATCTTCCAAACGTGGATCTCAAGCCCTTAGGATTCTAGAATCACCTCCTCTGTAATCACAAACGGTGGGATGTTTACAACGGTTTAAATTATGTTCCTATGCGCAAGGTTCACATGTAATTTTAATCGCCGTTGTGTAACATGAAAAAAATTTTCACGCATCTAAATATATTGAAACTTCATTAGGAATAACATGATTTTCGAATAGGTTGTCTTGTATATAGTTAAAATTAATTATGATCAAATATATAACTATGCTGAATATTTTTTTAATGATATTCATTTATGATTTATTTATATCTCTATTGTTACTGACTTAATTAGTCTATTTATATTATTTAATATATGATGGAATTTAAAAAAAAAGATAAACAACTTCCAATAACACAAAATACTGTCTTCAACTTGGCCTTTGGCAGTTGGCCCAGCTTGAATACTACTCAAAACAGCAATACTAACCTCCAAAGTTATTGTTTTCTTCGTCAATGGATGCTGTTTGCAATTTTTTCCCCTCTAGAAGCACAGTGGAAGTCTAATATTGACGCAGCGCACAAATCTTAAATATCACTGAAACAAATTAAGAATTGAACCAGCTAGGACAGGAAGCTCAAAGTTCAAAACAAAATATATACAGTAACGAGGTTAATAAACAATCTTTGTAATTATTATTCAATTTAGTGCAAAAAATATTGGGTTGAAATATAGGTGAAAAAAGTTTACGTTTAATAAAAATAGATATTGAAATAAATATATAAATGTGACTAACCCATATATCTGCTACTTTGAAATTTTGAATTGAAATATGGCACTTGTATTAATTTTATATAAATCACAGTCCCTTTCATGTCAAAACTTGATTTCTGCAATAAATAATACTCTATAATTTGATAATTTCCCGTTAACTGCCCTTTCTTTTCAATGAGTATGGTAGATGAAGCTCAATTTTTCTTTTTAAGGGAAAAAAAAAACGTATGAAACAAAGAAGCATTCTCCTTTCGTAGGATCCTCCTATCAGACACAACGATGGACACTCATCATCTATGAACATATATGTTAATGTCTAATTGTAAGGAACAAGGGATTATAAGTTGTATTTTTTTTTTCTTTTTTGGGGCCAAATTTTTAAACAAGTTATCATAAATCATATATATTTCATTATTTAAAAAAAATTAATTTGACCATTAATAATTCTTAAGTATGCTCATGGCCTGTTGTACAAGGGCGAGGCTATTTTGTTCTGTTAAATAATCATGTACAGACGGAGAGGTTTGAAGTAGCAAGCAAGGGTCATCATTCCTACATAAAGAAATTTTATTTAGGGAATTGGAAAGAAAAGCAAACAGATGTTGTGTTTAATTATGTAATAAAGTTGAAGCAGTTAAAATTTGGCGTTTAACTAATTTTCTAGTGTTTAGTGGCCAAAATAATTCATCAAAATTTTTTTTATAGGAATGCGAAAGATGCAAATAAGAAAGGGCAGTTAGGGGGAAATTAATAAATTATAGAGTATTATTTAACGAGAAAGATGCGAAAGATGAGAAAACACGGAGTGCCTTCTTTTTAATGAGTACTAGAGGCAGTTAACGAGAAATTAATAGATTAATTATTCAATTTTATGTGCCCTTAGTAAGGTCTTTTTTCTGCCGCCTTCAAATAAAGAGTAAAGGAGAGAGATTTGGATGCTCTGCATTATTCTCTATATTATTCTCTCCATTGTCAAATCTGGACCATTCAAATTAATTTGGATGGTCCAGATTTTTTTTTAGATTTAAAAAAATTACTTTTAAATAAAGTAAAATTTAAAATAAAAATAATTTTTTAACTGTGAGTTTTAATAAAAATAAAATTTAATCCTTAAAAAATAAATTTTAAATTTAGATTATCCAGATTTAAATATAAACGACTCAGATTTCACTGAAAAAAAAGAAGAAGAGAATTTTAAAAAGAGAATCAGTTTCCAAAGGAGAGGCATGGGAGACTTCAAATTGATGGGTTTGAAGGACATGACCTAACACTGAACAAGAAGGAACAAACTTTGTGTTCAGTCGAATTAAAAAAAAAAATGAAGGGGGAGCAAACTTGTTCATATTTAATCAGTTTTTTTTAAATTAATTTTAATAGAATGTGGAGAATGCTCATTTACGTTCCTATTAAAAAAATTAAATATCTTGATAAAATGCTTTGGCAGCTAAATATTGTAACAAATTATTTTTGATATTATAGTAATAGTGTCAAAAATCGGTGAAAATTTATTTGAAGTGTTAAGCGTTCTCTATATCTTTACAAGGAAATAAAATAATAAAAAGTAAGTAGTTTCGTAAAGGGCAGGTTAGGAACAGTTTTGAAGCGTTAAGCAATACAGGCTATCAATATTCAATAACAATGCTAATGTAATAAGGTTAAGTATCCATTAATTTAAAGGCTCTACAATTAATTTAAAACATTTTGAATTGATTTAAACATAAGTAAGTGCACTGCATTTATAAACTTAAAAATCGCATAATTTATAAAGAAATAAATATCTATGTGAATTCAAAACATTGAGACTCATGCAAATATCACTGGGGGTGTACACTAAATTTTGAGACTCAATGTGCCCAATCTTATTTGATAAAATCAAATCAAGTTAAGATAAGTGCCAAAAAAAAAAGTTGGACCAAGTTAATCTAATATGACTTTTAAAGCCAATCTAACCCAAAATTTAAATTAAAAAATTTTAAAAGTATTTTTTTATAAGGACTTATGTAAAAAATTTAAGAGCCAAATATAATTTTATAAGGATTTATATAAATTTTTTTAAATCTTTTATAATTTTTACAATAAATTAAAAATATATAAAAATAAACCACCCAATATTAACTTCATTTTATCCAATACTAAATCAGGTCTAACTAGGTTAGGTTCAAACAATAAATTTTAATTGTAAATCAAATTAAGTTAAATTCTAACTTAACCTAATCCAACTCATAAACAACTCTAAATATCATAGGAAAAAAAAATGGACTACAACGCAGACGACATTTGATCATCATTAATAAAGTGCCTTCTTTGAAACAATGAGTAAGAAAATATCATATACTTTGGTAGAAGGTAATATGAGGGTATTGGAATAATGGGAAAATAATAGTGCGAAAAGTAATTACCAATAAGGAATAAAAAGTTTAAATTCGGGTACACACCACCCGAATTAAGTATTGTTACATGGAATTTGGATGCTATTTTAGCCATTCAATTTTTATCTTCTTTAACTTTTTCTTTTTAATATTTTGTTATATGATGAGATAAATAGTATTTAAATTCTATCAAATTTTTATTTTTTTAAATTGAATAAGAATTCGGATTGGTGCAATCTGAATTCCCTTCCTTAATTTTGTTTATATTTTGTTATATAATTAGAGGAATTGTTATTCGATATTAATAAATAGAGAAGGAGATTTATTTGTTTAAGCAATTTTAGCCATTAAAATACTAATAAATGTAACAGTAATCATAGTAAAATTGAGGAGGAGATGTATGCACAAATAAATAATTTTGATTTAAAAAAAACTCTATCTTAACCTACATTATGAATATAACTTAAATACTATTTTTTAATTAAAAAGTGTTATTCTTACTATTGGATTTGAAAATGACCTTAAAATAATAAAGAATGCAAGAGCATCTTATATAACCTACAAAAAACAAAAATTACTCCCATAACAATAGGATCTATGTAGGCACTTTCACATTAATTAAATTAGTAAATATTATTAATTATAACATAATAATTAATAAATATAAAATAATATTTTGTCTATTTTATTACAAAGTTTTATAACAATTACATTAATGAAACAAAAAAAAATAATTAATATTATTCAAAATTACTAATTATTGAATAAGATGGCAATTATTTAATGTTATATTATATTATTTAAAATGTATAATATTATTAAATTTACATAATGAACCAATCCGAATTTCCTTTAATGTCTTTATAATATTTTATTATATTAAAATAAAAATAAGCCAAAGTGAAAAATTATAATCAAAAAGTAATTAAATGGAAAAAATACAATAAATAAAAAATTATGTAATATTTGATATAAAATTACTTCAATATACATCTTATAAAAATACTTATAGCAAATTATTTCTTGTGTTACAACGAAGTCATCTCTTTTTACGTCGCAGTTATTGTTGGTCTAATTCTTCTGATTTTTATTATTGTTGTGCTGTTAGATTAGAATTTAAATCTAAGGAAGGAATATGAATTGAAAGAATTGTAACATCCAGTCTCTCCGTAAATGTAAAGAACACAATGTTTGATTTTTTCGTAAACGTTAGCAATGGGCCAGATACAAAAGGAGTCCCCGAAATAGAATGAATTGGGGTCAAATAAGATTATGATAAAATTCTAAATAATGAAAAATAAGGATTTAAGTCTTGAGTTACCCAAAAACCAAGGCTTGAGAATGATGGTTAATGAAAAAAGAATTTAAAGGCTATTATAAATTATTTGTAAATTATGGATTAAAGATAAATATGAAAAATAATATTTTATTAGAATTAGTATTAAGAATTAATATTTATATTACTTTATTTTATTAGTTGCTTTGTTATTTTTAGTTATATTTTTGTTAGACTTTAATAGTCATATTTTTATTAAGATTTAGTATTTATTTTTTGTTATGATTAAGATTTATTATTATTATTATTATTATTATTTATTAAAAGTTATCTTTTATTAGAATTATAATTTGTTATTAGTAGTTATCTCATAAATTTTATATATATAGTCCATGAGAATTAGAATTATATATTTTGTTATTGATTGAATAATAAATAGTATTTTAAAATTTTCTTCTTATTTCTTTTAAAATCTCCCATTATTCTAATTCCTCTATCTTTCTCTCTCTTCCTTACTCGTGTTACGTCATCTTCCCTAATTTTTCCTCCAAATTCCAAATCTCTCCTTTTTATTTTACTCAACTTTTTTTTTTTCTACATTATTTACACAATTTAAGACTAACATATTTCTTCATATATTCTCAATGTCTAATTCAATCAACAAATTTTCCTACTGAAACAACAAATCTTTTTTTCATTTATTTTTTCCCTCCTTCATTTATTTTTTCATTCATAATGTTATAATATTTTTTCTTCTTTTGTTTCTAAATATATATCTAAAATAATAACCATAATTAACATTAATAATACAACACACAATATTCTATTAATGAATATCCATAAATTCAAACAAAAATATTATTTTGCAAATATTTCAAAATATACATATTTCAGTAATAATAAAATTAAAATGTTAGATATAAAAAAATGGATTACCTAAAATTTTCATACCGAAGATGCCTTCAAACTCTGTCGGACTTTCTCTTTCACCAGTACTTCAAAGCAAAAACCTTATTGTAAATCACCAAATCTCACGGGAGGTAAATTTGGAATCAATGGTAATTTTGGTTGCAGAACTTAAAAGGCAGGTGTTGTGACTTGGATGTGTGGGCTTGGGCAAATGGGCAAATTTATAAAGAAGAGTTCTGAGGGTGATTTTGTAATTTTGCCATTTTATTATCTGTAAACTTTTTTTCGTCAGCCAATCAAAATGTTTGATAATCTTTCTCAACCAATCATATCACGCCACATGTCCAGATAACACATTCACTCATTTTTTACCATTTATGCACGACCAATCAAATGACCTAACCGATCATGTTGCCTGTAGGCTAGCTTGCTCTAAATTCAAAACTTGCCATTTCGAATTCAGATTGGTTGAATTTGGAACGATAAGTTTCAAATTTGTTGAATTCGGAATCTTTGATTTCAAACTCAGTTTTTTCCTCTGGGTCAATATGCATTTATTATTTGTTGAGCAAATATTTTTATATTTATTATTTTTTGGGATTTTCTTTTTCTTTTTTTGATTCCTCTAATTCGAAATTCGAAATATCTGACGCTCCCAAACCGAACCAAGCAAGGGAAGCTTCTTCTTGAACCTTTTCTGTTGGGAGTGTTTGGCGCACTGAATAAGAAAGCCCGTCGTTTTTAATTTGATTGTGAATGACGAAAGGCTACCGAGAACCTATCATTGAGGCAATTACGAACTATTTTCAAAATCTTGACCCAAAAAAAAAACATCAGAATAAAAAAACCAATAGAGTGGCGATTGGCAATTATATTCACGAATGATTAAGAGTAGATATTATTTAGCGCGTCTGTAATATTTACTTTCTTTTTATATAGTTACTGTGTGACACCAGTTCACTAAACATTGAATTTATTGACATTGAAAGTCATGCATATAAAAGATATATTATGTTAAATATTATTTTAATAAAATTAACTTTTAAATAATTTTCCTTCTTTATAACATTGGGGTGTCAGTCAAATGGCAAACAACTAAAAGTCCAATCATTCAATTGCCAGACCCACCAATTTGAATCAGTCTAACAAACGCGCTTGAGGGTCCTCCTCTCTTAAAAGATTCTTCAAATATCAGAGAGTTAATTATACGAATATTTTTTTAATTTTACAAAAATTACGTAATTTTTTATTTTTAAAATGTAAAATACTTTTTATTTTAAAAAAATTATAATACACTTAAGTCTATTTATAAACTTTTTGATTAAAATATTTTTATTAACTTAAATACATATATATTTTAAATTTAATAAAAACAAAAAATATTTTTAATCTGTATATATTTTGATATAATATATATTTAAATATTTAGATTAATAAGGAATATATTAATTAAAAACTTTAAAATTAAACTAAAATATATATTTCAAAAATAAAAATTTTCTATAATTTCAACAAAACTAAAAAAGATCTATATAATTTAGTCAATATAATATAATGGCTTTAGCACCACGAAGTTTTATATACATAATAATATTCTCATAAAGATGGCTACTTTTTTAGTTTTTTTTTTTTCTATTCAATTCTCACATTTTAATTTGTATGCTCACGAGTCATGAGTATGAACGCACCGAGTTTCTCTCTTTGTTACGACTCACATTAAAAAAAAACTCTGCATTATTAGAAATTTCTTTTAAGTTCTAGAAAGTTAGGCTGATTTTAAAAAATGTAAGGAAAAAAATTCAAAATACAATCAATAATGCACTGCTATATTTTTTGGGTGGGTGAAAGGAATCTTTTAGGCTAATCTTTTGACTAAAATGAATTTTTCGTATAATCACAAAACAATCTTCTTAAATAAGTCACCCACCTACTAATATATCCGCATTAGTAGGTGTATAAGAACCAGCATAATTACTATGTTTAGGAATTTCATCATATAAAATTAAAGAAAAATAATGACATTTGTCTCGTGTGTTAAAAATTATTTGGGTTTTTTTCTTTTTAGTTAAACTTAATGTAATTTCTTATATTTTTTATTATTAGATTTTTTAATTAAAATATGATAAATATATAATTATTTAATCATATAATAAATGTATAACTTAATTAAAAATAATATATTTATCTATAAAAATTATATATTTATTGTGTTATTATTAAAAGTATATATTTATTATATTTTAATTAAATAATTTGATAATAAAAATACAACAAATTATATATATTTTTTGTCAATGAAAAAAATTATTTGGGATTACCATAAGAAATTTTTTTAGATATATCAAAATTAATAGTTAAAATTAAATTTATATAAATAAAATTTATGTACAATAAAAATGTAATCCATCTAATATAAATTTCACGGCGCACTGCAAGAATTATATTTCCTAGCATAATGGTCCAGTAGCCAGCGAAGAAGGGATATCAGGGTAATTTCATAAAGACGAGGGGCAGCGAAAGCCTTCGGAAAGTGAGGAATGGCATAATGTCATTACCGACAAAGAAGTGGTTTTCTCGTCCACTCTCGCACACGACCGTTTCCCAAAAATATTATACGTTGCAGGCATCCCTTTGCGTCTGCCGAGAAAAATTGTTACGAAACGCCTCCAGCTTTTTCATCGTGTTCAGGAATCCACATCACATCAGCCGTTGGATCAGAATCCTAACCGTATCCTCACTTCTTCCCCACTTCCCACTTAACCAAACCCTCACTCAACCATGGTTAAGTTAACCGACCCTATTATTCTCGGTCCAGAACACCCCTGGACTTGCCCTTAATCACCATTAACCCTCTCCTGTAACTATCTATAAAACCACCCTCCGAGACTCGTTAGGTTTGCCAAACCAGCTCCCCAAGGGGGTCCTTCTGGTAAAGAAAAAAAAAAAAAGAAGCGCTTTTCTATTCTTCCGTTCTGTTTCTCTCCTTCTTCTTTTCCCCACCATTAATGGCAATATCTTCCAGAACAAAGTCAAGCGGACCGGTGCTTCGCACACTCCCTCCCTCTAGCAGATTTTGCTCATATTCCACATCAAACACACCTTTTTCTTCGTCGTCATCAGCTTTCGCTTCCTCTACTAGTTCTAGTTTTTCATCCCCATCTTCCACCTTCTTCAACCAATCCCATCGCCATCAGCATCACGGCCAACATCGATCGGCTTCTCCTACGCGTGTCAATCTTTATACCTCTCCCCCTCCTTCGTCCGCCGTTCGATTCTCCATTGACCACCGTTCCATCTCTCCCAACCGATCTATCTCCAATCATGTCATCACTAAGAAGAACCAGCCCATCTCGGCTCAGAAGAAAACCTGTATGTGCTCGCCGACGACCCATCCCGGTTCGTTCCGATGCAGCCTTCACAAGAGTATCGCAAGCAATAGTGGAAACCATCACGCAGATTCGTACCCGTCTAATCGGCTAAACATGCGTAGATCAGCGATGAAGAACTCTCTGGTGAGGATCGGAGGAGTAGAAGGCGAGTGGGTCAAGAGAGCGCTGACCGCTCTGATCCGGCCTTCTTCGCATCAGCAGAGGAGGAGAGCGGCTTTCGAGCCGAGACCAAGTCGTCTCTCGATGATGTCCAAGGCTGAGGATCTCTGATTTTTTTTCCCTTTACAGGTTCTTTCTTGCCTTGCCAGTGTTCTGGTTTTTTCTAGCATCGCGATGCGCGGTCAGAGTCAGGGTCCTGCAAAGCTGCTTGATCGCGAGAACTTTTTGCGTGTGTCCTCTCCGGCGAGTTTTGATTACGTCGTCTGGAGTAGTAGTGGGTCGATCGGCGTTCAGTGCAGCCCGCTAGCCTAGATGGGGGCCGATGTAGAATTGTCACCGGGAACCATGGAAGATTCCGGCATAGATCTTTGAGACTGGATCCGGAGAATTCCTTAATGTACATGCCATTTGCTATGGAAGGAGAGTTTGGGACATTATTTTTCACCGAAATCGAATCTAGATATTTCAAATAACATCTCAGGCTAAACTTTGGATGATAATCCAATCAAAATAAAACGATGACCTTTAAAGATTGTTATTGTGAAAACACAATTGACTAACTGCGTGAACGCTCCCAGTTCTTTATGCAGCGTTGTGATTCCGTTATGCTTGCCGTCAATGGCATCGTTTCGTATCAAAGGATCTGTCGTTCGTAAGTCGTCGCCCATTTGGCGGTTCCGTAACGTGTGCCGCCATTGACTCCGTTATCCCTCGTAAAGTGGCTTTGCGTTGCGTTTGGTGCGAGGTATGTTATTTTATTTTTTGGCATTTTCTTTCTTTCTATTATGTTGTTTTTTTTGGTTATTTAATTCGTTTAAATGCAGTTTGGTTGTGCAGCTTTGCGTTGCGTTTGGTGCGAGGTATATTATTATTTTTTCAATTTCTTTCTTTCTATTATGTTGATTTTTTTGGTTATTTAATTCGTTTAAATGCAGTTTGGTTGTGCAGCTTTGCGTTGCGTTTGGTGCGAGGAATTTTTTTTTTTTTCATTTTCTTTCTTTCTATTATGTTGTTTTTTTTGGTTATTTAATTCGTTTAAATGCAGTTTGGTTGTGGAGCTTTGCGTTGCTGGTGGGACTGTGAAGGGACTCCATCTGTATGTCTTAAATTACGGAGCTGACAGAACAATAAAAAAATTAGACAAAATGACAGTTTGCCACCCTGTATGACAAGGACCGTCGTTATTAAAACTTCAAATTAGAATCTATGGAAAAGAAAATAGGAATTCGGGCCTCTACTAAAATGGAAAAAAAAAAGATTCAGGAAAATAAAATGATAGCTGGAAATTTGGAATATTTTTCCTTCAAAGTTGTAGATTAAAGACGTTATTGATTATTGGCGAGACAAAGTCAGCTAGCCTCTCTAGCGGTTTGTGACCCATCATTATTACGGAGCATTTTATGATTGGATCGAGATTTTCTGAAGTTCACTTCACTTGAAGTAAGAAGAAAGACAGAGACAGAGGGTGGGCCTCACACAATGTTGGACTCACGTACCAAAAATAGGATCCATCCCTCCCTCTGCCTCTCTCTTCTCATTTCAGGTGATATGATTATCCTGTGGATGCCAGCTAAGTAGTTGCATCATTCAAAGGCATTAAAAAAATGAGTAATTGGAAATAAATTTTAAATATCAGAAATCAATATATAGCTAGAAATTTGTCGACTTACAATAGTTAACTAAACGGTGAGTCTGGTACCCGGGCACTTAACATTATTTTATTGCTATTATAATAATTACTCTTAATAAATAATATGCATTAAATAATTATTAATAACATAACTTCCTGAATATTAATAAAATTTTTTAAAATTTTTTTGAATTTTATTTTAATATTATTTATTTTCTTTTAAAAATTATAAATTGAGTATATTTAAAAATTTAAAAATGTTTATTTTTATATAAATCATTTAATATCTGTTCTACATGTAAAAATATTTTTGTTAAAATATATATAATTGTATCTATTCGAAAAAATAAATGTAACATTTTTTATTTTAGAGGTAAGAAATATTAATTTTTAAAATAAAAAATCTTGTAATTTAGACAATAAAAAAAGAAAAGAAAAGAAAGAGGGTTAAGAAGCTACGAGAGGTAAGAAGGATGAAGGAGTATAAGTTTCAATCAAGAAGTGGCGTTATAATGTCATTTCGCTCCGAAATGAAATGGCCATGGCCTAAAAGTAATACAATAATAGCTACCAAGAACAAAAGAGGTAGAGGAGGAAGATTAAGTAGAGAAATTGGAATGTGGTATTATTGCTGAAATTTCTTGAATTATGAAGTAAAACACATTTTGCCGGTAGCTTGTGCCACAATACCCACCATCTCCTGCCTGTAACTAGAGGGTTAAGGTTCCACCATCTCCACTCGTCCCTCCTAATCATTCCACTCTTTTTGTAACTGAGAAAAAAAATAATAATAAAACGCGTTTTTATTTCAAAACCCATGTAATTGTGATGGGATCAACCGTTCATGGGGGAAGAATATGCCTTGATGGAGACCGTTCACGTTGTTGTGTGATTCTATGGTTCTACCTACGGCCATGGGAATGTGGATGGATATGATGTAGAACACAAGCAGAATGAAACACAAAAGGAACACGTTGCCCCCAAAAATATGCCCGTTGACCATTGTGGTCCATTTAGTGGACACCACCCTCTTCAATGATTGTTCTTGCACTTGCCTAACAGCACAACGTCCGCATTAATAGCACCGTCCTAGAATGGGATCTCCTTATTTATTTATTTTTTTAACTCTGTATTACTTTTTCCATATGATCTAATAATCAAATATTAAAATCATTGGACAAATTTTAAATTCAAATTCATAATCCACCATACATTTAAAATCAAAGAGGAAATAGTTGACCAGTCCCAACGAATGACTACATTATCTAAGTTATTGAAGTGATTTGAGTTTGTGATTTGGCCATTCTGAAAAGTAGGAATAAAAAAGTTACTGGACCTTTTTGGTAAAAAAAAAATGAATGTGGAGTGCGTTGTGGATTGGTACGGAGTTTTCAATTGTTTAGGCCATTGTGGGCTACGAATTTGCATTTTCACCCACGATTTGGGTTGCCCCATTTCAATTTCACTTGTAAGAACGACGTCGTTTCCATACGATTCTATCCTTCTTTCCCAATATACCCCCACTTGGGTTATAGAATACCCAATTCAACCTTATTCCTCCTTTTACCATCTTCATCTTCGTCGCTGGGTGAGTTCTCTTTCTTTACCTCCTTCGCTTTCCTTGCCCGTGTTTGTCTGCTGCTATGCCTTCCTTTTCCTCTCTAAGGAGTTTCCCTCCATCCATCCGAAAAATCCTAATCCAACGGCCCCAGATCCGCCAGTCCTCAACAGCACCATCTTCTTCTACTGCTTCGTCTTCGTCTTTACCATTACTAATCAATACCTGCAACTATGACTGTAATCAGCGATACATACAGGTTTCTAGATCCTTTTTGAAGTGGGTTTCAGCAGTTGTATCCGGCTTGAGTCTAGGGCTTCTGTGTTGGTTTTCTGCCCCCGATTTTGAGTTCGATTCTGCATTTTTAAAGAGGTCATTTTCTTATGCGGACTGTTCCACGGCGAGAACCGATAGCGCAGTTGATGGTGGTTGGCGTAGTAAACGGTTATTGTTTAGAAAATTATGCGTGCCGGAAAGTACTGATCGTTTTCTGTTTGGAGGCGAGTAATTGTAATTGTAGGATTGTAGTCTTTCTTTCATCTTTTTACCCTGAAGCTAATTGTTTCAGTGGATTAAATTTTGGTTAATATATATATATATATATATATATATTAAGATTTGGTTTTTTTAGCCTTCTTATTTTATGCTGGAACAGTCATAGAATAAGTTTTGTTGCAGATGCATATAGGAGAAAGGTTTTCTTCAACTATGAGAAGCGCATACGGTTGCGAAGTCCCCCAGAAAAGGTATTTTGTGTTAGTTTTCAAGTATATCATCTTGTGTTCATGTAACTAAATCATAACATAATAATTATAAACATAGTTAGCGGGAAATCGATGTAGTGTTGAATATTGTATAACAATTTCTTTCCTCTCTTTGAAGCCTGCGTATAGCCAGCTGATCGTAAGTTACCTAACCAGCATTGCTTTCTGAGAATATGCAAATTGAGTACCCTGTATCTTTCTCTGAAAATACTATAAAACTGTTAAGTTCTTTTGCCCCACTTCATTATTCCTTTTGTAATTTTCCCAACTTGTCACTGACTCATTGGAATTGAAAAGTTGTGTGGATTATGTAATTTTTCTCCCATTTTCTCCACCATGTATCTTCATGATGATAATAATGCTAGAGGAGTTTTTATTTTTTGGTGTGTGTGTGTGTGTGTGATTTTAGATCCCAATAAGTCTGATGATCATTCTGATTTCTTCTACATTTCAACATGGCCTCTGAACATAAAGTTATAACCCCTTCCCCTTGTTTACTTTAGGTTGATTAAGGGCCTATCCTAAGTAATTAAGATCTCACTTTCTGAAGAATGCTGACTTCATTGGCAATCTCTACCCTTTTGCATTAAGGTTTTTGAGTACTTTGCATCTTATCGTACACCAGAAGGAGAATTACTCATGAAACCAGCTGACCTAATGCGAGCAGTTGTTCCTGTCTTCCCTCCATCTGAATCCAATCTTGTAAGACATGGACACTTGAGAGGAGAAAGAAGTCCTGGCCAGTTATACTGTGCTCCCCCCAAGTTGTTTATGCTTTTTGATGTAAACAATGATGGACTTATATCTTTTAAAGAGTGAGTATTATTTAGTACATGCATTTTAGTTTTCTTCCCCTCTTCTCTTTATCTCTGTGTGTGTGTATATAAATGGCCTTATTTTTCTCAAACAGGTATATCTTTTTTGTAACACTACTTAGCATCCCAGAATCAAGCTTTTCTGTGGTATTCAAAATGTTTGACATGGACAATAACGGGTCAGTGCTCATGCCAGCTTCTTTGAATGTATATTGTATAGTATATCTTAGAAGTGATGTGTTGGTAGCCTTAGTTAGTTTATTGTGTTTTGTGATAATTTATTTCTTGTACCAAATTTTCTACAGCTGACTTGAACATCACCCTATGATCCAGTTCTAATTATACTAACTATCTGCTGAGCAAGGGGACATTGCTATATGTCTTTTGTTAATGTTATTAAATTCAAAGCCACAGAAATGTTACATTCTAATTCTACAGGGAGATAGATAAGGAAGAATTCAAGAAAGTGATGGCATTGATGCGATCTCATAATAGGCAAGGCGCTCACCACAGAAATGGGCAGCGAACTATCCTAAAATTCAATGATTCTGTTGAAAATGGAGGGTTGGTGGCATACTTTTTTGGCGAAGATGGAAAGGGACGCCTCCAACATGATAAATTTGTAAAATTTTTGAGAGAATTGCACAATGAAGTAAGTCTTTAACTGCTGCTTTCTTCCAAGTCGTTATGGGGCTTGGTTTATTTAAATTTTGTAAAGATTGACGGTATCATAATTCTGGGTTGCTGATTTCTGGAACATCTATGTAAAGTAAACTAACGATGATGAAAAATGGTTGTCTGTGGCTGATTCATCTCTTGTAGTTCATAATGTAGTTTCTTACTTGAGTAATCAAATGTTAGGTGATGCAGAGGAAGTAGAAAAGAAGAAACTACATAATAGAGTTAGGAGCTAGGATTAATAGGGAAGTTTGATGTTGAACAAGAGAATTAGGGTTCTAGGGTTTAGAAACAAACCACTTTGATCTGTAATATATCATATGATGGCTGAATACTAAGTCCCAAGGGCTATCTATTCTAGGTCTACTAATATGTTACCAAGCCCTCAGCCTGTTGATTGCAAATCCTATCTAAACTTGGCCAGCTAGTCATTAAAAGGTCACATGCTTGTTATGTGACTACTTAATGCTTCTATACAATCAGAAAAACACGTTAAAATTAAAATAGATTGGAATTAAGAAAATAACTCATATAACATGAAGTGGACTGTGATCATCCTGCATCAAAGAGACTTGAATGATGATTGAGGTTGCACTCACTGCAGCACCAGCTACAAAGGGCAACCAAAGGTTATAGATTATGATATATTGCCTAATTTTTTGTGCAATTTTAGAGAATTTGAACTCTGAATTCAAATTTTATTGAAGGAGAAGGATTACATAAATAGGGAAGGAAAGGAGAAAAACCTTCCATCCAGTCCCACAAAATTAGCCACTAATCAAGCAAAGAGTAATGGATACATAATGATGAAAGTTGACTTGACAAAATGATAAAATTGACTAATAACTAGGAGATAAATTACTAAAAATTATGTAGAAGAGATTATTATCTCCACCATTTTTCATATCTTTATAGTGAAAGACCTTGCACTTTTGCTGTTGATAAATACAAGTATAATACTATTGTGGTGGTAGTGGTAATTGTAGCACTTGAACTGAGAAAATTAGTACATGTGCTGTTATATGTAGTCTCTGGTTGTTCTAACAAGTAACAATTTTTGAATTTTTCATATTTAAGTTCCTTATTCAAGTCAAATACATAATTAAGCATCCAGACTAGTTTTCTCCTTTATGTTTGTGATGTATGGTTGTTGCACTTCTGGGTTTGGCATGCTAGAAAGTTTTGATCTTCAGAAGAGCAAAGTAAGGTACAAGGATAAAGAAAATGAATAGAATTCCGCTTCATTTTTTTAATGTTGTGCTTTTGAACTTGTGATTGAATAGGATAACAGATAACTTGAAATGCATGATTGAAGAGGACATTTATTGTGTGGATTTGAACTCCTACCAAAATCTCATACATTTAGGATTATCCTTTTGCCTTTGCTAGAGAAGTTTCCTTAGAAGATGTTATGTACAAGTAATAATTATTAATTATAATATTTTGTGTAGATTGTGAGTCTGGAGTTTGCCCATTATGACTACAAATCACAGAAAACCATATCGGCCAAGGACTTTGCACTCTCCATGGTTGCTTCTGCTGACATGAATCATCTAGACAGGTTGCTTGATCGGGTTGATGAATTAAACTATGATCAAGACTTCAGAGATCGACGCATAACATTTGACGAGTTCAAAAATTTTGCGGAGCTTAGAAAAAAGTTGTTACCTTTTTCATTGGCCCTCTTCAGTTTTGGAAAAGTAAATGGCCTGTTAACAGAAGATGATTTTCAACGAGCAGCATCACATGTGTGATATTTATCTTTGATTTCTTGCTAATATTATTAGTGATAATTAGGTCCCCATTCTAACAAAGCTTTCGTTTTTCTTTGGGAAAAAGCTGTCATTTTTTGTTTGGATGCTGCAATCTTCTGCCACATCCTTATTAGTTGAAGGAAGTGCTTGAAATTGAGTATTCAGTGATCTATTCTTCCTGGTTTTATCAGTGGGACTGGGATCTTGAAACTGAGTTCCATGCAATTGAAACGGAGTTTCTTCATGAGGTGGCTGGAAAGAAACACATTTTAGGGACTCTCTCCCCTCCCCCAAAAAAATAAAAAATAAAAAATAAAAACCTATCGGAGGGAGATCTTGAGATTCTCGTTTTACTATTTCTATCCTCTCTTGTGCATTTAAGCAGAAATTTCTTATTTCTGATCATGCATCTTTAGCCTTCAATCATTTGTCTTCACTAATTTTTTTTTATTTGAATAAAATAACCGTGGTCAACAAATTCACGAGTACTACTTATTGGTTGATTGTTTTAATTTCAGGTATGCGGCATATCTCTCTCTAACAATGTGGTTCGCATTGTTTTTTATTTGTTTGACACTAATCGGGATGGAAACCTGAGTTTCGAGGAGTTTTCGAGAGTCTTGCACAAGCGAGAAAGAGACATTGCTCAACCCGTGGAGGCAGGGATTCTGGGATACTTGTCTTGCAGCTGGAACTGTATAGAACTATAGATAACTCACCACTTTCTCGGCTGCTTTCCTAATGTCACTCTAGTTTGTACCTACCCTGAAGCCAGTAGACACAAAATTTCTGATAGCTTGGGTTGGGTATTAGTATTTCGTAAAATCAACGTATGTCACTTAGATGGTCGCCCCCCAGTCTGCTAGACTGATGTTGCTAGTGCTTTTCCATCTGATATCCCGACCCTTTTACCGTGTAAATACGAAACAGTGACTGCATTTTCTTGTAACTTCTTAACAGTGGAAGAGAATCGGTTTCTCGGATTTGCAATTTGCTCTTATCCAGTTTAGTCGGAACTTGATCCTCTCCCGTAACGGGGAGGATAGGATCCAGCTGAAAAGAAGAGAGCGGTAGATGGGATATCTAAATCCAGTTTAGTCGAATATGTTTATGTAGAATTACAGTGCTGGCAGATTTACTTTGCATGGTTTTATGGTGCTATAAGTTGCACTAATCTTACAATCAAGTCGTATCATTTTACCATTGAAAAAATTTAGCGGCTGAAGTTAATGATGGACAATTTTTCAAAGTAGACTACTCTAACTATATTTTGATTCTTAAAAATTAGTTAAATTTTGTAAGGGTATTCAAATTATATATTCTGTGTTTTTGACTATTTTCTTTTACCTGAATAATGTTTTCTTGAAATAAGTAATGAATATTTTATTAGTACAAACGGACATGACTAGTTTATGCATTGAACTAGCATCCGGTCAATAATATTTATAGTTTGAATTGCATTATTAAATTACTTTAATAATTAGCTTATTTTGATCAAGTAAGAATTAGTGACATAATGGGACAAACTTGAAAGAAAACCAATAATTTGGAGTTGAATTTTAAAAATTAATCACGTTGAATTAAGTATAATTTTAGATTTTAAGAGTATACTTTTTTATTGTGTAATAAAGTTAAATAATTTTTATGATGAAGGCCAAATAATTCAAATTTACATTATAATAAGTTCTGTTACTATTGTACATTTTATATTATTACTTATTTTTATATCTATTTATGGTGACAATAATTATTTACAGTATATTTTTAATTATTGGAAGGAGAATGCCAGTTGTTTGGTAAATTAAGAGAGGGACAATGCTAGCATGCTCTTCACATTTATTAAATGGGACTGTTCTATAAATACTACAAAATTTTCATCTTATAATACCATTTAAAAAAAAATCAGTAGGTTTATTTTTTTTAAAACGGGTTTCCGCATTTATATCCTTTATGCACCTTCTATTGGTTTGTCATTGATGACAGTGGTGCCATCACCAACACTACAGTAGAATAAGAAACTAAATGTTATTTAAGTTTATTATTTTATTATGAAGTACATGAGATTTTCTAGTTGTAAGTGATAATAATATTAAAATTTTTCTTCTGCAATATCAATTCTTTTAAAATATTGTGTTTAAAAACAAGATCAATAACATTTATACTAAGAAATAATTACTTAAAAATATTTATACCAGTGGAGAAATTCCGAAATGGCCTTTATTCCCTTTTCAACGAGTGAACAGCTGGTATGATAGTGGCAACCCTTGAAGGGTAGGCACTGGTCCTGTTTACCACGGTTGCATTTGTGCTGTGTTTGTAGTTTTTAATTTTTACCATTTGGGTCTGTATGTTAAGATAATAGAACAACGACAATATACGGGATTTCCATTATATTTGTGTATCTGGCATTGTGTTTACATTCACAATGGTTGCTTTGAGATGATATGAATACTCTCAAATCTGATGTCATATATACGTATGATACTACATTATTTATGTGTATTGCATTAGCTGCCGATAGGACCTTGTAGTTGACGGAATGCGTCAGAGGCGCTGGAATCCTACCAATATACTCATTCAATTCAATCAGGACAATTAAAAAAGAAAAATAGGTTAGGTTTGAGGAATTTTTTTAGGTGCATTTAGAGCAGGGTATCCTTACAAAAATTAAAAGTTAGAATTGAATTTGTATAAATAAAATTTATGTATAATATAGGTAGGATATATGTATAGAATAAATATTAATCGTTGAGTATATAAATGATATAAAATATTTAACGTATGTATGTATGTAAGAAATATTCCAAATTTAAAGCCTTTAAGATGGTGGGATGACGAGGCATCCAGCCCTATGCCACCTAAGGTGAGTAATAGTCACGCCCTCCTGAATAGGGGTTCTTCATTTTTATATTTTATCTTTTTATACCTATTCAACATTTTAACAAGTTTCTCTTTGTTGAATTTTAAGTTTATGTTTACAAATGTGAATAATTATGTTATTTATTATTTATATAATATTAAACTATACTATATTATTATTTTAAATTATTATATTTGACAATTAAAACCTATAGAATTTAATTATAAAGAAAGAGAAATATATTTCATACTATATACCAATAGTCTTTGGGGCAATAGTACTAAAGTTACACCCAACGCTAAATGATTCAAATTCAACTCTTGGATAAAGTCAAATTAATTAAAAATAAAATTTGTATACATAATTTTGATTGTTAATACTAAAAAAAAAATATCTTAGATGTTGTTCGAACAAAGTATACTCTAGGAATATCCTATATATAGGGCCGTTATGTCTTGGGGGAGAAAATTCAGGGTTTTCAATGGGCCATATTTGAATGTTTTCATCTCGTTCTCATTAAGGCGCGTGCTGACGAAGTCCCCTCACAGTAAGTCAGCGACTGGGTCGACGTTAAAGCTTAAATGTTTACGCGCCATATAGGGGAGTCGATTTCTCAAAGTTCTTCAGCCATCGTTAACTTACGCGAAAGCTTAGACATTCTCCTTGCAATTCCTCTGCAACCTCGGTCTCTCTCTCGGTTTCCATTCGAGAGGGAGCACACTGGAAATTGCGATTTTCTCGGGAAATCTGTGTTTCTCCCTATGTCACTGTACCTTCATCCTGATTCAGAAAGGGAACACAAAACAGGCACAAAGGCGTGGCAGCATTTTTCCGCCGCTTCTTTTTCATTAATAAGCTTCCGTAGTAAGATACACTATATCGTGATTGCCTTAACTGGATTGGGATTGGAAAATAATAATTTCTAATCCTGTTTTTCTTAATTCTTATTTTGATAATTTTTGTTCCTTATATTTTATAGCTTTCAGGTCTTCGAATATTTTTCTTTGACGGTATGGTTTGCTCAAAACAGTTTCGATCAAAAATTTGATTTTGGGGGTTACCATCCTTCCTTTTTGTCGACCGATTGTTAAATTATAATATGGGGAAGCCCATCGGGAAGAAGAAGGATCTCGCAGACCACAAGGCTGCAAATGCAAACGGCAAAAGCAGCAAGCCGTTTGAACGAACCTCCAAAGCTGTTGATGAAGACACAGCAATGTTCATCAACATGTCTCATGAGCTCAAGGAAGAAGGTAGCAGACTCTTTCAAAAGAAGGATCACGAAGGCGCTATATTGAAGTATGAGAAGGCCCTCAAGCTCCTTCCAAAAAACCACATTGAAATTGCACTCCTCCGTAGCAATATGGCTTGGTGTTATATGCAAATGGGTCTTGGGGAGTACCCTAAAGCAATCAATGAATGTAATTTAGCACTAGAAGTATCACCCAGATATAGCAAAGCTCTGTTAAGAAGAGCAAAGTGCTATGAAGAATTGAATCGTTTGGATTTGGCTCTGAGAGATGTTAATAATGTTCTGAGTTTGGAACCTAATAACCTTACCGCATTGGAGATCCTGGATACTTTGAAAAAGACGATGGAAGAGAAGGGCATCACTATTGATGAACAAAAGATTGGTTTGACTAGTCCCGGTGCTCGTTTGCGTAATGTGGTCAGAGAGAAACTAAAGAAAAAGAAAGGCAAAAGAAGGGAGTCAGACAAGGCAGAGGATAAGGTTGTTGTTGAGGAGAATGTGAGTGCTGTAAAAAATGAAGAAGTGGTGACAAAAACAACTGATAAGGAAGAACTGCTAGTGGAACCTGTTAAAGAAGAAAAAGTGGTGACAAGGACAGCCAAGCTGGTACATGGTGAGGATATCAGGTGGGCACAGTTACCTGTGAATTGTAGTATGAGATTGGTAAGGGATATCATCAGGGATCGATTTCCAGGCTTGAAAGGTGTTCTTGTGAAATACAAGGATCAAGATGGCGACTTGGTTACAATCACTACCACTGAGGAACTAAGGTTAGCTGAATCTTCAGGTCATGTGCTGGGCTCGATTCGACTCCATATCACAGAAGTTGATCCAAACCAAGAACCATCTTATGAAGAAATAACCAATGAGGAAGACTTGCGAACAGGTGATGATATTAAGAATAATGGGGCCACGGAAGAAGGCAAAGATGTTGTAACAAATAGGATGACCACTGTGGAGGATTGGATTGTTCAATTTGCTAGGCTGTTTAAGAACCATGTTGGATTTGATTCTGATGCATATTTGGATCTTCATGAGATTGGAATGACGTTATATACAGAAGCAATGGAGGATACTGTAACAAGTGATGATGCTCAAGAACTTTTTGATATTTCTACCAATAAGTTTCAGGAGATGGCAGCTTTAGCAATGTTTAATTGGGGGAATGTTCACATGTCCAAGGCGAGGAAGCGGGCTTCCTTTTCAGAGGACGGGTTGAGAGAATATTCTTTTGAGCATATTAAAGCTGCATATGAGTGGGCGCAAAAGGAGTACAAGCAAGCAGAAAGGAGATATGAAGAAGCTTTGAAAATCAAACCGGACTTCTATGAAGGTTTTCTTGCTCTTGGGCATCAGCAGTTTGAGCAAGCAAAGCTGTGCTGGTACTATGCAATTGCATGCAAGATGGATCTAGAAGCAGGGCCTTCTGATGAGGTTTTGCAGCTCTATAACAAGGCAGAGGATAGCATGGAGAAAGGCATGTTGATGTGGGAGGAGATTGAGGAACAGCGCTTGAATGGACTATCTAAATCAGAAAAGTATAAAGCGCAATTGGAGAAAATGGGTTTGGATAGTCTTTTCAAGGATGTTTCTTTCGATGAAGCTACAGAGCACGCTGAAAACACGAGGTCACAGATAAATCTTTTATGGGGTACCTTATTGTATGAACGTTCTGTTGTGGAATATAAGCTGGGCCTACCAACATGGGAGGAATGTTTGGAGGTTTCAGTTGAGAAGTTTGAACTCGCTGGAGCTTCTCCAACTGATATTGCTGTTATGATAAAAAATCATTGTTCCAATGTAACAGCAATGGAAGGTATGGGATGTGGAAAATGATTCATTATGTATATTTTTCAGATTTCGCTTAAGTTTATAAAATTTCATGACGCGACATGACTAACAAACAAATTTACATATTTACAGGTTGGGGGTTTAAAATTGATGAGATAGTACAGGCATGGAATGAGATGTACGATGCCCAGAGGTGGCAATTTGGAGTTCCATCGTTTCGACTTGAACCATTGTTTCGTCGGCGAGCCCCAAAACTTCATTACATGTTGGAGCAATTTTGAGCTCTTTTTTCCTTTCTTGTGTTTGGAATTGTCCAGAGGCATAAGGAATGCTTCTCACTCATCTTTTTTACCACGGTAAGTAGCACAAAATTTGTACCACAGCATTCTTTTGCCGTGTTCTTATAAGTTTATGATAGAAGATCTTCCAAATTGTATTCCAGAAAAGCTAGTTGGATTCAGTAGCATCTATGCTCGGAATGGATGAAAATTTTGGAAGTCCATACTTATAGCTTAAATAGGGGTTTCAATTTTAATTAATTAGACCTTTTACAGGTTAATCACTCCAAGTGGTCATCAATATTGATCCATATAATGAATAAGATTTGATACACGATTTTTTTATATAAATTCTATTTTTTCACTTTTAAATTGGTATGTAATTATATATTTCATTAAATTGAAAACATTTTCATGACTGAGATTAGTTAATTTCAAATGCAATCATCTATTAAGTAATACAAAGTTACTAAATAAAAACGAAAACATCACTAAGCAATGGGAACACTTACTACACAAGTTAAAATAAAGGCAAAATAGTTTCTTCTTCTTCTTCTTCTCTTTTTTCCCCCTCTTTTGAATTATTTTTAATTTTGTCATAAACATTTGTTTTGTATTAAATTCATCTTCTGCAAAAATTTTTAATGTCTTCCTAACTTCTAGTATCATATAATGGGATTTTGACCGTATTATTTCATTTAAAATAATTAATGATCCAAATCTGCAGTTGTCATTTTTATTTTCTCATATACTTAATTTGACTTTTATTTTTTAACAGCCTGCATCACCTTTTATTGTTTTTATTTTTTAAATTTTTTATTGATATAATTAATTTTATTAATTTTTAATTTTTTAAAAATTCTTAACATGTTAATTAAAATCTTAATTTTATGTCAATAATACTTCGAATTATTATTGTTCCTAATATTCATTTTGATTCTAACATTGGAATTTGTGTACAGGAACATACATAAAATAATTTAATATTATTTTTTAAAATGACATATTATAGTTACATTTATTATTATCTTACCTTTTATCTTTAGATTTTAAATTCAAATCGCACTTAATCCTTATTTGTTTTTTTGTACACCATTTTTTAGACAAAGAATAATTTTAGTTCATTTCAATCACTGACAAACTTGATATGTTATTTGAAAAATAGTACTAAATTATGAGGACAAACAAAATTAGAAAACTTCGATAAATAGGAAATCAAACAATGTGCATTAATTATATGTTATGAAATTAAAATAGAAAACGAGAGATATGGTTATGAATATATTTTAGACAAGATATATTTTTAGTCAATTTCAAACATGGAGTAAAAATCCCTGATAACTGTACTATTGTTTAAAAATAACATATCCAAGTTTATGAATGTTCGAAATGGATTGGATTATATTTTGTCTAAAATTGGGGTGGGAAAAAATAAGAATTAAGTGCAATTTGAATTTAAAATTCAAAAATAAAATTAAGATAATGATAAATGAAATTATAATATGTCATTTAAAAAAATAATATTAAATTATTTTATGTATCTTCCAATATAAAAATTAAAATGAGTAAAGAAACAATAATACTTTAAAATGTGATTGATATGAAATTGTAAGATTTTAATTAATAAGTAAAAAGCCAAAACAATTAACAATTAATAAAATTAGTTATATCAATAAAAAATAAAAAAAAGGGAGACGTGGGCTGCCTTTGCTCGGATCGGATCTCCTTGATTGAAGGCATTTTAAATTACCAAAAAAAAAAATGTAGAAAAGGACACAATACTTTAAATCCCACATCCCAAAAAATAGAACAGGACGTGGGCTAACATGACGGAGATGTATCTTTGCAGTGAGATCCATCTGCTGTGTACCAATAGTAAGAAACTAAGAATTGTGAGAGGCACTGTTTCTGAAAAAAAAATTGTAAAAGAAAAAAAAACTTGTGAGACAATATATTGACAATTTTGGAATTTTCTACTGCAAAAGATCTTAATCCCTAACATGCCCTTTAAAACGCAAAGAGAAAAAAAACGCAGGCTTTTAAGTCTCACGTCCTTTAGACCCAAAAAATGTCAAATTAAGTATCAAAAAAATAAGAATGACAATTGCAAACTTGAATCATTAATTATTTTAAATAAAATAATACGATAAAAAATCTCAGCATCTGATGATACTTAAGGAAACTAATTAACCTGCCATAACATAATTAAATAATCATTCCAATTTTATCGAATATTACATTAAAAGATACAAACGTGAATGGTACCTTACCCACAAAGATATTACATTACCCGTTAGTGCCCAAACTTTTGGATACCTATTGTTTTAAATTTTCTATTTTTAATCTAACCTATTGGAGAATTGCTGCCGGTGTGTTTTTTTTGTAACATTTTTAATGAAGGTGGTCAAATTCATGAATTTAAATAATTTATTAGAAAAAATTAAATTTGTAATATAAACTTGTAAGAACTTATATTTATTAATAATTATATATAAAAAGAAATTTATTTAAATATAACTTAAATTATATTAATTTCTAAAAAAGAAATTATTTATATTTTATGATTCATATTTTTTAATATAAAAATTATACTTAAGTTCATATAAAAATACTATTTTTGTATTCTTTTTTATTAGATTATATTGAATTTAAAAATTTTTATTTTTTTAAAACTTAATTTAACTTAATTATATGATAGTTTGTTAAATTCGATTAAAAAATATTAAATTAATCAAATTTTTAAATAAAAAATGAATTAGACAAAATTTATATTAAGTCTAAATTTATAAGTGAGTTAATATGATTTTTTAAAATAAAAATTTAAATTCATTAAATTTAAAAAGTCAAGAGTTTAATAACAATATTTTTAATAAATTATTATGTGTAAGTTCATTTGTAAACTATACGTGCAAGTTAATTTCATTAAGTAAATGGATGCTGTTGGTATTTATGATAAAATAAAATTTTTTTATAAACATATATGTTGCAATTTACACAAAAAAAAGTCAAAATTAAAACTTATTCCAAACTTTTAAGATAAAAAAGTATTTTTGTTTGAAATAAATTAATTTTTAAATCAATATATTCTTTTTAATTTTTAAATTGCTTTAAATATATCGGCCTAATATTGCCGAATTCGGAGGACAACTCTAGCGAAAGTTAAACTATATTCAACTCCTTTCTCAAAGAATCCGAGCTGAGCACCGTGTGAGAGTGGGACTTCAGAGGGACTCAATTATTAGGCCTTCTAGGGTTTTTTCGGTTCTCTCTAAATTCTTTCCTAAACTCAATTCTCCAATCATGGAGAAGGTCAGGAGAGCATCTCATGCCGGTTCTTGGTACACTGATAATCGTAAGTCCCCGAGTTTTAACACGATCCTCCTCCTTCTCCCTCTCTTTACCACATGCAAAGGAGGGAGGAGAGTACTAGTAACCCAAAAAGAAAAAAAAAAAAAAAAAGAGAAGTTTGACGATCGTATATGAGCTAATGTTCTGTCAATTATTTGATTTTTTTGATGAAAGATAGATGCTTTAACCTCTTGCGATGGAAATTGGGAATAAGGAATTCGATGAATTTGCTGGGGCTGATTCTGATCATGTTAAAAAGGGTGCTACCCTTTGAATTATTGTCTTTTGATTCACGTAGTTGGTTAAATGTAACATAATCTGATCGAGGTCTGAGAATGCTCGGTTGATTATTTGCAATTTCTGTAAACATCCAGGCAGGTACTGATTTTAGAAGTCCATTAGAGAAGGTGCTGAGTATCTCGGAGCTCTCCACTTTTAATTAAGTTCCTCTATTACTCTATGTTGGTATATTTGTCAGACAGCAAGATTTGTTCGTAAGTTTTAACGTTATCTGTCTTTATTACCACCTTTTCAGCGAAGCAGCTATCAGACGAGCTCGATGGATGGCTGAGATCATCTGGTCTGACCAAGTCTCCTGATGTACGAGGAGTAATAGCTCCGTAAGTTTCTACGCTTTAGGCGTTTTCTCGTTTGTGATTTGAATTGACTCTAATGGATTTCCCCTTCGACGTCTGGCTGCACCCGAATGTTAGACATGCAGGTTATTCCTATTCGGGACGAGCTGCTGCCTATGCCTTCGGAAACATAGATCCATCTAACATGTGCGTTGAATTTTTCGTTCCCCCTTCGCCCTCATTTGATACTCTCTTTCCCTGTTGATGCGCACTCTACCCTTTCAAAGCACAAATGGTTAACTGACATATTTATGGAAATGGGATGTGCTTCTCCCCCCCTTCCAAGTACTGTGCTGTTCACTGCAAACTAGTTAATTTTTTTCCATTTTACAATTTCAGCACACGGATATTCCTTCTTGGTCCTTCTCACCACTATTACACTCCAAAATGTGCTCTTTCTATTGCCACGGTCTACAAGACACCCATAGGGGATCTGCCTATAGATTTGGAAGGTATTTTTAAAATTTTTTTATATGGCTCATTGGTAATTCTTGTCTATATGTCTTATAAAAATTTGGACTACCTTTAGAGGGTTGGAAAATCAATATCCCTTTTTCAATGCAATATTAATGAAAATATCTGTTTGATGTTTATTACAGGTATATGTACGATTGAATTTCTGTAATGTTAGAAATAGAAGAAGTGATCTGCTTAAGTTAATTCAAATTGTTGGGATATTGGTTTTCTATCCATGAATTATGAAGATGTGCGGAATAATTGAATCAGCTTAACAAGAGTGAGGAAGTGGTTCAATTTTCAATTTAATTTTGACTTTCTCTTTTTCTTTCTCTACATGTTGCCCAAATTCATCCATGTCATTTTACCAGTAAATGAGCAGCTTAAAGCTACGGGGAAATTTGAACTGATGGATATTCATGTTGATGAGGCTGAACATAGCATGGAAATGCACTTGCCATATCTTGTCAAAGTATTTGAGGGGTAAAGTTTGTTATATAGATGCTTCTGTTCTGAAACTTTGCAACAGAGACTGAATTTATCATATTGATGCAGGCATCGGGTAAAAGTAGTACCCATTTTAGTTGGTGCTCTTGGTGCTGAGAATGAAGCCATTTATGGTCAAATACTTGCCAAATATGTGGATGATCCACATAATTTCTTTTCCGTGTCATCAGATTTTTGTCATTGGGGATCTCGGTATGTACAGTTTACACATTCAATTCCCTTTTGTTTTCCTAGGTCTTTGCACTAGTACACTTTTTGATTGTCTGAGATGGGCCAGCAAACACAGACAGACAGACACATATATGTATAATTGCATACAAAGCAAATATTCTAAGTCTGTTATCCTGGTTACAACTTTTTGTGCCACATCATCCCAGAGACATAGTGCTTCCTTGGTTTCTTTGTGAACTGGTTAGATGACAATGCTGTTTAGATATTATACTTCACTGGTAACATAAACTTTTTATCTAGATATGCTTTGATGGTTTGACCATTTCTTATAAGTGGATACTCCAAGGTTCTGTCAGTGGTCTTGACGTTTTTTACTTTTTAGATATTAGGGTTATAATCTGCCTACGTATTATCATGGCCATATATCACAATGCATACTACATGTCACCAGGTTGAGGCAGTTGTTGATCATTGTTTAACCTTGAACTAGTTGGTTGATATAGTTGTAATTCTCCCCTTGTATGCTGACTGCTATTTTGCAGATTTAATTACATGTATCACGACAAGAAACATGGGCCTATATACAAATCTATTGAGGCCTTGGACAAGATGGGCATGGACATTATAGAAACAGGAGACCCAGATGCATTCAAAAAATATCTTCAGGAGTATGACAATACAATCTGTGGACGCCATCCAATTAGTGTTTTTCTTCATGTAAGTGCATTCTAAATTGCTGCAATCCCACTAGAGCTTTTAGCAAAGAACAATATTATTATTGTCATTGCCATTGACGTTATTGTATGATCTTGTGACCTTAAGTATCTTCTCTGCTACTCCAAATTTGTACCTTTCCAAATGATTCTCTTATCGTGCCCTATTAGGAGCAGAACTGGATAAAAATTTGAGAAGTTCTTCTCAACCCATCTTTTAATAAAATTAATAAAACATGCAAGGAAGACAGAGAGAGAACACTGATAAATGAAGTGTTTGTTGGTTTTGATGCCTGGGAGTTATTTTCGAATTTGGTATCTTCAGCATCAATAAACATTCCGATTTGAAACATACCAATTGGTATCCATCAATTAACGTTATAAGGTAAATGATTAAAATTAGTATGGTTTGCATAACTAAAGATCTCAGGTGTCTGGATAAGTGCCAACCCTAGTGGTTACCATTGTACTGTTATTTGAGAAAAAATTCGAGGCTTCTATTGTTGAACTTTTTAAGATTGGAGAATGTGATAGAAAATAGCAATTAGAATTGGAAAATACTTGAGTGGCTTCAGTAATGTTATTAGCTTTCAAAAGTTTGTAACATTGTGATGTAAAGAGTGAAAATGTTCTTTATCTGAGATTTGATTTGAACAAATTTGATGAGGACTTAACCTGAAATTCCTAAATATTGAAGCACTTATATCTGTATGTGGCGCCTCTGATATATAACTGTAGCAGCATACCACATCAAATGAGTTTCTCTTTCAATGCTAATATACTTTTTCTTGTCAATGTCTTGCAATTGAATCAGATGCTCAGGAATTGCTCAACAAAGATAAAAATCAAATTCCTTCGCTATGAGCAGTCCAGTCAGTGCAAAACTACAAGGGATGGTAGTGTTAGTTATGCATCTGCAGCAGCAAAAGTTGATGGTTAAAGCTCTAGTTGAATGTCTCCATTATCTTCTGATTGTCATTCAGCATTTCATTTCCTATAAATTGACTATTTATGTTCAGAACAACTGGATATTCGGTTTCTTGTTTATGAATCACTAGCACTAACATACATTGCTAAAGCTGTTAAATAATCAATTTCCCTGTTTACAATTCTTGTTAGCGTCTAAAACCACTTATGCTTGGGAAGCTGTGATTATGAAGTATGCACATGCAATTTGATCATTCCACTGTTTGCCTTGTGTCAGTCGCTGCCATGTGTAATAGAGGTTTAGCTGTGGCAGAGAAGGGGGTTCTCACTAATAGCATGTGCTGGTAATGGTAGCGCAACTCAGCTGCTATCGTTTTGCGGACGCGTGAATTTGCTTTTTCTAGCATAGGATGTTACTGAATTAATTTAATTCGAAATTGATCATGTTGTGAAGTATCTCTTACATCGAAATTGAGAGGTGGTTGGGGTTGAGAAGTAACAACATTTGCATTATGATTGATTTATTTCTGCGGAGGCTGCATAGTGATTAAAGATACCGGCCCATCTCCCCATGGGCTTTTAAGGGTACAATGGACTAGAGTCAACCCAATTCGTCTCATTGTAAATAAATCTGCCTGTACATTACATGTCTTGCCCTAACAACTTTGTCAATTTTGTTTTCTCCTACAACTTACGATACTGTTTGCTGCTTCTTCATTAGAGATAATATTTTCGATTGAAATCTGAATTGTTAATATTCTCCAAGAAAAGCGGATGAAGCATAACAATGCCACTTTCAAAGAATAGCATCTTCAACGCAATTCTAGCGAGGAATGTAGCATTAAGATAAAACATCCTCAAATTCATTGCCGAATGTCGACTGTGATATTCCATAAAAAAGATGGCCCAATATATTTCTTAAATTGTAACTCGCCAATTGTTCACCAAGAAAATTGCGCCAAGCTCATGACGCTGGTATCAATAATTAATCTCTTCACATCCTGAGCAGTTAATACACCCATGCCATCCTTGTTGCTTCTTTCGGAATCATAACTTCCATTTCTTTATTTTGTTTTGGAGATGTTAAATGCTAATCTTGACTCTAAACGGCTCTTCAAGGTGCAACAGTCTGCTGTTCTTGAAGTGAAAGAGGAATGGTGGGCCTCCAACTAGTACCATTCGGACTGTCCTTAAGAGCAATACCTAAAACAGCCAAATCATTCCTAATTGCATCTGATTTTTCATACTCCTTATTTATTCTAGCAGCAGCCCGTTCTTTAATTTTCTGCAAGACTTCATCTTCTGTCAAGTTTGCACGCTTTAAAGCTTTTTCCCTAAGCTGCTGCAAAACCTGCAGCATTAGAATATATATTTTAATCCATTTAAACATACTAACCCAGAATTGAATGGGGAGTCAAGAATGAAGCTAAAAAAATTCGGAGTCGCAAATCACTCAAGCCAAACTTACCCATGGAAGTGTATTCAAATACCCATAACCCATGCAACATATTAAACTTGCTACTTTGTAGGAATTGATCATTAATCAATTACTCTAGGAAAGTCTTTCAACATGGTTAGAGCAATAATTTTTGAAAAATTAAGAACATTGCAGTGTGTAATTTTTGTATCATAAATTCATAATTCTATTACATGTGTCATGTACACTAGTCAAATAGCAACAAGACAAAGTAAGTATGGGTGAAAAAAGACGAAAAACATGGGAGCACTGATTTCTTGCATAGTGTAGGATTGTTTATGGAGGAGTCTCTGGGAGCAGCTGAGTGGTGAGTAAATACAAAATTCCCTGGAGGAATATGCATTCGCAATAGAAACTATGGATATGATATATCAAAAAATATGAAAAGGGGATGACAGGGACAGCATCATACCTCAGAATAACTTGCAGGCATAAGTCCTAAAACAGTCAGAACGTTCCTGATACTCTTCTCCAGAGCTGAAAGTGATTCGATTTGCAATTCTTGCTTCCTCCCCTGAATCAATTATCAACATGGAAACGTTAAAAGGATTAAGAAGCAGCGCTTATATGATATATCTCCCCCCCCCCCCCCAAAAAAAAAAACATTCCTTCATAGGAAGCAGCATTCATATGATATTGATTCGAGTTCAAAGTGGTTTCTAGCATTGAAGCAATAGAGAAGACCATAGCTTCACAAAGTTGGCTACAAGACCAGGAAGAAGTCCAGACTAGACCTTAGTTCAACCTTGCTTAGATTGGGTCATCGTGATTATATAACCAAATAACAAATTTGATAATACAGATCTCCTTAAACTAAGATCAATTGTTTAGTAATCAATATAAACATTAAAATAAAACAAAATATTGCACACCAAAAATTGAATACAACCCAACAATTAAGCACCTGCAAACTTTTACCTCATTCAACTATATAATTGTAACCAGGTGCTATCTTTGGACCCACATGAGAAAATACTGTACCTTGCGAGTATGTAGCAGATCATTGATTGCTTTTAATGGGTCAGACAGTGCAGCCAATACAACTGGGGTGCGGAGGTCATCGGACATCGAGGCCACAAAATCATCATGAAACTTTCTAATGATATCCAGAGTATAAGGGGGGACGGAATCCTCCCTATTTGTTAGATCACGTTGGTACAGAAAGCTTTCACATTCATGTAGAGTCTGCAATCACATGAATTTCATCAAGATAAATCCATAAAACATATACAATGAGAAGATGAAGGAAGCAAGCGCAATCAAAAGCATCAAGGAGGCAGATGCATAAAAAAAAAAAATTAGTGTGCATCACAGGCAAAAAGATAATTTTTATTTTAATCAGTCAACATCCTGTGAAATTGGCACCTCATATATATAGAAAACACGGTCTGAAGCACTTTCAAGCTGTACATGAGAGTAGTTAATAGGAGACCGATAATGGGCTCCCATCAAGAAATATCTCAAAGCCAGTGGATGGTAAAGGTCTACAACCTGGTAACATAAAATGTTAATTGCATAAGAATTTAACAAATTATAACAGTTAAAAAAAAAAAGAGCAACATAAGAAGCACGGGTAAAGATATTAGACTTTCTATTTCTTGGATATAAAAAGATATTAGACTTAAATAAGATAGGTCTGAACCATCAGGAATGAGTCACCTGCCGTATGGTGAAAAAGTTTCCCAGAGACTTGGACATCTTCTCTGAGTCAACAGTGACAAAGCCATTGTGTATCCAGAGACTTACATTACTTTTCTTACATGCAGCACAACTCTGAGCAATTTCATTTTCATGGTGAGGAAACACAAGGTCGATCCCTCCACCATGGATGTCAAAAGAGTAACCAAGATAAGCTGCACTCATAGCACTGCATTCAATATGCCACCCGGGTCTTCCAGGACCCCAGGGACTCTCCCAAAATGGCTCTCCTTGCTTTGCAGACTGCAACATAGCATTGAAAACCCATAATAACTAGCAGCAAGCTGTAATAATATTTAAAAGTATTTTACAGTCATCAGTTGGGCATATATAATGAAAAAGCATATTTTACAGAAAACTAATGATCTGTACCAAAGCCCTATGAACAATCTATCTTGCCCACTTGATTATTTATTATTTAATTCCAATCTTATACTCAGAGGATGATAGATATCCATGATCATTTCATGTAACAGATACTATACCTTCCAAAGAGCAAAATCAGCAGGATTTTTCTTCCTTGAATCAACAGCAACCCTCTCGCCAGCTCGATTATCTTCTAGGTCTCGTCCAGATAACTGCCCATATTCTGGAAATTTTTCAACGTCAAAGTAGACATCCCCATCAACAATGTAGGCATACCCATTATTAATAATCTGTCAACAAGTATGTTAACTGATTAAAGATGAAACTATCATATTTCTTAAGCATATTAAGAAACGAGAAATTGATAATAATGAGAAAAGCATTTCATCACTCAATAGCATATCCAAATAAGCTTTCTGAGAAGCAGAAACTAGACTTCAGACATGAAATAGTCCATAATTTGTCAATCTTCATGTGTTACATATTAATACAGCAGTAAAATGGACAGCAATGGTACCAGCTCAATCATATCAATGATTTGGGGCATGTGCCCTGAGACTCTTGGTTCCACGGAAGGAGGTAGACAATGAAGAGTTGCCATGTCTTGACTGAACTCTTCACAATAACGTTGGCTCAAACTGATTGGATCCTCTCCTAACTCCCTTGCTCTAGCAATTATCTACAGAATTTGAAAAGTGCAGACTAAGATCCTGTCATACCAATGTAAAAAGCAGTGGGTACTTTCAATTTGTAACACAAGGATATAATTAAATTCAAAACCTTTCAAATATTATAAGTGCCACGAGATTAAACTTATGATTTACAGAACAAAAACAGAATGGCCCAGAGACAATGCATGCATAGAATCTAACCAGGAGTTCGAATCTTAAAGCATTAAGTGATGGTTAGAGGGATCAAGCTGTTCAGAGACACAAAATTAAGATGCATCATTAACTTTAGCTTGTCGCAGATTCTACAAGAACTTCAGTTCTCTAATCTTCTCATTAACAGTATAAAGGTAACTATAGTGCCCAGTTCTAGAAATTGCATTTTGCAGTTTTTTTTTTCTCCTTTAAATGACATTACACAATTTCAAAAGTGAAAAGCTTAACCTAACTAAACAAACGTTACAATTAAGTTACTATTATGTGAGCATAATGATCTTAAAATTCTATTGATAAATAATAAAAGAAGAATACAAGTTTATGAAATATTCAAATTTTCAATAATGACAATCTATATATATTTTGAAGCTTAAAAAAAAATGAAGAGAAAACTTAATTTTTAGATGCTTGGTATTAGATTTTACAATAAAAATATGACAAGTTAAAATTTTTTTATAGGTCAGCATCATATAAATAGGTATATTAAAAAAGTGCTTTTACACATTACATTTTTATCAGGAACCTCATGACAAATACCTAAGGAACTTCATAAGTCTTACCCAAAAAACAAAAGAAAACGCAATACAAAAGGAAAGCAAGTAAGCATTCAAATAGTCTCCAATGCTTTCTAAATTTATAGGAAGTAGCCAGAAAAGAAAAGTAATTCCTAGAAAATACCAAGGGAGCATGAGTTCATGACACAACAATAGCAGCTTGACTCACCTTGTCATCTACATCAGTGAAATTGCGAACATAACAGACTTCAAATTCCAAATGCTTAAGATATCTGCCTAATTGTCAAACAAAGTACAAAAGAAAAACCAATCAGTACTAAAAGGTTGAACTTCAAATTTGTTTTAATCGTAAGCACCAGAAAAATAGGACATCGGTAATCAAAATAATAAGATAATCTGCGATGAAGTGTTAGAATTGGTCTTCTGTCTAGTCAATGGGTCTAAAGATCAAATATTGTAGCATAAGCAGTCATGTTCATACTCCAGTCCAAACATACATACTTTTCGTGTTATTCCATATCGTTTAGACCAGTCTCAGTTAATCACTACCAAGCTCCTACCTTTAATCCTCAATAAACAGGAAACGTGATTTTTTCATTAAAAAAAAATTCCACTTTGTTTTCTCGTCAATCAAACAGAGATTAGAATCATTCCCACGAAATTATATCAAGCCAAAAGCCAGTTGCTATAAACATAGAAGAAGAGAAACCTGTAAAGAACGTCAAAATTGATGTAGACGCGAGCATGTCCAATATGGCTAAGATCATATGCAGTAACTCCACAGACATACATTCCAACTTTCCCTTCCACTTTGGGTTTGAACAGCTCCCTCCCTTTATTCATTGTGTTATACAACCACAGCTCTGGCGATGGGGTCATGACCCTCTCACCATCGGATTTCCCGAAGCTCTGTTCGGCAATCGACGGCTGGGATGACCGCAAAGAACTGACACTAAAACAACGAGTAAACGAACCCAGCTTCTTCCTCTTGAAAATGGCGGCGGGGGCATTCTGGTTGGTTCTGATTTCAATTGTTCGAGCCGGGTAGGGAAGCATCGAGAAGAAGGGCCTGTAGCACTTCAGAAGAGTACCCATTTGCAGCGATGCCGTTGCTTTCTCCAGCCCTTGTTTGCCTCTCTTTAGGCCCTCACAAATTACGCATTATCAACAATAAGCGAGTTCACTCGTTTTACCAGCCAAAATACCGAGTTACCTCGGAGGAGTTTATACAAAGTGAAAAGGTATTCTTAACAAGCGGACCAGTGAGGACATCGCATCAACTAAAATGTTTAAGAGAAATTAATTTATGAAAAATTATCAATGCTCAATAGACCAATAACTTATCACGTAAGTGCGATTAAAAGATAATTCAGTTAAATATAATTATTTCGAAGGTGCCAATATCTCAGCTCTATAAGTCAACGAGAAAGTTATTGCTATATAATGCACATTAACGTGCAAAATAATTATTTCAAAAATTACAAATTTGACTTAATAAGCATATTCAAATTCGTTTATGTTATCTTGTGGCGCAAATAAAAGGATTATATCAATTAATGGACATAAAAGAGAGTCGTCCTGAACAAATGGATTATAAATAAGATGATTAGATGAATTCTCATCAAACCTCGAAAAAACGTGTCACATTTTCCTCTTTCCTTCTACCATAGAACTCATTCATATTCGGCCCCAAAAAAAGAGCTTCTTCATATTCACTTACATTTACTTTCCCAATTAACGACTACCTATATTGAAGCACAGCAGAAAACGCGAGAGGAAAAGACCCTACAGAATGCTTCTGCCGTCCACCAAGGCGCCAACATACTACATTAATTTCCCGACATGAATGCCGGTGAACTTAAAAAACGTCAAGAGTGTGGAATCGGGCCAATATTGAAAAACATACGACACGGAATGTAAAAGCATCATAAACGTACGAGTCACTATATTTTTCCCCGACAATGATAACATAAGAATTTAAACTTAATAGCTCTTGCCCACTAACCAAATCCCTTTAGCAAGAACATTATGCTAAACTGGTTACTGCAAAATCGATGTGCCCTCGCTTCTAACATCACATTTGACCAAGTCTCCAAAATAAAAGTGAATCAAATGTTAACTAAAGAACGGGGCCACCAGTGTACAAATAAGTTTTCGGTATTAGAATCAAGTGTTCTATTTGGCCATCGGCAGAAGGTTTCACATACCCAAAAAAAAAAAAATTTAGTTCATAAAACATCCGAAAATATCAAGTGAGCTTCAAATGGCTGCCATCGACTAGAATGATTAAGGTCCGTCAATCTGTAGTTATCCTTTCACTTTCGCTGCTGAGCTGCGCACCTCAAAGAATTATCATATCACTGGATTTTGATGCATCTGAAAAGACTGCACATAATCTTCCACAATTGCACTGATATTCAGACAGAAGTTGTATAAATTCGCAGATACAACTAATGAGGGGATGTTGCATTTTCTGATAGCTAGCTGTTCTCCTCCCATCAAGCCAAGGAACATACCTTGTCTGGAAAAAGAGCACCAGTAGTAAGACAATTTGCTTTGTGAAAAGACAATTTGCTTTGTGAAAGACAAAATGAGAATCTAATCAAGTCTAAACTCCACAAGAATAAACACTAAGAAAGCTGGAAAAGAACACCCCCCCCCCCTTTTTTTTTCTCCCCCTCTTTTTTCCTCTCCCTTCCAATGGCCCAAAGGACCAAAAAAACAAATGAGGAAAAGAAAATGGCCGCAGAAATTTCACCTTGTCTGATGCTACTGCAACAAAGGCGACTGTCATCTATATACGTTGCTTGGACACCCATCATCCATGAGCCCACTGATGTATCGTCAAAAGAGTAAGTCTTAAGAGACACACTACATATAACAGAGCTAAATCAGTCTGCAATTCAAAGGAAAAAATGGAAAAAAAATTTCTTAATACAGTTGAATATATCCACTATCATGAAGACTGACCACATTAGCATCTCATAATATTTTTCTTCAGATAAGGAATAACTTCTTCATCTCTTAGTTAGAAGCAATGACCAAAATCCTGCAGCATCTATGAAACTAAATAACTCATTTCCAGCTTTTATAGGTAAATCATGTAGACAAGGAGAGGCTTTCTTCTGTAGAGGAAGTGGGGCAGTGATAGGTGCTTGTTCTAAAGCTCAACCTCTTCCCAGCCCTCAACCTTGAGGTAAGCCCTCCTAACCCCACCTAGAAATAAGAGACTCCTCCTCAAGCTGAGACAAGATGGGGGAAAGGTATGGGACTGGAATTATCTAGCTTGACTTTCAGTCATTCTAAGATGAGAATGCCTAATTGCAGAGTCACCCTTGTGCAAGTTTGAAACTAATGATAAATTATTATTGCACCTGTCCTAATAGCACCCTTTATGGTGTCGAGTAGTATTTCTGAGAATAAACAAAAAAAAATGTAACTCAATGGCTTCGTAAATTTACTTAAAGTCCCCCTCCCCAGGGTCCCACGTTTCAAGTTCCTCAAACATAAGGACATCCAGAGGATGTTATTGTCAACCAAAATGCTTAATTCTATAAGCCATGCCAAACACAATTTTTGCCCATCTCAGTTTCAAAACTTCCACAAAACCAGATCTTCTAAGTACACAAGAGATGGAGAACTAACCTGTTTATGTTAATATACTGTGCCAAATTCTTCGAAAGTATAAAAAGCGAACCAGCCGCATGTCGGAAGTACCTAAAAATAAAAAAAACTGAATAAAGATTTCCATACTACCAAAACAATTGCCATAAGCACCAGCAATATTTATATGATAGGAATTAAATAAAAATGCATAATATATAGTACCCATCAGGAAGAGGTATATATAGCTGAATAGCTGTCTAATCACCATACTAACAATAAAATTAAAGAAAAATAGTAACATATCACAAGTCACAACTATGGTAAATACTAATATACAAATTAGGGGTGTTCAAAATCGATTCAAATCAATTGAACCGAACCAAACTAATAAAAATCGAACTAAACTGATTAAAAAAATAAAATAAAATTGATTTTGAACATTATAAAACTGATTGGTCCGATTCGATTCTAGGTTTTGTCAAGTTTGATTTGGTTAAAAACAAACCAAATTAAACCAATAAATTTTTTTTTTTGGGCTACTTCTATTAACTAAGTTCAAATTATGTATAAGTCTTTTATCAATAAAAAAAAGTGATATTTTTTTCTACTTTACTTACATTTAGATGAATTTCTCAAATAAGCTATTTTGAAAATGTTATTATTTTATTATCTTTACATATGATATTTAATTACAATTGTAGAATAACTGAACATAATTATGAGAGATACTTTTTTTCAAAGAAAAAATAATATATTATAATTAATTATTTCAACATTATTATTAGTTAGAATGTCAAAAGATGTATCATATTAGAAGTCAAATTTTACATATTACAAAAAACAAAATCTTAAAAAAAAAATCAAATCACTTTTAAGCAAAAAACAAACAAATATGAACCAAATCGGATCAAACTGAACAAAAACTGAACCAAACCGATTAGAAGTCAAAACCAATAAGATTCAAGAAAATGTTAAACCAACGTCGTCGGTTCGGTTTGTTTTTGGTCTAAAATTGAACCAAACTGAACTTATAAACACCCCTAATATAAATTAAATATACATGACATTTGCACATACCAAATTCTTCTCCTTGGGCTACCTTTGATACGAAGTTAAGAAAAGTACAAATAAAATGTTATACAAGTGTTGGAGATTACATGTTATTATGCATATATTTTAATTAAGTTATTTAGTTATATTTTAATTAGGTTTTTTTGTTTTAATCAAGGTTATTTGTTTTTTAGTTATTTTTTGGATAATGTATCTAAGCGGTTAAGATTAACTCAAGTGTTATCTTTTTATTAGAATAAAATTAGGTTAAGTGTTTTATTTTAATGAGAATAGAGTTATCCTATTTTGATTATGATAAAGTTATCTTATTTTTAAGTTATGCCTTTTAGTTGAAGTAGGAGTTATTTTCTCTTTTATTATCTATAAATGTAATATTGCTTCTATCTAGTAAAAAAAAAACAACGACAATAGGGCCTTTTCCCACTAAATGGGATCGGCCACAGGGATCAAACGACGCCATAAAGTTCTATTATAAATCATATCTTTAGATAGACCATTTAAATCTAAATCTTTCTTAATAGTTTCGCCTAAAGTTTTTCGTGATTTTTCTCGCTCTCTAATTATTGGACTACTCTCCATCTCATCTACTCTTCTTACTGGGGCTTCTATAGGTCTTCTCTACACATATCCAAATCATTTAAGACGCGATTCCATAATCTTTTCTACAATAGGTGCAACCTCAACTTTCTCTCTAATGTATTCATTTCTAATTTTATCTAATTTGGTATGTCCACTCATCAAATGTAACATTTTTATCTCTGCGACATTAAACTTATTCTCCTGTTGACCTTTTATTACCCAACACTCAGTCCCATACAACATTACCAGTCTTATAACTGTACGATAAAATTTACCCTTAAACTTTAATAGCACTCTCCTATCACTAATAACACCTGAAATACTTTTCCATTTCATCCATCCTGCTTGAATTCTATGATTTACATCTTCCTTTATTTTCCCGTCATGCTGTAAGATAGACCCAAGATACTTAAAACGAATAACTTGTGGTATGGTGTATTCTCCAATTTTCACTTCTATAGAATTAGTGTGCCTCTTACTAAATTTACATTCTATATACTTCATTTTACTTTTACTTAAACAAAATTCATGATCTTCCAAAACAAATCTCCACATCTCTAACCTCTCATTTATTTCCCCTCTTGACTCTCCAACTAAGACTATATCATCTACAAAAAGTATACATTGTGGCACCGACTCTTGGATATGTTCAGTAAGCATATCTAAAACTAAAGTAAAGAGAAAAGGGCTCAAAATTGACCCCTGATGTAAGCTAATAGTTATCGAAAAATCCTCAGTGGGCTCATATTGAGTTCTCACATTAGTTGTAACTCCATCATACATATCTTGAATTGCTCGAATATATGCAATACGAACTCTTTTTTTTTTTTTTTTCCAAAACCTTCCACAACACATCTCTGGGCACCTTATTATATGCCTTTTCTAAATTAATAAACACCATATGTAAATCTTTTTTATTCCTTCAATAATTCTCCATTAATCTACATAACAAGTATATCACTTCCATAGTCGACCTATTAGGCATAAAACTAAATTGATTCTCTATAACTTGAGTCTCTTGTCTTAATTTTCGTTCAATAACCCTCTCCCATAACTCCATAGTGTGGCTTATGAGTTTAATTCCTCTATAATTTGCACAGTTTTGTATGTCCCCCTTATTCTTATAAATAAGAATTAAAGTACCTTTACTCTACTCATCTGGCATTCTCTTGGATCTCATAATTTTATTAAATAACTTTGTGAGACAACTTATACCTTTCACTCCTAAACATTTCCATACTTCAATAGATATATTATCTGATCCTACTGCTCTACCATTCTTCATCTTTTTCAAAGCTACTTCTTCCTCCGCCTCTCGAATCCTATAATAAAAGGTATAATTTTGATCTTTTTTTGTAATGTCTAAGCTATTTGAGTGTAATGACAACCCGTGTCCTTCATTAAAAAGCCTATAAAAATAACACTTCCACCCGTCTTTAATATCTTGTTCCATGACCAAGACTCTTCTTTCTTTATCTTTAATACATCTCACTTTGTTAACGTCTCTTGTCTTTCTTTCTCTACTTTTAGCAAGTTTATAAATACTTCTTTTCCCAATTTTAGTGCCTAAGGATTGATATAACCCATCAAAAGTCCTAACTTTTGCTTCGCTCACCGCTTTTTTAGTGTCTTTATTATCTACTTTATATTTTTTTCCAATTTTTCTCACTTTTACACAAAGACTATGCTTTATAACATTCTCTTTTAACTTTAATTTTATCTTGCACATTTTTATTCCACCACCAAGATTCTTTATCCCTAGGTCTGAAACCTCTTGATTATCTGAGTATCTCTTTTGCAACCTTCCTAATCTCTTTAGCCATCTCGTTTCACATATCATTTGCACTTCCTTGTACATCCTATGATCCATCCTTCAAAATTCTTCTCTGCAAGTTCTTTTTTTTATTACCTTTCAATTGCCACCACTTTATCCTTGCCATCCTATCTTGACCTTTATTTTTTATTTTCCTCTTAATTCGAATATCCATCACCAAGACCTTATGTTGTGTAGTCAAACTCTCACCAGGTATAACTTTGCAATCCATGCAAATCTTTCTATTCACTTTCCTTAATAGAAAGAAATCAATTTGAGAACACATTCTCCCACTTTTATACGTGATAAGATGCTCTTCACGCTTCTTAAAACAAGTGTTAGCTATAGCAAAATCAAACGCTAAAGAGAAGTCTAAAATATTTTTACCCTCTGCGTTTATTTCTCCTAAACCATATCTCCCATGCGAACCCTTGTAACCTCTAGATATACTCCCAATATGACCATTAAAATCCCCTCCTATAAGAATCTTCTCCCCTAAAGGTATTCCTTGAATTAAACTTTCTAAATCCTCTTAAAACTCTATCTTATAGTGCTCTTCTAACCCTATTTGTGGTGCGTAAGCACTAATAACATTAAAAGTTTATCTTTCCACTATAAATTTTAACGTTATAATTCTGTCTTTTATTCATTTTTACATCTACCACAGTATTTTTTCAATACTTATCCACAATTATACCTATTCCATTTTTAGATTTAATCTTACCAGTATATTAAAGTTTAAAACCTGAAGTGTCTAATTTTTTTCCTTTTTCTCCTACCCATTTAGTTTCTTGCAAGCACATAAAATTAATCTTCCTTCTAATCATAGTATAGACTATTTCTATTACTTTACCTGTAAGTGTACTTATATTTCAAGTTTCAAGACGAATTCTACTTTCATGAACTAATTTCTTTAGTCATATTCGTTCACAAAAATATGAGAACCCTTGCTTATTTTTCATTACACCCAGGCGGCGATGCAACGGCTCTTGCTCATTTGACATTGTACTCGAATTATACAGCACGTTGCTTCCGGACAACGCCCTAGCATTAATGTTAATATATCGTTCATCCATGTCATAAAGATTTGACAAAATTTTACGTTGGCTGTCGACTGCCTAATACAACCCTCCTCTTTTTTCCGAACTTGGGACCGGCTATGAAATGATTTACATTAAAACATAGCATAGGCAAAGTTTCTATCTAGTAAGAGAAGTTTGGAGAAAAATTAAACCCAGAATTTTTACAAAAAGTAACATCTACTATGTATTGAGAGCATATTCAAAATGCTCACTAGTTGCTGTGTGGGACACAGTGACTACAACTAGTCAAAAGAGATAAAATTCCAAAGAATGCAGATAATTTTTGGCATTGCTATTTGCATCCTGTTTTCTAGATAAGTACGGCATGTTTGATAGTAACAACTACATTATAGACCATCTAGTATAAAAAACATATGTTTGTATACACAAGCAACACAATTATGTCTATTTTAACCATTAATTACATAAACAGATCACATCATTCATTATTTATCAATATGCAACTGAAGTTGTATATGCAGTCATCAATCAAGCCACATGTTTTAACAATCCAACATCAGACAAAGAGATAAAAGCATATTGCTATATTTCTTAATAATTTAGCATCACAAATTAAATGTTCCCTCCGATTTTTCTCAGACTAATGACACGTGTTGTCAAGAATCTCAAGATCATTATTTACCCAGCACATAATGCACCTCAAACAAAAAAAAAAATCAATTGGTTTCCCTCTGATATTATAAAGGCACACTCACATTGAAGATCATCCGTGCCAATAAAATAAAGAACAAATAAAAAGAAAAGTTTCATCTAATCTTCCCATCCAAAAGGTAGACCACTTACGTTTTCTCATCCCCAAATTTCCACCATTCAGGTTCATACCATTGCTTTCCCCTGAAAATAAGTCAAAATAAGATGCTTATTAAGTTGAATTTGAAAACTCTGGATTGAAAAATCTTAATTGAAGGATACATCTTGCAATAATTTTATGATAATATGTTATTACAACTATAATGGAGGAGAAAGTGACAAAAGCTACCAAAAAAAAAATTGTAAGCAGGCTGAACAATCTTGGAAAATAACAATTTAAAACTGAAAAAAATATTTAAACATCAGCATAAATGTGAAAGGCCTCTACATATTTATGGCACAGAAGTTCTCACAGCCAGGAATTGCAAATTTTCTTAGCAAAAGGGGGGTGCATAGATATTGGAAAAGGGATCAAAACTGAAAAAAAAAAAAATCTATGACATCTAGACTCCAAAGGAATAACTTTAGATTCAATAACTACAATTATCTTCAATGGAAAATGGTTAACAAAAAAATAACCCCATTGAGAAGGAAGAACAATTCCATACAGCTTGATACTTGATCAGAACCCTCTATACCACATGAAACTGCCATGTAAATTTAAGATCTATTGTAGATAAACAATCCCATTTAACTTAGAAGAAAGATAAAATAGAGAATGTACTCTTCTGATATAACTTCTCCTGACTTCATGCATCCTATATATGCCCCATCTTGACCACGACGACGATCAAGAACTTCAATTAAAGCCTCTGTTAAACCAGAAAACAGCAACAAAAATGTCCTGATAAGTTCTCATGAGCAAAAGCATATAATTAGTTGTAAACAAGATCTCCTGAGCAAAAACATTAATATATAAAGGGTCTTTACCCAGATCAAGGTCAATATTGTCATCAACTTTCACATAAAAGTCAGCATCCCAGTTCTGAACTGCAGCACTGAAGAAGAATTTTGCTTTTTTAGGAAACTCTTCTTGAGCTTCTTCATGACCTTCCTGATAGGTTAACAACAAATGGTCAAGCTCTATATCTAACATGTTTAACAAAGTTCAATGAAAAAAGGCAGCTTCTCAAAAGAGCATCAATATATTATATCAAATAAAAAGAAAAGGGCATCAATTAATATGAATTTATAAGGTTCAAGCGTTGTCCTTTGCACTAGGCATCTACATATGCGGGCAAACAGTACCAGCTTGCAAATAAATGTAAAAGCCCATCAATGCCCTAATTTCTAGTGATCTATATTCTAGTGGCTCCCTGTCCACACGCATAATCAAACATAGAAGATTGAGGCATTTAACTAATTTGAATTACAGCGACATTGCAAATGGATTGCTTACAAGAATCAAGAAATCCTTTGTCAAACTGTGTTCCTCATCAATATGGCGATCTAAGCTATCGCCTCGGTTAGCACTGCCAATAACAAAGCATTAAATCATAAGAGAAGTTTAACTCACCACCATTTATGACAAATAATTAATCATCAAAGGAAATCATGTGGGTAATATAACAGCTAACAAGGATAAGTGTGAGCAGAAACCTCCGACCAATTATAAAGCGTATGACCACTCCTCTTTCTTCAAGTTTTTTTAAGGCATCACCTGCAAAAATGTGAATTTATCAATGATATAGAATGGAGCCTGTGCCACATAGATAACAATCTACATGATGTTGAAACCCATGCTACTGGTTGAGAAGTATAACAATCAAGATTAAAGAATTAAAAAAGAAAAAAACAGAAAGGGTTCAAAGGAATTTGCAGAGACTAGAGAACTTTAACTGAAATTCATGACAGACCTCTGGGCATCCAAGACCCTCTGAACTTATTTCTTTGCAAACGACTTCCAAATCCAGTATAAACTCCAATGACAGCAAGAAGCCTCCTGTCCGAAGAGCCACTTTGCAGCGACTGACCTTTGAGGTACCCTTGGCTCTTTGCCAATGTCAGTTCCATCTCAGCTTCAACAATCCTCCTCTCCAGGTCCCTAATAATTACACAGATGTCATAAACATTATCAAACTGACAGAAATTAATCCAAGGAAAGGGAGGACAAAACAGGATGACCCTACCTGCATCCGAGGACCATTAGCTTATCTTCAACTGTAAGAACCTTCGGCCTCTGGCAACAAAATCAAATTCATTCAAGGTTAGATACTTGAATGAATCAAACAATTTGTGCAGGCAAAATGAGGGGGAAAAAAAAGAAAAAGAAAAAGAAAAATCAATTTGTCTACTTATATAGAACTTTCATAACTTTTCTGCTTGATAGCAACCAATAAGCACCTAGAATCAAAAGGCAGGGACTTGGAACTAAATAATACCTGGGCTGAGTTCTTCTTCAAAAGACTGGTAAGTAAATTTCGGTTTTCTGCATCTTGCCATAACCTATCATTCCAAAAAATAGTAATAAAATAAAAGTATGTTATATGCATACAAACTGATAGCAAGTGATTCTATTCAGAAGTTCAAAGTTAATAACAAAAATTGAGAAATTACGAAGCTGATTACAGTCGCTGCCTCCCGCTAAAACGGGACCATAAAAATCGAATCCAAATGCAATTTGCACAGTTTGGCTGATGCGTTCTCATAAAAACTCGGAATTGTATACAAATCTGGCACACCTCGCGTCAAAGAAAATGGAGAAAAGAAAAAAGATAGAAATCTCCAATTCCAGGCACAGCTATAGAGATCCCAAGATAACCATATTGGTTGAGTCGACACCAATGCGATCAACACAATAAGAAAATTCACCTCCAATAATTTCTCAGAAATCAAGTGGGCAACCAAAGATTCACAAAAAGGAAGAGAGGCATACCGACCGGCGACGTAGAGCCAAGCAACGCAAGAGAAGAAGGCCATCACGAGCGACGGTTTCGAGGTCTGGAGCGACTTTGACCTCCCTCGCCTATCGATTTTCGTGGTCGTCGGTAAAGTCTCCATCTTGAGCAAACGGATTCGTATTTGCTGCTCGCTTCACACGGTATTTTAAGGTTTTGGATTCCGATACATGCAAATTGCAAGGTGGATATGGGTATGATTCAGGCGGCAGGTGAAACGTAGTTTTTAAGGCCAAAAGGTGAAACGGAGCTGATTTACTTGTAACTGATAGTAGCTTTTTATTGGGAGGGCAAACTGACGGTAGCTTCTTAATTTCCTTCTTTTCTCCTCTCTTTTCTGGCAAATTTTTAATTGTGAAAGAAGATGAGCACTCAAAAAAGTTCAATATTTTACTTTTTTAGAAAAGATTTTAGCAGATGGCTAATTAGGAAGTGATCAAGAAGTCAACGTAAGAGATAGAATAATGGAAATGGATCTGCTGTTATACTATTGTTGCAGTTGGGAGAGATTAAAAAAACAAATGAGATAAATGAATTTAATTTAAAATAAATAAAAAATCAAAAATCAAAACATTTTTAATTTCTCTTCTAACGACATAACAGCACAAGACCTTCAATTTCTAATAAAGGGATAGGAGATGTGAAAGAATTTACATTAGTGACTAGTATATATTTGGAAAAGTTTAAATTAAATGCAATGAATGAAATCTTTTTGTTTTTGTTTCCTGTTATCAGAAGTAGAGTATGTCATGTTGCACATTTTTATAGATCTAAATCCAGTAGATTTATGAGTTATCCATCCTTGCTTTTTTATGCAAAGATAAAAAATACATCTTTAGTTCTCTTTTCAATATTACGGATAGGAAGTTTCATTTTTATTTCGTTAACAAGAAAAAACTAGGGCATTCTTTCATTTGTAAAAATGATAATAGGATGCAAAAAGTTATTTGTAAAGATCAATCGAAGAGTAAAAGTGTTGGCCTTCGAGTTGTTACAAGACTCAAATTAGATTTCTTGTACAATGAGAATGAGATAGTGATATAAAAGCTTTGGAGTATGTACAAGATCTATGATTTTCTTCACATTCATTTCCTTCCCAAGACTATGAGATGCATATATACTATTAGTAGCTTGGTATGTGTTAAAATGTAAGATAATTTTTTAATTTATTTTTAAATAATTTTTAAAATATAAAATTAAATTATTGTAATTTTGTATTTTAAAAATAATAAAAAATTAAAAAATTATTTAATTTTCAATTCTCTCACACGCATTATTTATATTATAATATATATATATATATATATATATAATTTTGAAAGTGACGAATCATAAAATGGTTTCTAGTACAGTAAAACTAGAATGTGACCCAGTTCAATTCTCTCACACGCCTAAACCCTAAACTTCGATTGATGCGACCCAGCTCCAGGGAGCAAAGCACTAGCAAGTAAAAATTGCTGAAGGCTCTTTCAGAATTTTAGTTTTGGCTTAGTTAACTGATTCTAGATCGCAATAACCTTTCAAAATTCACCCCAAATCAAAATTTACTTGCTTATCCCAACTTGCGTGCAGCAATCCCAGACAAACCAGTCACTTTCACTTTTTGATTCCATTAAAATTGTATTTGGTAGCATTGCTTACGTCTATATTTAACATCCTACCCATCAAAAACACAGCTTGAAGAAAACATGCTAACTTGTGCAGTAACTCATTGTTTTTCCGGACGAAAAAAGGAACAAAACTATCCACTTTCTTAAATACAAACCAAAAAAACTTGAGGTGGTTTTTGGTATAGAGAATTGTAATTTAGCATATGGAATTAATTATCCAAGTAACTTAAACTCAAAACATCAATTACCCGGGTAATTAATAAAAAGATGTTTGGTAAGTTTATGATTGCTCACTGGAAAACATCCCAGCGGCTTTCAAGACCCTCATCAACTTCAATGATAAATCTCCTCTCCATACGGCCCATACTTGGCTCTTTCGCTTTGCAACAGATTCAGATCTCAACCACATCAATTACTCTGCTGCGGAATTGCTTTAAGGGGAGATTAGGTGGGTGGAAAATTCAAATACAATAGGTATATTTAGGATTTAGCTGCCATATTATATAGATAACTAAAACCCATGGAAAATTAAAACTCACAAGAAATTTTATTGAAATACTTGTTTGGTAAAATAAATCCTAGTTTCCTAAACGAAGTTTCTCAGGAAATCAAAAGAAATCTCCATTCCAAAAGGTGCATGATTGTCAACGTGGACAAGTGAGCTGATTTACTAAGAAGCCTACTTCTAAAAGTTCTAATCAAATATGCCTCAACTAACAGAAATTTCATATTCAACTTTTAAACATCGTACATAAATATGATTTCTTTCAGCACCAATGTTCCATAACAAATTTCTTTAAAAATTGCATGTCATATTTACTGAGCTCCTGCTAGGGAAACTGACTTGCTCACTGGTTTCCCATTACTCATACACTTCCTAGTTGCTTCTCCCAGCGCCTGGTAACATGCTTGCCAAAGATGAAACTCCTTGATTTCTCATTTCTTCTTGTGCACGCCTCATTTCTTCTGGATCTGTTGTCACCACAATATAATGGAACCATCAGCAGAAGTTATGCTACGTGTGGTGCAATAAGTTGCTTTATAGTTCTATAAAATATATGAAATAACTTCCTTTGGGTAGATTGTTCAAGAGATGATGGATATGGATGGTTCATGTTATAAAATGGGAATGAGAAGCAGCAGGGAAGCAAAACACAAGACACTTCAGAATGTGCAGCATACATCGGAAGGCATGTCACTCAGAAAAAGTAAAATAAGACCCGAACCATAAAAATTACACCAGTATTCATGTTATAAAAAGGCAGCAGATTGGACTGGAGAAGAGAATATAACTAAATCTAAAACCTGGAAATTAAACCCTGAGAGGATAAGCATGACCGTAAGACTTGATGCTGAAAACTATATTTTTAACAGCATGTTTTGAACAGAGACCTCAGCCTCCTGAACTAAGTTTATTGTTTCCATAGGAAATGAGGAATTTGTTCAGATAGAAGAAATTACACCGGAGAAAAGAAAAACAGAAAAAACATAATGTAATTGAATACAAGAAAAATCCCATTCTTCAAAAGAGAAAGAAAAGAAAAAAAGATAATCAATATAAAAGGGCCCGATGTCCACATGATAGGTTCCTCAAACAAAATTACAAAAGAGTAAGTTTCAGAAGGAAATAACTTATCATAAAAACATTTTAGGGCAAAACAGCCATATATGCATACAAAAGAGACGGGCTCATGGAATGAAATAAGTTAACAAAGCATGTTTAGAAGATATACCCATGTTCTCCATTAATTTGGGCATGACAAAGACAACAATCAGCATAAATCCCACCATCAGACCCATTGGGCTTTTCACAATGGACATAATAGAGAATGGTTCTCTAATCTGTCACAAAACAAAATTTTGTCAGACAGTGAATCAGATGATAATTTGAAGGGTACTGAAAAAAGAAGAGGGGGGGGGGGAGTATAATAGAAAACTTGTAGTCTGAATCAACCTCATAGTATTGTTCCTCCCTCAAAGGCTCCAGGACAAACTCACTGAGCCCCCTCCTATTCTCCGTCAGTGCTGCCTGAATTTTGCCTGGGTTTCTGGCACTAACATCAACTCGTACCTGTTTGTTTAATGAATCCAATAGAAAAACAATGAGCATATAAAGTAAATAAAACCAGGTACAAGGAAAAACTTGAGATGTAATTTCCAGATTGAGTATTTACTGGAGAAAAGAAATAGCCTATTGTAGCCACTTCAATAAGATGAGTCCCTGCTGGTACATTGTGGCTTTAAGCATACACATTAAGGAACTAAATTGACTCAGCAATGACTAACTAGCACTAACTACAACTCCTTAAAAACAAGAACAAGAAAAAGAGGATGGGGGAGGAGGTCGATTTATATCTGAAAGTCTCATCGTATAAATTAATCAGAAGTAGAAATGAAGTTGAGATCAAAGGATACAACGAGAAATATCCATCAGGCCTCAGAAAAGTAACTCTTTGACCACCATTGAGAATCACTTTGACATTTGAAACTTTTCCAGGAAGAACATATTCTCTTGTTCCCAAAGCTGCCAAAATGGTTTATTGATGAATGTGAGGAAAACTGAAAATTACTATCATACAACAAAAGTATATTAGCATGCCCATGTATAGTCAGAGAATATACGTGCAACAAGTTGAATACACTATAGACAATGTAACCATAAAGTTTTCACAGTCTAACCTTCTTGGTAACTAAATGAACTTTAAAACACCTCATGACAGATTTCAATATCTGTTAAACTGCTGCTAGCTTAATTACACAAACCCATCAATAGATTCAAAACCCATAAAAACTTGCCAAGACAGGACAATTTCAGCTAAATCTGAATCAACTAAAACCATCAGATATACTTCGTCAATCACAAGAAACACTAACAGCTTCTGGACACCCTCTTCCTCTACTGCTGACTTTTCAAAGATACTATTTTCTCATCCTTAATGAGACACAGCATCAAGCAGCAGAGGTCCCTGTTTGAACACATTCCATCAATGTACTAATGATAGGTGCCAACAAGTTTCCACACTTCCAAGTTCTCAAACAGAATTTGAATATTGTAGTTTCAACAAATGAAATCTTACCAACCTAAAAGCTTCCCTTTACTAAATATAGGTCTGACAAAGCTTTCGACAAAAAATCTATGATGTGATTTCTCAAATTGTTTGTAGTAATCACCACAGCATTAATTCACTACTCAGATGTTTTCGGCCACAAATTATATATTTTAGCAGAATCTATATTAAATTTTAAGTAATTTTCTTTAACAAAAGACCGATATCTAGATGTCAACTCATCCCACTTAAAGTATTGGTGAACCTCATAGAATGGAAAAAATACTGATATAGAGATCAACAGGCTATAGATCTTCAACTGTACCCCTTATATCCTCAACCCTTAGACGCCCAACTTTGCCAGTGCTCCTCCGCATTTTTTGTACTCAGACGTCTGTGTTAGTAAGGCAGGCAACATTCCTTCAGTAAATGTAAACTAAACCCCACAGACTACATATGCCTCATTTAGAAATTCCAGTTCAATAATTTTGTCAATCTAACATTGGTTACAGAGCACAGAAAGGTTGCCATAATTGAAAAGAATTAAATTGTCCAGCGGCACAGTCTCACATAAAACAACGATCCAGACTTTTGAATTGAAATTATATTGTGTCAGCAATTATCATATTTATCTTACGAACATACCCGGGATCTTCACTCGACCATTGATGGTGTATCCCTCAGCAGGCCTGCACCATTAGAAGATAAACTCAATGCCAATATCCTTAAAGCACTTTCTTTACTGTGCATCCGGCAAATATAGGAAATTAACAGGATAAAGAGATCAGAGAGCTGCATTAAGCTCGTCTCAGTATCAACAAAAAAATCAAAATAAAATTAATAACTGAATTGTCAGCCGTCTTTCGGCTCACAATTATAGAAAAAGAAAACTGAAAGCTAGGGCTGCTGTGTTAGTAACAGAAAGAAAGACAATTCATACCCAGAAGAGTGTGCGAATGATGCAGAGTAAAGAGAGAAGCAAAATTGAACGAAAAGAAATAGAATTAGTGAATTGGATCGCATGGTCAACGCCATAACAAAAGAAGATGATATTTTTCAGAGCTGATGAACTACTCTAAATTTCTTCGTTTTCTCAGCTGGCAGAAGATGAGATATGGCCTTGCAAGTTGCACCACACCCAGGAACGGTAAATTCGTCGTATAGATGTAGTTCAGATTTTAATTTATTTATCAATTTTTTTTTATTTTTTTAGTTTTAATTTTAATTATTTTTTAATTTTACAAGAAAAAATACAAAATAAAAATATTTTTTCAATTTTTATTAGATAAACAATTTATGTGTTTTATTTCTTTTATAATAAAAAATATTAAAAAATGGCTGAAATTAAGGGGGAAAAAAACGAAAGAAAAGATAAAAAAACTAATATCTATACCATTTAAATTTGTACGAATGATCTAAATCTGCCATTCCAAAGAGCAGCTCACTCATGTATATTATCTTTCCTTTTTTTTTTTAATGAGTCCAATTATGTTAGAAATCCTACGGCGCAAAAAATTAACGAAGAGGAATTGTGAACTGCAACACGTCATGTATCTTCACCTGTAGTTCAAAACCTTCTAGGTTTTTTGGGAAAAAAAAAATTAAAATCTTGAATGGGATACATTTAAAACCTGAAAGCAGGCGTTAGAGTATAAGTATTTACTATTGTAAGTATTGTAATGCCTACAAAAGTTTATCTAATGCAACGAATACATTAATCACATATTTTTACAAGTAATCATGGTAACAGAAATTCCATTGTCCGTTGAATTTTGTAGGTCAGGTTACCTACAAATTGCACCCAAAAATCCCTTATCTTTGTGGATACGGTAAGTAATATTATATCTAACATCATCAAGGAAACACATAATATGATGGTAAACACTTTCTTTTTATTGAAAAAATGAAAGATTTAGAAAAATAACATTTCATTCACATTACAGCAGTTTGGTCTGGCTGATTGGCGGAGACCTCTTTTAGTCTAAGTAACAATTTCATACTGACGAATCGGGACAAAAGACTTCACTAGACTAAACATTCTATACATCCACCGGCTAAAAGTTTGATCGTGATTACAAAAAAGACCTCACTCTATAATCATATACATGAATGGAAAGTCACATATCTTTTTCTTCCATTCTATGGAAATGCCAAAAAAAGCAGGCATAAGGCATTGGCATGCGGATTCATGGAATAGCACCCCATGGAAACAGTGGGAAGAGAAAAGAGAACCGCTCAGTGAAAGAATCAGCTTTGGCCATATTAAGCTACATAACAATGTTATATTCCCAACTTATTCGTGAACCAGTCTGACATATTAGCTATTACAAAACCAGCAAATACCTGCACATCAATGACAACAGAGTTCTTCCATATATGAGTCAACAGCCAGTAAATGGTCTAGAGTCTAGACAAAATTTCCTAGAGTATGATATAACATGGTTGTGATACTGATAAATTAGCAAGAATAGTAATGAGAGATTGGGATGCAAGGCCCCACTAGGGTCAACAGAGAGAGACAATACGCAGGTTCAACTCTAAAAATCTTATGCCTAGAACAATGCATTTCTCCTTGACAATCCTCCTTACCAAGCCATTAAATGAAATCCACTTTGCTGATTAATTTACCAAAATAACTCTTTAAGACTGATACATGATAACACTAGAGTCTAACAATTTATCATCCACACTAGCTTGTAAAAAGACAGACACAAATAAACACTCACACCCACACCCAAGCACACACAAACATGCATGCATACAAATAAACATTCTCTGAACAGAGTGCATTACACCAAGAACCAAATATGATTATATATATATATTAAATTTTGTCAGGCCAAATGGAGGCAAGGATCCTCCCACTGGTAGTACGTAGGTTAAAGCCCAGGATGGTCTGATTGGTAAGAGATAACATCAAGTTGAAGATATCTTTGTAGATTTATACCTGAGCCGAGCCGAGAATGTATATTGCTGAATAATGCCGACCATGGATCACCATGTCAGCCAACATGGCAAGAGGAATGGTGAGTGACATGCCCAAAGTGGCGACAAGGGGAGTTGTCCATACAACAGAAAGTGCCCTGAGTAAATGAGAAAACCTCTAATGTAAGATTTTGAGTGTATTGTGAATGTGTAAATTAACAAGATTGATTTCATGTACCAGAAGTAATCTGACAGTACGCTTCCAATAAATCCATTGGCAAGAACCACTTCATCCATAATAGCAGAGTGGGGAATCTTAAACTCAGGTTCAATTCCTATGGCCATCAAGGGCCAGACTGAAAGAAACATGACAGAGAATTAGCCATAAGTTTAGTAGAATGAATAGATTTTTTTTCATCCTGGAAAGATAAATTATAACAGCCACCCCAAAGAACCCAAAATGAGAGGGGAAAAGAAATGCAGGAAGTGGGTGAGTGTGCATGAAAACCAGTATTTGCTCAGAGAACCTCATAAGTTCGTATTGATGAGTAAATGTAGAAGCATTGCTTAGGTGAAGACTTACCAAGCCACCATAGTGCTACCAGTGTAAACAATCCAATATATCCAAACAGCTTTTGCACATCAACCCTTTCTCCTTCTTCACCAGAAATTTTTTTAAGAAGAACTGTACATTAAAGGAAAAAGAAGTGGTCATAATTAATAAAAAATATGTGACAGAATAAAAAGCTAACAGCTGAGATATTGTCTTACCTGTAAAGAGACCATATGTCATGGCCGAGAGAAGGCCAAGAAGATCTCCAACAAGAGAGCGCTTTCCATTACTAAACACAAATATCAACCGTCAACACCCAAAAAAATATTATAAAAAGCAAGCTAGTAATGGTATATTCATTTAGGAGACTCAACAGAAGGAGCAGTCCACGTGATATCCTATAACATCCTAAGATAATGTAACTATCCTCTAAGACAACAACTTGGCTCCATAAACTGCAGCATAATTTTGTACACTTCCTTTCTGTCTCTGTCAGATTATGAGCGACATTAACAACAATGAACAGATACAGGCAGATATACATTTCCAAAAAATGCAGGGGAAAAACCAGCACTGATGTGGAATACAAGAAAAGGAAGATAGGAGGCCGTTTAAGAAAATACAGGAAGGAAAATATATATTTCTCAGAATAACACACGTAAAACCAGAGCTCTAAGTGAAATTTCAGAAAGGAAGATAAGATGATGTTTAAAAAATTGCCCCTTCTCTAATGTCCAGCACGGATGTCTGAGAGCTTCCTTTTTTCCCCCAAAAAATATAAGCTGCTAATAGAGATGCTAGTATGGCAGAGAAGAGATCTTAACAAGTACTCCAACTGAACAAACGGTTGATACAATAATAGAAACTTTACTTTATCAACCCAAGTTCTGCATTGATACAGGGCAGATAAGTACTTAAATAGTTAGTTGTTACGAGCTAATGTTGTTTAGTTGTTATTTGTTATTGCTATTTTGTTATTTTCTGTTGTACCTATTCTGTTAGTAGTAGTTGCTGAGTAGTTAAGGTAGTTGGCTACCTTGTGAAGGACGTACCTTCTTTTATCAGCTATAAATAAGAGGAGGGAAACTAGATGTAAGCTGTTGATTGAATTCTGGATAACATATTGGTATCAAGTACCAAAACCTTCTTCGAATCTGTACCAACTGGTATCAAAGCCACCGGTTCTTGGTGATGGCGAAAGAGATGCTCAAATGACATATTTCGAGAGATGAAGAAAGAGATGCTCCAAACACGAATGGAATGATCTTCAATCATTTGTGTTACAATTGGACTCCACGACAGTGCATCTGGATACTTTGATCATGAGGATTGAAACTAGGATGGAATCTTCAATCTTGCAAATGGATGCTGTAGTAGCAGACCTTGCTGTGAAGACATTAGCGATGTCAATGCACGTGGTTGACGAAGGAAATGCGATGATCAGTGCAACAAGTGTTCAAGGTGGAAGACCAGTGAACAGTCGCTCGCAATTTGGTTTCTATAATGGTAACCATGCTGGTTATCAATGACCTAGAAAATTCTCTCAAGTAGATTTTCCAAAGTTTGACAGATCAGAATTCAAAGGTTGGCTGTGTTGCTGCAAACAAATCTTTGAGATTGATGAGACACCATTGGATCAACGTGTTCAGCTAATTACCATGCACCTGGAGAGAAAAGCCTTACGATGGCACCACATCTTCATGAGGAAAAAGAAATTAAGCAAGATTATCTAGCTGGACTATGTCAACGGGTTGAAAAAGCAATTTGGTGACATCTTCAAGGTGGATCTGATGTCAAAACTCAAAAGTTTGAAACAAGATGGTTTGGTAGTTCACTATTAGGAGAAGTTTGAAGAGTTTTCAGTAGAAACAGAATTACCTGAGGAGTGAGGGCTCAAACCAGAGATTGAAGCTCAAGTTAGGATGTTCAAACCTACTACACTCAGCACTACAATGTACCTTGCAAAGCTTCAAGAGGCCTCTGTTCTTGCTTTTCACAACCACCAACCTCCGATCCTTAAAAACCTCAATCTACCTCCAGCTATACCAGTCCTGCTCAACAATCCAAGCCTTATAGTAACCTTCCTTCATATAGAAATCCAGCTACTTCCGCTACCTCCAAAAATAACCAATTAATTGATAACGAAACCTCAGCTTCCTCCTCAAATTCTTCAAAGCCAAAACCAAACCTCATCACTGATAAACCTATTAAACAACTCCCTAAAGCAGAAATGTTTGAAAAAAAGGTCTTTGCTATTGGTGTCCTGAGAAATTTTTCTTTAATCATAAGTGCAAGAGCTCATAGTTATTTGCACTAATGGTGGAAAAGGAAGAACAAATTGATAGGGTGGATGTTTATGAGGAGAAGGAGTTTATATAGGGAAGTATGTAGCTGCCACCTCCACGTGTCTTTCTGAACGCTATTACTGGATCTGTTGTGAATTCTAAGGAGTAATCTACAATGCAAGTTCAGGGAAGGGTTAAGAAACAGCCTATTGTCTTCCTTTAGACATAGGGAGTACTCACAATTTTGTGGATGCCTCTCTTGTTAAGAGATTGAGGTTGAAAACTCAACTCACAACAGGAACCAAAATCTCCGTAGCTACTGGTCAGCAAGAGGTAGTGGAGGCTAAATGTATGCAATTGCAGTGGATTATGAATGGCCAACTCTTTCAAGCAGATTTCTTGGTTATGAACTTGGGGGAATATGACATGATCCTAGGTGTTCAGTGGCTTTCTACTTTGGGCAGAACAACCTGGGATTTAAAGGAGCAATATATGAGTTTTATTTTGGCTGGAAGATTTTATGAGGTGTTTGGGGTTGGTTACCCATATGAATATTCTTGATGATAGAGATATTACAGAGCAAAACTTGCTGCAGCATGGTCAGGTGTACATCATGCAAGTACAGCAGCAAAAAACAGGGAGAGAACTTGGCAGTTACAGCACCTGAGGGGACAGATATGACAGAAGTTCAAGAACACTCATTACAAGAGTTATTGGGTAAATTCAAAGATGTGTTTAAGGAACCTACTTCCTTACCCCTTTCTTGAGAATTTGATCACACTACCACTCTTAGGGAGGAGCAACCAGGGAGCTTACATCCCTATCGTTATGGGCCTTTATAAAAAAATGCAATGGAAGAATTAGTGAATGATATGCTAAAAAATGGAGTAATTAGGCCTAGCAACAGTGCCTTTGCGTGTCCAATTGTTTTGATTAAAAAGAAGGATAATACTTGAGGTTCTGTGTAGATTACAAAGGGTTGAATGCTCAAGTTGTCAAAAATAAATTTCCTATTCCTATTATTGAGGAGTTAATTGATGAGTTGAAGGGTTTTCAATACTATTTGAAGTTGGATTTAAGTGCAAAGTATCACTAAATTTGCATGGACCCTAGGGATATTCATAAGACTGCGTTCAAGATTCATGAAGGATTATATAAATTCCTTGTCATGCCATTTGGATTCACTAATGCCTCTGCCACCTTCAAGGGTTGATAAAGAAGGTTTTTAAACCTTTCTTACAAAACTTTATCTTGGTGTTTTTTTATGACATTTTGGTTAATAGCCCTTCTTGGGAAACTCATCTACAACATCTCCTTAGTACATTACAGCTGTTGAGCAAAATGTGCTGTATGCCAAAAAAGAGCAAATGTTCTTTTGGAGCCACTAGGATTGAGTATTTGGGGCATGGTGTTTCAGAACAAGGTGTGACAGCATATTTGAAGAAAATTAATGCTATGAGATCTTGGCCTACTCCTTTCACTATTAAGTCCTCAAGAGGATTTCTTGTTCTTACAGGTTATTATAGGCATTTTGTTAAGGATTATGGCTCCATTAGTAAGCCCCTAACAGAATTATTGAAGAAAGGATAATTCATATGGAGTGAGAAGGCTGAAATGGCTTTCAATCAATTGAAGAATTCTATGTCCACAACCCCTGTGTCAGCCTTCCCTGATTTTTCCCTCCCATTCACAATTGAAACAGATGCGTCTAACTTTGGTATGGGGGTTGTTTTATCACAGCAAGGTCACCCAATAGCTTTTGTAAGCAAAGCTTTTTCTCCTAAGAAAAAGCACCTTTCAATCTATGAAAAAGAATTGATTGCCATTGTATTTGCTGTGAAGCATTGGAGGTAATATGTTTATGGTCAACCCTCTGTCATTATCATTGACTATCTTCCTTTGAAGCATCTATTAGAACAAATATCAATGACTCCAGAGCAATTTAAATGGGTGAATAAGCTATAGGGATTGACATATGAAATTGTGTATAAAAAAGGGAGGGATAATACTGGGGCAGGCGCTTTATCTAGGCAAAACAGTGATGGTACTACTTCGACACACTCTTGTCATGCTACAATTGTAGTGATCTCAAGTTTACATAATAGAGTTAAGGCTTCTTGGCAAAGCGATGATGCACGAAGAGCCTTAAATTACAGATTTAGAAGCAGATTTGCACTCTCATCTTAAGTTTGCTTGGGAACATTAACTTTTGAAGTGAAAAGGCAAGTTGGTGGTAGGAAAACAAACCATTGAGGTTACAACTCTTACAACACTTACATAATGATCCTATGAGTGGGTATTCAAGGATCGTAGCCACTTATAAGAGACTTGCAAGGATTTTTTACTGGAAGGGGATGGAGAAGGAGGTGAGAGAATTCGTGTGAGAGTGAAACTTGCCAAAGATATAAGTATGAGACTATGCCTCCACCTGGATTGTTGCAGCCTCTACCTATTCCAACCAATATGTGGTAAAATCTTAGCATGGATTCTATTGTCGTCTAGCCTAAATCTCATCATAAGGCAATGATTTTGGTTGTTGTGGACAGATTGAGCAAGGCCATCCATTTTATACCACTTCAACATCCATTTACAGTGTCGCAAGTAGAACAAGCTTCTATGGATAACGTGGTTAAACTTCATGGTTTCCCTTGAACTATTGTGACTAACAAAGATCCCATTTTTGTGGCAATTTCTGGTTGGCTCTCTTTAAGATTTAGGGGGTAAAACTATTGTATTCTTTTGCTTACCATCCACAAACTGATGGTCAAACAAAGGTGTTGAATCGTTCTCTAGAATGCTATTTGTGCTGCATGACGGTTGATCATCCTAAGGATTCGGTTAAGTGGCCTCCTCTTGCAAAATTATTGTATAACACTTCTTGTCACTCTTCCATTGGAATGTCTCCATTTGAAACTGTTTATAGGGTTTCTCCTCCAATCCATTTACCTTGCCTTGCAAATGATTCTGACAAAGAAGTAGTGGATAGGAGTTTGAGGTCAAAGGAAGCTACGAAAGAATTACTCAAGTATGATCTTAAACAAACCCAGAATCAGATGCAACAATTGGCTAGTAAAAGACAGATTGACAGAGAATTTATGGGGGGTGATATGGTTTATCTTAAGCTCCATCCTTTCAGGCAGAATACTATTGACAATACTGCCCTCACAAGCTAGCTGCAAGGTACTATGGGCCTTTTAAGGTCCTTAAAAGCACTGGGCAGGTTGCTTATCACTTGGAACTCCCTAATGATACTCACATACATCCTATGTTCCATGTCTCGTAGCTTAAGAAACATCATGAAATTTCTATTCCTCCAAGCTCTACCTTGCTTTAAGTGGATGATGATGGTTATTTTTCTATGGAACCTGAGACCATCCTAGCTTGAAAAGTGGTTAAGAGGAATAATCTTCCTCTCACTCAAGTATTAATTTAGTGGAAACATGCTGGTGCTGAAGATGCCACTTGGGAATCACTTCCAGTTACCCAACAACAATTTCCTGATTTGGATACCTCTTCCATTCCACCTCCTTGAGGAAAAGGATCTTTTTTGAGAAAGGAGGGGGGGGGGGGGAATCATTGATACGTTGCAGATAAGTACTTTAATAGTTAGTTGTTATGAGCTTCTGTTGTTTAGTTGTTATTTGCTATTGCTAATCTGTTATTTTCTGTTGTACCAATTCTGTTAGTAGTAGTTGCTGAGTTATTAAGGTAGTTAGCTACCTCAAGAAGGATCAGCTATAAATAAGAGGAGGGAAACTAGACGTAAGCTGTTGATTGAATTCTGAATAACATACTAGTGTCGAGTACCAGAACCTTCTTCCAATCTGTACCATGCATTGTATTGAATGACAGACTACATAAGCATTTAGGGATCAAAATTTCAAACAGAATCTTGCTATTTTGTTGGCCACCTTAGAGCATAGAGAACGAAAGAGGACTACGTCCTACAACAGCACGAATTGGTTTAATTGACCTCTATGAAATCAGTTAAAACCAGAAAATCAAATATATGTGATGTGGTAATCAAAAGATAGAGTTAAGGCTTACCCAGCACTTGACTGTGACTCATCTGCAGCCCAGGTTTTCCCCATAGTTGTCATGGCAACCCCAGCCATACTGATAAAGACAGAAACTACTTTTGCCACATTTAAAGAATCTTGGCCCATACTCACACCAATGAAAAGAGTGAAAAGTCCTGAAGTAGATGATAATACTGTTGTACTAGCTACACTTGTGCGTGCAAGGGCAGCATTTGATAGATACTGAGAACAACAAAAATCAAATTTATAAATCTCCAATGCTACCCTTTCCTAAGGGTTGTCATAGAACAAAGTAAACATCAAAATTAAACATGTATGAAGTAAGAAACAGAGAAATTATGAAAAATAAAAGAATCTACCATCTAAGGACTGTATAAATAGACTAACTAAATGAACCAGTAATATATAGTTTAGAAAGAACAAAAGTTCACGCACAAGAGGCATGGAAACATGTCATTGCACCGATATGATCAATACAATGAGATGTTTGACTACCTTAAGAGCAAGTCAGCTTTAGCTTCTCAAATTTTTTGAAGCTCTCAAAATACAGAGCTACCAAAGTTCACCATCCAGTGATCTAAACTTTCCAGAAAGAACTTCACAGGCATTTGAAACATCAAAAGTGTAATGAAGGGGTCATAAATCTGTTGCACTGCATGCTTTGTCCTTCCTAATTGCAAAATTTAGATATCATTTGAAGTAACTTACCTCTGTCACAAACCAGATAGGTGCAATGGAAGATCCATAGAAAGCAATTTGCCTGGTCGTGAGTTCTCTCTCCACCTTTTGCATATTAATATCATTATATTTAGCCACCAATGGCTCTCCTTCTGCAAGAGTTGAGAAGTCTAAATCACTATCTTTTCGATTCAAACTCTCCAGTTCCAGTTCATAGTCTTTCTGCACTCCATTGCCCTTGAGAGGAGAGCTACTTCTGGCAGAAGATTTATCCACGCTTTCTGCATTTTTACCACTTTTAGAAGTGTGGCTAAGTAAGTTACACAACCAGTCCTTAATGAATGCTACTGGGATGTAAACTACCATAAGAGAAGCTCCAAGGTATGTCACTGCAAATGGCTGCTTATAATCCGTAAAAATATCCTGTTAAGAAAAATATTATTCAGAAAAGCATTTATAGATAGAAAGCTTAATGTTTCACAGAAAAAGATAGCCCTCAAGCGGAACTGCAAAATATAAAAGTGCTTTAACAGAATGGTCTCTTGCCATGTTGGATGAGGATTCAGAGGTTGCGATAGTATAAATCTGAAGTGAACACCATCTTTCAAGAGATCCCAATAACTTATCTATAAAATTTTCAATCATTGTGTCCTCCGGTGTGCACATGTACCATATAACATCACAACGTATAACTGGAATTGTATCTTCCATCCCCGTAAGAACTGCAGTTCCAATTTAGTCAAAGTGATTACTGCATTATTTTAGCTTAGCTATATGTTTTAATCACTCCACCAGAATTTTGACATCAACTGCAAGATTTTATGATTGACTTATGGAATCTGAAATGGTGAACCAATTGAAAAGGTTAATTCACAGGAAGCTTTTCCACCAACTCTCGTTAAGCTAAACATCAACCTGCATACATCTCTCTCAGCACAACAGCCTGCTATTTGATTTTCCATCCAGAGATTATCCTATGCGAGGACATAAGCCCCGGAAAATTTAATCATCTTCAATTGGTATTATAGAAGCGAGAAGATCACAAGAGGAATCAAAGAAAGAGAAAACAAGTAACCAAAGAAAAAAAAGGAAAAAGAAAACAAACCCCAATTTAGCAAGCAAACAAGCAGAAACGTATACAAATGCAACTTCACGAAATGCATTCACCCAAACTCGAAGCGAATTTGATTTATTTGGCTAAAAAAACGAAATGGAGAATTTAGATGCACAGAATGCACAAAAGCTTACCTGCGTGACTTCGGCTGAGGTGACCCATATAATTACAACAACGGCTATAAGAAATAATCCAGCCCTGTATCTCCAACCCATCACAAATCAAACTATGCCTAGTTGGAGAAACTACAGGAACTGCAAAGATCTGTGCGATTCTGCAGATTCTTATATCAGCCTTCAATATATCACTTTGCCAACGATATCTAAGAATGAGGTCTAAGGAAAGGAAAGCTTCAATCTTGCGTACTAAATCGAAACAGCGGTATGGGGAAGGGCGAAGCAAGTTTGTGAAAAAATTACGGAGAGAAAGTCGGAGGATTCTTGCGAAGGAAAAAAGCCGAAGACCCCGGATGGTAGCAAAAGAGAGGGAAGTATTAAAATCGACACACGGATGATTTGCTTCAAAATTTCTTATCCGTCTTTATTACCAAAGTGGTTGAGTGAGAGATTCTGCATCGAATGCACCTCCATTTAATAGCGAAGATTTGTTCCGTTTTTCGATCATACGTGCATGAATCAAAATTTGATCCGTTTTTAGCTCATAATTAAATTTTGGCGGTTGGATTTATCAGCATCTAATCCACACGAAATTAATTTTAAATGTATATTCAAATAAATTTCTTATACATCTTTATCAAAATTAGTCAAAATTTGAACTTTTTAAACATCTTTTGTAGTTTTAATTTTAGTAATTAACTAATTTTAATTTTAAACACGTAATATATAGTTTATTCTATTTGCAAGGAGCAATATGAGAAAAGATTAATTAAGCGAGATTTAATGATATAATTTTAAAATGCACTTTTAATTTTTTATACTTATACAATTATAAATCATTCTTTATTTTTATAAATTTTAAAATTTATGGTACTTTGTTTAATAATTATTTATTAAATACAATAACTTAAAGTGATTTAATAATAAAATTATTTGGCAAAATGAAGTAATCAGAATTATAATCACCATCATAAAATTAATAATTTGTTATGCCAAGAAAAATTATAATCACCATTTGGTAGTTATTGATCATATGCTAAATAAAATATGAAATTCATTTATTTTATATAAATGTGTGAATTAAAAATAATTATTATATTTAATTTGTACAAAATCTACCATATTGTTATTATTATTACTTTTTTTAAGGTAAGAATACAAAGTTAATTTTTCTGTCATTTTTTTATTTTAATATTTGTTATTCAATAAAAAATATAAAATAAAATAATATTTTTTTATATTATATCAAACTAATTATTTTATTCTAATATATATATATATATATTACTTTCATTCCTAACAATTTGTTCCTAAATCAAGCCTAAAATCACGGGAATGTCCTTCATTCAATGCCTCCCCTTTTCAAATATTTTTCTTTTCCTTACCTAAATTTTCCTCTTCATTTCCTACATTTAAATGCTCATGGTTTTTAAATCTGCGCCATAATTTTTCAATTTAACACGCGTCCTGCATTTCAGACAATGATATCTGAACAAATTGAGCGTACGAGGTGTACATCCTAAATTTGCAAAGTTAAACACTAAACTATTTGTAGCAATTTGGTGTTTTATTTATCAAAATGGTATACCAATCGATTCGAACAAAGTCTCCGAAAATTATCCTTATAGATCCACGGCAAGCATTTTCTTCTTAGAAAAATAGTATTTTCGGGTCAGTGCGTGAACCGAAATTAAACCCTTCTTTGAACAATATCATGCAAAGCAAGCGAGTGAAAATTTTCAGACATAATGTTCATAAAAAGAAAAACTTCCAGACATAATTGTGTTATTTAATAGGTCATTTAGGCATCGACAAAATGACAAATCAAATATAAAAACTTAGTAAATAACAAAATAGGAGTGTAGTAAAATATTTTTGGGAGGTGAGAAAACCTAAGGCTAGGGGAATAGTGACTGATGAACGAGACACCCAATAGAATTATAATGGAGGTTGGGTTGCGGGTTTTGCAATGGAAGAAGCCCATGGGACGGCACTTACCTGAGCTTTGGGTTATTTTGGAAGGACCGAAATCAGCCCACTATTTGGATATTAAGAGCTTAGAAATTGTAACTGATTCGTTAACATTAGAAATAGAGTCAAATACACTCTTTTTTCATTTTGTTTAAATTATATGTACTTTTTTATTTTCAAAACTTAAATAATTTTTTTCAACTTTATTAGAATTATACAATCATTCGTTAGATGTTATTGAAATTATACAAATATTTCCTCTATTCTTAAAATCAACACAAATCTTACATTAATTTTATTAAAATTATACAAACTTTTTTTGAGTTTTGTTTAAACTATATAGATTTTTTTTAAATAGATGAGAGGCATGCGTAGTTTCAAAAAAATTCATAGGAATTTTTTTGTAATTTTAACAAAACTCATAAAAATTTTATATTAAATTTGAAAATAAAAAATGTTCATGTAATTTTAATAAAATTTGAAATAAAAAAAAAAATCTATGTAATCTCAACAAAACTTAAGAAAAGTATATGTATTTTACTTTTTAAATTATGAAGTTCCAACAAAGATTTATTCTTTCACCATATGCTATTCTTATATAATTTTGCAAATCTTGGATGAATAGATTTAATGTAAGAAAAATTTTAAAAAAATATTTTAAACTATGAGTCATCTATAAATAGTTTTTGAATTTTTAAATTAGCAAATAAGTTTTTAAATCTTTATATTTCTTAAAATATATAATTTTATATAATTTTCTCTCAAACCCCTTACATGTCAAAATAAATATTACTAAACTACACCTTTTAATATAGTGGTCTCTCAACTAGCATGTCATCGTAGACAACTGCCATGAGATAATTACACAAAATAACATATTTAAAAAAAAAAAAAAGCCAACAGTCACATTAGCGACTATAAAGGGTCCATGCTACTTTTTAATCCCCTCTCTCCACCCCCACCGGGGGCTTCCCCAAGTTATGCTTCTCATTTTGTTTGCTAATTGTCAGGGAATTGTTTATCCTAAGGTATACTTGTAGAGGAAAATGAAGGATTAAACCAAAAAAAAAAAGAGGAAGGAAAGGAAATATGATAATTGCTCTTGTTTAGGAGTTTACCTTTTTTTTTTAATGGGAAGGAAATCAAATAATTTAAATTAATCTTTTTTAACCTCACCTTTTAATATTTTTAAATTCTTTGAATTAGAATATTTTGGAAGAGATTCTAACCAAAATTATTGTTACATACTTTCATGTTAAAAACAAAAACATATACAGGCACATTCTCTCTCTATATATAAACATATACAGCACAAATACATTATATAAATATGTACATGTACAAACGTATGCATATGCACACACATAAAAATATAGGGATAACATTTGTGTATGTATACAAGATTACAAATGTGTGTGTGTGAACACATAACGAGAATGCATGCACACAGGAAAATTTATGTGTGTGTCGCACATTATTGATTGAGAGATCAGGTTCGGATCAGAATTTAGACCGCCTTTTGACAAGGAAAGTTTCTTCATTGGTTTCCAAATTGGAATTTTACTCCATTGCACGTATATTTATAAGGTTTCTCTCTTTTTTATTAAAAAAAAATTAAATAAAATTTATTATCTTTGAGAAAAAAATTTGTTACTAGTTAATTCATCCTAGCTTAGTTACTCGTGCATTAGCCTTTGACAAATGATTAGCTTTTGCTTCATGGAATTCAAGTATGTAAGCTGGATTAAAAAAATTAGCGGAGTTAATGAAAAGAATATTTTTAGAACAAAAAAATTAAAGATAAAAACAAAACTTCGATTAAACTTCAGAAAAAAACATGTTGCTTTTTGCCTACAAATTTCTCACGAAAAATGCAAATATTGTTGGAAGGATGAATTCTTTTCTGTGAAGGGATAGTACTATGGCTTATTGTGCTTTCATAGAAGGGTACAGCAATTCTTTAAAAAAAAAAAAAAATTTATAACTTTTGAGATCACTCAGCATAACACAGATCCCCGTAGTAGAGGATTCGTGCACCATTGCAGGTAACCTTTTGGCAACAATGAAATGCATTTTTGGTCTTTTTGGGGACAATAATATGGGACAACTCAGTTTTTCTTTTTTCTTTTTTTTTCCCCCACCATAGCAATAATAAATTCTCTATAGCTTTCTTTAGAGAAAAGGAAGGCGATCTTTCTGCCAAGAGCCTTGGAGCTAGAAAACACTGGTACGTGGAAACAGAGCACTTTCATAAACGTAAAAGAGCTGCCAACACAACTGTACTCGTATAAAACTATTTCATTTTTTCCTTGCTTTCTTACACTGTATACATGAACAAAATCTATCCAAGTCAGCAACAAACTGTTCTGTATCAACAGGTTTACAGATGGGTTAGACTCAATCCTACTATATCTTCACACTCAGCAGCATGCACTCAACCCAAATAAGGGAGTAATGTAACTAAAAACTATCCCATTTCCCCCAAGTAACCCGACAAAACCATCCGCAGACAGAGACACTTCATCATTACCCTCATCGCCACCACAATCAAACACTTTGTGGGGCGCCCCAATTGGGTTCGATAATGAACTCCGAATTGAGCAGAGTTTATGAAGAAACTGAGCTATGTTGGAATCTAGTTTCAAGGTGAAGAACCCCATAGTACCTCGGCGCTTACGGTGGCAGCCTCTGCGTCTGATTGGGAAGCCTCCTTCACCAACTTCAGGATTTCTAACTTAAAGTCTCTTTTCTCTTCTGTGCTCAATCCTTCCCCCACTTCTAACTGGATAGCAAACCTTGCAACACAACTAGCAAATGCAAAATTCTCCGATGTGGATTCTGACTCTGTTCCAATACTAACCCCACTTTCGTCCTCGTCAAGCCGATCCATTCTTTGCAAATCCATGAGCTTTTTAATCAAGTCTTCTTTGAGCATAGCTTCAATTACTTCATCCCTCCCAATATAACCAAGTTCGAGAATGCAATCCAAGGCCGCAACTTGAACCGACAAATCTTCCGAACATAAAAGGCTGATAATTCTTGGGATTTCTCCAATTGCCAGAAGTTCATCCACCAACGGGCTTCTAATGAATCTTATCAGAGATGACAGGACTTCTATCGAACAGCTTGAAGCCATTGCTATTAGGGCCTTAATCGTTGGACCCATTAGCACCAATCCAACGAATACATTCTTGTTGAACCTAACTAAAGCGTCTATAGCCTTAGCCGCTCGTTGCTGAACCCGTTTTGAACACGATGGATCACAGAGTATATGTTCAAGCATATTGAATAGCTTCGCCTTCAAAACCAAATTTTGAAAATCTATATCAAAACCCCGCGACAACCTTTTCTCAAACCCAAGCAAAGCCTTCACCTTCGCATCCTCGTTCGCCGATTCTCTCAGCGTTTTGACAAGATCTCCAATGGTTAATCGATCAACGTACGCTTGAACTTCAGACTCAATAGAATATGCAACTTGAGAAATCTTGAAATTGGTGATTTGGCGGCGAAGGAGAGATCGGAGCCCATAACCTTGATATTTCTCAAGCTTTTCGATTAAGGCTCTGAGAGAACGAAGCAACTCAGAGAGCTTGTGAAGATCTGGGTTCCCAGAGAAAACTGCAACTGCCTTGCTTTCGAGCTCCAAAATAGCTTCAATGGCGACCTTGGAGTCATTCTTGTAGAGAAAGGGGATGGGGTAAGTGTGAAGATCTTTGGAAGCTTCTTTGAGAGCTTCTAACAGAGTTAGGACACGTTCGGTATATGTAATTTGGGTCTGAGGATGATCCATAACAGCCGAGAATGAGATTGGAGATTCAGTTAATTTGGATGAGTGGAAGAACAGAAGGCGAGGGCGACCCAGAGAGAGAGACCGCGAACGAGTAATCAACTACCAGTCCATAGGGTGTATTCTGTGTTGCAAACATTCCGCGGCGGTCGAAAAAGACAAGGATGTTTTTCTTCTCATTTTTTCTAGAATTTCTTTATTTTCCAAATACGTTCTGGTTTATATCAAATGCAAATTTCAGTTTGGCAAGTGGCTAGGGAAATCATAGAATAATCAGAACTTTTTTTTTTATTTAAGGTACGAATTAGTTTGGCAAGTCTCCCTTTTTTGATAATTACATTACAAGAAAATAAATGAAAAGAAAATTAAAAACATTATGAAGATATTAAAGAATTAAAGAATAATCATGCAAAGTAGATAAATAAAAAGATTTTTTTGAAAAAGTGACCAAATGATGTAAGAAATAAATAATTTGAAAATATATTAAATATTATAAGTTATATCATTATTAATAAAAAATAATTCAACATATTTTCAATAATTTCAGATAAATGCTAATAAGAGTATAAGCACTAATTAATTTAGATTAAAATAATATTTTAATAATTTAACTCGATTTATTATTTTAAATTTGACACATTTTAAAATGATCTCTTGAATTTTAAATTTGCACTCTTAAGTATTATTGTACATAGTGCTTAACTTTTATCCTTTGAATAAAAATGTGGAGGGTTTCATCTATTAAAAGATTAAAATTTTTCACAATAAATTATTTTAAAACTTGTATTTATAAAATAAAATATTGTTCATTATAAATATAAAAAATGTTTAAGAACTTCTCTTAAGAGATGGAGCTTTTTATATGTTGCATTTAACCTATTATTTTCATGAACGAGGAGCAGGACCATCTAGTTTGATTTGATATTAAAAAAACACAGAATGAGAATTTCATGTTTGGGCTTGGCGAGATTTTAAAAAGAAATATTACTTTTATATATTTTCATTTAATCAAACGACGATTTCTTTTCACGTACAATTGTGTTTTAGGAAGGAACATGGCATGTCTCCTCAGATCTATACTGCAATGATTAGAAAAGCCAATTTTGTGGGGAATGCATAGAAAGCTTCCAACATTACAATTTGCCTCCCAACTTATTGAAAATGAAAATGCAAGCATTATCTTCAACCTTTCAGGTCCTAAACTAACCATAACTATTTTTTTTTAAATATATAGTAAAAGATAAAATTCTCTGATAGCCACCTCAAATTAGTAAAATTGTACTTTCTTTAAAAGAATAATCAATATAACATCCTCTATTTACCAAAAAAAAAAAATGTCAAATGCTCCATCCTGTTTGTGCTTCTTGAAAGTTTAAATGGCTTGGATAATCAACCAGAGAGGTGTGTGTAGTGAGAAGTGCCAAAGTGACTTGGACGCCTATTAGGCATCTCGATACTTATGTTGTGGAGTCCAGCGAAGATGCAGATGAAGTTTTCCAGATTTAGCCCCATCTAAGGGAAAACTCTCTTGAACTTCCCCTTCTAGGATGACCTTAGTGAGTGTCATCGTCACTCTTCCAATTTTTTTCTGAAACATTCATATATTTTATTAAAATCACTAATTAAAGCAGAACTCTGAGAAAAAAATTAAAAATAAAAATAAAAATAAAAACTTAGCGAGGCAGGTTCGAGAGATCACCTTCCCAATAAGATCATGATCCCAGACTTCAAGAATTAACATTTCATGTAATGCATCCTCCACAACGAAGTCAAATGTTTGATTCCAAACAGGGCTTAGACTGGCATTTGCAACCTGACAATACAAGAGCTATACTATCGGAAAAATGAAGGAATTAATGAAAGTGGGAGAGATTTCTAGAACGTGTCAAGTTCTTACCCTGGTCCTCAGTTTTTGGTCTGCTTTTTTCAAGATAAGGACCACAAAAGGGTTAGCTTTGCCCATTAAGTCCATATCTGGTAGGTCTTCAGCTGATGTCACTGTCACAGATAGTACTCCTCTTACTATCACATATTTTCTCTGTGATCTGTTAACATCACCACCCTCTGTCTGATCAGACGCACTCTTAAGTGCCTTCTCGAAAGTGGTTAATTCGTAACTAGCACTAAACAGGTTTGTAAAGCTGCTTTCAACACCAAATGGGCAGTACAAGAGCTCCAAGTGCACCTATGCACAACATTACATGAATTGCTAGCAGAATAATATAAGATAACAGATAAATGAAAAGATGTTATGTTATTATTACTTCACCCCTGTATTTTTGATCTCTTTGGACCTCCAAATCTTTGACCAGTTTCAACCAGACGTCCTTAACTTTTCCAGGTTGAAGGTCCTTTAGCGGTACTTGGGCACAGCCAATAAGCTGATCAGCTTCAATGCCTTCATCATCAAATATTCTTACAGTCAAGTGCTGCGTTGACGCATCTTCAACGCTGAACTCAAAGTTCTCATTCCATACTGGATTCAACTCGTTGTCCTGAAGATTCCATTACAATAATTATAATAAAATGAAGAAAGCATGCGTAGAAAGAATTGTGGAAGGTGATCGTACGATTATTTTGCTGGTTTTGGTTCTGTCACGAAGTGGGCGTACAAATAAAACAGCATAAGGATCGGATTTGCCTATCAGATCTTTATTTGCCAAGTTCTTTGCTTGTACTAGTTTTACTTCTAGTGTTCCAACCGGTTTTAACTCCAGGAAGCTGTGAGAGCACAAACAAATAAAACATTAACTATTAAATGGAATCATTTTTTTCCCGATCGAGAAAAATGAGAGTTTAATTAGATACCTGTAATCCCCTGGTATAATTGATATGATTTTGCGTACTGGCCAAGTTATAGAGCCCTCAATAGCATCTCGAATTGTTTCCTAAACAAATAACAGAAAGTTTATTTGTTGGAGAAAAACTACAATCCCTGATTATTGAACAACTGGGAAATTCAAGTTAGATATAAAGATTATATGCGAGACTTACAAATCACCACCCTTCAAAATTTTGGTAATTCAGCTACAAAGACTATCGAATCAAGGCATACCAGAAGTACCAGAAAGACATGTTTTGCTCATACCTCTATGGCATCAGATATCCCTGGGAGAGTTGAAATATCACCACCAGAAACCTTAAGAGTGAAGTCCAGATGTTTCTGTTGGCAGAAACCCCACCCCCCCAAAAAAACAGGAAAAAAATAAAAAATTTATATCAGACGTTTCTTGAACATGTACTATTACATGTGCCAAAAACAAAAATTGAAATAGTTTAATAAATTTCCTAGTGAAAGCATGAAGTTAAAAGATAATAGAGCTCACCTTTTCTCTCAAGGAATAACAAACAGCTCCAACGGAAGGAAACTCATTTACTAATGGTTTGAAGATCAACCTGAAAACCCCAGCGAATCCAATATCTTTTACCTATATAAGTCGCACAATCCAACAAATATGGATCAATGAAAAGTATGCATATATTGTGGAGATAAAGATAATGGAAGCCTATATGAAAATGTTTAGATCATGTATACAGTAAAAAACAGAGAGACATCACTGAAATATGCATATCATCATCTTGAGGTTGATTATTGATTATGATGTAAAGTGTCTTACCTCAACAGGTAGTACAACACCAACTCGAGTTTTAATAGCCAATGCAATCCTGGGGTTACCATCCCACTGCATCTCTAACTCCATAGTCACTCCATCAGCCCCACTTTCATCTTCAACAATGCCAATTCCTTCATATTTCCGCCAACATTTATCAATATGGCAGTATGATATTCCGGGAATTAAGTGCAAAACCAACATGTTTACAAATCGATTAGAATGACAAGTCAACTATTAATTAGGCATACAAGATTGAAAGAGAGGGTGGAAGTGACCTGTGAATTGAGGAGCCACAGTACCAAGAGTCAACTTAGAGAAGGTGACTGAAGATAAAATTTTGGGTGTATATTGTTCAAGAATGGGTTCCACATTGCTTTTTATCGACAATGATGCTGCCTATGCCAAATTATCAATAAATTCATTAAATATCAACAACTGGAGGAGTCAGAGCAAATCATGATAGATGAAAAATGGAAGCAAAGTACCTCATTAACATATGGCCAGATTTTCTGGAGATGGGTATTAAGCCAATCTAACTGCAGATGATAAAAGACTTAACATCATATGAGAAGCCATATTAAAAATAAAAAAGGAGAGCATAAAGAGGAAGTTGAAAAACTTAACTTCTGTCTGCGGGTGAAGACTACCCAGGGTGGATAGAACTCGGAGGGGATGATTGTTCTAGAATCTTCCATCGTCATCCTGGCAAAAGCTGCTATCGCCATCGCCTTAAATCAGCGGATTCAACACCCAACAACAAAGAGTCAAATATTATAGAAAGTGGAATGAATAAATGAATGTGGATTAATCCAGTATTGTACCAAATCGGAACGACGCTTGGATCGCCAACTTTGGAAACGAGCAAAAGAGAAGATCAAAGAGATGCCAAAGGCGATGCCCATGATCATGCCACTGATGAAGCCCATCTTCCAACAGGTGTAGTAATATAATTCGGCCTTCTTTAAGTTCAAACATGGATTTTATAGTGAGGGTGAGGCTCATTGTTCATTTGGGATGAAGTGCAGTGGCGGCTAATATACATTGATTACTGACAAAGTAATCCGTATGCTTTGTTGCTTCGAACTCGCTATAATGAAGAAAGTAATCTGTGCTTTGCTTTTCCTTTTGCCCTTCATAGTTAGTTACTTCTTTTGAAACTCTCCTGTCAAATTGATCTCCGTTGGGTTACAAGTTTAAGCAAAACATAGCTTTTGCAGTGGGTGTTGTCGTGTGGGATTCTGGCAGTCGATACATCACAAAAAATAAACAAAGGCACTGGGGATCAGAATTCAAATCCTACAGGTGCTTTTCCACAGTCCACTGTTACTTTCTTGACACTTGCTGGCGCCACGTTGTTCCACCTGACTTTTTTTTTTGTGGGGTTGGGGGAACCCGCTCGCCATTCCTTGGGGAAAAAAATGTCATGGATCATTCACACAAGTAATTAAAGCCGTGACTTACGAGAACAAAATAAAATAGAAAGAAGGTGGGATGAAAAGGAAAAAGTAAAAGTGAAAATCAAGAATTTATAAGGTAGATTCTCAGCTTCTACATATATTAGAAAATTCTCAGCTTGATTACATTTTTTTTTTGTCCTTATAATAGAAGTTTTATTTTAATCTCCTAAATTAAGAGCGGATAATGTTGTCATTCTAATTTTTAAAATGAACTAATTTTACTCATTTATCTTATAATCCCTTCAAATGTTAACCCAAGCCTAATAATTTGCTCACTTGGACATTATTTATTTATTTATTTATCTAAAATTGTTATCTTACACTAAGATTTTATGTTCAGGTCAATATATATTATTAAATTTGACATTAAATTTTAGATGAAAATGTGGCAGAAAGACATAATTGAATCGATTTAGAAATAAAAGGATAATATTATCTACTTTTAAACTAGAGGAAGCAAATATAAAGCCAGATATCTATATTGGCAGTGTAAATGCACGTCTGCATATAGTGGCCATGTATTTAGATAGATAAACCAATTTCATTAACAATTTGAATGGCTTTTGCAAATTAAAAAAACATTGTGAAGTTTTATAAATATGTAGCTATGAACTTATCCCAAATTTAAAGGGTGAAAAAGATACTTTTGTCATCTATTAATGATAAGTATAGCAGATTTGAGGATTTACAAATAAATTCAAAATCAATTTTATTGCTTAATTATAATTTATTAACACTATCCTTAATTTTTTTTCTTCTTAATTATGGGAGATTCACCCATTGTAAGTTTTACCTTTATCACAATAGTATTATAATTGTAGAGTCATTCTTTTAAACATTTATGGTCCTAATAATTTGTTTTTAAACATTAAACATTTACACCCAGTTTGGTGAGTAAAATGTAAAAAATAAAATAAAATTTTATAAATAAGAAATGGCTTTTGTACATTTATTTTAATTATATAATAAAAAATAGATATTATTAAATAATTATTATAAGAATATATAATACATATTGAATACAACTTTAAAAAAATTTCTATCTCTTACAAGCAACCAAACGTGGAGGTTCATTTGATGATCATGGTTTAATTTAAGTTTTATAAAAAAAAATTAATAGTTATCTCATAGTGTATATATAATTCATTGGATGATCTTGCAGGAGTATTCAAAGCTAAAATACACAAAGAAAAACTATTCGAGTTTTTATTTTTTTTTTGAAAATCAAATTTAACTAAATATTTGTAATTGAATCAAAATCTAAACAGCGAGTAACCATATCCTCCCACGATCGACCTCCATTTTTGTTTGTGTGCGCGTGTATGGGTAAAGCATAAAGAGCTAAAAATAGACATCCCCTACCACGCAACTACTAGTCTACTAAGGAGGCTACCTTTTTCCTCTTCTAGTATATTATTATTTAGTATTTACTTCACCCAACTTTCTCTGTATGTCAGTGATTGTGCTTATATATGGACGCTTCTCAACAATAAGCTCTTCTCTTCCTCCAATGCCAATGATTTTAGGTTGAAGTATAACATACAAATATTCATAATAGTTTAAGCCTGAATCTCCATGGAAGGAGGGTTCTTCCCTTGCTACGCCTCATTTCTTGTATACCCTTCTCTCTTTCTCATACTTTTGTTCACTTATATCACTCGTGATCATCTCCACTTGTGCTCCTCCGCCTCCGCCCTTGCTCACAACCCACCTTCCTATAACTCTTCCCTTCTGCATTCTGCCAAAGATTTCACTAATCCAAATACAAGCATTTTTAACACTGTAAGCTTGCAAGTCATCAACGATTTTATTAATTGGAATTGATTAAGGTTTCATGTTTTTCTTTTTAATGATCATGTATACATTATTTCTGTTCATATTGGCATGCAGAGGCAGGAGAGAGGACTGAGTCATTTTGAGAGAGTAGAATATGGATTGGCCAGGGCTCGATCAGCAATACGAGAAGCAGCTCGAAGACGAACATATGCTTCGTTCAAAGAAGGGGACTTTATTCCCACAGGATCCCTCTACTTAAACCCTCATGCCTTTCACCAGTTAAGATATCTAGCTTCTCACTTTTTTTATATAATCAACTTCAGTTAATGTTTTAGTTTCAACAATTGCATGATCACTAAAACAGATAGTAAACTTGAATCCAATGATAATGCAAACAAAAGAGTAAGAGGTAACCAATAAATTGCTGTATATGTAGAAAAATCTTTTGCAGTTTATGATAGTACAAAATTTAGACGCAATTTTTAGCGTATTTACCATGAGATTTTTCAATAAAAAAGATGACAAATAAAAACTTTTGATTGAGCAATGCTACATGATTATAAGGGTTCTAAATAGTTGTTTCCCAAATACCTAAAGAACTTTATATAATTTTCCCTTTATAATAAGATGTCACTGATCTCACCATTTTAGTTTTGCATTAAAAGAACAGAATGGAAGCCGAGTGGTTCATTAATTTTGTTTGTCTTACCCCATTGAAGATGCAACTTGATAACGAAACAATATAGTCAAGAAAAAACTAGAGAAATGAGGAACCTAGTTAAAATCACACTGTTGGTTTCCAATAGTTGAGAGAGAGTACATGAAAGAGAATGGGCAGCCTCAGATTTTGAACCAAAATGATGGAAGCGGCAGGAGGTATGCATAGCAATAGCATGGTTACGCAATAGAGGGAAAACATAAGCCTAACTTAACGTGGGCTTTGCATTTACTAAGCATCGGCAACCCTAACACCTCTAGCCTGCAAACTACTGCATCCTAAGTGAAAATTTATTCACCAAATTACTAGTAATGTTGAAATCCTCCAGTACTACCCATAGTGCCATATAACTAGGGCAATTGACTTTGATATGGTCCACTCCCCCCCCCCCTTTTTTTTTCTCTCCCACAGCCTCAATTACTATTTAATTACCTCAGACTATGATTAATTAGCAGACCTATCAAATTGTCAGCTATGCTTTGACTAAAACTTACCTTTCTATATCATAACTCAATATTAAAACAAAGGAATGGAGGATAAGACTTAAAAGTAAATTTTTTGCAGTGTTGGTTGTCAAATTTTCTAATAAAACTGTAAGATGTGAATTCTTTTACATAACCATTCATGTGCGATGCAATAGCAAATATATGTAAGTTACCAACGAATTTTGATTTCATGATATTAGAGTTGTCTCCAAGGTTTTAAAAAAAAAAAAACCAAATCTGTAGATAACTTTTGTTGTAAATTAAAATCTTGTGTTTGATGAAACAGGAGTCATAGAGAAATGGAGAAGCGTTTCCGAATATGGGTGTACAAGGAAGGAGAGGCACCCATATTTCACATTGGACCATTGAATGATATATACTCGACAGAAGGGCAATTTATGGATGAATTTGAAAGTGGGAAGAGTCCTTTTTTAGCAAAGAACCCCATGGAGGCCATCTCTTTCTTCCTACCAGTTAGTGTGGTCAATATCATACTCTATGTCTACAGACCTTACACCGATTACTCCCGGCTACGCCTTCAGAACATTTTCAGAGATTACATCCATTTGGTGTCTCACAGATACCCTTTTTGGAATCAAACCAGAGGAGCCGACCATTTCATGCTTTCTTGCCACGACTGGGTATGCTAATGCTATTTTCTCTCTCTTTACTTTTGCTTCATTACTATTCTTATTTAACAAAAACCATAACTTTTTTCTCAAAATACAAAGGGTAAATTACTTTCAAAATTAATTTTTTTCCAATAATTTAAGGAGTCATTCAACTTTATCTAGTTTATTCCATTATTCTAATGTTATTTTTTGTTTTAAGTAATATTAACAGAAACAATTTCGAGGATATCAAAATGTCAAGTGTTTGTTCTGCTTGTAACAATTTGATAAACATTTTTTATTAAACTGATATTTGAAAATTGAAACCATTTATTTAATCTCAACAATTGTCTAAAAATATAATAAAAGACCACATTCATGTGATTATTATTGTAAAAATTTGAATATAAAATACTACATAACAAAGAATAGAAGATTTAAATGACACAATTTAAATTACTAAAGGACAGTCTCATTATGGGCTAAACCAGATGCAATAAAGCTATAGTCTAACAAATCATGTTCATGATGCTTCTATATATATAATATAGTATGTTTCGTAATTAATTTGTTTTCAATTAGGCACCAGACGTTTCAGCTGCTCATCCAAAGCTTTTCAAGCACTTGATTAGGGTTCTTTGCAATGCGAATACTTCAGAAGGCTTTCAACCAACGAGAGATGTGTCGTTGCCTGAAATCAAAATCCCATATGGAGAATTGGGTCCTCCTTACATTACCAAACGCCCTAACAACCGAACCATTTTGGCCTTCTTTGCCGGTGGTGCTCATGGCAACGTAAGAGAAACACTATTCAGGTATTGGAAAGACAAAGACAAGGATATTCAAGTTCATGAGTATCTACCTAAAACATCAAACTACACTGAATTGATGGGAGAAAGCAGGTACTGCTTGTGCCCTAGTGGATATGAAGTGGCAAGCCCGCGAGTTGTTGAGTCTATATACGCAGGTTGTGTCCCTGTGATCATATCTGATAATTATGTATTGCCATTTAGCGAGGTTCTTAATTGGACCCAGTTTTCAGTTCACATTCCCACTTCAAAGATACCAGATATTAAGGAGATCTTGGAAGGAATTTCAATGGAGGAGTATTGGGCGAATCAGAAGAAAGTGATAGAGGTGCAGCGACATTTTGCGGTTCATCGGCCAGCGAAGCCCTATGATTTAATGTACATGGTCATGCACTCAGTTTGGCTCAGGAGGCTTAATATAAGGCTCCCACAATCGTAGCCCCATCTAAAACTTTGTTCCTACTGTAAATTATTATCAAATTATAGTGCAAATTTCTATAATATCTACCTACATTAGAAATAATTTTATACCTTTTCAATTAATTATATTTAATTAACTGAGGACAAAGAAAACATAGTCTGTATAGATATATAATAAATAATATTTTCTATACAACCAAAAATAAATATTTAATAAATAATTGAGGCTAAGATTGGCGTGAGGAGAAATCTTGCACCAGGTCAGGGCGACATTTAATTTGCAAAAAAATTTCAAGATTTATGAGAATGCTACATGAAAATAACATATTCTCACATTTGGTTCAAGTTTTAAGAAAAGATCCTGGAGAATATTTCAATCCAACGTTCTATGATTCATCAGCTGGCTAACCCCTATGATCTAACGACTTTGTGATGCCCCCCGTTTGGCTGAGGAGCCTTAATATAGGGCTCTCACACGTCTCTATCTAAAATCAAGTGCCACTTTTTTCCTATTGTAAATTATTATCAAATTATCGATGTATTTTTCTATGATATTTACTTATATTGTAAACGATTTTTTACTTTTTTCAATTAATTTATATCTAATTAAATAGTACAAATAAAAGTAAGCCTACAATGAATAATATTTTTTATTAAAAGAATAAAAGACTTCAGCTTTCTTCTTCTTCATGTTTGATCATGATTTACAACTAAAATAATTATTAGGTATGTATTTAAAAATAATATTAAATAATGTTAAATTAATTAAAACTAAGAAAGAATGCTAAGGCTCACTGATATTTCGCGCATCGCAACATGATACGCTAACAGAGCGTCAATTTGATCCCAAGATGGTGGTACGTTATTAAGTTATCCAGCTGGGTCATAATGCAGGTTTTGGTTTCCTGTTGACTAGAACAGCACAAATGGATTAGCTAATTCGTTTCGGTACGACACTCTAATTCCACTAAACTTCTTAACCAAAAAATAAGAAATCCCAACAAAGATTAACATTCAAGGAATTAATCACTTCACTTGAGAAAGCTATGAAATAAGAATCTAGGGAGAGATCACTTTGGAAAAACTGGGTATAGAAACTTATAAAAAGCCTGTAATTTTTTTTCCTCCAAAAAAAAAAAAAGAAGCAAATGAGAATGGTATTTGCAACCTTTAGTTCGATTAGACTCGCTTGCTCACATTTATAGGCAAAATTTCACCCAACCCCTTTATCTTCTCTATTCACCTTACCAACATCCTGCTCCAACATTTCAACCAGCGATTATGCTAAAGGATCAACTTTCCCTTAATAAGGAGACGCGTAACCTATACCCTTAAGAAATCAAGTGTGGTTAAACCAGGGTCCAACTGCACCATTGACGTGGCCATTGCTGTGGATACCTACCCCATTGGGTATGAGTGATGGAGGGAGCCCCACAGGCAATGGGGGGGATGCAGAGGGATATAATCCATGGTTGTGTGGGAGGGCATGTGGACTCACAAGGGGGCTGCCAGCTGGACTCCCTTTACGCTGTTGAAGGGCATGGATCTGCCTCAGCCCTTCTTCATGGATACGTGACAGTGTTTCCAACTCTTTCATTGATAGAGCCTCCAGACCAGCACCGTATAAAGGAGCATGACGTGACATTTCCTCCTGAAGTGAAGCCTCCAGTGTGTGAATATATTGCTGCAAAAGGAAAGCACATATTGGAGTTCAAAGATTTTCTAAATATTAAATGTTACTAACAATCGGGAAAAAATACACACTACTTTTCTGGGTTTTAAACATACTACTTTAAAGTTTAAAGCTGATTCTAAACTAGACAAATTTGTGAGCTGGAGGACTTCAGGCACTAAAGAATGAAGCAGTATACTGCCATTGGTCGGAAAATATTGAGGAAGCATAAACACTGACACAGATCCAGTGATACAATAAAATTTAAAGTATCCATATGCATTTAGCGTCATAACGTGCCTTAATATAAACGTCAAATACGTGTCAAACACGGACATGGCTCTTTCTTTGAATTGTCCATCGCCATGCTTCATAGGATAATATTAACAAAAAATGCTCGTGAAACACAAATCAATTATTTTTATTATATTATATTATTCAAAGTTACTCGTCCAAACCTCTCATTAATCCAATGAGACGCTTGAAAAGATCAGACAGCATTGAAATTACAGACCACGCTGGCTAAACAATTTCTATATTCCAGTAATATCACATCGAGAGCATAGTAGTTCAAAAGAGAAGTCCCATTACTTAACCATGCTTAAAGTCATCAGATGACTAAGATATGTAATTATACCAGACGATGAACAATAACAATCAAACTATTATAATAAAAGAAAAGCACAATCTCTACATTAAACAAACCTCGCAGGCCTGCAATTTTGATTCCATGCCATCAATATATGCTTCACACCTAGCAACCTGCTCTTCCTTCTCCCGCTTTTCTTCCTCAGTTTGCCCAACCGTTTGTGTCAATCTACGAACTTCATCCTCAAGTGATTGCCGTATTTCTTCCCGAGTGACATTTTCTGTTGCATGTCTTTTCAGTTCTTCATCAAATCTCTTTCGTGCAGCTTCAGCACTCTTCAATCTTTCAGCAAGTGCATTTTTCTCCTTGACTACTTTCTGTGCATAATACAAATTAACATCAATTTAACACTTAACCACATTAACACGAAACACCAAACTAGTTATAAATGCAGAACCAGAGGCCTGGCTCCCTTTCCCAAGCCCAACATTTCTCTGGCCAGCAAGTCAAAAGGTAAAAGAATGATATATTTTCTGAACTAATATTTCAACTTTCAAGTAATTATTGATGCTCCAGTTCCACTGATGTGATTGATGATTACCATCCAGATAAGATCTTAAGAAACAAATTCCACTTGTATCAGAAATAAAAAGCATGCCTTAGAACTTGACGACAAACTTGTAAATGATAACAAAATAAATTACTTCATCCCATCATTTTCTTAACATTAATTAGTACCATGAAGTAAATGCTGTTATTTAAAAAAAAAAAATGAAGTAAATGATGAGTGAGATAGATGGCTTTATAAGCTAAAATAAGATCCCAATAATAAAAATATAGCCACAAGACATATAATCAAACAAAATAATTCAACAATTATGCATACTGGCACAAGAAACTTTAGATTGAGATACGCCAAAACTAGCCACACTTTTAAAGTTGAAAATCTATTATTTCCCCTTTTACTGCTTTTTAGGCTGTCCATTTAAGAATCAATCCTAAAGCCACTGAAGCACAGCTCGAGGAAGGAAACAAAATCAACTCTTCAGTACTGCAAACAGGTAGGGGTGGAAGCGGCAAAAGTAGTAAATCTGATGCCAAAACACTAGTCCAAATGCTCTCGTCCCCATGGATCAGAGCATCAAGAGTGTTGGAAACCTTAACCATAGATGCATATATACCAATCACAGCATACATTTGCCAGGACATCACTAGTGATAGCACCACCTCTTACACAAGATGCAGCTTCGTGAAAGATGCAAGCATGATCAGTCCTACATAGTAATGTATACTAGACAGCTTTTAACATCTTAGCATCCCTGGTATCTTTTACTCCTCCAATAATTTAGATATTAGTGATTTTTATTATAATACCTTTAATTCATCACGTTTCCGGGACTTCAATTGTGAGAGTTGTGTCTCTGCATCATGCACACGATCCTGAAGAGCTTTCTTCTCTGCAGAGAGCTTTGCTATTTCATCATCTCGCTCTGAGCGAAGCCACTCAAGCTGACTTTCAACTTCTTGTATTTGCTCAAGTAGCTCTTTCTTCTCCCGAGCAAACCGATCCATCTCAGCCCTCATTTCAGACTGCCAAACCATGAAATGCATTAGACCCAAAATTTTCCACTAGCAATTAACTACAAGAAAAAACCCTAGTATATTATCAAATAAGACATAAAGAACCTTGAGACGAATATTTGTGGCCTCAGATTCACTCAGCTTCTGTGTAACAACAGCTTTTTCTTTAGCCATATTGGAAATCTCAGCCTTTTTTTCTTCACAAAGACGAATAATTTCATCTTCACTAGCACATAACTGGTGCCATAGAGCAGACCGATCGACGTTTGCAAGTTCAGCTATTTCACGCATCATACTCAAAACAGGTCTAACAATTTCCTGCTCCTCACAGACTAAAGTAACTAGGATATCTAAATCCAAATCTACTTCATGACCATTATCTGTGGTGCTGGTGGCACGGTCAACAAGCCTCTTCAGCATCCTCCCACGATAAGATTCATTGGCATACCATCTAAACAATATCATATAGAGTAACTTTACAAACTCCTTCACACATGGGTCTCTGGAGAGTGCCAATGTTTCAGCAAGACCAAGAACTGAAGCAAAATCATCTCTTTGAACTCCAAAGGGCTCGTTGGCATCTCCCTCTGTGACAGCATCTGAACACGGAAAACTTTCAGCAACATTTCTGGCATTATTAGTCAATCTTTGTGAGACACACCTCTCCAAAACCAAGGCTACAGACTGAGCATCAATTACACCTCGTGCTACAGCTCTCTCAAAGGTTTGAGAAGCTTCAACAGCAAGACAAGGAATAGAAAGCATCTCAATCAGTACATAAATATCAGAAAAATAACAACTAGCTCGGGAAGCCTGCTCATCAACCACATGCAGTCCAGTAGGAACAGTGCCATGTTCACCAAATAAGAAAAGCCCACATGGCAGCGCTGAGCAACTATCACCCAAGTCATCATCACAATCAATGTCCCTCAGTATAGTTTCAGCAACATCCCCCCAACTATTTATAGTCTTACTCAAAAAGTCAAGGACACAAGGTGAAACCTGAAGACCTAGATTTTTTAGTCTGACACGAACAGATCTAACCTATATTAAGGTAAAAATAAGGTCAGAAATGCTTCAAAAGACATTCTAGAAAGATGACACAAGTGCATTAAAGATATATGGTGAAATTTCAAACTATTTTCAAGCTTACTGCTTCAGGGAGATGTTGACACTGAGATGCTGCTTTGAATATAAAATCTATAGTTGCAGCAAGGGGTTCACCATTTGAGTCTGTCAAAAGTTCAAATGACTGGAATAGAACACGTTCCCACACTTCACTACCACACTCCAGTTGACTAAGAGCCTCGAAAACCTAACAAACAAAAATCCCATCAATAGGAGAGAAATACAATGTGGCCTTACACAGCATCATTTCAATTCAATAGCAGTGGAAAAACAGTCTAAAGTGAAAAATTGCTTTCCCAGGACATTAGATATATATGATATGAGAGAATAACATCTTAGATAGGGCATTGAGGAGAAGAATAATAGTCTATCTTACAGGTATTTGCAAGGCAGGTTCTGCATCTGACTTTTTAAGTCGCTCAAGAAGTGCATAGGCAGCTAGTGGATGTTCTGAATGCTCGACTAATTTGGGAACCAGAGCTACTAGGTCAGCTTGCAAATGCTTAGGAGCTTTGTCCAACACAAGGGAAATTTTCTGTGCAGACTGAGGCCGCCGTCGTGGCTCAGGGCAGCCTTGTGGAACAACCCCATCCAGGGTTCTTAGTGAGTTTACAATCAAACCTAAGAGCTCCTCAGACTGTTCTGGCCACTTGGTCTAAAATTCCAGGTTCACACAATTAATACCATAGATATATTAAAAAAAAAACCATATTTTATGAATAAAAATTGTACCTTTGACCGTAAGGATGGATTTTCTGAAACAGCAGCAGATGTTTCTGGTGGACAAATAGGTTGTCCAGGAAAAGCTTTCTCCTGGATAACACCACCATTTATATCAGAGCTTTGCACAGCAGATGTACTACTACTTTCTTCATCTGCAGAATCCAACCTCTCGTAAACAGGAAATTGTGCAGATTCTGTTGCCCCATTTTCTCTATCACAATCAAGAGGAGTAGCAGCTTCACTGCCATCTGGAGATGCTTTCAAGCATGCATCAGGAGAATCGGCAACGCAAGAACCTTCAGAAGGTTGGCAGCATTCCACCATTATGTCCAAAAGTAAATCAATGATTGCCTGCTGTAAGACCTTAACTCCCATCAGCAAATTCATCAAACTGGGGGAAGATTCATCGGCCTTGGTGACTTTCTTCCCATCACAACTACCAGAGAGCTTGGTTGGAAGAAGCAAACGCTTTACTTTCACAGGATCATCAAGATAAACCCGGAGTCCTGTCAGAAACCCAGCAATTGCACCAGCATCCATTAAAAGCTTTTCTCTTAAAGTAACTTGTGGCTGTGAAGGATTATCTCCATATGTTAGGTGAAATCCAGCTCTGGAAAGAAGATTTCTGAAAATGTCTTCTTCATCTCCACTTATTCCTTCACTGTCTTCAGAGTCAAGGAGTTCATCAGGATCAGTTGTCAAAGCATCCTGATCATCATCCGAAGCTAAAACCTGGTACAACAAAAACGAGATCAAAAGAGGCAAACGAAAACACACAGTGGCAATAAAATTTTAATAAAATTAATACTTGCATAAAAATTCATGTGAAAAACTTCTGACTTCACAGACACAGGCAAAGAGGTAAATTATATAATGATAATGATATACTTAAACCAACTTATATAGTATGGCTCAGGTACTGGATAAAAAATGTTTAAAAGTTTTGTTGTATTTTAAGAAGCTCAGGGAATGCAAAATTATGAACAAAAGTATTAACCAACTTCTGTAACACAGCAATAGTAGAACTGGGGAAGAAGAATTTTGTTCTAACAAATAATGGGTAATGACAACAAACTCTTCTGTAGTTTCCATTGAGAAATGCAAACAAGAATATCATATCTGAGAGCATGGATTTTTTTTATCATCTTAAACATTCATCTCCAAAGTTGTGAGTCACTGCATGCAGCTTATCAACAAATAACAAGCAAAAGTTCCAAGGAGCAAATCATTTTTCCCAACTTCGTCAATACAATTTTATCATCTTTCTATCTATACTAATATGGCTTTGGAGCAGTTTGGTGTCTTCTACACTCACCCCAAAAAAGTAAATCATAATTTTAAGCATAGTCAGTCCCTAAAAATCCTTCTCCTCAGCTTATTTTTTTAAGTTAAAAAATACACATCATCCACTAGCTACATGATAACTGCCACACACATTCCCCTCTATCCATGACCCAACTCTCTTGAAGTTACAAATATGGGGTTAAAAATTTAAATACAGACACACACAGACAGAATAAAAACAAAAAATGGGGTTAAAAATTTAAATACACACACACAGAGAATAAAAACATGAAATGGATTCCAATGCAAAGCCAGATCTCATAATTTAAATCAGTGATGCATAAGTGGCAGAAGAGTTCAAGGTCATATAAATAGCGATACAAAATATGAGTCGTCTACTATCTAGATTTCAAATGTGAGCCTTCCTACAGACAGCAGAACAGAAAAATAGAGAGAGACAACAAAGAAGAGACAGACACAAAGACACAGAGAAATTGACCTCTATACTCTAGACAAGGCAATGCCATAAACAGTTACCTCTAAGTCCGAAAACTCAAACCAAGGGCAGCAATCCAATATTTCACAGACAAAAACAACAGTGTCACGGACAAGAAACCCTGCATCTGCTTCCAATATATCAGACACCTTCATGAATTGCAAAACAGAATTATTCCATGTCTTTGTACAAATAGAGGATTCCTTCCACACTGTCTTGGCTGGATTCTTTTGATTAACAACAGCCATCCTGTATTTGACCCAAAAGTTTTTATCTGGATCACTACCAACGGCCTGGTCACTCTCTAGATAGATACATATGGTGTCAAAGGACTCATACACACCTGTGTCATGGAAAATGAGTTTAGTATAAAAGAGCATGAATTCAAAAATTGTATTAGCAAGGCAAAGTACTACCTACCAATCCGAAGTTCACATCCACCAGCCTGGAAGAATTTGCTGAAGATCTTTCGAGTCTCCATTATTTCCTTGAATGACAGGAAATTCTCCACTTTCCATGTAAATGCACTTCTTTTCACATGCCTATCAACAAGGGAACTACTACTACTCAACTCAGAATCATGATCAATCAAATCCTGCATTATTGATGTCTCTTTCAATATAAGAACTTCTGCCGAGAATATAACAGTGTCCTGGACAAGAAAACCTGAATCTTGATCAAAGAGGCTAGTAAGGGTCACAAATTCACGCCAGCCCCAATCTTTTGCAGCTTTGGAGTAGCGGTTCTGAGATTCCTTGGTGACAGACTTCTCCTCCACCTTCTGGTTCACAACTGACAACCGGTGACTAACAAAACAACTCCAATCACTGGAAGTATTTCTTGAATCTGTAACTTCAAGAAACACTGAAAGGTGGCATGGTGGCTGAGACTGCCCTGATAGTTTTAAAAAGAGAAAAAAACTATCAGGCTCCTTTATTAATCACAACCTCAACATTATTTTGATATATTAAAAAATATCTGGAGTTTACGGACTAGTGTATACTTATGCCTTAAAAAAAAATCACAATTATAAGCCAGAATTCGCAGTAGTTTTAGCTAACTTGATCTCATCATATGTACAATTAAATAGTATCAAATGAGCTAATTTTGTACACAAAAAAGGGTACAAGATGCAATAACACCCCTTCAAATCGAACGATATAGGAAAAAGTTGTACCCCAGTAGTCACAAAAGGATCTCATTTGAGGGAGTTACTAATACAAATCAACTGCTAAATTTACAATAGTGTTAATTTAGAGAGCTATAAACCTATAACCAAGCAAGTGGCAATCAAAGACATAAAAGATTACTGGAACAAGAAAATGGCACACCTCGAGGATATACTATGAGACGACAGTCCCGATTACCAATTTGAAACCTCCTACTCTTGATGCAAAGACCCGTAATTTTTCTCTTCTTCAATAAGTCCTTTAACCTTGTGAAGTTTTCAATCCTCCAAGTGAATTTACCCATATGGCCATCTGATTTCCTTGCCCCACTCCCACTTCTCCCTGCAATTAAAGCTCCATTCTTAGAGAAGCTACTAAACTCTTTAATCACATGAAATGATGTACTAAAAACTGCAGTGTCATCCACCAGAAACCCTGAATCAGGCCCAATAAAATCTGACATCTTCATATAATCATTCCATCCCAAGCTCGTATTATCACCACTCTTATTATCAGCTGCAAACCGCCCATACGAATCCCTATGCATGTGATTCGAACCTGGCTTCTGGTTTAAGACTGACATTCGAAATAAACACCAGCAACTCCTATCAGACAACATCACCGTCTTGTCCGTATCCTTGCTTTCCAAGCACATTGACAGATATTCGACCCCATTAACCGAGCTCTGATACACACTAATCCTCAAATTACACTCCCCAGCTGGAAAAACGGGGCTCATTATCTTCTGGGTTTTTATCATCTCCTTGAATAAACTGAAATTGTGCACTTTCCAATTGAATTTTCCACTCAACACGTCGGGCACCGAGCCCGCAACAACAGAAGAAGATATCATGGATGAGGAAGACGATGCCGATGATTGCAACTCATTGTTATCTCGAGTAAAATTAATGGACTCATTAAGAATAAGAATATCGGCAGTTATCAATACCAAATCATTATTAAACAAATAACCCAATTTTGGATCCAATACTGTTGAAGAAGGCGTGAAATCACACCACCCGTGTGATTTTTTCTTACTGGAGAACCGATGCCACGAATCCCGATGAATGGTCTTGGAATCGTCGGCGACGTTCACGATTGCTAAACGGTAGCTAGCAAAGCAGTCCCATTTGGACGACGAAGTGCCCCGAGGGTCCATGATTTGGAGGTAGATGGAGATGTAGCCTGGCAAGGCTTGAGAGTCACCCTTGGGGTATATCAAGAGACGGCAATCATAACCTCCGACCTCGAAGTACTTGCTCCACAGTGCCCTAGCTTTTATTCGTGGAAAATTATGAACCGTCCATCGGCAAACGGCCGAGTACTCGCCCCGGCGTTCGACGGTCACGGTCTCCTGGGCACCGCTTCCATCCCTTGACCCCATAGCCAAGTCCTCCGGAGCCGCCGCCGATGACCCTAAAACGGGTTTGTCCGCTGATGCCAACGACGACGATGAACTGGCAACGTGTGATTGCTCTGTTAAAGAGGGTGCAGAAGATAAAGATGGGACTGCCTCAGACGAAGCATGCTTCATTGTTTTTTCGGGGTTTGTTCGCTTGTTCCTTTCTCTAGTTTTTGGTCCTTAATATCGACCAATATTCAAGCAGGAGAATAGAGAATAGAGAATAGAGAACAGAGGGAGAGAGAAGTGGGGAGCTTAGGGGAAGCGAGGATACACGGACGCCGCGAGAGGGTAGCACAGGAGTAAGGGTGGAGCTTGGGACAAAGGGGCGCAGGATAGTAACCGTGCGCTTAGTTTTGGAGGCGTGGGTTTGGATCTCTTCGTAACTAGGTGGCGCATGATAGCGTCTTGGGCTTTTTCTTTTTTTCTTTTCTTTTTTTTTCAGATTATTGCCTGACTTCGTATTTTTTCAAGTTTTCTTGTTGAATTGGCTAATACGAACAGTGGTGAGATATTAGATACACAACGGACTAGCGATGTTACTTATTATAGCCATTTCCTAGCCGTTCGTTTGGTAGATTGACGATGTGATGCAAATCCTGGATTGTTGAGGCCTGCCTGCCTCTTGTTGGAACCCACCATGAGTGCATTCCTCATAGGAAGTTAGTACACTACTACATTTCTCCTCCATGCCTGTTTCGATCTTCCAATAGGGCCACGTCAGCGTTTTGAGAAATTTGAGAGTTGATCTTACTTTGTTCAGCGTGCTATGATATGATGATCGCATTGATTCTCACGATATTTTTACCCCGCTGGGTACTTTCCACCGTTCGATTATCCAGATCCACGATGGACGTCTGCTATCTTCCATTCTTGGTAAGTTAAAATTAGTGGCACAGCGAACAAAAAGTTAGGTGTTGCCCTCTTTTTGCTTTACTCAAAATGCCATTCCGCTTAGAGAGTGTTTGGTTTAATGGTGGGGAGGAGAAGGGAGGGATTTGCCATTCCGCTTAGAGAGTGTTTGGTTTAATGGTGGGGAGGAGAAGGGAGGGATTTTAATGATATGTTGTTTGCTTAATTTGGAGAAGAAGAGAAGGGAGAGATTTTAATGATATGTTATTTGGTTGAGGAGGGGAGGAGCCCCTCCAATTTTTACATATCCAAACAAGGGGAAGGACTCCCCTCCCCTCCCCTCCAACCAAACAAATCCTTAGGCTATGTTTGGTTCAACTGAGGGGAGGGGAGGGGAGGGATTTTAATGGAGGGGAGGGGAAGAGAGGGAGGGAGTTTAATGAAGGGGAGGGGAGGGATTTTAATGATATATTGTTTGGTTCAGGAGGGGAAGGGATGGAAAATAATAATATGTAGACTATTTTACCCTTGTATGTTTTAAAAGTAATAATAATATAATTAATTATTTTTTTATTTTTAAAAATTTAATATTTTTATTATCAAATTAAATAAATATTAAAAATTATTTATAATTATAATTATTTAAAAAAATTTATAAATAAATAAAATTAAATAAATAAATATAGGGGTATTTGAGTCCAAAATATAACTTTCCCTCCCAATTCCTCCAAATTGGAGGGGAGGGGGAGAGGGGGGAGGGGAGGGAAAGTTTAATGAAATTTTCCCTCCCCTCCCCTCCCCTCCCCTCAAACCAAACAAGGGGTTAGTGGGCCAATTTCTATGGCTAACCAAAATTACATCTCAAAAAACACACAATATACAGAGCAATTTGATAATTAATCACAGAAAACATAAAATTGTTAACTCTTACAAAACTATATTTAAAAAAAATTAATTTTATTATGACCTCTAAACATAGCGATATTTAACATATCGTCTAAGTAGATTATAATTGATTTAATAAATCCTCCGCAGTTTCACACTTTGAAATAGTAAATACATATTGTCGTTAGTTGTCAAAGAGATCCACTTGAATTGATTCTTTTTGGGTAATACTTGAATGATTTACAGTGAAATTAAATGAAAAATAAGAATGTCTATAGTATTGTAGCAGCTAGTGTGGACTGCATAGCACTCTAGATGAAAGTGTTTAAAATAATCCCCATTCAAAACACCGGTAATACCAAAAAGCACTACAATGGAGGATGTGAACGAAGCTGAAAACTGCAAATGGAGTTACAATAATAGCTACTATGTAACATCATATAAAGTTGAAACTTACAACAAAGTAATTTACAATTTAAACGAAGGCTCAAGCTTGCTGCTTAGTCATGGCCGTGAAAGAATATAAATATTTACTGCTTATTACAAAAAAATAGCACCGAGCAATCACTAAGCAAAGCCAAGTGACAGGAGGTCTCTGAAAGATCCCCCATAACACAGAAACTGAAGAATCTCCAAGAAAAAAAAAATTATGCAAATTTTCATATACTGGACTCTGCATAAATCAGACATAAAACAAGGAGGCCACACAGAACAAAAACCACGTTCATTTAGCTATGGTGGACCATAATGCAATTCAAAATCTTACCCTTCCCCATCTTGATCAATGGTAGAAGGAAAACTTCTTGACAACAAGTTGCAATGCTAAAACTTAAATAAATAACACTGAGTCAATGTCCAGTTCAATCCAAATTATAGTATAAGGAGACAAATACAATATATGACATCAAACGCATATTTTCTGAAGATTAAATACTATTTAAAAGCCCAACCAAGCCTCAGCATCAAAACTACAAGCCAAAACACTTCGATTCTATGTCAATAAATACACTAGCAACCATGAGCAATTGAAGCTGATCCAATGGAAATCGACAGAACAATGGAAGCTAAAGAAGAAGCCTCTGCAAGCAGATTCATGAAGGACAAGGAAGCACACTTAAAACTCATCTGCCAATCCCTTCACTTCAGGCAAGAAGGTAGTGCAAGCCCATGGCAAACAAATGCCAGTACAACATAAACAATCACCAGCAGGATAATTATAAGCGCAACCCTGCAACATGCCAGCTTATTAGTAGCATAAAACCCAAAAATAGAGCCTCCTAACAACAACTTGACCATATGAGGGATCAAGAACAGAAATGAAAGATCAGTGAATTGTGCTAAAGGACTGTAAGACACCAACATGTTAATTGTTCCCTCTAAATTATTCTACAAGCTAGTGGAGTTAATCACTCTCCCGCGACAGTTCACAATAAATTACACATAGTCTCAACAAACAAAGAGGAGATGAAGCTCTTGCTCAGTTATTTACTTATTTTAACAGAATTAGCTCGTATTCCTTAAGTAAGTAAAAAACCTATTCATCATATCAGTGTCAGGAATAACTCAAGATTTTATTAAAAGAAAAAAAAATCCAAATCATTCAAGAGATAGCAGCTTTATTATTTAAAATTTAACCCACATTCATTGTTAATGGATGCTTAGCAGAAATAATCCACCTTATACTACTCTATATCAGCAGCTTTATCATTAAAAATTTAACTCACTGTTAATGGATGATTAAGAGAAAGAATCTCCCATATACTAATGCAAGTAGGAAAATTCACAATAGCAAATTTCAGTTTTAGGCAGAAAGCATACGTAAGCTTGACATTTCTCCACCAGACTGTGCTTCTAAAGCGGCGAGCTTGCTTCCTGAAGCGGAAGGTGTTTCCTTGCATGTTAGCAGTCTTATCCACCAGCAATTCCAATCGATCACCTCTATCAAGAACTTTGTCAATATTTTCTATCATGACATTTCTTACCTAATAAAGCATCAGAAGGAGAGAGACGTCAAAGACACCCAAATAAAAGACTGAAATAATCAGCCAGATTTTACCAAACGTAAGAGAAAAAAGTCAAAATGTTGCAATGATTTCATAGGAATATAGGATCAAATAGAACAGTTGTTCCATTAGAAAGCCTATTCCACCATATACGCTGGCCATCTTTAGCCACAAACACAGTTCCTCTTCAATTTACATTAAACTAGCAGAATTTTGGACAAAAATAACTCAGACAAATCTCTGTCAAGGATAACTATAAAATAAATGCCACATTGGTCAGTTGTCACTGATAGCAAAAACATAAAAGCAACAAGTGTCTGACAACCAACAATGAAGGAGAACAAACATATCCAACTTAAAGAAATTGAATATCCAAATTCTTACAAAATACCCTTCAGAAAGGCGTTGTTGATACTTCAAGGCTGATGATGGAAATTGTTAAAAAGGGAGAAGCACGATGTCCTTATAAAGGAAATTAGGGCCAAGTGGCCTTCATCAAAGTCAAATAATGTTATTTCCCCTTTTGATATAAGATCATATCAGAACTACCTTTTGGTAAAAGAATTCAGAGACATCGCTTTTAAACATATACTTGATGACATATATCAATTAACCATATAAATGGTCAACAAATAATTGATGAAACATGTAACAATTTTTTTTTTTTAATAGAAGAGGAAACATGTATCAAATATTACTACTATAGAAACAAATTATTGGAACTTCTATATAACATTCATTCAAAGCTTGATTTTATAGTCATCCTAAACAACGTAGATAACATCACTGATTCCAAATCAGCATCTGCTCCTGTTGTCATTTTTTCAGTTAAGGGTTTAAATAGAAATTGCCAGCAAACAGAATTAACACAGAACTAATGAAGATTACTCTTATATGTTCCTTAATACAAACAAACTAGTAGAATACTAGCCTTGCCTGAATTGCCATGCCTACTCAAGAGTATTGTATTATATCACATGATCATGTTACATTATTTTCTCAGTTATATTCAGTTAAATGGTGTTCATAGAGAAGCAAGTAATTAACATTAAAGCTCTAACTGATCAGAGTAACTACAAAGCAGATACACCAGGCCAAAGACTAAAAGAAAGAAAACTGATAAGTCAAACAGAGAAACATGAAATCATACAATGTTCTAAACCAAATTTGATTTGGTACCTTCAATGGCTGATTTACTAGATGAATTCAATGATTACCTGGCTCATTTCACCTTTTAGTCGATTTATCCTATCAGCATTAGGATCACTTGAGTAATATTCCATTTGCTGGCTTAAAATTCTTGAAAATTCCTCATTCATTCCATAAGCATGAGCTGAATGAACTGCACGTCCATAAGTCCTCACAAATTTCTGATGAATGTCTTCAAGAAATGCAAAGGGAATTCTCCCTGCAAAAGGAAGAAAAGAATGTATAGCAACTATACAATTGCAAGACAATAATATTGCAAAAAAGTGATTCAATACATGAACAAACTTACAAGGTAATTCTTAGTTTCTTCAGGATTCTTTTTCCCAAAAAAAAAAATTTAAAAGCAACAGTATCTAATGAGTACATGTGCAGATTTCTAGTGACATCTTGCAGAGACGAAGCTTATACAATTTAACACAAGAGGCCAAATATGTATGAATTGAACCAAACATGCAAAGAATGTTATATAAGCTCCATTAAGAACTTTTCATATGCAAATGTATATAACAGACCCTCAATAGAATTCCTCCAGCACAGTGCTTGTCAAAATCGACAGCTTCCCAATTTCAACTAGGACAAATTCGCAAACGAATCAAAACCAAAAAGAAGCCTCTATCATAGCATGCAGAAACGCGGCAAGAGTAATAGTGGCGGTGTATATGGAATGATACCAACAAATTTTTTCAAAAAAAAAGTTTTCAGCTTCAATCAAAGAGAACCGTGGCCAAGTATATTGACCATATTCATCAGAGATATAGGAAGAACGGCCAATCATTAGGGTTCCAGCTGGGAATCAAATATTCAACCCGAGATTTCACCGCTAGACGCTAACTTCATCAATAGCGTACAGAAATGGTTCATAAAGATAATATACCAAAAAGTATTATTAACAACAAATAAAAGAATGATAGAACTTACTGCCGGCGGTTTCGTCGGCCATACAGAGGACAGTGAGACCATCGGTGCGCTTAACGTGGAAAATATACCGATCCTGAGAATAAGAGACGTGCGAATCATTGTTGCCTGGTATCTTCTCCAATATCTGCCGCGCGATGACGCTCGCGTTTGTTGACGTCGCGGTGAATTCCGCCAGAACCACCGATCCCCTCGCCACCAGCGCGTAGAGTATGGCCATTCCCTCTCCTCTCTCTATTCCTCGCGACACCAGATTTGATGATTAGGAAAGAACCTCCCTCTTCTGGGAGTTATTATCCGGGAAATTAGATATTCATGGAGCTAGATCAACTTCAACGTCCAAACGCAGATGAAGCTTCTGTACCTCTCTCTTTTATCTCTGCTCTAGCTGGACCTGGTAAGCCTGCTCTGGGCTGTACAGTTGTTTAATTGAAGGAATGATTAAATGAATAAAACGTCCGATCCGTTTTTTCCAAAACGGTGCCTTTTGGCGGAAACCAATGACGAAAATTGAATTTCCGAGTCCGTTTGTCGTTTGAGACGAAATTAGGAATTAGGCGTTCCTTCCCCTTTGCTGTCTCCATAATAGCTGTTGGTAGAAAGTGCTTTTACGATAATTATCACTTGAAAAATAATATAATTTTAATTTTATTATTAGTAACACTAACAACTTCAAATACTCGCTTTCCGACCCTATTAAAAAAAAAAACAACTTGGGCGGCCCCGTGCCACCCGTCTCCCTTAATTTTAAATTTTAAAAAAAAAAAGCAAAACAAAAATGTTAATCCACATACCATTATGATTAAGCTGAAACAGTCTCACATGCTCCAAGGTTATATATATATATATATATATTGGAGACAGTTGATATTACCTAAGTGATTTTGATTATTTGTCAAGTATCATTAAAAGGTGCAAAATCATTAAAATTATGAATAAAATATACTTTTGATCCTTTAATTTTATTCAAAATTTTACTTTTTATCTCTAATTTTATTTTATTTTATTTTATTTTATTTTATTAAATTTATTTTCAATTTTAACTTTATTATTTAATTTAATTTTATTCTAATATAATCCTAAATTTAATTTTATTTTGTTCCAATTTAATCCCTTAACTCACAATATTCACTCAAATATTTACCCTCTCTAATAATATCAACTTATTTAATAAAAAATATTTATATGGTTCTTTGATTGTTTAACTCTAATAAACTATTGTTAACTTGAAATCTATCTGTCATGATATCCTTTTTTATCACCATCTAAATGTTACATTTTGCAACTTACGAAGGCTTTCCTTTTTTCTTGCCTATTATTATGTTAGTGCTCTATTCTAACTAACCTTTTTTATTTTCTTTTAATTTCTGGAGGTGTAATCACTAAAAAGATCATAGTTACCATTTGCGTTTGTAAATAATATGCCCACATTATCTCAGGTTTGTGAACCAAGTTGAGTGGTGATAGAAAATGTATTATAATAGTGAGATAAAAAAATTAAATATTTTTTTAAATTAAAGAACTAAAGTGAAATTAAATAAATTTAATAAATAAAAATAAAACTTAAAATACAATTCAATAATCAAAATTGGAATTATAGGAATAAAAGTAAAATATAAGATAAAATTAATAAACTACATTGAAACCAATGGATTAAAGGACACAAATGCAATCTTAGATTAAAAAAAAAGGGTATATTTTTACTTAAAAAAATTATATTGAATATGTGGTATCTTGTACACCGTGTACATGTAGGCAATCCCCGTTGTGCTTTAAAACAATGACTAGTTTGCTTGTCGCTATTGGCTACTTGCTCCACAATTTTATTTTTAAAGTTATCAAAACATATAAAATCAACTTTTTATTCATCACACTCGCCTGCATTTCCTTCTAATTATGGATTTGTCAACAAAAATTATACTTTAATCACGGAGACAAAACTCAAATGTTTTTATTAGGAACCAAACCCAAATGTTTTAAATAAGCATTTTGTTATTTAATTATTAATTATTGATAAGCGTTTCATAATCAATACTGAACAGTATTCTATTATTTAAAATATAAAGCTAAACATTATAAATTTAATCAACATATTATAAATTTTGTTAATAAACTTTGACTAGTAATACTGGAATTGTCTTCAAATGTTGGAGTTTAAATTTTAATTAGAGTTAAATTATTAAAAAAGAAGCTAGGAAAAAAAAAGTTGGGCCATAATTGGTGTTGAAAATTTAGAACAATTAAAATGTTCAACCCATGCGAGAAGCAATAAAAGAAACGTACACATCAGTCACACTATGCTGGATTACAAAGTGGACCGTCCTCCTGCACATGTCCAGGCCCATTGGCTCCGACCAAATGGACTTTTTTGGTCACATCCCTCCTAAAAGTGAGAGACTGGGTCGGTCTTTTGTTTTTAATTTTATTTAAAGTAAATTATACATATTTTTTTATTTTGTTAAAATTATATATTTTTTATTTTTTAAAAAATATACAAATTTTTATTGAAATAAAAAATTACTCTTCGCTTTAGTTTAATTTAAAATTTTTTGACTAAAATAAGTATTTAAGTTAACAAATAATATTTTAGTCAGAAATATATATTTTAATTAAAAATTTTAAAATTAGACTAAAATAAGTATAAAATAACTTTTTATTTCAAGAAAACTCTGTACATATTTTAAAATTTGTTAAAATAATTATATAATTTCAACAAAATTTAAAATAAATCTATTATAATTTACTCTTTTATTTAATTACTTTTTTTTAATTATTTGTTTGAGGATTGAAATATCTAGTGATATATCTATTAGCATTTTAATTAATATTGACTTTTTTTAGTTCCCAAGTTCGTACACATTTTCAAACCCAGGGAAAACCATTTAGATAATTTTTATTTTTTCGTTAACCTGCTGCTCATCAAACAAATGTCTTTTATATTATAAACTCCCTCTGTCTACGTTTGATAAAATTGGGACTTCCTCCAAAACTTAAAATCTGGGCAATGGCATAAAATTTATGGAGCTCTATGTTAAGAGCTTATTTTAATATGATCAATTGTTAATTAGGTCAGTCGATAAAAGAATACAATATCTTGTTTTAACAACGTGACTTGGGTTTCATTTTTCAAAAAATATTTTGAGCACAAAATTTTAAATATATGTGATCAATATAAAAAGAATATGCCGTTAAAATTAAGAGAGAATAATTTAACAAAGTCTAAAAATACCTGACTCGACTGAGGAATATGATAACCACGAGTACTATATGAAGTCTAATATTTTATGATAGCTAGTTTATAATTGCATAATGGGGTGCTTGTACTTTTGATATATATCCCAAAAAAAAATTATCTAAGAACCTAATTTAATAAAAAATTTATTAAAGAATTTCAAAATTCAAAATTTATTTAAAAAAACAAAAGGAATGTTTTTTAAAGTTATAAGAAAATTTTTTTAATATTACAAAAAAAATTTGAATGATAGCTTTATAAAATATTGATTCTTTATAAAAATTTTAGTTTTACAGTCATTTAATGTTATTTTTATCAACTTGTAGTTCTTATCCATAATTTTCCCTATATTTAAACTCTAACGGTTTCACAGCTAACAATTCTGAAGTTTTATCTATTTCCTTGGTGTGATCTATATAATATGAAGGTTAAATTATATATACATATATATATATATATATATATATTAAAGATGCTTAAATTTTCATTTTTATTTTAAACGTTTATATTGTAATATTTTCAAAATAAAAGATGCATTAAATTAACCATTTGTATAACTAAAAAAACTATAATTATATTTATTTTGATAAAATTATTTTTATATTTATTATTTATATAATATAACAAGTATTAAATATATATTTGACTTAATAAAAACTAGTGACATTTTTAATTTAGAATAAATTAATTTCATAATTTATAACACAAAATAAAATTAAAATTTAATTTAAAAAATATTTTTAATTATAAATTAATATTATTCTTAAAGATATATTGATTGTCTTTTAAATTTAAAGAATATTTGTATATATTTTTAGAATAGGAGAAAGTGATATGGAATTTAAATATCTTAAAAAAGTAATTTATCCGAAAATTTAATTGAGGGAAAAGATGAATTGGGTATCAATATCCTTTCTAGAAAGGGTTATCATAATGATCAAAGTTTTTCATAGACATTACTTTGATTCAATTGAATTATATATCGCCAAATATCCCAAAAAAACAATTAAAGGAGATATTAAAAAAAATCCAAGTTGTTGATATTTTAGAGTGTACTAAATCTGCAACAATTAGCGTCACGATATGTGTTTCCCTTTAATAAGACATGAGGCAATCCATAAGGTTTCCAATGATGGGAGGAAAGTTAATATAGATTATCAAAAGAAACGTATTGATTAGGAAAAATAAACAATAAATTAAAATGAAGCTTGATTTTCGCTTACTTTTTCCATAGTCGAGACTACAGACGTTCCATCCATCACCGTCTAAGAATGTTAGCCTTGCCGACCCGACAAAGCCGACATGTAACGTCCATGCACGTGCTGCGCCCATCATCTCAATGTATTTTCAATAAAAACAAAAGAGATATAGGGCCTGTTTGAAATTATTTTTGTTTTAATGTTTTTAAAATATGTATTTTTAAGAATAAGTTTTTGAGAATAAAAAAATTAAAAAATCTGTTTGAATCATTATTTTAAAAAATAATTATTTTCTATTTTTTATCTAATTTTGTAGAACAAAAATTACAAACACATGTATATGTGATATTATATATTAACTAGTTATATATGAACTAAACATATATCTAAATTTGTCCTGCTACTGTAAATTTAGATAGGGATTCAAAAAAAAAAGTCCTCCCTCCCCCCCCCCTTTCTTGCTCTATTCATACCTAATTTTTTATTTCTTATTGCTGCTATAGAATGCTGTTTTCTATAACTACAAAAATCCATTTTTATTGATATAAATAATAGAAAATCAAAAAATGGACAAATGAATAAATGAAGTAATTGGATCTATAAATATATTACCCTCAATGAGGTGGTTTTTGTTGGAGAACACTTAAAAAGTGTTTTGAATTTTTTGTTTTTGAAAACAAAATTTTATTTGTTTGTTTTACAAAACATTTCATTAAAAATACATTATTAAATAGGTTTTTTTATTTTTTTGTTCTTGAAAACAAAAAAATTGTTCTGCAGAATCAAATCAAACAGGCCCATAATTTTTATATTTTTATTACTAAATTTTTTAACACAAATATAATAAATATATGGTTTTTTATATTTTAATATTGTGTAATTATTTTTTTAAAAAAATTATATATATTACATTTTCATTAAAAAAAATTAATAACGAAAATATAAATAATTATATTAAGTCTAATCCTTAATAATTGATGATTGATAATACCGACAAACCCCTGACGCCAATTTATAGGCTGGAATCCACTTTTAAACTAAAATCACCTTTTTTTCTGTTATTTTCCACTCTCGAAAAAAATCCTAAATTAAATTATCCACCCGTATTTTATGCTCATCATTATGTCTAAGCTGCTTTCAGTGTCTTTCTATCTTTTACAATCTTATTCAGTACCAAATGAGTAAAAATTAAGTAATTTTCTGTGGATTTTTACTTCTTACCACTATTATTAACTTTTCCCACAGTACACATAAGCCAAAAAGCTTTCCTTTTCAGGGTAATATCACAATTAATTCCCCTTCCTCTGCAACCACTAGAAAGGGTACCGATTTCAGATTCTTTGTTTTTTCCTCTTTTTCTTTCGGTAGAAGTCCACAATTATTTTACCATAGGAAGAACCACATTGTAAAGTTATGATTAAAACAAACCAAAACATTACAACCTAATATTTCAGAAGGATACAAAAAATCCAACTGTATCGTTGTCACTCTCTTCCACTCGCTCTGATTTTCCTCCAACTCGCACCTCACAATTTGCCTTTAAAAATGGTCCATCACCCCTGTCCTTCCCATTCAACACCAAAAGCAAACACTCTCTCTACACACTCACTTTACTCTTTTTTTAAAACTTTCTTTGTTGATTTTCTTGCAAGCTATGGCTTCCAACAAGCTCTGTGCCACCATTTTGGTGCTCTCTCTTCTAGCTTCCTCAACCTTCACAGAGGCCTGTGGTTCATGCAAGTGCAAGCCCAAGCCTCGGCCCTGTCCTACTCTTGCGGCTTGCCCAAAAGACACGTTGAAGCTAGGGGTGTGTGCTGACATTCTCGGCCTTGTAAACGTCGTCGTTGGGTCTCCTCCTACAAGCAACTGCTGCGCATTGCTCCAAGGTTTAGCAGATTTAGAGGCAGCACTTTGCCTCTGCACTGCTATTAAGGCCAACGTGCTTGGGATCAACTTGAACGTACCTGTCAGCCTCAGCTTGATTCTTAGTGCTTGTGAGAAAACTGTTCCTCCTGGTTTCCGATGTCCGTAGATCTTATTCAACAATTCCATAAATCTCTCTTCCTGGCTTGCTTTTGTGTTTTGTTTTGCATGCATACTTCTTGTTGCTGTGGGTGATAATTAAGTCTTTGTTCTTGTAATTAATAACTAGGCAAGCCCCTTTGCCTTAGTTTGTAACCTTGCTCTTTTCTAGTAAATTGTGATATCTTTAATTTTATTAATTTCATCTATAATCTCAACATTTTTTGTTAAATTAGATTTAAATAGAATTACTTATATATTTACTTATTAATTAAAATATAAAAAATATATTATTTTTAATAATAATATAATATGTACATAATTTAATAAAAAATTTATATAATTATCTATACAAATTAAATACTTATCATTTTTTTATTAAAAAATTTAATGGTACAAATACAAATAATTACATATAAATTTTTTTCATTCTTATTTTTTATCTTTTGATTAATTGTATATTCTTTTCCTTTTCCCTTTAACTTTTTTTATATCCTTATCTGAAATTAGAGATAGTACGCAGTTTTAATTATAATGTCAAATAATTACTCATTAATTAATCTGAGTATTTCGATCGATAATATGGTTTGTATTTGACGGATGAGATCAAGACACCAAATTCTTGTTCTGTTATTTCACCATAGGTAAGCAACAAACAGGTCAGATACTCGTTTTGGTTTTTTCCTTTTGTTTCTTAATATAATTCTTCCATCTTTTGTGCTTCAAATATTGAAGATAACGCTTATATTAGCATCCATATACATCTCCCCTCTAAGTAAATATGTTACCTTATGCAAACCCAAGAAAAAATGAAATGAAAACTAAATATGTGAAAAGTACATTCTTAAAATTGTTTGATATAAAAACAATCAAATTTAAATCACCTGAAGTACTTCAGGTAAAATGAGGAGAGGGACAAAAAAAAAAGTGAAATCCATGTGTGGGATTTACATAGTAGAAATGAGTCCCTCTTTTCTCTCTCTCTCTCTCTCTATCCACACTTCAAATCCAAAGCAATTCGAATGAAATCTTAAAAAATACCTTAACCATATATATATATATATATATATATATATAACCTTAACAATAAAAATGTAAAAATTTGAGTGATAATATTACGAACCTAAAAATATCATAAATCCTAATTATGCACAATAAATATTAAATATTGCAAAGTAAAATGGTATTTTTTTTCTCATTCTATTGAAATTAATTATATAATATATATATGTTTTTTTCTTTTTTGGGGCCTTTTGATATTTTTGATCTCTCAAAGCCATATGCAAAGAAGAAATATAAAAATATATTAAAAGCATGGTTTCATTAAAAAAAAAAATTGTAAAAACACAACCGTCCTCTCATCCCATACGTAGTGCGCTTCCCTCTCTGGCCTCGCGGTTGCGGGAAGCAGCGTTTGCTTCTTCGCCTCATGAGAATAAGAGAAAGTTTATCTTTGTGGGGTCTTCCAAATCTGCAGAGACCCTTGAGGTAAAGACCAAAAGATTCAAAATTTTATTTTATTATTATTATTATTATTTTAAATTTTTTTCTTTAACCTTTTAGTTTAATCTGTAGTTAATTAGAGTTTTCACTTTCTTCTCTGGATTTCTTTGGATACATGGTTGCAGAGCAATTTCCAGTCAAGTATGGAGAACTAAATATGCAATTGAAGATATTTGGGTTTTATAATTGTTGTTGAGCACCTCCTGATTTTCGCTTCGCATCACCAAACCACTTAGGCTTTTAACATTTGTGAGCGTTTATTTTCAGTCAATCCAAAGAATGCTAAGCCTAGTAAATTGCCTAATCACCAAAAATTTAGTAGTCCACGCTCTTAAATCCAATGCCAAAATTTTATGGAAATTAAGCTTCGCCTCTTAGAAATTTACATAATTATATGCATCTAGAATAATTTAATTACATATTCAAAATTTAATTGAAGCTTTTTTAATCAACTAAATTTAAAATATATGCTTTCTTCATTGGATTAATATTTATCTTCATAAATCTTTAATCGTTCTTTTAAAAAAAATTGACATATCTGTAGAAGATGTCAAGTCACTAGTTACTGTAATTATACATATTAATTATATAAAATCAAACTACATTTATTAAAAGTTATTAAATATTACGTAAATTACTATTTTAAGTAATTACTCTTAAATATTTGTTATATTTAATAATTATTATCTTTCATAATATTTTTTATTTATAATATTATTAGTCAAAAAATCAACTAAGCCCAATAATGCCAATGAGTGAATAACACGTTAAAAATAGAAGTATAAAAAAAAAAGAAGTAAATTTAATATTTGAAAATACACGTAATCCCTCAAGGACAAAAACAATTAACCTTTTGAAAACCGTTCTATCACACCAAGCGTGAATTAATGTTAACGAAGCTCAATATTCCAGAATGACACGTCACGTATTCGAAAACGGTTACTTTAAAAACCATTCTATCGCACGTTGTGTTAGTTGGCCTTAATATTTCAACAAAACTTTCCTCATAATTAAACAGATCTGCCTTTAGTAAAAAGAATATTTACTTAAATAAACAAATCTTCATTTACCCAATCATATATATAACTTTTTTCCTTTCATTTGTTTTTCCCCTTTCTGTGTGTGTGTGTGTGTGTGTGTATATATAGTAGCTGCAGGTTAATTTAACAAAATGCCTCAGTCTAATTTTGATCCGACATGATTTGGCATTTTATGAGTAGCTATACATACAGAGTTAACATTTTTACCCAAGGCAATTAACCTCACTTTTTGTCTTTAGTTTAGGGCACAGTAAAATTATTATTATTCTCTTTTCTATTACTACATATTTATTTAAGAGGTTCAGCAACCCACGCCCCATGCTCCATCCTCCTCCATTCCCTCCTTCTCTCTCCAGTACTATTCATGAATGGTCTTCTTCGTGATCTTCCACAGCTTTCTTGAACTGTGTTTGTAAAGGCTTCATGCAAACAGAATTCCCACCAACACAATTCAAGAAAGCTGTGGAAAATCACTGAGATGATCTGCATCGTCACCTCTACGCTTTCCACTATAATCAACGAATACATCAGGTTTTATAACTTTTCTGGTTACTTTGTGGTTCATTTGATTGTCCAAATATGACTATAGATTTGTTTTAATCCTTTTCTTTTTTCTTTTTCTTTTTTTGGGTAAAATTTTCATTTTGGAGTTCTTATACCAGCAAGCAGAGCTAACGAAGGGATTGCGATTAGGTTTCTTCCTGAAAAGATCACAGCATATGCATGCACAGGTTCCGGTGGACAAATATCAGATCTCTTTCGTTTGCTCCGATCTAGAAAATGAGCTAACCGACGCTTACGGTTACATATCATTGTCACTTCTGTATGCATTATGCAACAACTTCAACATGTCTGATATATAATCTGAGGCGATTCAATCCCTTTTGTACTTTTCTCTCTTTTGGTGTTTTTGGTTCATCTCTGTAGCATCCTTGAATTGCCCAGTTTGGTAAAAGACACACACAGGCGTGACGCACAACAAGGTGAAAAAAGTTGAAATTAGTTGAAGCGGAGGCTTTTTTTTCCTCTGAAGCAGAAAATAAATTGTACGTTACCAGTGTCACTCATTGTCAATACGTACAAGCAAGCTTCCCGGCCCTCACCCTCTTCTCCCTACTTTCTTTTTTTTTTTTCTCTTTAAAATTTTTCTCCTTCCTTCAATATAGCTTCTTTTCATCATGACCCAAATATATATCCGATTTTCTTATCACTGCTAAAATAAATTAAATAATTGAGAAATTATAAACTGGCATATATACTGTCCATATTGTTTGAATTTTTTTTTTTGACAGACAATCATTAATCCATCTCTTCATATCAGAAAGGCGCGCACCTTGTTTCCTTTTTCTTCAATGGCGGTTGCTAGTGACAGGCATCACTGTGTCGTGAGGTACTTTGGCTCAAGTGCGCAGGAGACATGTGGTCTTGTCGAGTGACGCTCCTTAATATTGATGACTTCAAAACCTTGTTTGGCTTAACCCAAAGTAAAAAGTGCAACATTCCTTGCGTCGTGAGATGGTTGCAATCTTCCCAATTAGGTTATTTCCATTCTATTGATTTCGAACTTTGTGACTCGATCGTCACCTCAAAATTTGAGTGGTTTCATATGAAAATTGAATCTCAAAATCTCAGTGTTAACCTCACCAGAATACTATTAATTAAATGCTCGATAGATTGCAGAAAGCAACTAAAGTAATAGAAAAGTTTGACAACGATGAAGCAAACCAATTTATAACTTGCAGTAGGCATATACTCTGGAACCTGGACCATCCCTTCCTTGGACATAGAGGTAGTTATTGCTTCATTCCTTTCAATCCCCATTATTTTCTTTTTTATGCCAAAGAAATTGAAGTTATATGTGTTAATAGTTGAAGTCGAAGAGGAATACAGGAAAAGGAACTTTAGGAATGTTAGTGGAAGGTGACTCCGCAAGCCGATGTGACTGCATGAATGAGATTCTACCTGTGATTCGGATGCCCTTGATCCCAAAACAACTTCACTAAAACCAATTATTTTTCATGTTGTTGGACCACTTGAGCAGTTTGCTGAATCATCGTTCGAGAGTGGCTGTCGGTTTTCTCAACTTTTAAAGTGGTTGTCAATTGGACTCCAAATTAGGCCCATAAAGTTGTAAAAAGGATTGGGCGCATAACCGCCTTGGCGCCATTGGTGAAGCCCAGGCCTATTCCCAAACGGCACCAAAAAGGACGTAAAACGATTCGACAAATAAAAAAACAACGGGAAACAAATTGAGAGACTGCAACGTCGGAGTGGCTCGTTGTCGTTGATTCTCCGTCTTCCAGTGGCTAAACGTGAAGCTCAATGCGATTGCAGAAGAAGACAGTTAGGTGTGACTGTTTTTCTATTTCATATTAGCATCAAAACAGAGCGTAGAATCCACACTGACCTTAAGATTTTCACACGCACTGCGCTCTCGTGGCTTCTCTTAGTTACGCTGTTTGTTTTAATTTTACCGTGCGCGGTCCACTGTGGATGACGGTGCGGATGCCATCTGGCTCCGCTGTCTCTCCGATCCGATCGCTTAAACCCTAGCTTGCAGTTGCCCGCTTTCACTTACATACCAATTCCACTGAGGGAGCTTTTGTGCGTCTGTGATATTATGATTATCAAATCATAGGAAGAGAACGCAAATTCTGGCGGCAAGGGAACAAGATGCTGAGACAGAGTCCTCCCAAGCACAGGCACGATGGGACTTCCCCGCTGCCTCTCGGGATGGACTGGAGTCCTCCTCCACGATATTGGGTTAGTTTCTATTTTGTTTTGCAATAAGCCGTATCATATTTTAATTCCGATGATTATGCGAAATCGGATGTTTCAGTTCCTTATTCCTTGATCAACTTTGTGCGCAATCGTAATTTGATCTCTTTGACCACGTTCTGGTCAATCTTCTCTCTTTATTGATGCCAATCGGGTCTCTTTCAGAATTCGTAATTTTGAGTTACTTAATTGCTTGCTGGGTCTCTATTAGCATGATTTAATTGCGACTTTTCGGCTTCCTTCCGCTGATTAATTTTTAATCTGCGGGACACGTGTGATCTTGCTGAATTGTGTTTTTTAGCATATTTGGTATGGATATAATTGAATGCACAGGGTTTGTCGAGAAATGCGAAAAAGACTGTGGTTGAAGCACTTGCATTTTTAAGGCCGTGGAATTAATTGCTTCTTTATCATTAGGAGTCCATATTTTTCCTTATGGAAGTTTCTGGGTTAATTTGATTCTTCTAGTTCTTGTTTTTAAGGTGTTTGGACTTGTAATAATGCCATTCTTCATCTACTTGTTGAGGGAGAAAGCATGCAAGGCTTCTTGCAGCTATTTCTTATTTACTTCTTACTCTTCTCTATGACAAATTCTCTGTGCCATTTGAACATGCCTTGTATATTTTCTAAATTGAGAAAATTTCAGAAAGCATTGAATTGATGGGTTAGAATGCTTTCAAGGGGGAAGGTGTCTTGAAGATGCTTGAAATATTCCTCAACTGGAGAAGAGGTGTGCAGAGAAGTCGTTTTCATATTTAATTATGGGAAGCTTTATAGATTATATAGTTGTAGTTTTCTTCTTTTATTCAATTCAAATTGAAGACAGTACTCTTTTCTGGGGAAACATAAAATAGATGTTTATTGGGATAGGCGGTGGCTTTTTATCACAGTACTATTTTCTTTTTGCAATTTTGTAATGTGTCTTCGTCGTTCGCTATTGCTATTGTTCTCTCTGGGTTCATAAGCTAATTATATCCTTGCTTTTCCTTTTTCAGTTATTGTCTAATAGCTTGTATGTCTGTGACTTTTTTATCTTTAGAAATTGGTTTCCTTATTGTTGTTATATCATTTTTTTATTTACTTTTTATTCACAAGGTTCTTTTCATGCAGAGTGGACGGAATACAGTATGGCCGCACAGTCACCGTACAGGTTGGAGTTATTGTGTCACAGTTCCTTCTTGGGTCTTTCTACCAAAATCAAGAAATTCAGATCCTATCGTGGTACTTAAGCTGATCAATGTCCCTTTTTCATTCATGGCCAAAGTTACTGATTTTTAATATTCCGTCCATTCGTGGTATATTGTGGAATAGTAGCATCTTTGTAAGTATGCATTTTTAACATCATTAGGGAACAGTTCTACAGGGTTCAAGTTGGTCTACAATCACCAGAAGGAATCACAACACTCCATGGAGTGCTGAGAAGGTTCAATGATTTTTTAAAGTTGTTTCCAGATGTAAGTTTTTGTCTTTTCAACTGCATCTTAGTTTATTATTATTATTATTATTTTAACTGAATGAGTTAGTACATTGACCCAGATTCTGACAATTCAGTTGTCAATCAAGCATTAGTACATATAAAGATTTTGTGTAAGTGTGTTCGTGTCTGTTTGTTTAAGTTACACTGATTTGTAGACATCTGTTTTGTTATGTTCTATCTTCATAGCTTAAAAAGGAGTTTCCCAGGAAAAACATTCCTCCAGCTCCACCCAAAGGGCTCTTGCGATTGAAAAGCCGAGCATTGTTGGAAGAGGTAACAAAATGTTTTAGCTTATTACAATGCCAGTTGTTGCATTTTTGCATTATGGATCTGCAGGTGGCATTCTTGAATTTTTCTTATTTTAGTCTATACATTTTATAGAAAAGAAAATTAAAAGGAACAGCATACTTATAAGTTGAGTCACACTTTGGTCACTCTTCAAGTTGGAAATTTAATGAATATGAAAAGGCGTGAATATGGTGCTTCTGGGGGGTTTGTTCTTTCAGTTTTGTTTCATCCAGTTTCTTAATTTTGTATTCTTTTTCTTTGAGTTGATTATTGCAATCAATACAAGGCACTGGTAGCTTTCTCTGTTCATTTGGAAGCTTCCTGGTTCTTGGGTTTTGTCATCTTCCCAATCTTGTGATAAGAAAATGGCACACAAATCTATGTGCATTTTTTAAAGAAAAAGTAGTTGATATTAGAGCAGAGAGAGAAAATGGCTTTTTATAATGTCAGTTTATTTTATTTTAATTTATGTATACTTGTGTAACTCTATAATTTTTAGTAGTCTGTTCAACAAACATTGAATTGGATGAGGATATTTTTGGAACTTTTGGGACCAAAGGTGGATGTAGAAAACCACCTTCCTGCTCTATATTGATAGTAGAGTTTGATTTGTTGTTAATAAGATTTCTATCTAAATATTCATGTAATGGTCTCTTAACTAGTTAGCCTTTATAGCAAGGTTCCCTCATTGAATCTTAAAAAGCGTTGTTTATACTTTAGAAAGTAATACTATCTACACAACTGTTCAGGTGGCTCCATCTAATTTTCAATGACCTCATTCAAACTTTTTTCTATTAAGCTTATATCGAGCCACCTGTATGGTTATGCACAATTGTGAATGCAAGAGTTTTGTAGGTACTGTTGTTATTGTTCTTATTTTTTATTATGTAAATGACTAACACGTTACATTTGCTACAGAGAAGGTGCTCTCTGGAGGAGTGGATCACCAAGCTGTTATCTGACATTGATATATCAAGATGTGCTGCAGTGGCATCGTTTCTTGAATTAGAGGCTGCAGCTAGATCTTGTATGTACCTGCCTATTGCATCTTGCATTTATTGTGCCTAAGACATGTCAGTTCTGCCTGTTTATATACCAACTTTGGTGAATGGGCAATATATTTGAACCTCAAGAATTGCAGATATAGGTTTTTTTCTTGGTTCATTTCTTCTTAGCTTTGTCAAATTTTGACATGTTATACCTCATCTAAACATTTCTCAGCTTTTCAAGATGCAAATCAGCAGAATTCAGAATCAGATCCTGCTCCCAATAACACGGCTAATTCAGTGCAATCACCTGTCCATTCAAGCTTATCATTAGTTGCTGGCAGTTCATCTATTGCATCAGATTATGGTAGTGATACTGCATATGAGCCATCTGAACTTGGAACACCAGGAGGCGGACAGGATGATAATTCTGAAGTTGGCACGGATGATTTAACATTGGATGAAGATATGACAAATCCAATGGAAAAGCTTGTCAAGTATGGCATATCAAATATTGATGAGGGTTTGTTTATGGGTCAGACTATTCTAGAGCAACTGGAAGGCCTTCCTAGGCATAAAGTAAATGCCAGACATTTCAACTATGTTGCAGAGAACAAAAATAATGGAAATGCTTTTAATGCTTCACTCTTAGCTAAAAACACGATGGAGCTTTTCTCTGAACCTGAGAATGCTAAGGTTATTGGTCATGTTCGCAAGCTTTCAAATGAGAGTGCTGGAAGTGATGGAAGCTCTTTGCGAGGTAGTGACTTTCCTACTTCTGGAATTCGAAATTCATCTGGTGATGGCTCTCTTGACCATCCTGGAACTGCTGTGGTATCCAGAACACCTGCTATTCTAGGTCATGCAGAGTTGCAGTTTACTGGTGATGCTCAAGTAGTCCTTCCACTAGATCAGCGTCATAAATTGAATAGGATTCTTTTAACCATGCAGCGAAGGCTAGTCACTGCAAAAACTGATATGGAGGACCTTATAGTTAGATTAAATCAGGAAATAGCTGCCAAGGATTTTCTTGCAACAAAGGTATGTTTCTCATGTATTTCCTTGTAAGTAACTTCTCATTTAGGGTTAGTTCACCCAAAGATGAGAATAGTCAAAGTACATTTGTTGTAATTTCTAAGTAAATGTGTCTACAATCTGTGGAGCCCTACGAATTGTTTTGAGTTCCAATACATGCATAAAATCTCAGAAACATTGTTATATGACCACAGCTGATTGGAATTTTCAGGTCAAGGATTTGGAAGTAGAACTTGAAAGTACCAAACAGAAAGGTAAAGAAAACTTGCAACAGGCTATTCTGATTGAGAGAGAAAGGTTTACCCAAATGCAGTGGGATATGGAGGAACTTCGGCGAAAGTCATTGGAAATGGAGATGAAACTAAAGTCTGAAGTGGTATTTGCATTTGCTTTTTGGATACTAAACCTTTCCTTTAGTCACACTTCATGCTTTTAATAATAAATTGTAATATGATACCAGGGTGAAAATCCATGTCAGAGTTTGACAGAGGAATCAGTTGTTCAGGAGAAAGAAGAACTGTTGAAGACTTTAAATGCTTCTAAAGATCAGCTGGAAATTTTGTCAAAACAGTATAATGAGCTGGAAGCAAAATCCAAAGCTGATGTTAAAGTCCTGGTTAAAGAGGTCAAATCTCTCCGAAATTCCCAAACAGAATTGAAGAAGGAGCTTAGTGAGTCAATAAAGGAAAAGTGTGAAGTTGAGGTATGTTATCATCTGCACATATACATTTTGCTCGATGTTTTGCCTCGAGAGGTCCTATTCTTTGTAAATTTACTTGTTTCATGAGTCTGGATTACTAGGCAAAATCATTAGTCATTCTTCTTTCGGTTATTGCTTTAGATTTTTCTTCCCCTTATTTTGAATTTTTATAGGCTGTTGGTGTTTCCTAGTTTTTCTTTCTTTTTCACAAGCCTTCATACAATTTACCCTTTATCTGTTGATGTGATTTTTTATATGTAATTTATTGAGAGAAGTACATCATCTTTCAAGCTTGAATTTTCCAACAATTGCTTACACACCACTCTATCATAAAATTCCTTTTGTTTCATATGAATCCAGTTTGAATGACATATATGATGATGCTTTGCTTGTGCGTGTATTTAGAAACTTGTTCAACATGAAAGAGAGAGGAGGGAACATGCCGAATCTGCTTCAAGAAATCTGATGCAGAAATGCAGGCTTCTGTTCAACCAGCTTCAACAGTGCAACATCAATTTTCCTACAGAAGATCAAGATAACACAATCATGAACTTATCATCTTTAGAAGAAACTGCAAATCAATTAGCAATATCTGATGACCAAATTGGCGTCCTACTAGCAGAGGTAGAAGTTATATTTTCTATCGGCCATTCTGTGGTTTTACTAGTTACACAAGAGTTAAGCTGTAATTATTTTAGTGCAACGTGCTTAGAGATGCAATCTCTTCTTTCATGCACTTCATTTCCCCTACATAATTAGAGACTTTTCTTTTAAATTTGATCAGGTAGAAAACTTAGGGAAGGACAGGGGAAATGCTGCTTCTGATGTAGATAAAATCAATGACATAAAAGATGGTGTCATCTGTGATGGTGAACTGCAAAAGATCATAGCAGATTTATTCATCGATAATGCGAGATTGAGAAAAAAGATGAACTGTGTTACAAGGTATGCTCTCAAATTGGACATGTCAGCAAGTGATGATTCTCCAGTGGAGACCGTCACAAGTAATTTAAACTGAGCTGATGTATATTGTTTTTCCCCCCTCTTGACCAAGATCTCACTGCGTCTGTTTAACATCCTGATCTATCATCATATGTTGTTCCCCATAGTTAAGTCAATCTTACTGAATGCAGTATCCCCCCTACTGTACTTTCAAATGTACAAGCTTTTGCTTTGCAGTCTGCACACATATACGACCCTTTACCTTGGACGACATTTTTTGTAAACTCCATACCTCAAATAACAGAGAACTGGAACCCTATTAAGATAAATGATGTTTTCTTACATCTTCACTCTCTCTTTCACACACACACACACACACACACTTTTTGGGTTGATGAGATGCTCTTGCCTTCATCTGCATTTTTATTAAAGAAAAAACATATATGTAATTTTTTATATCTTTGTTATCGGATTGTCCAATTAAAATATAACAAATGTCTGATTTGTTGATTCTTCAATTAAACTATATACTTGTTATAATATTATTAAAGGATTATATACTTTAATTGAGGAACCTAATAATAAAGAGATAAGGAATTATACCTAAGTCTAATCCTTTTATTAAGCTTAGAACTCTGTGGGTAAAAGCTTTTCTTTTCTCTATAGATTTTAGATTAGTTTAAATTCTCTGTGGTCTATTTATAGATTTGCATATGGTAGTTAAAAGGAAAAAAAAAAAAAAGTAAAGAAAGAATGTGAGTCTCATGCATAATTTTATCCATTTATATCATTCCTTCTCTCATTACACAACTGTACAACTACCGAAAATCCAATTTGGTTCTAGATAAAATTGCATTTTGGTCTATTGTTTCTAGGCACCTCGCGTGTTAACTTGATTTATGTTTGTTGGACTGATTTGATAAAATTGCACACCATAGTTTACCAAAAGAAAAAGAGCAACGAATTAGGTACATTCATATTTTGTATTTTCTGATTTTACTCTTGAATTTTACTTGTGAACCTTTTTTTTTTGGGGCCAAAAGTTTTACTTGTGAACTGCTCATGCAAAAATTACGTACATTCAGCGTTTCACGTCACACAATTCCAAGACGAGCAACATTGAATATGTGACTCTCACTAAGAGAAGATTAAACTAAAATTATCAATGATCTGGTTACAGCGATAAGAATCTCTGACATATAAAAATTTCTCATTATGGTTGTTGAAAAAGGTACAAATGAACCAACAAGTTATTACTGTATCCTAGGTCCTCTTTTCATGAATATTGTCAGTAGGTAATATTTTCCTTCGTTATTTTAAAAAATAAGTTATTCTATGGTTCCAAAGAAGAGAGTAGACTGAACTGAATCTTTTGGTTAAGGTAGCTTACTTCAACCAATTGGATCAAGTGTCATCATTGGTTGTTACATTTGATTCTAGTTAAAACATTGATAAATACTTATTTTAATAATCATATTCATGGAAATTTGCTTTTTTTTTTAAAAAAAAGGACATATATGTATTTGGTGACAATTTTCTTTTTCACAAAAAATAAAATCCATATCCTATGTCACGCTTTTCTGTCCAAGGTTGAAATTTGAAAAGGATCTGATAAGATGAGAAAGTTCGAGAAAAAAATCCAACCCTTGATCAATGCTTGTACGATGGATACATAAAATGATAGCCAACAAGAAAGAAATAGATAAGCACGGGGGTACATTTTGCAATTTGCAGCTCATTCAGTTGAAAACTGGTAAGAGGAGCACATTATGGCCTGTTTTCTCAAAGACTAATCCTTTTGTATGTCAGCAGAAGCAGAACTGCAATCACATCTGCATGAGAAAATGCACAAGTTTAGAAATCTCCTTGCATCATTAACATTCTGCAAATTTCCTCGTACTATAGCTAACTTCTAGGAATGTGCCTTTGCTTTGCAAGATAACCTAAACTTACTCAAACACTAGCTAAATTTTATTAGACCAGTTATCGGGTCCCTTCGTCAAAAATTAAAATAATTAACATGTCATAATGCCTCTAAACCAGTAAAATAGAGCCTTCATTGTTTATGTATGTTTTGAACTTTGTTGATTCTTTCAGGAAATATTGGCGTACCTCAAACAATTATCTATTTGACGTGGTTCCACGAGCACATATAATGGCTTTCCATTAAGCCTGCAGTGTCCCTGTAAGAAAAGGCTCAATTTATTATTTCATTTCCCTTGTTTAAAAAACTTTGTTTCCAGTCATATTATCTATCGAGAAAGAAACCACACGCATGGCAGATGATAAACGCCAGCAACATCAAGTACGAAGACTCTTTGCTCTCTTGCTCAAGATACTCAGCACACGAGTTCAGAGGTAGTTTAGGCAGTACCTTAACCTCGGGCACACCAATGACACAAGCACACTCAACTACTTCAGCACCAACACGTTCTACAATAAACAAGTTGAAAAAGAAAAAATGTAATTGAAACAACATACATAGAATAATTATAAGTGAATATAGAACTAAAAACAGAAAATCCCAAGAATTAATAAATGGCTGAAAATCTTACCTAGAAGTCTTATTGCTGCTGAGAGAGTTCCACCTGTGGCCACCATATCATCAATAACTAAGGCCCGTTCACCGGGCTGAACAGCACCAACATGCAACTCCAAGCAATCAGTTCCATATTCCAGCACGTATTTTTCTGAAATCACTTCTCCTAAATACCAACCATATACTCAAAGTTAGGCATCAACCTGAAGTTAATTTGGTACTTTCAACCTAAACAGATAAACTTCAGAGGAAATGTGCTTTTCAATATATAAAAGATACATGCCTCAATTATTCGGTTGGTTTCTGTGTCTTAGAAATACACGATTCAATCTTTAAAAATTTTTCATTCACTACTCATTAGTCCCCCGCTAGTAAACAAAAAATGCAAGTACACATGCTCCAATGACTAGTGAAAACTTTAAAAGACTAAATCATATATTTCTAAAATTTAGTGACTATTAAGGCAAGTATTCTATGTTTTCTTTAAAGTTTAGTAGCAATGTCTAAATTAATTTTCTAGATAAAGGAGGCATACCCGGAAGTTTTCGAGGTTTGCGTAAAGGAACAAACTTTGCGCCAATGCCCAACGCAATTGGGGGACCAAACATGAATCCTCTTGCTTCCACTCCTACGTGGAATCCAATTGCATTTTATATAAGGTAAACCAATTAAAGGTAACATCATCTTTCGTCATCGACGCAATTAATGATGAGCAATTGCAAATGATAACCCTCTTTCAAGATAGTTGCAATTATTATATATGATAATGAGGAACGCTAGTAAATCAATTGCGTTCAAACAGGAACAACCTTGGATCTCTTCTTTTCTGTTATGAAAAAAAGAAAAGATCTTGGTGCAAGTGTTTCAAATCACATAAAATTTGCTTCATCTTCTTGCCAAAAGTCTAAAACTTCACAGTATGTAAGTAAAAAGGTAGCGAACATTGAGCTAAGAGAAGCGTGCTGTACAGTACCGGCAACTACGGAAATGTGCATGTCTCTGTAACGATCGACAAAAATGTCGACCGTGTTTTTAAAGGCCTTGTGATCCAACAACAATGTCGTTATGTCTTGAAACATTATTCCTGCGAATACCAGTTTTTGTTTAAAGGGAAGGAAAGAAGATATGTACAAAATAGTTTCAGATCTGTTGGATATAAAGCTTAAAAAGACACTGCAACAAGAATATAAAAACAGGCAAGGCCAACTGAAATAGGAATTAAAAAAGTAGGATAACACACAAGCAGCGAACAAAGCCATAAAGGAAAGAAAAAGAAACCTTGCTTGGGGAAGTGAGGCACCACTCTAATGGCTTCGGAGATGGCTTGCAACCTTGGGTCTCCCTTAAGTCCATTCTCCTCAGCAAACATGTTGATGCAGCTGTGTCAAGCTCTGCAATCTCTCTGTGTATTGAGTTTGTTGAAGAAGAAAAGCTTGAGGCTCTTGGTTTTCCCTTCTAAACTGGAACGAGTTTTCTTTCTTTCTTTCTATCTATGTATGCACACTTTGTTCGAGCTTATTTATGTTCACTGTTCGGCAAACCAGATCACTATGCAAGACTTGCGAGTAGCACGACGCCATTTTAGACCACGTGTATCTCACGAATACATTTCAATTACGTTCTTTGAACAAAATTCAGAATTACATAATTTGTTGACTACAAATTAACCAGGAAATTAAATTGGCCATTTGCATTATACACAAGTATCAAAATTTCTGGACAAATAATTTGACTAACTTAGAATGAAGCATGAGACTAATAAGAAAGTTTGTTCAACTCAAATTATTAGACGAAGAATGAAAGAAATTGAAGGAAAACGAAAGAAGCGTTGTCAAATGAATGGAAGAAGTGTCAAATGAATGGAAGAAGTGTGGCGTGACGCGCGGAGAGAGGAGGGTGGTGCAGCCAAGTGTGAAATGAGGAGGTAGAGGATGATGCACTGTTGATACGCACGCGAGTTGTACTATACGAAAAAAACATGATAACATTATCATTAAATCTCTCCACATCTCAATATATCCTTTCCTTACGCTATCTTCGAACCCTCACTCTCCTCCACTTTTCCTTTTCCATCATTCCATATCTTTGCCTTCTCAACTCCTACCTTTTTAATAATCTATAACGGATCTTCCACTGAAAAAATGACAGACCGAGAATTTTTAATGTTCGCTTCACATTCTTAAATTTTTTTAATTATATATTGTGTATTTTAATTCTTTAATCTTTAAGATGGAGATCAAAGTAATGTTAATAGTTGAACTTACATTTCGTCTTGCATTAATTTGGTCTTTTATGAATATTAAATTCACTTTTACTATTTTAGTTTTTTAAAGGTTGTTTTTAATTTGAAACAATCTTTATATTAAGCTCCTTATAATTAATGTCGTAAGTGACATAATAGAATATGATTAACAAAATATTGTATACTTATTCTTGAAAAACACAACATGCACAACTTAGAAATATACTTATGTAGCATTTTAATGACTACAAAAGCAATTAACGATTACATGAGGTCACCTCCTTTGCTAAGAGATTTAGCATAAGGATAATTTTGAAACGAAAATAATCTTTCAATGAGTAACATGTTATGCTTAATTTGAAAGGGTTAAAGAAATAGAAAAATATATTTTTGAAGGATTAAGAAGTGAATCCACTGTGCAATTAATTAGAGAGCATATGAGTGCATATAATACAATTATTATTATTATTAATAGTTGGTTCCATTGATGAAAAATGAAATGGATGAAGATGTGGTTGGTTAGCAGATGATTTAGCCTTGCCATAGGTAGGCGGGGACCTCGTACTGTGTCTGTAAGCCTAATTCTTAACCTTTTTCTTCCAACTTTCTCTCACTTTTTCCTGCTAATTCCGTTATCATGCGCCACCATCCTATTCCCTATCATACCTAATCCCAACCAAATCTTATTTTTTCACTTTTTAACTAATCATAACCTCACACACTCTCCTCCTCCTTCTCCTTTTAGGGGTGGTCACGGACTAAGATGAGCCGGAATTTGCTTCAATCCAAATTTCGGCTCGATTTTAATTTCGGGATAAAAAAATCGTCTTGGGTTCAGGCCGGATCGGGTCATGGGTCAATTTTTTTTTAATTTTTTTAAAAAAAATTTTAATTTTAAAAATTTATATTTTTATATTTACTTAATTATTTTGGACATATAACTATTTTTTTAATATATATTTTTTAAATTTATGCAATAGATATAAAAAAATATGAATTCAATAAAAAAATAAGAAAAAAAATACAAATATAGTAGTTAAAACTTAAAAAAAAAAAATATTTTTTTATTTTTATTTTTTTTATATGAATGTGATAATTATATTTAAGAGAGCTCTAACATAATTTTTGACCCCTCTAATTATTTATAATTTATAAAATATGTTTAAAAATTTTGGTTAAAATTATAAAAAGACCCTAAAAAAATAATTCTTTTTAATTTATTCTATATCATTTTATATATAAATAAATTATATATATAGACTTCGGGCCGGGCCTAGCCCGATAGGGCCAAGAGGTTATCCCGAAACCCGTCCCGACTCGAAATATTATCCCGACCTGACTTTGTTTCAATTTAAAAAAAAAATTCCCGGCCCGTCCCGGCCTAATCAGGCCAGGACGGGCCAACCGGGTAGAGACAAATTTGCCCACCCCTACGCTTTCCCTCTTTTTTTTGTTTTTTTTTAATTTCCTTCAATAAATTGAATGCTTTCTTTTTCATCCTTCTATTATATCTTGACACCACTGCCATCTCCTATCATGATTGTAACATTCTTTCATCGTCTTTCTTTTTCAATTCCAGTAATCTCGTGGGTGTATATAAAAAAGGTGAGGATCTAAACGCAGATATCCTGCTTGTGTACTTAAGTACACTATCATTTTCAAAATTTTATGAATATGACGTTATCCCCTGTACCTGTAGTCGTTCTTTCATTTTTTTTTTTTTTCGTAATTTTGGCCTTGTTGATTGTTAAAGCGAGATATGTATATTTTTCTTAAACTAAAATTTTTTAAAAAATGTCATTCTTATCCTTAAAATTGAATATAGATTTGACCAATTTAGCTTTCCCCTCAATACCGTGTCTGTATCTCTGTCTCTGATGGGATCACGTTCATTCTTGTGCAAAAACGTTCATTAATTCTAGATTAGTCATAAATTTGAATGTGTCTGTATAATAGTGGAGTCGGTGATGTGTGAAGTTTATTAGGTATGACGTGGGAATAAATTGTAATTTATTAAGATCAGATAGATTCTGTATCTTCCGAAATTGATGGATCATGTCTGAGAGAGAGAGAGAGAGAGAGGTGGGCTAGTAAACATAATCTAATCATGTTTGATAAGTTCAAGTATGATTAGCAGATAGAGGAGAACAACTAGGAGGGTGTCCAATCCCTTAATCCATTAATTAATTTTTGTTTGTTTGTAATGAATCGAATGGAGATTGAATGATGGCCTCATTGGAGTCACGCTGAATAGATCCTAGGCCTCATATGGAATAAGTTGACTAGCAATTGGAGTACACCTGAAACTTTGTTTATCAATTTGTATTATTATTCTCATGCTTAATTTCCTATCTACCCCTCCGTATCAGTATCAGTTTTCTTTTTCTTTTTTAATTTTATTTTCCAAGGGAAACAAATAAATAACTCTTTCCAAGGCTAGACCAACTCATTTTATGAGCAAAATAATCGTATATGCTTGCCCAAGAAATTTGCACATTTTGATAGGGTTTTCGAAGAACATAAACAACAAATGAGTGATGAATGGGACCTTTTTTTCAATAATAAAAATTCATTAAAATTAGTTATGGGTATACCTTCCTACTTAAAACATTTATTTTTATTAACTCTTTATACTCGCAGTAATTGAAGGGGTGCACTTAAATCATTTTTAATTTCTTTGCTACGTGCTTACTTCCTTATGTTAATATCACCATTGGGCCTCACATAGCCCAAAAAGGTTGGTCAGCACCTCCCCAAGAAAAGCCCAACAAACCCAAACCCCTTCAGGTTTAGATTGTGGGTCGAGTGGCATTGGCCCAAATGCAAAAATAATTAATTCTCTTCACAAGTGTTTGATTGCTCCCAAGTCATTATCAATCATTCATTAAACAGAGGATAAGATCAAAAGATGACTTCGACCCTCAACAGATAAAACACAGAAACATGATGAAGTCATGGGCATTCCATGAACTCTGAGACTTACGTCAAAGATTGATAAACCTCTGAAAAAGCAAGAGTGACTTGTCAAAACTTACAACGTTATCTTCGTATATTTTAAAGACATCTGTCATTCATAATCTTGCTTCTTCTTCTTTTTTCAAATCTCGTGTAATGTTTTTTTAAGTAACTAACGTAATTTTGTTGGTCTCTTTTATAAATAAATTGGCAAAAAAAAAAACCCAGAAATTTTTTACTGAATTTTTAACTTTAGCTTCCTCTAAAATTATATTTTTGGCAACAAAAAAAAAGTCCACACCCCCTTCTAATTTATTTTGTCCAACCATTTCATTGTTCAAGTAATTAAATTTTCTTATTTAGTGCAAGATAATATAAAGATTTATAAAATAAATTAAACCCCCCTATTATCTATCACCACTAATCTCATATGGTATTGTTTCAAAAGACCCACACTAAGGAGACAGGGACGGCAATTTGACGTCCATACACCCAAAAAGCGGGCCCAATCAATGTCAATGAATTTGTGGAACTGGATGGATGTACACGTGTCTCATGCAACTTCCACGTCCTGCAACACACAGCCTTACGATCCTTTTTGTCTATCCATGGAAGGTAAAAGGTCCCAATAAGATTTCTTGTTTGACTTAAAAAAAATATGTGTGTAATTAGTTGTATTTTTATTATAATATTTTTAAATTAAAATATAATAAATATATAATTTTTGTAAATAATCATATAATTTTTAATTAAATTATATATTTATCATATTTTAGTTAGATAATTATACACTTATAATATTTTAATTAAAAAATTTAATAATAAAAATATAAATAATTGTTTTTAAATTTAATTTTAAAAAACCATGGTGAATCATCCATGTTTGAATTGTTTTGTTTTTTCAGATTAATTATTTAAAATAACATAGTACGTTAACGATATTTCAACAATTTTTTTGTATTATAATCTACTAATTGTTCAGATTTAATTTGTATAATTTTAATTGAAATTACAAATAATTATTTAATTTAAAATTATCAGATTTTACTATCATTTTGAGATAAAGAATACATTAGAAAACAATATAGATTATAGCATACAAATATTCAATATTATTTAATATATATTTTTATTATTTACACATTAAATCAAAGGTGTTTAAAATTGAACTAAATGACCAAAATTAAACAAAATTGAAAACAAGTGGGTTCAAATTGATTTTTTACATATTAAAACTAATCGAATTAATTTAGTTAAAGTTGAATCAAATTGAACTAATTAATTTGTGATGTACCTATTTAGCAGTTCACATAAATTAGTTATTAAATAATTAGGTCTAAATTTAAAATTTTATTATTAATTAAATAATTTTAGATTTACCCAATTGATAGTGTAATTGTGTGTGTGTGTATATATATGAAAAATAAATATATGAAAAAAATTAAATCACTTAAAAAAATTAATATACATCAAATCAGTTATAATTTAAAACTAAATAAATCCTCTATTTTACAAAATTAACTTGTTTTTCCAAAATTGAAACTTCGAACATTCTAAGCTAAATAGTTTTTATTTTCTAAAAAAATAGTTTTTATTTTTTAAGTGGCGAAGCCTTTGAACACCCTAAGCAAAATAGTTTTTACTTTTTAAGCGGCGAATCTATTCCTTGCTTCAAACAGAGGAGAGGACCTGCGCTCGCTTTCTTTCATCCGACTCAATATTTCCAGTTTGTTCGGTTCAACGAGGTTCACTCTGTCTGCCTGTGCTTAACCTATATCTGGTGGCGCAAGTTAGCCTTTTGCATCCTTTTCACTCCTTCCCCGTTTTTCCCTCCATTCCTTTTCTCCATTTTCAAGCTTCTCAGATTCTCGCTCTTTTCTGTTTCGTTGAAACTGATGATTCTTTTTATCTTCATAGCGTGGACGAACGCTTATGATGTGCTCTTCGATTGGTGATTAACGAGAATGTATGGCTTTCTCTACCTCTCTTTGCCCCCATTTTCCAACCACTTCTTGTCAACGTTCCTCCAAGGTTCTCTCTCTACTTCCATCCTTATTTCTACTTGTTCCATTTTTCAAGCCTTAATTTTGAATACTGTTGCTATCTGTTGGGGCTGCTTTAGATATTCCACAAAAACTCCCAGATAACAGTCTCAGTAACTTACTTTAACTATTTCAAATTGCGATCTTGATCTTTTAATTGATCGTTTTATTCATTTCAATGTTTTAAATTCACTTCACAGCCCGGTGAATGCTGCGATTTGCGACCAACGAATTTTAATGTTAATTGGCTAGGGTTTTAAGCTTCCCAGCTAAATAGGAAAAATTATTAATACGCATAGGGATCTCCTTAGCTATGACCATGGCTAATTACACACACCTCTGTTTTTGTTTTGGGAAATTTACTTAATCCTCTACCGTTAAGTTATATGTGATTATTTTATTTTCCAAAATATAAGAGCCTGTGTTAAATTTCAATATGAACTTCAACTTTGTCAACGTTAGGATGTTAACTTGAGTTAATTTCATATAGTAGCCAACACATAGATTGTCAAGTATGCATATGTAGGTTAAATTGGTAGTTTCAACTTTCTGCTGTTAAAGAGATGTGTGTGGAATTTCTTTAACAAGAAGAGAAACGCATGTGATCCTGCCATACCTAGTCAAAATTAGTCTCCCATAATTTGAAGATTCAGTCCAACTTTTGAATCTTTTGGTGCCGGACTTGATAAACTCTGATGATTCTAGTTTTCCTCTGAAGTAGTATTTTGTCAGTCACATTTTCTAATCTCTATTGGTCTTTTCTGGAAGTAGGCTTTGGAATTTCATATCTATAATTTTTTCCTCAATAAACTGCAGATTTCATTTCAGTAAAAGTTAACTGAAAATATATCATGAGTAATCGTAATGTATAACTAATCAAATATTAAAAGAAATTTGGACTTTTGATTCATTGGTGATTGGTTCCCCATACGAATTATTATCTACAATGGTTTAATGTTCTGTGCAGTTGTGCTCTCTTAGGCTCAATTGGAAGCATAGACCAATAGGTCTGGTGGCAATCAGAAATAGAAAAGGTTATTTATTGAAGACTATTAAATCAGTCTTAAATGACAAAAAGTCAGGCATCAATGACTATGAAGCAGCTGAATCTGCAAGGATCCTTCTTGAAAGGTTGTTTGAGCAGACGCAGAAGCTGGAAGAACAGATGACCGGAGAATTTCGTCTTGGTCAGGATGTTCAGCTTGGGCTTAACCTTCAAGTCCTGGAGTCAGATCTTCACGCAGTGCTGACAGCGTTGAAGAGAAAGGAAGAACATCTGCAGGAGGCAGAGAGGACAGTTTTGTTAGAGAGCAGTAAATTAAACCATACAAAGGAGGAATTGGAGCGGCAGGAAAGAGAAATTGCAGCTGCTCATTCGAAATATCAAAAACTGGAAGAGGAGCTGAAGGATGCTAATCTTAACTTTGCTTCTCAAGCCAGTCAGATAGAGGATCTAAAGCTCCAGGTTAGAGAAAGAGATCAAGAGATTGCTGCTGTCCAGACTGCACTTTCTCTGAAAGAAGAAGAAATGGAGAGAATGAAGAAGGATTTGGCAAAGAAAATTCAAGAAGCTTCTTATATAGATTCTGAACTTAAATTGAAGGCTCAGCTTCTAACTGAAGCAAACGCTGTTATGAGGAAGCAAGAAATTGAGCTTCAGGAACTCCAGGAAGCTGTCCGAGAAAAAGAAGTTCAACTAGAAGTTTCTCAAGCTGGAAAGAAACTTGAAGAAGAAAAGCTGAAGGCTGCAGAGGCCACTTTGGAAAAGCAGGCGATGGAGTGGTTGTTAGCACAGGAAGAACTTAAGAAACTGGGTGAGGAAGCTGCAAGACGTGTACAGGAGAGTAATGAAACAGTGGAAGATTTCAAAAGGGTGAAGATTCTTCTTGATGCTGTGAGGTCTGAACTAGTTTCTTCTCAGCAATCACTTGCATCTTCTGGCAAGAAAATAGAAGAACAAGAGCAATTGTTGGCACAACAGCTGGCTGATCTTGCGGAACAAAGGGAAAGTCTCATCTCATACATGGAAAGTTTAAAACAGGCGCAAATAGAAGTGGACAGTGAGAGAGTGAAACTTAGGGTTGCAGAGGCTCGGAACAAAGAAATTGAACGGGATTTAGCCATGGAAAAGGAGTTTGTGAAGGAGTTACAGGAGGAGCTAAAGAAAGAGAGAGCTTCCCTGAAACAGGCAGCTCAAGAAATGTCTTTGCTTCAAGAGAACTTGGAGCAAAAAGATACTGAATTTAGAGAAACAATTGCCCTTCTTCATGTAAAAGAGTCAGAGCTTGTGGATGCTAAGCTAGAAATCCAACATTTGAAATCTGAAAAGGCTTTACTTCAGGTTACCTTGGAGGAGAAAGACATGGAACTTTCTAATGCAAGGAAGATGTTGGAGGACGTAAACCAGGAAATCGCAGATCTAAAGATGCTTCTGAACAGTAAAGAAACGCAACTTATTCAAGCCACCAATATGCTAAAGGAGAAAGATGAGAGCGTGCTGATTATGCAGAATGAGTTAAATAATACTAAGTTGAAGGCTTCCGAGGCTGAAACTGTTGTAGAACGAATTCTAGAACTCACAAAAACACTGGTTGGTTCCATCAAGGTTGAAGATATTAACTCTTTGAGATTACCGGCTGAAATGGGTAATGAACCACTGCAACTATTATTGGAGAAACCCACTAATGAATTCAAGTGGCGGCAAAAACAGCTTGAGAGAGAGCTTGAATTGACAAAAGAGAGCTTGAAAACAAAAGAAATGGAAGCTCTTGCTACACAGAGAACTCTAACAATAAAAGACGAGGAACTCAAAATGACTCTTGCAAGATTGGATGCAAAAGAGAAAGAGTTAAAGAAAGTGAGGGAAGAGCTGAATGAGGATGCTAATGATCTGCGACGGCTTTATGCTTTGGCTCAGGAGAGAATTGGTGAGAAAAGCATTGGAGACTTGGCTATTGAGAAGCTTCAACTTGAGGCAGCTCAGCTTGAAGTTGAAGCTGCCACCAATGCTCTCCATAAACTTGCAGAAATGAGTGGGCAACTTTTGAGCAAGGCTAGCCTGAGTGTTGAGGCTGATAATTATATGAGTGTGTTACAAAATAACTTTGCCATCGATGACATTGAAGGTTCAAGTGAGGTGAAAAAAGGAATTGCTCGACTCTCAGCTTTGACCGAGCAGCTTGTGAGGGAGGCTGGTATTGTTCCTGTAAACTAGTATAGGTGGTGAATGGACAGAGTGTATAAACTACTCACTTTTTTCCTTATTTTTCACGGCGAAAAGCCATTATAAACTCAACCTCTATACTGTCTGAGATGTGTTAAGTAACATTCAGAGTGTATTTGCACCCCTTGGTTTTAGTCCCGGTTCAATTGCTGCATTTTGCCATCTATTCTGTATGTTGTATTGCATAATGTGGAACACTTGTATCAAATTAAAGTCTGTTTCCCTTTTAAAATTTTAAAAATGGCACAATATCATCCTTAACAGCCTCGCAAACTTATGGGCCAACGGGTAACTCTTTAGAACAACTGCACCTAACTGTTGGCATGTCATCAATGAGCCAAGTCGTAAGAGCATCCTAGAACGACTAAGGGATGGGACTTTACGAACAGATCGATGATCTGATCCCAAAGGAAAATATACTAGTTTATCAGCTTCTCATCTTTGTTTCCCTGAAGCTCTTCTGAGATACATACAGAGCGAGCATGCGATAAATAGGGAAGTTGATCTAGTCCTTCCTCTTGCCCTACATATTGAACCATTCTGGTTATTGTGGTGACTATTTCACGCGGCCAAGACTTCCCTAACCCGAATTATCAGTTGTGACTTGTAAGAAATGAATTATTGGCAAGTTAGCATCCCGATACAAAGAAAGGGTAACACAAACAGAGGGATATACAGATTCAAGTTTACAAAGAGGTGAACACACTACTAGGACAATGACAGCAGGTCTTGATCCCCCCCGTGAAAAATGTTGGCGAGTCAACTTCTCACTAAGCAAGGTTTCCTAAAAATTCAGATTAGCCAGATTGCATTTTTGACAGATCTGAGCTCAATTCGGATTCTTTTCCCTTTTAAAGGATTGCCTTCAATGCAAAAGTGATCCACTATTGGACTTGAGCTAGTTATTTGCCAATCAGCTTATAGTAGGCATATAAACCAGAGCCAACAAAACCGAGAAGTTGTCCAACAACATTCCACTGCAACCAAAACAGAACACATTCTATCATACGACAGAAAAGAAAAAAAAAATCTCAACAGTACAAATACAACCAGCTGGGAAGAGAAGGTTGATCAGACAAGAGCACTCACAACATCAAATGGTAGCCCACCAAAAAGTATCCAGCCAAGGCCAATAGTAAATAGATCCTAGACATCAATATAGTATAAATAAGAATTCATGCGAATAACTGCTGCATACAACAATTTATTGAGATGAAACTAAAAATTAAAAGAAAAATAAAGAAGTCAGCCTCAGAACATGTATAGGATATTTTTGTAGAAATGAGTGGACATTCTGAATTCAATTAAAACCAACGTATCATGATAAGTCACAAAGTCAACTAAACATCATAATCAAGGTGTATTGATCAGAAAAAAAAAACTTTTCCACACTAAAATATTATATTTTTTCTTCAATTGTTCGTTGTTTGTGTCTTCATATAATACAAAATTGACTTTATAAGAAAGATGATTTTCCACAAAATTCACCAATTTTAGTCCATTCTTCACTTAAAAAAATGCTAACAAACAAAATTATTGTCCAGTATATTTAGATTTCCCTCTCATTGAACAGTATGTATAAAGTTCCTACCCCACACAATTAGTCCTTGCAACAAAAAAGCTATGCAGTTGTCAATTACGCTAGAACTGAGAAAATGAGGCCTTAGAGCATCATCAATGCCAACCTGGAAGAATTGGTGCATATGCATGCAAGGTACAACAGTTAATTAGCAAACAAACCTTCAGATTACCACAAACTGTCTGTGTCACAGCTGAATTTAGAGTTGTGTTCAGAAAAATACTGTAATTCAAGAAGAAAGCCAGTATGCAGGAAAAAAGCAAAACAGCCTGCTCAAACAAAAGAAGAAACATATTAAAATTACAGAAGTGGAAAATGGCCATAAAACATGAAACTGGTTTCTATATACAGAAGGCCATAGCAATTTGTGATTAGGAATGTGGGCCTTTTTAGCAGCTGAAAACAGATTACTTGCACAGGACACATGAGTACACAATTCTCACCTTATATAAGAAGATAAATTAGGACGACTGATATAGAGGCATAGATCATTAGAAATGTAGAGATAATGGCCAGGGACAGGATACACCCCCCAAAAGTTTTACAGATATACTAAACTAAATAAAATTTACTATGAAAGAAGAAAAAAAAAACTGCAAAGTTTCAGTAGAAAATAATTATTACTGATCAACCAAGTGTGAAATAAAACATTGATTCTATGTTACATTTATATTCTGGGTAAATATCAATATACTCCCTCAGATCAGGCCCTTCAAACTTTGCCCCCACATAGTTTATTCTGTTAGCATATTACCCTCCCTCAGTTAGAATATTTTATGGAAAATAGCTCAAGGTGGCAATTTGCTAATGGAACAAACCACAGGAAGGCAAAGTGCAAGCAAACCAAATTACATGGGGCATGATAGGATTTATTCTATTATATTATTTACTATAAACAGAGGATGCCAGACTCCTAGTTAGCTTTCTAAAAATGAATACCTATGTTCTTCTGGCCAATAACCAGGGTTGACTGATACTATGAAATTAAATTGAAAAAAAGAAGAAGAAGAAGAAGAAGAAGAAGAAGAAATCTGATAGAAAGCAGAACGTACAATAAATCCAGGCAAAAACAGATGGGGAAAATTGATCGTCATCTTCATGTCACCCCGAATTAATGTCCAAATAAGCAAAACGGGTCCACATATTATACCTATAATACAATAGAAGAGGTATTGCAAATCAGAAAAAAGAAAATAAATGAACCACATGTTTCCTACAATGCGAAAAGTAAAAATGAAAGTTTAAATGCCATTCCATACAATCTACCAGCTTACCATTGCACCACATAAGGCCAAAGCTATTAAGGCCGCTGGTTTTTCCTGAGAAAAATATAATAACAAACAAATATGGAACTGTCAAGATAACTAAAAGGAAACATGGTATAAATTCCCACTTTATGAGAGAGAGTGAAAGTAAAGGAACACAACCAACACGGGCTATGGTTGCAAGATATATTGCTGTGGTGATGTTTGACATAAAAACAACAGCGTAGCCATAAGCATCAAAAGAGAAGTCCCGTGCTCCCGCAATGAATGCACCAAAGACAATCAGGCCAACACTGATAAGAACCTTATAAATTTCAGTCAAATGGGAATCAGGGAGATACACATTCAAAATTTTAGTTTTGATTTTATTGAGTTATAACAAAAATGGGACAAAATTTATATTTGGGGGAAAAAAAAAAAAAGGAAGCAGTGAACCAATCATGTTATTCTTCCTGGAATGCATATCAATGAATATACTAAATCTACTGGCAAACATACATTTTACTGCCAAACATGCACGAAACTCATAATATCTCATTTCCATCTATTGCTAAATAAAGTAATAAACAAAATAAGCATTGAATGTGGGCATTATGTGCTACACTCTGCCATAATTTGGGGTATACAAGAACATATTGTGTGAGACGAAATGCCTCACCATCATATGTCAAATGGTAACATACGTCAAACCCATGGACACTTTGCATGTTACTCATTTACACAAGCTAATTGATTAAGAATGACTGGTGAAATATGGCAAGTAAACCACTAAAGAAGTATTATTACAACAATAATATTCAATCAAAGTATCTAATTTGCATCATGTGATAAAGTTCATTAACTAATTACCTTTATTAACATTTATTTTTGTGATTTGAACATCATGATATAAGAATCAGTCATTCTTTTTAATCTAACAACTTCCAGAAGTGTAATGACTCTTTAGCATGTGATTTTTTTCATTCAACAAATGCCAAGAGCAAAGACTTTTCTCAATACAGCCACTTGCAGAAGAAGGCATCAGTTGCTAAAGTAACCAATCAGATTCTCTTCACATTTAAAATATATATCTGCATGCTTAGATGCAACTTTTTAACTTAAAATGTTCTCTTGCATCATCGAGTTTCCAAAAACCTTTTTCAATCTCACCTATACAAACAATATATCCCCACAATAAATGGTAGCTAAGGGCTAAAGAACCTGAACATGCAGCCATATATAAGACATTTGATTACTACCACAACCATAAGGAATTTCATTAAATTATATATCTCAGGCATGTCAAACAAATTTCAGAGTCAAAGACTCATTGGAATGAGATATGACAGAATTTATGTCACATTATGTGTTGAAGAGAGAATACTTTACCTGAAAATAATGGAGGATGTATATCTCTGCCTTGCCAGAATATACTCCACAAGCATCGTAAATACCACTGTGGTTCTCCGAAGGGTGGTATACATTGGAACATTTACTCCTCGAACAGACTCCATGGTGACTATCTTTCAAGGAGAAATACAGAATTTAATTAAAAAATGTTTATTAAAAATAATGAACAATGATTAAGGATTTGTCCTCTAAACAAAGGGAAGGAAGAAAATACCATGTAAAGTAAATATGTCCCTGCTAAAGGAAGAGTATGCCTCAAAGTCTTCAGTGGTACAAATTTTGTTGAGTTATCAGAAAAAATCAAAGATTCACCTGCTCTGAAAGAAATTAACCTCCAGCGCCTCAATACATAGAGCAAACAACAAGAACATACCATCTGTAGCAGGAAGAAGCAAAAATTATGTTTAAAATTTTGAAAAGGGTCAATTTAAATTCAAATTGAAAGGCCAAAGTGGGAAATAGAAGCATAGGCACTGCATAGAGTCCAAATCATTTAAGACTCGTAAGTCATAACCATTTCTTTCTAACTCTACTCAAAGATATGCAAGTAGAACTCTAGCGTTCTTGCCTTAACTAAGTTGAATAATCCCTAAAAACTTAGTCTAAAGAACTTCAACTCTTATAATATAGATTCTGCTTAACATTAACGAGCATCAAAGTGTTAAATGAGCAAGAAAGACAAGAGAAGAAATAGAAAACCAGAAAGGGAGAAGAAAAAGGTAGAGCAAACCAAAAGAAAAAAAGAATAAACAACAAAAATCAAGAATGCAATTTTGAAGCAGAAGCATTAACTTATATGGCATTCTATCTTCAACGACTGAGAAGTTAAGGACCATGAAGGGAGTCATTTACCAACCAAGAATTATTGTTGAAATTGAATGCTTTAGATAGTTTATGCTTTATAGTTTATAAAACAAAATACATAAAGAGCAGAAAATTGCAAGTTTTTTGCAGAGTTTTTCTTTGTTTTGAAGACAGAGAGCAATGGGAAGAGTTGGTTGGAGTTTTAAGCATGCATAACTTTAAGGGAAAAGAAGAAGTAAGTATTGCCAAAGTCTCAAGGACAGACTGAAATATTATAATTTATCTTAAAATATTATAAAATGCATTCATCTCCAGAAAAAAGATGAAAGAAAGAGAGAATTCTGTAAAGACAAACCTGAAGAAGTGAGATGACATTTGCAGATGGGAAGTCATAAGATGAAAGAGCTGCCTTATTGAACAACACCAAAAGCACTGAAAAACAAAAACAGAAACTAATAAGTAACTGAGCAAAAAGCTGTATTCTTCTCATAGATGGAAAGCCTTACATGTTAGAAGTGACACACATTACAAAAGCAACCATAGCAAGAGAGGAAGGTAGAATTAAAGGCGGAAACAACACTTGGCTCTCCCTTCCTATTCATGGAAAATAATTTACAGATGAGTCTTCATTTATAATATTATGTCCTTATACTGATCATGTTTTCTTACACAAAGTTATGTCCTTATACTGATTATAAGGGAAAGAGAGAAAGAAAGCTAAAGACCATGAATGTTGCGTGTATTCGTTGTGCAAAATGGATCTATCATATGTCTTAAAAGGTAAATTATTCATTTCAAGAAACTCCTGAAAATATCTTTCCAATTATCATGTGTATCATATTCCTTACAATAAGAATGAGCGAACAAATTAGATAAACATGCCTCGGGGAACAATGCTCTCTAATTAGCCAATCAGGCGAGAGTAAACTACTATTTTTTTTTTTTTACTTCTCACTGCTTCCTTTTATTTCCTTTCAAAATTACTCCGGAACACTATATAAACTCAAACACTTTGAGACAGTGAAACGCTAGAACCAAAGAGATACTTAAATATCAATGCAACTCCAGTCTAACTTGCGAAAAGCGATCCTCCTTAATCGATATGAGAAACTTGGGATTACTCAAGGTAAGATATAGAGCTTCTGAAATTGTAAAAATTGTATAAAGAAATACCAAAAAAACAATATTAAAAAAAAACAAAGGTAAAGTGTGATGAATGTACCTGCGCAGGACATGTAAGAGAGTGCAGCGTAGGCTCCTCGTTTCGTCATGGCAGAACCATTGAAGAGCTTCTCGTCGACCTTGAAAAGCTTCTCTCCATCCCGATCCTTTGGAGGATCCGAAACCGGCAGTGTCAGACTCTCCGTCGAATCGGACGGCTTCAGAGACATTTCTCAGCTCTCTCGCTCTCTCTCTCTCTCTCTCTCTCTTTGTGGAACGTCTGTGTTTGAAAGAAGTCTTTCCCCTTACCTCACTTGCCTTGTGTTGTTGGGGATGATGGAGATTGGGAATTTTGCGATTTGGAGGAGAATTCGACGTGCGTGGAGAGAAAAGGAGGGTGCATCCAGACTCGCCGGGGCAATGTACCCAATCCATGACATGAAGGTGAGTTGCGACTCGGAACTCGGAAGTTGACCCTTGACTTTTCCAACTTTTTGACCTCATCTACTGAAATTTCATATTTTTATGAAAAAAATTATATTTTAATATTTCAAATAAAAAATATTTATATTAAAAGATTTTATTTTTTAAAATTTAAATTATAAAAAAAATTACAATTCATGATCATAGGTTAAAATGTTTGATCTTATAGTCTTTAAAATTTAAATTTATTTAATATAAATATTTTTAACTTAAATATTTTTACTGTAATTTTTTATTTTAATATGGGGAAATGTCAAGTCATAAAGTGGGAGATATGGATAAAGAAGTAATTATTATGGTTAAATTAGTTTGTTCTTTTTATGTAATTTCATTTAATTTTTAATTTTTAAATTTTATTATTTAATTTTTATAATTAAAAAAAATTTAAGCTAGTTTTCATTGCTCAGTTGTCATGAGTCATTTATGTAGCTAATTTTATATTTTATATATATATATATATATATATATCAAAAGAGAAGGTTAGAGTAGATATAAAATAAATTGACTTGAATTATGCATATTGAAATTGTTAAAAAAAATATAATTATTTACGTTAATAAAATTTAATGATATATAGATAAAGATCTAATAATTAAGAATAAATTCAAAATATTATAATCTAAATGCAAACTTCTAAATTTTAGAAATTAAATTCAATATTGAGTGAACCTAAAGTCATCTGTCAAATAATTTAACCAATTGTTATGGCATGGATTTAATGATTTTGTTTGCATGAAATATATATGAAGAGTGGTCTAGGTCTAATGAAGGATAATTGAGGAAATAGGAGCCCTTTCCTTAATGAAAAGCGGAAAAATAAAAAGGGGAGGAAAGAAAAATTGATATTATCTTCATGAGAGGAGGAAAGGCAAAGCGGTGAAGATATTCTCACACTCCAATAATAATAACAACAATAGAGGCGAAACTGTGCCGAAATTTGTACCAGATACTTACTAAAACAAAGATTAAAAATGTCTTATATTTGTCCCCTGACTGAAACAAAGTTCTTTTCTAGACTGCTTAAGAGAATTTAAACGAACTAATCATAATTTGAGCATAGTAATTAGGATCTGAATATGAAGAGGTTCTAGTTAACTTTGAGTAGTATCCTATATTCTAGATATCTTGTCCAGCCAGTGGAGGGTTAATATCAATTCTTGCTTTTCCCAGACCTTTGTAGCAGAGGAACCTATTGCATTCGATAGGTCAAAAATCATGCTTTTATTTATTTATTTTTTTGCTTTTTAAAGTTTGAAGTTTATTATAAAAGACAAAAATTGTAACTGTGAAAATAAAAAAGATTATCTAAGAAAAAAATTACATTTTAAAATTTTTATTTATACAGTATAGTTAAATTTTTTAAAATATGATTTTTCTATAGAATTTTTTTATTTTTACAATTGTAATTCTTATTTTTATATTAAATTTTAAAAATTAAAAAATTAAAAAACCAATATATATATATATATATATATTGTTATTGTATCTCCTGCAGTAGCATCCTCTACTGCAGGGGATCCAGATTCCCTTACGCACCCTTCCCTTGAGTTTTGACCTTAAGATAGAGAGATGTGGTAGTTTTAGCAGATAAGGACCAAAGTTACCTTATCTTCATGAAAACCAAGTCACTTTCTCTTTGAAAACCCTAGTGCTTGGATTCATGTGCATGTCTTTCCTATGAGTGGGTCATTCATGGAACCTGATGACAGGACCTTGCCTCCTTCGCATCTTCTCTTTCATATTCGTATTTGAAAGCGATATCTTAATTATTAGTTTTTATTTCTAGTACATGCATTTGAGTTCATGATTGTAGTTTCCAAGTACCTGCTGAAGATTATAAGCTTACTCGGATGGTTTCATTTTATCTACTCCCACTCCCTTTGACTACTAGAATTAGTGTTTGTTTGAATTGGTAGTGTGTAAAATTAATTTTAATAAATTTAATTTATAAAATTAATTTTGTATAAAAATAAGATTTACATTTAAAAATTTTAGTTAAAAAATAACTGCAATAGTGCGCCTTTAATATAACTATGTTTGCATTAACAAATAATAAGTGTAAGTTGTTTCAATCCAATGCATTTTTTGGACGTTCCAGAACTATGATATAGCATGATAAAGCAGATCCAAATATAGTGTAAATAAGCTTTTCCTATACATATCAAGGTTTGAGTCAAAATGTAAGTGGATAAACGCTGATCCAAACGCACATTTAAATTATCCATTCAATACAGTTTTTTTTTAATTTAATCATATATCTTTTTTTCAATTTTGATATATATATATATATATATTAAATAATACAAAAAATAAATAAGGAACTCTATTTGATAAAAGCTTTAAAAGATTGTTTTTATCTTATATTTTATTTTATTTAAAAAATATTAAAATTAAAAAATGAATGAATAGTATTAAAATTAATTAATGAAAATTTAAACCATTGAAATATCCATAAACAATACAGATCTTCTAAAGAAACAATGTAAATCACTAGAGTAGCAGAAGATTCATATTCACAAAAGTAGTATACCCTTATACTGTATGATAGAATCAGGATCAGGAAGGATCCTGAAATGCTAAAGTGAAGGCAACGGAGGTAGGGTTTAATTTGTTTTTTTAAAAGAAAAGAAAGGCAAAACACTTCCATGCTCTCTTTATTTCAACACTTGAGAGAATCTTCTATTTCAAATATCCTAATTCATATGATCGGTTGCTAAAGTACATTTCACTTTTTCTCCTTCTCTCTCAAGCTCCCCTGTCTGTGAAGTATATTGGAATTCACAACCAAACACAGACAGAAAGAGCCATCATCGTCATCTAAATTGTGAAAGTAACAGAGCTGGGGGTTAAGTATCAGTTTGTTATATAATCAAGAAGATGACACGAATATATTAAAATTTTCATGTCTATATTATTATATAAGAGTTTAAGAATTTTTTGGTCATTTTATTTTCCAAATTAATATAAATATTAAAATTATTTTTTTAAAAAAATAAATATAAATTATATCAAGAAAAAAAGTTAAAATATATGTAAGAAATAGTGAAACTAATCTAATTTTTTATTCATATTTTAAAATCTAAAGATATTATAATTTAATGTTTAATTAAAACATATTGGATTTGGACGTGTAGCTAATTAACACTTACTTCAACAATATATGTACCTTGTTTATTTTTCTTGTTTTTTAGAAGTAGTTGATAAATAAATGAAGTAGCCAGCCTGCTAAACGAAGTTTGGTTGTTAGGGGTTCATGATCAATCAAAGGCAGAACACGACTTATTAGCAGCTCAACTGTTTTGTACAGATATTCGCCATTATTCGATTTTACTAGTGTTTGGCTATAAAGGGATTGCGTGGAAAAACAAAGAAAGATGATCGGTCAATATATACTAATTGCTTCACATGCATTCAAATACATGTTAATATTTTTTTAATTAATTTTTGAATACTTTTTAAGTAAAAATTAAATTATAATATTTTAGTCATAATTTATACTATTTTTTATGTTAGATTGGAATTATACGTACTTGCTTGACATGCACTAGAAAGTGCATGTTAATGTTTTTAAATCAAATTTTAAATAAAAACATATATTTGTATAGTTTAAATACAAAAAAAAAAAGAGAAGTTAAATAACTTTTCATTCTCTCGCATATATTTCTATTTATATTTTTTTAAAATAATATTTTATTTATTAGATTAATTTAAAACCAAAGAAATCAAAAAACTTAAAACCATATTAGTATAGATACATGATTTCTTTGTATCAGTTTGGCTTGTCTTTTATCCTTTTTTACTTTATGGGCTCTTGAGAGCATCCATTACAAGATTGGATTATTCCTACAGGTACAATGAACCCAAACCCCAACATCATGTCAGAACGATCTTGTTCGCCAAATTATGTTTAGTGTTAGTGAATATGAGAGTTCCGTACAACATTAATAAGAATTATTGACACACACACACGCGCGCACACACACACACATATATATATATATATATATATATATATATATATATATATATATATATATAGGGGGACGGAGAACTAGAAAGAGAGGAAGGGTGGGCAAAGTGGCTCAAGTAGCTGAAAATGCTGCTGCGCTTTTAACCGACACTGCTTCCATAATGCTGTCTCTTAAAACTATCTTTATTCCACAACACCATATGGTCCTTTTCATTCCCCTCCCACGCTCGAACTTATATTTACGAAGTCCCAAAATAATAATTCCATATTCACTTTGAGCTGCTCCATATCTAGCTCACAAAATTGGCCTATATATTATTATACTCCTCCTGTTCTATTCTATGTTTATATATGCCACTCATGGAGCTTCAGTTAGGTCAAACAGAAATTAAATGAGTTCAGAATTACGAATACCCAGTTGCTTCTTCCAAAGCAAAAGATACGACAAAAATAAGCGAATCAAGATTCTTTCTTATTTAAAAGGAGAACATGTGAAAGAGAGATAGAAATATGAAGTGTGAGTCTTATTAAAATCCATCCCATTTATCCATACCTCTGCCTTTACTGCTAGAGGACTGCAATGGGAAGAAACACAGGATCACTTACACAGCAAACGAGTAAGATTTATTTGAGAAAAAAAATTCCTTTTCTTTTTGCTTAAATTGCCCTTTTGCATATATTCTGGGGAAGAACTTGATCGAGCATTTTGGTGACAATTCATATAAACAGATTATTAGATTCTCAAAGCTTGAAAAGAAAAAAAAATGAAACATGTGTTCTGCGTTTTTGGCATGGAGGAGGGCAGTTCGGGAGACGAGTGGGTGCCAACTGAGGATAATCAAAGTAGCTTCGGCAAATAATTTTTGAAATACGTTATATAGGCCTGATTAGTGAATTATTACCATGGGGAATATTTATGGCAAAAGCTAATTCAGAAAACGTACAAATATTCTTTCTCTTCTTCGCACTCAATGTATGATGTTATCGATCACCACATTTGAGAGGGATATTTTAAGTTACACCAAATATTGAATTTTATGTCTCACTAGACAAATTACTATTAAAAACAATTATGGATCTTTCCAATATATTAAAAAAAGGCTTTTGTTTTAAAAATCAAATCAATCATTAATTTGATATAAGAAATAACTTAAAGTTTTAATAATTTAATTGTGATTAAATTAGAGTATAACTATTTTTTAAAAAATATAAATATATAAAATATTTTATAATTAAATAAATATATATATTGTAAAATAATATTTAAAATAAATATAAATGTTTAAAACTATAAAGATTAAATAAAGTATTTATATATGACAATAAATATATATGAAATAAGATGAGTAGGGTCCAATAAATATCATAAATTTTTATTATAGAATATGAAAATTTTGGTTTAAATAATAAAAATTTTTGATTTTCAAGTAGTTCAGTACCAAATTGCCTGATTTTTATGATTTTTTTATTGAATTTTCGCTCAACTGATTTTTAAGATGAATTAAGTTAAAATCATGACTTATTCATTAGTTTTCTAATTCAACTAATTAATTCAGTTCAAAATTTTCAACCATGCTTCCACATCTGTTAGGAATCAATAATTTTTCTCTACGGGGATGGTTCTCCTGCAGTTTTTGAATGCAAGGTATGCATACTACTGTTTTAGGCTAATTTTGATTTTGATTTTTTGTTTCAAGAGTTACAAATTCCATCTATGAATATAAAAATTATACTTATAAGGAAAAAAAATGTTAACTATAATTATATTTCCAAAATATAAATTTTTTATAATTAAAATTTTTATGCTCACGAATATAATTTGTATTTTTACAAATGAAATTTGTAACTCCGAGAACTAAATGAACAAATAAATATGCTAAAAACATTTGACTACAAGGGATCTATATGCCTTTCTCTACTACCAAAATCACCAAGCTTACTTAAGAGAGTTATCCACAACTGTTCTTTTTATTCTCTTTTGGTCCTTCAAATATGTCTCTTCTCTTTATTCTTGCACCAAATAAATAGAATTACTGTTCATTTCCTATTTCCAATTATTAAATCATTAATTCAGTTCCAATTATAACCACCAAAAAGTGAGCGAATAAGGAAAGAAGCAGGCAAAATTACCAGAAACGGAAAGCAGATAAAACAAATCCCAAATTCGTTGCCTTATATAAATATAGAAGTATCCCGTTAAAGTTTTAAACCTCCTTCCCCCCACACTTCCCACCGACATGCTTCAGCCCATAAAACTAGAGTGGGACCCGCCAATCACCACACCGATTTCATGATTTTCATCTCGCTCCACATGTTACACTTCCGTTTCAGTAATCATTCACGTTCGCATCACCGTATACCGTACGCGTCGTATGGTAATAAAGTCAGTCCCGATCGCACACGATCACAGCCACCCCCTCTGTAAAATGCTCCTTCCGAGGCCAGACTGACACATCGCAAAACAAAACAAATAGAAGAATTGGGTGTTCTGGTGGGTGTAGCTTCCTCTTCCCTTCACCCAGATCTCGCATCACGGTTTGCGTTTTCAAACCATTTCTCTTTCCTCCATTGCTCAGACGCCGATACTCTAGACACGAGAACTAATCGGAGCACCCATATCCGTATTATTCGGACGCCAGGAGGAGAAAAGAACGGTAAGTTCCGGAGGTTTATGGTTTCTACTTTTGGAAAATTGTTATTTCAACAATTTAAGTTTAAATTTGAGGAGGATGAGCTCTGACAATTGAAAAAACAAACTGTGGAATAACGGTTTTTAACTTTATAGCTTTGAGCTCGGCGAGTCGGTGACTCAGAGGGGAGAGGACTGTTAGATCGGGGACGGAGGAAGAGGAAGAGTGTCTGGGTTGTGAGTCAGCTGTAAGAGATGGCGTCGAGCACGATCCGGAAGGCGATTGGAGCGGTGAAGGACCAGACTAGTATTGGGATAGCAAAGGTGGCTAGCAATTTGGCACCGGAGCTCGAGGTGGCGATCGTCAAGGCGACGAGTCACGACGATGACCCAGCTAGCGAGAAATACGTGCGGGAAATCTTGAGCTTGATGTCTTGTTCTCGTGGCTATTGTCATGCTTGCGTTTCCGCAGTGTCCAAGCGTTTGGGGAAGACCCGGGACTGGATTGTGGCGCTCAAGGCACTGATGCTTGTGCACAGGTTGATGAATGAGGGTCCCCCCTTGTTTCAAGAAGAGATCTTGTATGCCACGAGGAGGGGAACCAGGCTTCTCAACATGTCCGATTTCAGGGACGAGGCTCACTCTAGCTCCTGGGATCATTCGGCTTTCGTCAGGACCTATGCTATGTATCTGGATCAACGACTTGAGTTGATGCTGTATAACAGGAAAAGTGGGAGTGTTGGGGGTGGTAGTGGCGGCGGTAGCGTGGACAACAGGTTTGGGGGTAGAGATAATTTTAGGTCGCCCCCGCCGAGACCGTATGAAAATGAGTATGGAGATTTTAGGGGGGAAAGCGGGTACGGAAGTGGGATGCGACGGACAAGATCCTTTGGGGATATGAGCGAAACGGTGGGCCGAGAAGGTAGAGATGAGAAAAGGGTTGAGACTCCATTGAGGGATATGAAGCCTGAGAGGCTTCTAGGCAAGATGGGTCATCTGCAGAGGCTGTTGGATAGATGCTTGGCTTGTAGGCCTACGGGATTGGCAAAGAATAGTAGGATGATTTTGATTGCATTGTATCCTGTTGTCAGGGAGAGTTTTCAGCTGTATGCCGATATTTGCGAAGTTTTGGCTGTTTTACTCGACAAATTCTTTGATATGGAATACTCGGATTGTGTCAAGGCGTTTGATGCTTATGCCAGTGTAGCTAAACAGATCGATGAGCTTGTTGCCTTCTACAATTGGTGCAAGGATACTGGTGTGGCAAGATCATCAGAGTACCCAGAAGTTCAGAAAATTACCAGTAAGTTGCTGGAGACACTGGAGGAGTTTGTGAGGGACAGGGCAAAGAGACCAAAAAGTCCAGAGAGGAAGGAGGAACCTCAGGCTGTGGCTAAAGAAGAGGAGCCAACACCAGATATGAATGAAATAAAGGCACTGCCTCCACCTGAGAATTACACTCCGCCTCCTCCACCTGAGCCAGAACCTAAGCCGCCACAGCAACCAGTTACAGAGGACTTGGTGAATCTGAGAGATGATCCAGTCACTGCAGATGATCAAGGCAATAGATTGGCTTTGGCACTCTTCGCTGGTGCACCGGCTAATTCTGCAAATGGATCATGGGAAGCATTCCCGTCAAACGGACAGCCCGAAGTGACTTCGGCTTGGCAAACCCCAGCTGCGGAACCTGGCAAGGCCGATTGGGAATTGGCATTGGTAGAGACTGCAAGCAATTTATCAAAGCAAAAAGCAGCTTTAGGTGGTGGGCTTGATCCGTTATTGTTGAATGGCATTTACGATCAAGGAATGGTGAGACAGCATGTCAGCACTGCCCAGCTGAGTGGAGGGAGTGCAAGCAGTGTGGCCTTGCCAGGACCAGGAAAGAGCACAACCCCTGTTTTAGCTCTCCCCGCCCCAGATGGATCTGTGCAGCCAGTTAATCAGGATCCATTTGCTGCATCATTAACCATTCCACCCCCATCTTATGTGCAAATGGCCGATATGGAGAAGAAGCAGCATTTGCTTGTACAGGAGCAGCAGCAGTGGCAGCAATATGCGAGGGATGGGATGCAAGGTCAAACTAGCTTGGCCAAAATCAATGGAACTGGATATTATGCCGGTGGTCCTATGCCTGTGATGCCTTATGGAATGCCTCCAGTCAATGGAATGGGACCTCACACCGGGTATTATTATACACCTTACTGATTTTCCCCTTTTTTTTCCTCACAAATTTATAGATGACTTCGATAATTTTTTTTTGTTGACTTAGTGTTTTCTTTTTTGGACGATTTCATATTATTCTTGAGATTTGCACATTATTATGATGGGGATTGTGAGGAGACCGAGTTGAAGAGACAAATTTCTTAACGAGGGTTTGATGGGGGGAAATGTGTAATTCAATTGCGATGTCTCTATGTTTTATAATTGTAGAATTTTCTTCTCGATTTGGTACTCAAGTGCTTCTTGCTCTTCAGAGACAAACACTCAACTACTGTAAATTTTACTTAATGTTGCTGCTTATTGGTTATGCCTAATGCTATTTCCAACTGTGGGAAATAACTATCGAGGCTTATTCTTCTGACCTGCACACTGCTCGGAAATGGTTTCCTCCATGTATGTAGGTAGCGTGAGTAAGATATGTTATGTTAGCTGTGGATAAGGCTTGAGATAAGATGCTGCAATTTCTGGTAGGCGTTCGGATATTCTTATCATCTCTGTAGTTAAACATATAATGTTAGGTCATATAATATAGCAACCCATATCAATATTACCAAGTCATCGATTAATTAAAAATTTTAACTAAGACTGTAAAAAAATAAAAATATATAGTAAATCAAGTTTTTTTCCCCATGATTTTCCCTTTTAATTTTTTTTAATTTTAAATCAAGTTATTTTTACAATAAATTATCTGAAAAAAAATATCAGGATGATTGCAACATTCTTTAGGATACACATTTTGATATAATTTGAGATATATAGCATTCTTATTATGTTTGAAAACCTTCTCGATGGTGTATTTGTGAAAAATGAATGAGCGGGGGAAAACGGTAAAATTTTTCTGCAAATTTCATCAGGAAAATGATGAGGATACAGGCTGTTCTTTGATGTTTAACAATAGAAAGAGTCCATTTATTTAGAAGGAACTTTGATTTCATATTGCATACCTCTTGTCAAAGTGGTGATTGCGCTTCATAATCCTGTGCTTGAATGTGTCAAAAGGTTCGGACGGTAGAAAAATAACGACGTTGACGAAATCGAAGCATAATGGTCCAATATCCAGCGTGGATTTGGGGGTTCATTTAAGGATAACTTATTTGTTTCTAGAAACAGTTCAGGGATATTAATGGGGCGAGAAAAATATTTGATCCGTGTGTTCCTTTTTTTTTTTTTCAATCCATTAACGTTGATCTCCACAAGACAACCCAGTAGATGAAACCAAGAAATATTTACTATTCAGAGAACGATATTGATGCCAAATATCAAAATGAAGGAACCGAAAGGAATCTGTATGGATTAGAAAACTTGATATTCTAACAGGAAGGTCCTACTCTACTTGTCCTTTTATTATGTGGGGTTTTGCGCACAGCTGTATTAGGCACTGCCTCCACAGGTTTCACGAAAAATCATTGAAGTTTATGGCATCTATGACCCCACCATTAATTGCTTTTCCACTAGTGACTCCAAAATGAAAACCAAGTACATTAGATACTTCAAGCTTTCTTTTCCTTGGCTCCTTTGTTTGTGGAATAATGAAAATATGAGGCATCTTTAATTGATAGACTTCTTAGCCCAAAGAAAAAAAAAACGGAAAAGAAGGAGCAATTGATGCACCGAGCGATGGCACCCTCAATTCCAGTCTGGCTTTAGCGAAGTTTCAGTCCAATGACTCTGTCAAATATCTGGAGTAAAATCCAGATGGAATACACATGGTCGTCGTTATTGTTTGAATATTATATTCTCCATTTGCCAACTTTGATATTTAAATTAAATAAAACTTATTTTTGCAATTCTACTATTTTATTGTTTTGTCTTCTCCTGGGAAGTGGAACTTGGGCAATCGATTTGGCAGTTTAGTTTAGGTGGCTATTAAGTTTGATAGGGCAATTAAAAGGGGATGGGAGGTCAAACTTCCAAAATGGAGACCTAAAAATTGAGTTATAGTACAGAGTGAGCTGACAGACATTGAAAGGTCAACAACTCAACTGCAGCTTGCATGGAATACTTGTGGGGGCCACGCAGCACCTCATCCATCCCACTTCTTCACCAACTCTGTTTAATTATAGCAAAAAATTCTTTTAAAATTTTTAAATTAAAAATATTTATATTGAATGATTTTAAATTTTAAAATTAATTTAAATAATTTTAAAATTAAAATTTTAATTTAAGATTTTGAATTATAATTTTTTTAATTTAAATTTTTTTATTTTTAAATTTTTTAAAATAATTTTAAATGTTAAAATCTTTTAATATAAATATCTTTAATTTAAAATCTTAAATTATAATCTTTCATTAATTATATACTAATCGGATTTAAGCATATTATTATTCATCGCAACATATTTTAGGTCGATTATAGGTAGATTCCTTTCATTAAAAATATGTTACATGTTTTTTCCTTCTAATATACCCAAGAAAAATATAACGTTAACTAATCATATATAAATTTCTTTTTCAACTATCTCTTAATTGTTATTTAGACTGTCCTTTTTTATAAATGCAAAAATGTTAAATACTTTGGAGGCCCAGCTGAAGGTAATGCTTGGGTTAGTGGAGGACACCCCTAATTGAAGATATCTCCTCTATCTTTCTTCACGTGATTCATCACTTTTCTGCTCATATATTTAAAAAAAGAAAAAGAAAGAATCATTTCCTATCCACAGCTTCTTGTGTGTGTTTAATATGGCGTTTAGTCTCACTGGGTAAATAACTTCACTATTGATGATGCCAAGGTTAAAACGCTAAATACAGTTTAGGTATTGCCTCCATGCTGTGCCTGTGGGCTCCTTCATAATAGTGGAAAAGATAGGGAGAATTTGATTGAAGAGAATAGTAGAACTGTTAAAATGTGTTTCGTCTTCTAGGGTTGCCTTGTTCAATCATACAACATAAGTGTGACGGACTAATTAAATGACATTTCATTTTAAATAAGATTTTTTGGGTCCCACCCTGTTTAGTCCTAATGTTTGATAGGGCCAACTGGGCTGGGTCATGCTCTTAAAACCAAGCTTTTTCCCCTGAAAAGTTGTATAATTTTATTAGAGTCAAAGGAAAAATTTTAGGCAAGAAACTACTTATTTTATTATGAAAGACTTAATGTATTTATTATTATTTTTTAATTATCAAATAGACAGATATGGGTTTAATTAAATGATGGGTAATTGACTTCTTTCGCCACTCATAATAAATCACTATATATGCCTTAATATACATGGTTTTAAATGCACTTTTGATTCCACAAAGTTTATTAAAGTTTTAATTGGGTCTTTCTAGTTTAAAAATAAACAATATTGTTCTCTTTTTTTTTTTTTTAATAAAAAGAAGATCCTATTTGGCCTATATATCTCATAGTCTATACAAAATTTAATGCTTTTGGTTAGAGGGGACAAACCATATATAATATGATTAAAGATAACTAAAATGGAAATTTTTTTAAGATTAAATAAAAAAGAAATCAATTTATTCATTTAGAATAGTTAGACCAATTCCAACGGCTATAAATAATTATTCTATTAATTTAGAAAAGAAGGCTGAGACATTATTTATTTATTTGATATCATTAGCTCACATTTAGATTTGACATCTAAGTTAATATATTGTTAAATTTAGTATTAAATTTTATGTGAATTAGGATATAAAGGTGTAAAATTGGATCATTTTAAAAATATGATGATAATATTACCTACTTTTAAATTAAGAGACCAAAAGTGTAGTTAAACATATATATATATATATATATATATATAAACATCAAAATATATTATATTACCGATCTTATATAAGAGATTTTTCTGAGATTTGATTTGGTCTTATATATAAAAAATAAATTACCATATTTATTACAGTATTTCAATTATGCCTTTCATTAAATAAGTCATTCAAATTATTAGTGATGGTCATTAATTTCAAGAAGAAATTGCACATATTAAATAGGAGTATTTTTAAAAAATAATTTTTATTTGAGACAAAATTAAAAAGATTAATTATTTTTAACTAACTTTCTTAATACTCGTAAATTAGTTATTTATTTCTTATATATGAGACCGGAGATAGTATTAAATAAAAAAAGGCTTTTTAAAACCAATCCTGAGATAAAACCCTAATGATATGTTTAATATTAAGGAGAACACATTTTAAAGAATTTCTATTATGCCTTTAGCATTCTTCCTCCACAGTATATATTTATTTTTATTAAACTTTTTAAAATAATAAATACAAATATTATTTTTCATTTCGCTTACTGTTTCTTTTTTTTTTTTCATTTCTTCAATTTTTTACATATCAAGCACAACCTAAAAATTAATTTGGGTTTTCTTCTAAAGCTAAATCCTTAGAGCTACTCCTAAGTCAGGGCTAGACAATGCTGTCAAATCAACATCCCATTTCTAAAACATATATATATATATATATATATATAAACACCAAAATATATTATATTAAATAAAAAAAGGCTTTCTAAAACCAATCCTAAGAAGAAACCCTAATGATATGTTTAATATCAAGGAGAAAACATTCTAAGGAATTTCTATTATACCTTTAGCATTCTTCCTCCACAGTATATATTTATTTTTATTACACGAATATTATTTTTCATTTCACTTACTGTTCCTTTTTTTTTTCATTTCTTCAATTTTTTAAAAAAATTTTTTACATATCAAGCGCAACCTAAAAATTGCTAAATCCTTAGAGCTACTCCTAAGTCAGGGACAGACAATGCTATCAAATCAACATTCCATTTCTAAAAAGGACTTTTAGCTTTTTCAGGTTTTCCCTTGCAAATTCCTAGGGCCAATTGAGACTAAACCGATTCTAATTAATAGCTAGTTATTAGAACAAGTCATTTGGACCCGCTATTTAAATGCCCCTTTAACTAGCTTCATAGGGCTGGCATATAGCAGTTGGGTTAGGCTAAAAAATTTCAACTTATATTTAAATAAAAATTTTCTAATCCAGTGTTAAAATATTAGCGTCTAAATGGACTAAAATCGAGCCAACCCAACCCAACCCATGTTAATAGCTTTAAAATATAGGTTAGGCTTTTGGTTGTCGTAGCGTCTTCGTCATATTTGTTTTGGAATATTGCTCATGTTTATTTGCATCAATAGGAAAAGCAAAAGGTGATAAAATGAGATATAGAAGAAACGAAGAAAACAAGCCCAAATGACAAATCATTAAATGGAAAAGCATGTGGTACCAAACCTTTGTGGATCAGATATAACCCAACGAATCGTAATTTGGGTGTTTGAAAAAATAACAAGACAGGATTTTGTCTGAAAATGGACGTGTCCAATTAGCCTAGGCATATTCGATCATTCTAGTTTTCTTAACAGATTTTGGTCAAAGTAGTATTTTATTAAAGACAAACACAAATACAACAAAACATAATTTTAACAACATTATTAAGATGAACACTATTCTTCAAGCACAATCTTTCAATTGATGTATCATAAAATTGAACCCAATATGAACAATGACTAACAGAAATTTTATCAATTGATCTTAAAGGGACTAAAATTGTACCATTAATAATAATAACAACTCTATTATGGACCATAGACAATCCCTTATCACGTGCACAATCATATTTAAGATCAAGAGTGAAAAAATAACATTATTAGTAGATCTTGTAATCGTCAATCCTTTCATTAGATTCCATTCTTTGCGAAACATGGTTGTAAGAGTAATTTTTCTTTTAAATTTTTCTCCATCATAATCTTGCTAATCAATGAGCATTTTCTAAGTAACACACCATCATATATATTCCTCCCCACTCCGAATCATTGATTCTTCTTTTCCCAGACCTCGGTCTAGATTATAATCTAACTTCATCACACACCCTAAGAGGACAGAGAAACAGTCTCTCACAAAGGAGAGGAGAAAAGGAGCGATCTCTCTTTATGCATGATTTTGTTTATACGTCCAGGATTATTCAAATCAGCAACCTTCTTCGTTTGTATTTTCCATGAGTTTAGTTCCTGTAAAACTTGATGAAATTAGAAAAATTCATTTCAAAATAGTTAAGGACAAGGATCTTACTTAAAATTCAAAGCACTCAAGCATTAAAATCATTCGCATTACATGCACGGATCTAGTGTGTAGAAGTGGAATGCCTATAATGTGCGTATCTTATTTGGGTCGTTTAAATCTGATTTGAATAGATTAGATTTTAGATTTTTTTAATTTTAATTTTTTTTTAATTTTAAAATATATAAAATATAAAATAAAACAATTTTACAACCATTAATTACAAAAAATGATGTTTTATATTTAAAAAATAAAAAAATTTATGAAATTTAAATTGTCTAAATTTAAATTAAATTGTTGAATTTGCAGATAATCTGAATTTTAATATTAATTACATTTTTACTAAGTTATCTTTTTTTAAAAAAAAATTATTAAGAAAACGGAGGAGTTGACTGGGTAATTGGAAGTGCGAGCTGGCACCCAAAATGATCAAAGTGGTTGCTTCTTCGTGCAATGTGATCTCCATCCGAAAATTTACATAATAATAAAATGTAGGAAGACAACTTATGTGTGTGGACAGGAGTGTTTAGCGCAGAAGTTAACAATAAATAATTAAATATATATTATTGATAATTTAATTAATAAAATCTAACACGTGTGAATTAATTATATAGTTAATGTATTAATGATTTCTTATCTAATATCCAAATGCTGATTAACAAAAACCTTTTGATAATTGAGCTTGATCGACATTGACCTCTATTGCACTAAACAAGTGAAATAATCGTCATGGAATCACTCAACCTGCATTATTTTGACTTAACCATCTCTGTCATTGGCGGGTTTTCCTTTTGTTCTTGTTGATACCGTAAACATTTCATTAATGCTAGCTGGTCAAAATAATTGCCGTGGGAGCCAAACGATGCTTCTAGTGTCAAAATCTTCCTTTGGAAAAAAAAAAAGAAAAAACAGAAAGATTTGCCATTGCATTCAAATCCTAACTCGAATAGTAAAATGAAATTTTGGAATTAATCATTTAAATACCTTACCTGCTGTGACTGGTGGGCCTTTAACTGGTAAATAAATGGTAAAAGTTGGGAAGTTGAATCTGGGTTGGGCATGTGGGACCCCCCCGATTCCAGTGGCTTGAAAGTTGAAATTTTAGACGAGAAATTTGTGTGAAATGAGTGCACGTGAAGGTCAAGATTTAATACTTACTCAAAATTTATGAGTACGGATTAAATTTAGGAATCTTATTGTACATGTAAGGCTGCACGCAAGAATTTTTTATATTGGTAATTAAACTTGTCCTCACAATCCTTCAATTCTGCCTCAACTAAAATCAGATTGGTCTTTAATTTTTAGTGCTCGCCCCTCCCACCATCCTCTTACGGTCAGCCACAGACACTTCAAAGATATAACAAATGAGTATGGATTCTCTACTGTTCTAATATTTTTATTGTTGTGTTATTAGTAGAAAGATAAATAAAAAAAATAGTTTATTTTAAATAAAATAAAAAAACACTTTTTATTCTATATTAACAACATAATAGCATGAAGAATTCAGCAGAGAATCCATTTGCTGTAACAAACAAGCCAACCTCAATAGTCAAACAAGGCCATTGGTTATTGTCTTTTATCTATATACGTTCATCTTGCAATAACAGGAATTTCCCAATGACGTACGTTTCGGAAGAAAAAGTTGAAAGTTGAAAGTAATCATTAAGGCATAAAGTTTGCATTATCTTACATTCAAGTCTAGTTTCTACCACTTTGGAAAGGATCTGTCAGATGGTCAACACCACAACACGAAACCTGAGTTTTACTACAGTTCTAGAGAGATTTGGATCCTCTGAATTAAGAAGAGAAGAAGTGCGTTTGAAGTATATCACATGCTTTTTATTTTATTTATTTATTTATTTTAATATTAATTTTTTAATAACAAAATTCTTTCAACAATCTCTTACTTCACACATAATTCACAGATACTCACTTCAAAGGACTTCCAGATCTCTCATCCTTGAAGTGACAGAACCCCAAACAGATTTAGGAAAAAAGCCACTGACCCTTGTCTAATCCCACTTGTTCTGCGCCGCAAACTTTCTATTATCCTACTTCATTAATTGCTATGCTTGAGCAGATCCACAGTTCCCCTAGTTATGGTTCTCTTCTGACTCCACATACTTCCCTCCTTTTGCAACTTGCTCTCCTTTCAACTCCCATGATTAAATAAAGAGTAACCCATTAGTTCTTATCAGCGATTGTCTCTTCTCACGTGGCTCTGCCGTCTTCTGACTTCTACAGAAAAAAGTAAGATTACCCATTAATTCTTATTCAATTTTCAATTTGATGTGCTTTAGCTCAATGAGTCTATGACTTCCCAAAATTTTCTTTAGTTTTTCCTAACAAATTCTTGGAGTGACCATGGAAAAAAAGCCTTGGTCTTTGTTCTATGTAATTGGCATTGCTACCCTCACCCTGGGGTTGTCTATTCCCCTTTTGTCTGAAATCTGTTTGGGTGGCCCTTTAAGTGTTGGCAAGATCTCTCCGGGGTTTCAAGGATCTCACATGAATTGGATAGACGAAGACGGCAAGTTTCTTGAGTCCAACAGTGGAGAATTCACCTTTGGCTTCATCACTACTCCAAATGACACCACGTTGTTTCTACTAGGAATCATCCACAGTGACACTTCCACAGTGGTTTGGACTGCAAATAGAGCAATTCCTGTTTCCGATTCTGATAACTTTGTGTTTGATAAAAATGGTAACGCCTTCTTACAGAAAGGAAGATCCATGGCTTGGTCTACAGATACCAGTGACAAAGGGGTCTCTTCAATGGAATTGCAGGACACAGGAAATCTAGTTTTGCTTGGGAACAATAGAAACATTATTTGGCAGAGTTTCAGCTACCCAACAGATACCTTGTTGCCGAGTCAGGACTTCACAGAAGGAATGAAACTTATCAGTGAGCCTACCTCTAATAAGTTGGTCTATGTTTTCGAGATGAAATATGGTAACGTCATTCTTTCTGCTGATTTCCAAACTCCTCAGCCTTACTGGTCCATGCAGAAGGATAACCGCAAAACCATTAATAAAGATGGTGGTGTGGTGGCTTTAGCATCACTGAGTGAAAATTCCTGGAGGTTCTACGATAAAAACAAGTCCTTGTTATGGCAATTCATTTTTGCTGAAGATTCAGGGACGAATGGCACTTGGGTTGCTGTTTTGGGAAGTGATGGCTTTATCACCTTCTCTGGTCTCCAAAGTGAAAGGTCAAGTAGTGTTTCTCCAATTAGAATACCACAGAACTCTTGTAGTACACCAGAACCTTGTGACCCATATAACATATGCACAGGTAATAACAATTGTCGTTGTCCTTCTGTTCTTAGCTCTCGTCCTGATTGCAAACCAGGGAATATTGTCTCTTCTTGTAATAACTCTGAAAGTTCTATAGAGCTCGTGCAAGCTGACAGTGGAATCCATTACTTTGCGCTTGATTTTCTTCCACCCTCTTCAAGAACTAATTTGAATGGTTGTAAAGCTTCTTGCCTGGGAAATTGTTCGTGCCTTGCTATGTTCTTCCATAGCAATTCAGGGAACTGTTTTTTGTTGGACAGCATAGGAAGCTTCGAGACTTCTGATACAAATTCTGGGTTTGTATCCTACCTTAAGGTCTCGACTGATGGAGGCAGATGGGTTGTTGGAAGGAGGACTGCGCACACCATAGTTGTTGTGGTCATTGTCTTATCAACATTGCTTGTCATCCTGGTTCTCGTCTATGTGGGATTTCGATACTACAGGAGAAAGCAAAAATTGCATGAGTCTTCTGGGGAGAATTCAGATGAGGACATTTTCTTGGAGAATTTAACTGGCATGCCAATTCGTTTCAGCTATAAAGATCTTGAAATAGCAACTAATAATTTCTCTGTGAAGCTCGGACAAGGGGGTTTTGGTTCAGTTTATAAAGGGGTTTTACCAGATGGGACTCATGTAGCTGTGAAGAAATTGGAAGCCATTGAGCGAGGGAAGAAAGAGTTTAGAGCAGAAGTTAGCATCATTGGCAGCATCCATCATCATCATCTGGTCAGGCTTAAAGGGTTCTGTGCAGAAGGATCTCATAGGCTTCTTGCTTACGAGTATATGGCAAATGGGTCATTGGACAAATGGATATTCAAGAAAAGCAAGGGAGAGTTCATGTTGGATTGGGATACCAGTTTTAATATAGCACTAGGAACAGCAAAAGGACTGGCTTACCTCCATGAAGATTGTGACTCTAAGATTGTACATTGTGACATAAAACCAGAGAACGTGCTTCTTGATGACAATTTCCTCGCTAAAGTTTCCGACTTTGGTTTGGCTAAGCTAATGACTCGTGAACAAAGCCACGTTTTCACGACACTAAGGGGCACCAGGGGATATCTAGCACCAGAGTGGATCACAAGCTATGCTATATCAGAGAAAAGTGATGTTTATAGCTACGGGATGGTGTTGCTGGAGATCATCGGAGGAAGGAAGAATTATGTTCCTAATGAAACTTCAGAGAAATCCCATTTCCCATCTTTTGCTTTTAAGATGATGGAAGAAGGGAAGCTGAGAGATATTATTGATTCAAAGTTGAAAATAGATGAAAACGATGAAAGGCTTCATAATGCTATTAAAGTTTCATTGTGGTGCATACAGGAAGACTTGTCTCGGAGGCCTTCCATGGTCAAAGTTGTACAAATGCTTGAGGGTCTCTGCGTCGTTCCTATGCCTCCAACTTGTTCCCCATTGGGTTTTCGCCTTTACTCAACTATATTTAAACCCACCAGCGAGGGAGGCACTTCGTCAGGACCATCAGACTCTAATAATGATACTTATCTCTCTGCAGTTCGGCTTTCAGGACCGAGATAGCAATAACATAGTTATTTGGTACTAACAACAGTGTTATCCTGTAATGTAATTTTTTTTAAGTTTCTTGAGGGAAACATAGTTATTAGGTCCTAAGTTCAGATTTGTTCAGCTATACACAATTACACACTGAAAGCAATTTAACTAATATCCGTAACATACCATGAGAATATTAACTTATCCAGATACATGCAAAGTATCTCTGAATTCCAGAGACTTGAAAATAGGTTGAATCTGAAATCTGAATGATTTAATAGTAAAAAAACCTACAATCCCAGGTTGAGACGTGTGATTTTTTTGTTATGGGTTGAACTTGAAGCTTTGTCCGGAGCCTACACTATTGGAAGGAAAGGTTTAATTGGAAGCCCAACTTGTAATGAGAATTCATATTATAGCAAATAAATATCAACACATATAGCCCAACATGATACTTAATCAAATGACTATATGATGGTCAGTATAATTTGGGCTCAAGGCCTCTCAGAGCTTTTTTTGTTTTATAATCAATAAAGGAACAACGAGGTGTCGTAAGGATTCTGTTAATTATTTGTGTATTTTAATGGGCATATCTCTGAAAGAGAAATTAATTAGTTGTACTGATACGTTAAAAAAATGCGAGAGACGATGAGAATATGTCGTTTGAAGATTTAAAAATGCACAGTAAGCGTACATTTTTTGAGGGGTTTTATTAATGCTGTGAAGAGACGTGAATGGTTTGATTTGATTTGATTGATGGCTGCCTAAATTTGTTGCTCTCAATACATCCCTTCCCTTCTGAAAATATGCAAATACGTAACAAAAAAGTAAGCTTCATATAGCAGAAGCAAATTCTCATCCTATGGGCTATGTGAACAACCAACTTCTCTTGTTTTCATTTTCAAAAGGAAAGTTTGGTGCAATTAGCTTTTCCTTCCTGGGGTTCTTCCTTTTTCGGCCATCAACTTTGAGCTTCAATTTAATAGAAAAGCTCCATCCTTTTCAGGGGAATCCACCATCTATACTGTTATGTCCCATACATAAGATGTCAATTTAAAAAAAGAGTTATCTGTTAATCAAACAATGTGAAAATGAGAGATAGAAAATGACTCTTTAAAGTTTCAAACTTATTATTGCATCCAATTACCTGGTACTTCACAACTTCACCACTTTAAATACAGCATAACAATGATACAGTTTGTTGGGTTAAGTGTTAGAACAGCATAATGCAGTAAATATTGCAGGCTTGACTCGTATGAGTCAGTGCATGTATACACACAGCTTAAATATCAAAGGTACCCCACTTTTTTGGGGCAAATATGCAATTTAGTCCATTGTTTCTCATGCACAGTACATTCACATTAATTATGGCGTATTTTAAAACTGATACACTAGAGAAATAAGCCTTGGGGTTCAGCAGGCAAGTCTTTGTACAGTGATGCATAATTGAGGCCATAAAGGGTGACCCACCAAAGTGTTTGTAATAAATCACCCTGCCGGTGGAGATACTCAGAATCTCCAATCAGAATTCACTTCAGAGAGAGAGAGTTTGACATATTTTAGATGGAAAGGCCAAATATCAAACTCTTGAAGCATAAGGAAACACAAGAAATGGGAAAACGGTGTGGAAGATACTGAACTACCATATATGCCTAAATTTTCGTGCTTGGGCTTGTGGGTCCAAGCTAAGCTTAATAAAAAGCTTAAATCTTGTGCCTTTGTGTTTGGCTTACATCTAAGTTTTTCATAAGGAAAGGAAGAAATGTTTAGCTCCACAGTTGAAGTCCTCAATTTCAAAATTGGAATAAACAAAAGATATTCTTAAGAATCTTATCATCATTATCTTTTATAAAAGAAGTGGGGTATGTCAATGGTTAAGCTCTCACCTTCTATGCTCACTGTTCCTTTTCTTATTACCATCGATTGATTCAACTAAGCAATTACGCAAAAACCTACGGAATTAACACTAAACTGATTTCTAGAGAGTCTCATAAATGTCAGAAATACAATGATTTTTTCTAATGCACTAGTCCATTGTCTACGCCGGCAGAAGAAAATGAGGCACCTGACTAGGTCTTAGGTATTTATAGTTAAAGTGGACTCTTGTTGTGGAGAGAGACAATTGCTTGAGGCTGTCTTTTTCGCTGCCACGGAAAACAAGTGACACAAACAGAAGTCTTCTTCACTCGATTGATGATTACAGAACCTGCAAATGATGCTTATCCATAAACACATTCCACAATGCATGTTTGCCCCCAAAATTGTGCCACGGTGGTCCTTCAACATATCAAATAATGGTTGACGGTTGATTCAGTTCTCTTTTTTTTCTTTTTTGGTAGAGATTTAATTCACTATACAACGTGTGTCTTCTAAGTTTTAATTCCTAAACTTTTTATAAAAACGATGATTTTTTTTTATCGGCTGGTTTTCATCCATTCAAGAACTTTAATAAAATAATATCATATCAATAATTTTCTTTTGGTCAATATCACATCAACAGCTGAAATATAATTTACTAAATTTAAATCTCCGAGAAAATTAATAAAGTTAACAAATCTCATATACATGTCCTTTTCCGGGGAATCTCCTTTAATTCTGGATCACAAGGATCAAATGCTTTTACTGCACCGACCTCTTAATTATCCATCAGAAACCAAATAATAAATTTCTCAATACTTCGGAAAAAAAAGGACTCTTAATTTAAAATGAAAACTTACTAAACTAATATATATATGTATATATATATATATAACTCAAATATTACAATTAAATATATTATAATCAGATTATGGTAACAGAGCATGGGGGGTGGATAGACAAAAGCCTTGTTTGGCACAAATCTTATCCTTTCGCAAGCAACTTGGCCTAATAGTAAAACTGTCTCGTCGTTGTTGGTTTTACAGCTCATTAAGCAAAGCGAACAAGTCTGATTAAATTAAATCGTCATGCCCCTCGCCAAACTCACCCTATTTCAAAGAAAATGACTAACTTGCTCTCTCTGACTAAAGTGGATGTTTAATCATCAAAGACTAGACACAACCCCAAATCTTATTGACGCTTCAATTATCATTTTTTTAAAATTTAGTTTTAAAAGTAAATTACATTAATCTTTTTTGAAGTTTGATAGAGTTATGCTTGATTTTTTTTTTATTTCAAATATTATATTTGACTCTCATAATATTCTGATAATTGCAAAAACCTTCTTTCCAATATATTTTTTCTCAAAAAAAATTTAATTTTTATGCAACATAAAACTGTAATTTTATGTTTATTATAATAATAAAAGCAATTAAATTGATATTAAACTTTAACACATAGTTATGATTTTATTTTTAATATAATAGTAAAGAGAGTTAAATAATTTTATTTTTTAAAAAATATATTGTGTAACAACTTATTTTATTAATAAAAATAAATTAAAAGGAAATCAAGTATAATTTTTCAAAAAATTATTAAATTATGATTTAGTCAAAATTAAACAAAAATAATATACTATAATTTTAGTGATGTGTGTGAAAAAACAATTACATCAATTGAGGAGCTTGCGCCAAAAGCTTTTAATTAAGCGCAACTTTTATCTTAATTGAGTTGGAAAGGTGGTCTAACTTTATTTTGCTGAAACTCTTGGTTTACTTTTGAATTATAGACAGCATCATCCTATCTTTCTTTTCATTTATTACCTGCACCCAAAAAAAAAATGATATAAGTATCTGGGCCGAAAGATATAAAAAAAAAAATGAAATTTATGTCACAATTTAGCATAAAGATAAATTTTAATTATAAATTTTAGGTTTTTGTTATCAATTTTTTCATAAAAATACAATGAGTAACTTTTTTTATATATTATTTAGCATCACATCGCATCACATGACGTGTTAACATATTTAGTAAAAAATTTTGAAAACGTTAATTGATCAATCTTTGTACAATAAAATTTGGAATAATTACAAAATCAAAATGCCTACGTAAAAGAATGGTAATCATTAACTTATTTACTCTCCTCCAAAATAATCACCATGGATGAATTAGTTGTCAATTTTTTTTTAATTTCGATTACATTTTAATTAATTGTTACCAAACTCCCTTGATATGACTCGTTACTTGTTGTCATCTAACGTCCTAATAAAGTTTCTATAAATTAAATTGATTCACCTAAACTTTTTTTTTATGCGATTCTAATTAAATTTAAATGTAATTACATATTAATTAAAAAAAAGATGACAAACAATCATTATACAAAGAAAGAATCTTTTTTTAAAAATCCAATTTGGCAAGTAAATATTATACAAATATCAAAAAGAGAAATGAAATTCATTTCTTTTAAATAAATATGTGAATTGAAAGTAATTATTATATTTAATTTGTACAAAATTTTTTATGTTATTATTATTATTACTTTCTTATTATTTTTTAAGTAATGATATAAGAGTCATTTTTTTAAAATTTTAACATTGTTTTGATTAGATTAAGATACATAGCATTCTCATTTCTTTTTATATTATATCAAATGTAATTATTTTATTTCATTTATATGTTTATTATTTTCCTATTTTTCTATTTAATAATTTTTTATATTAAATAATATGTAATATGATTGATTTGGAAAATCAATCAATAAAAGAAAATGCTTTGATTTTGGTATTCCATGTCATTAAAGATATTTTTTTTGAATGTTTGTGTAATTAATTACCCAAATAAGGAGTATGGATAATGGGTGGTGATTTGAGAAGCAAGGAAAGAAGGGAAAAGGAGTGAAGGGTGAATGCTGAAAATTTAAAAAATGGGAAGGCAATGATGGTTTGAAAATGAAGGTGTCTGTCTAATGCCTATGGACTACCTTTCGTGCTCCCACATCCTGGTCTGATTGGTCGGTTTGTCATCTTCAAACTCATTAATAATACCTTTTTTTTCTTTTTTTTTTTCTTGGCACCTATTAATTGATAAAATAAATTCCGTTAACCTCTTGAATGTGAGGTTTGTCTGATTGTATTTGATATTTCGTATTTTAGAGTAATTTTTTAATATTTCAACGTATATTATAAAAATATTTGTAATTTATTTTTATCAAATAAATTAGTCTTATGTAAAATATAAAATTATGATTTTATTCTTAATATGATAAGTAAATACATCCAAATTAATGTTAAGTTTTAATATTTTAATACTTTTTATGTAATATATATTTCTTAAAAAAATGTTTAATTGTCTTCATAGAAAATAAATTAAATGGGAGTTAATGTAATTTTTAAAATAAAAAAATTATTAAATATAATTTATCCAGATATTTAATGTAATTTTCTTTAATTAATATGTTTTGTCACTACAGTACCTACAAAAATTTCGCCAGTTGAGACAAAATTTCAGTATTAAAATATTGTTTTTGCAAAGCATGGTTATTACTTATTAGTTTTATACTATAAAAAAGAATGCCACTACAGTTTTTTTTAAAGAAAAATTATATATATAATTTATTATATCTTTATTATTAGATTTTTTAATTAAAATATAATAAGTGTATAATTCTCCAATAATATTATGATAAGTATATAATTTTTACATATAATTGTATAATTTTTAATTAAATTATATAACTGTCATAATATTATTAAAAATTATTATATTTATTATATTTTAATTAAAAAATCTCATAATAAAGATATAAAAAATTATACATAAGTCTATTTTTGTTTTAATTATAAGTGTCCCTAAATTAGTTAAACAGTCTAAAATTCACAAAATTAAAATTTTCCTTTATTTGTTTCTCTGGGTAGAACATGAAAGGTTTTGTATTGAGATCATTGAATTACCGGTCATAATACCAAAAAAAAAAAAAATCACATATTTGTGAAGAAGAAAATATTTGTATTGATCATTTCGTTAATTTAGATTTCATTCAAAGGGACGTAAGGTGTATTTGGATCTCTTCCTCTAATAACTTCATATCTTTGTTATATTTTGATGTATTTGAGACGCCTCTGCATCGAAAACTTGTAGACTAAATTTTGTTTGTTTCTATTTGAACTTTAGGACCACATTTCTTATTAAAAAAAACAATACAAAAATTAAAATCACAGTAGGGTAAAAACAATAACCATTTTTTTTAATATCATGCTCCCCTCTTGAAAACATTAGGACTGTTGTGAAGTATTCTAAAAAAATTACAAATTCCAAGTTAAATATAAAATAATTAATTTGGTCTACATTTTATTATTATCTCACACGTATTAAAATGATTGCAGTCCTATCTTACCAGCGCTTGAATTATGTTACTTACCTTGATAAATATTTTTCACTTTAATAAATTAATTTCACATAAAGAGCACATAATGCAACGAAAAATAAATGTATATATATATATAGAATTTATTCCTACGACTAATTACGTGCGATTTTCGAATGAAAATTGTTATTAAACATATTATCATAACTTCAATTTGAGATTTTACTTCTCAATTAAAAAAATCGTTCATATAAAATTTAAGAATTTAGTGCGAAATAAATAGAAAAAACGACAAGAAAACAAGTATATTATTTTTAAAAAAATTTTGATTAAATTATATCTAATATATTTTATTTCAAAAATAATATTAGACTTTTTTAACCTTTAATAAATATTACAAAAAATATCTTCTACTATTTATTTTCTGACAATAAATTAACTTCTACACAAAACATGTTCCTTCTAAAGCATGAAAATACTAGTTTCTTCTGTTTTACAATGCATGTTACTTGTTTATTAGAAGAAAAATGCGAAGCCAAAGTGTTGTATAACCGTGATATTAACTTTCAATATGAGATTGTAATTGGGAGAAGGGTGGAAATATAGTCCCCAAAAAAAATGCCACTTAAAGTAATACTTCTAAATTATAATAAGAACATTTTTGCGCTACATATCCATTGAAAGGAAAATTGGTCATTAAAAAATAAAAAATGTAAGAATATTTAGGGTTTATTATTTCTTAAAATACAGAGTAAATTACATTAACTCATTCCAAAATTTAGTTAAATTAAATATGATGCTCCTCTTTTTGAAAAATTACATCTAACTCCTTAAATATTTTGATATATATTAGAAAAAACTTTTTATTTAATTTATTTTCAATTAAAAATTTTAATTTTTATATAATATAAAATTATGATTTTATTTCTAATATGACTATAAAGTCAACAAGTAAGTTAAAGTTAAATTTAATATAAGATTATTTAATTTTATTTTTAATGTGATATTGAAAATAATTACATGGTTTTATTTTTTAAAGATATACATAGGAAGTTATGTGTCATTTTTGAAATGAAAAATATTAAATATAATTTATTTTAAAAAAGTAATATAATTTACTGAAAAATAAAAGGACCGTGCGAGACAGCAAGTTGTTAGTTACTAGTGCGTATTTTTCGTGAAAACCGTAAAACCGTATGTATAACTGTATAACTTTTATCTAATCATTTATTCTCTCTCTCTCTCTCTCTCTCTCTCTCTCTCTATCTGACTCTCCATTTGCAGACAGTGACCGCAGTCCTCACGAAGTTGGGTTTGAAGGCACCTGGTATAAAACAGCTCTCATCCTTGTAATCCTCACTACTTCATTTTTATTTTTAAATTAGAAAAAAAGGAACAAAATAGATAAATCTTCAGAACCATACGCAGTTTGAATCTTTCGGATCTTGTTGCCTTTCTCGGGGTCGGATCCTCCGATCGTGAAATCCATCCTCATTGTCGTTTTCGCCACTTTTGCTTTCCTTTCTCGGACAGATCTCCTAGGTCCTCTGCAAATCCCTGGTTAAAACCAAGTATCAAAGCTATTCGCGGTTTCATGGCATTTTGACTCTTGTTCGCTTTACGAGGTAGCGAAGACAGTGTGGAATTTCACTTGTCAACTGTTCAGTTTGTGGGCAAACTGCTCGGAACTGAAAAATACGGAAGAAAGTTTTTTGTTTTTTGTAATTGGGTTTTATTTTTTATCTTTTACATTCCAGTTATGAGAAATCCTCAACTTGATTTTAGTAATTCGTCGATTTAGTTGTTATATATACCCCCGATTTGCTCCGTTGCTTGTTTGTAGACTTGTAGTCATCATATTTTGATACTATTAGTTCACATCCTAGTATTTTTTTTTTTCCCTTCAATTTTTTTCACTTGATTACTGGTGCTTCATTTGGTTCCTGAGAAAATGCAGCAGAAGCAAGTTCATTTGGAGCTGTAGATTTGGTCACTGTCATTTGAAGCCTGCTAGACTTCTCTCTCTCTTAATAGTTACCCTCTTCTCATTTTATCCCAATTTATCTTTCTTTTTGCCTTGGGCAACCAAGCTGAGATATGATACATATCCAATAAAATTTGTGTACCCTTCTGATTAATTTCCATGCCTTTGAAACGCCGAGTTTACATCCTCATAATTTATTGAAAATCCTGAATTATGATAGTTGTGCTGTGTTTCTTTCTCCCTTTTGATCCCGTAAATAACTTATGCAGTTGTGGCCCCACCAGACCGGTCTATTATTTTGTGATCTCACTCCTATCTTTCTCCTTCTAGTGGGTAAGTTGCAATTAGACCTAAAGGCTTATGAGTCTGTTTTCTGGAAAATAGTAATCTCTTTTTGTTTTTGTGTTGTATAACAAAATCCATTGTGGAAATGATAAGGTTAAAATGTATGCAAATTTGAAAATTTTGTCTAGTTACTCGTTAAAACCATCCTTGCTTAGAGGCCGAAGATGAAATTTGTATATAAACACCAGACGGGTGGTAAAACTTTTTCTGTGAGAATATAAGTTCTAGCCCTGCGGTTTTCTTGTCTTGAACCATCTCCAAGCTGCAGTTCATTTTTGGTATGTAACTTGTAGGTTGGTGTGAATGATGGATTCGAGTAACCTTTCACCTGCTGGTGGGCTTGAAGCAGTCCACCAAAATGGTGTTCATGAAGAACCTTCTAACTCTGGAAAGCATGGCGTTGTCCTAAATGATGTTGACCCCGGTGTTGTTGAAATTACAGAAACTGTAGTTCCAAATGGTAATTTTGAAAATGATCTTCTGTTGGATAACACCGCAACTAATAACTTATCTGTGGCAGAGATTAAAGAGGAATCAAATGATACCACAGTCAGCAACAATGTGGCCATTCCTAAGGCAAGTGACTCTTTTTTTGCCCTCGAGTTGAATTGATTAAGTTATTTTACACTTTTTGAATCTCATTGTATGCTCCTACTCTAGCAAGAGGAAGTGAAAATCACAGATCAATCAGAGCAATTAAGAGCATCGAAGGGTCCTGTCAAGAACAAGACTGTGAAGCTCCCTCATCCTAAAGGTGGTCATGCAAGTGGGGTGGAGAAAAGTAAGGATAGAAAGGATGGAGAGGCACAACCTGCTGTCTTAAATGGTTCTTTGGCTTTAAACTCTTGGCAGCCTATTAAAAGCAGATCATTCAATGACCACAAGACTCAAATTTCCAAGGTACTCTTTGTTGTTGTCTTTGCTTCCTTCACCTAATCTTTACTTAAGCACTCAGATTATTTTGCCTCCCTTTGTTTCTTCTTCTTTTATCCTTTAATATCATGTTCGTTGTTAAAACTTTATGATCTTGGCAATCCCTCATAGTTTTTTCCACCTTGTTTTTCTCAGCACTCTGAAAAGTCTGATGCAGCATCTTCCGGTTCACCCACGTATGTTGCTTGCAATGATTTTTGTATATTGGTTCTTTGAAGAGAGAAATTTTTTATATAAAGAATTGACAGTGGTAATTCTTCTACTTGTGACTGTGATTTATTGGACACAGAGAGAATACAAAACCAAAATCATTGAAGAAAGGAACTCTTGATAAAGTTCAAGGAGAAGCGCAATCTTCTTCGTATCCTTTTCTTTGGTTGAGTCTTGATTTTCCTTGTCTGTGGAAATAGGGTACTACTCTTTTCTTTTTTTTTTTAAATATATATGTAGTAAGTTTATTTTTCTATGTAGTGATGTGTATGATTATTGCTTATCCTTAATCCACTCTGTAGAAATATCACTGCAGAAGATTCCAAACCTTGTAAGGTGGGGGCGCTTCCAAATTATGGATTTAGTTTCAGGTGTGGTGAACGAGCTGAGAGAAGAAAAGAGGTAAATAATTAGTAGTTTTTTTTCCACCTATTATGTTATTGTGCAGGTTTATTTTGCAATAAGTTTGTAGGTTCAAATGAAATTCGTATTTCGCTGGACAGTTTTACTCTAAGCTTGAGGAAAAGATTCACGCAAAGGAAGTGGAGAAGAGTAACTTGCAAGCAAAAACCAAGGTGATAACATTTGATATTTTAGTTTGAAATATAACTGGTATATGCTCCTTTTAATCACATTAATTGCTCAATTCTTTTATAGGAGACCCAAGAAGCAGAAATTAAGATGCTTAGGAAGAGTCTAGCATTTAAAGCAACTCCAATGCCAACCTTTTACCAGGAGCCTGCTCCTCCGAAGGTGCAGTTAAAGAAGGTGGGTTTCTTTATGTGTGTGTGCTGGTGCGGACGGCCAAAGATTTTTGTTTGCTTTCAAGCTACATGTGATTTGGGTCTGTGCATGTCTTTGTATGCGTGTGCTATTATGTGAATGCACCACTGCTCTGACATACACACATCCACATTACATATGGCTTCAGAGAATAATCAGAGCATACTGTATTGTCTTGAAAATTATTTAGAAGAGTACTCTTTGGTGGCGGAAGCTTTCTTTTCACTAGACCCTTGTTTCCATCGATTAGCATCTGTTTGACTAAGTCAATATGTCTTGCTTGTTATTTGATACCCTGTGATCCCAGCATAATTGTCTCTTTTGGCTTGTTATAAAGAAGTTTACACAGTTATAGTATTGGCAATGCTTACAAAATTTAGTTTAGTTGACAACCAGAAAATCTAGGTGTGCTGGAGACGATAATGGATGAAAATGTTTTAAATTATGGAGGTTGGGTATATAGTAATGTCATTGCTTTGGAAAGCTGTATTTTCTAACGTTGTTGGAGCAACATTCATATGAGATTGAAATAAAGTGTTTTATGCATACGATAATTTGAAAATTCTATGTATTAAAGTTCATTAATCTTGATTTCATTTGGTAAATTCTGACTGTTCAAGTTGCAAAGTTAAAGACTATCCATCAATTGTAGTATTGCCTCAACTATTGCAGTTAGCTGCTTTCATCACTCTTTATAGGGAATATATGTGAATTGTGATTTTATGATTTACACACATGATGTTCGGTTGTTTTGTTTAACTTACAAGCTTTCAAGGTTTTTTTTTGTTTAGTTGCAAATATTTTATAGTTTTTGGTTGGTTGTCATAGATGGCCATTTCCCTTAAATCTATCTCTTGGTGAATTAGCTGAATGGATGCAGGCAAACTGATATTACTCAGACTCGGATGGATTTGAAAAGTTACCCTCTTAATAATGGATGGTTTAGTGGGGGGTTTAATTTGTTGATCTCAAATATCATACGGCAGTTGCACTAGTTCTTCCTGTGTCTACTTTATTGCAATGAAAATTCCTTATGTTTCGTTTATAAACCTGCAAGCTTTTCTAATGCCTTTTCAATTATATAGTCAGGCTCCTTGCTGCTATGTAAATGTGGCTGTGCCTATGAAACATGGACACTCTTAAAAAATAAGCCACATCTGTTTTCAACCTTTGTGGTCACTCATATCAGAAATTATATGACTGTGCAGATTGTGTTGTGTTGCAGTGTCAATGTCATGATTCCTAGAGATGTAGTTATTGTGCACAAAACAAGATCCTGTTTGAGAACTTCTGCCTGTTATCTGGACCACTGATCTGTTTTCTCGATCTAGTTTCATTTTAACAAGTTTGGTATTGTCCTTTGAAATTAAATTTTTTTAGCCAATGGACGTTACTAATGTAGATACCAACTACAAGAGCAAAATCTCCCAAGCTTGGTCGAAGGAAGGATTCAACCAACTCAGGGTCTGATGGAAATCCTAGCAGCAGTGCTCGACAAGGGCGTTTAAGTCTGGATGAGAAAGTGTCCGAGAGTAACCCCACTAGGAGAGTTACTCATGCCCATCAAAAGAAGCCAGAACGGAGATCGCTTCCTTCTCGACTGCCTTCTGAAAGGACCAGTTCATCCAATTCATCAACTGTAGCCATTTCATCTAATGCACCGAATGATGAAAAGACCACAATATCCAGTGTAACAAATAAAGATATCACCTTGTCCAATGCGAGAGAGGAAGAGAAATCTCAAATGGATGCGGCCGATGAAGAGAATTGTACCTTGTCCTGTAATACAAGTGAAGCTCCATCTCTCATTGAAGAGCAAAATGCAGTTCCCTCAGACAACCCAATTGAAACAGAGTCTCGAGTGAACGGTGACATTGTGGTTGAAGAGCAACCTCAGCTCGCCTTGGTACAGGAACCTGTAGTGGCAGAGCACTAAGCAACCAGCAGGAACAGAAACATTGTTTACTTTTTCAGAATTGTGAAGTCATCTCGTGAATATTAAAGCATATAGTTGAGATTATTTGACAGTGAAGGCTTGAAGATTTGCATTATATGGTTTGTGATGTCATCTTGTCCATAGCAGCGTTGTTTCTTTTATGTGCTTACTCTTCAAGGTTGCTGGTTTTGTCCTTAATGAATATCTCTCCTGCTTGCAGCAATGTATGTAACTATTTGCCAAGTTACTGTAGCTTATGTTATTTTAGTTTGCAGCTATTGCCTGTGTCGGTTAGTGTATATCAGGGAAAGTTTTTGAGGCAGCTTGGCATTAGATGGTTTAAGTTTCACGCCATGCTTTGTTGAACCATTGGCGATGTCACGCTAGACAAGCTGTGTTTCGGACATCCCCTTACTATGTCATATACTTGTCTTGAAACTTTGCTTTCCTTTATATTTCTACTATGGTTAAATTTGGTAGAGTAAAAAGATTTTGAAGAAAATAAAAGGAATAATACAAATGAAAATGAAATAAAAATTTATAATTTAAAGCCATGATTGGTATGATATGAAAATGGAGAATTTTTTTTTATTTAGATGTTTGGTAAAGTATAAATAATACAAGAATGGAAATAAAAAGTAAGTAAATAATTAAATTTGGAGGAAAAAAATTAAAAAATTAATTTTTGTTAATTAAGATAAATCAGAAAGGAAAAATTATAGTTGATAATCTTAAATTAAAAATATTTATATTAAAAAATCTTAAATTTTAAAATTATTTTAAATAATTCAAAAGTAAAAAATTTAAACTGTATAGAAAAATCACAATTCTTTCTATACAAATTATAATTTTAAGTTGAAATTCTTTGTTTTAAAATTTTTTAAAAATAATTTTAAATTTGAAAATTTTTTAATATAAATATGTTCAACTTGAAATTTTAAATTATAATTTTTTCAAATAAAAATAAAATATTATTATTATTTAGAGTAAAATAGTGATTTTATTACTTTTTCAATTTTCAACCGTAACTTTCCTTAATGTATAGCATAACATATATAGGACCGAAATCATAAGTCAAACGTCTTTAAACTTATCAAACATTAAAGGGCATGTTTGGTATAATGAAAAATAGTAGAAAGGAAAGAACAATATATGTAAAATATTTATTTTGTTATTGTAATTATTATTCAATTATTAGTTAATATTATTTATTAATCATTATTCAATTATTAAAAATAAGTTTATCATATCTAAAATTATTTTTTTATTTTTATACTTAATTTTTTTATGTATTGAACGAGAGATAATTGTTGTTAACATCTTTTTTTCTCTTTCTTCACCTTCTTCAAATGTACTAGACGTGTTGTGAATGCTAAGTCAATTTTTAACATTCAGTCCATCCTCTAACCACGAAGGCTATATGTGCTACAAAATAGATTTTAGATAAGTTTTGGATATCGAGAGCTCATGAGCTCCTTCACCTTGTGTATAATTATAAAAAAATATATATTTGAGACTATTGCTTGAATTGCAAAACAATAGGAGGGGAGTAAATAGATATATTGATACACAACTGTATTCAATAATCAAAAAATAGGTACACTAAAGTTATTTTTCATATTTAATTTTTTTTATTTTTATTTTCATAATTAACTTTTTACATATTAAACAAGTTACAATCGTTGTTATCATCTTTTTTTTTTTTTGGTCTTTACCTTCTTTAAACGTACCAAATGTGTTGTGAATGTTAGGTCCATTTTTAGCATTTAACTCATCCTTTGATCACAAAGGCTACGCGTACTATAAAATAAATTTTAGATAGGGTTTGGATATGGAGAGCTTATGAGTTCTTTCACCTTGTGTATAATTATAAAAAAAGAAAATTATTTGAGACCATCACTTGAATTGCAAGATGATAAGAGTGGAGTAAGTAGATGTATTGATACTCAATCATATTGTCCCAATATGACCATATGTTCATTAATATTTTCAGGTTGGATGCCATTATTTTGAAATTTTATACAAAAAAAGTTATAAACTTGTCAGAATTGGCATTGATTTTTTATTAATATTTACTGTCATGCATTATATTGCTCAAAAATAAATTGACTTGATAAGAAATTGATGACATTGTTTTTCCCGTAATTTTGTTTCTTTTTTCTAATACCAAATATGGTATTGGTATCTTTTTTTTTTTTTTTTGGATCATGTTAAATTCGGTGTCATATAAAATCAATGAGATACCAACTATCATTTTTATATGATACCACAGGATCACCCAATTTGGGATTTTTTTTGTGTTATTGTTAGCAGCGGTGCAAAATTGAAGGCCTTAGCTGTGAACTGTTTTGGATTCAAAGATCTGCTGTGAGATTATAGAAAAAGCCCATAACCCACATAACTCCCCTTTCCTTCGAGCATATAGTGATAAAGAAGACCTCATAGTCATACCCAAGAGGCTCATGCAATTCCCTAAGCTTATCTCCCATAGAAGAGAGGTTGAGGCATCAACAGCGAATATATTAGATATGCTGACTTTGTGGTATTATTGTTGCAGTTTTATTCATAATTGCATGGATTAATGCTTAAACCAGAGAAGAACGAAATTGGCAGAAGTATCTTTTTCAGTTTTTAGTGGATCAGTTTTCATTTTGTCCAAAATAGTTTTTTGGGTCAAATTTGCCCTACATTTTTTTTATGAAAAATTTTAATGTCTTTCTAATTGTTAATGTTATTCTATGAAACACATGGCCATTAAAAGATGCAAGCATAAAATTATACCCTTAACATAAATGTTTGACTTTTATTAAGTGAGATATATTCTTTTCAGTCTTATATATAAGAAATTTTTTTAAAATTTAATTTGGTTTTATATAAAAAAAATAAATTACTTATATTTAGTATATTAATTATAATATTTCAACTATACTTTTTATTAAATAAGTAATTTAAATTATAAATAGTGGTTATCATTAATTTTAAAAAGAAAGTACACACGTTAAATAGAAATATTTTTTAAAAATAATTTTTATTTGAGATAAAATTAAAAAAAATAATTATTTTTAATTAATTTTTTAATACTTATAAATAAATTATTTATTTCTTATGTATAAGATCGGAATAAGTATCTTCTTAAAAGGTGGTTTCCTTTATCAAACAACTCGATTAAGTGACGGGGGTATTACGCCCCAGTGGTAGAAAATGAGAAAGATGAATGTTTTTTCCTTCCTTTATTTTAGTAAAAGTAAATGCAATTCATTGGTTCTCATTCCTTTCTTTGATAACGTCTCATCTAATGTGTCTACAATCTCAAAGCTTCATCATTCATCAGCGGCAACTATTGGCAATATATCTATTCCTGGAAGCTTGTTTCTAAAATCAACATAGGGCCCCGCTACCCTCCTCTATTATTGCGCTCTCTCTTCCATTCGATGAAATTTCAAATTTGAGTATTCAATGGATTGAAGACTTATTTCAAATCCTTCCCATAAATCTCAAGTCTTCTTCCCTCTGAACTTACTATATTAGGCAGTGAAATACCTTAATCTAGGAGTCTTGATTTAAGTAACATAGAAATCTAACGCACACAAACTCGCTTCTTATTCAGTCCTTTTCACCCCCCCATATTTTTATGATTTTTGTGTTTGTGAAAAAAAAAAAAGCGGTTGAGCTTGTTGCCTTAAATGCTACAAATACCAGACACGAAAGAGATCAATAATGAAGCTCATACACTCTCCGGATTCGGATTTGGTGGAGAGTCAAAAGAATGATAAAATTGGTAGAAAGAATTCAAATTTGTTCCTTTTGAATTTGAATTTTTTCCATCAATTCTTTTCTCTTCTGCTCTCCTCTGCCTCTCATCACGTGTCTATCGCAAATTTAAACCTTTTTTTTTTTGAAATTTTCGTATTTTTCTTAAGAGGGATCCAAATCACAAAATATCCTTGTACAACATCACTGTTTCTGAAACTAGATACTGTTGAGTTGTGTCAAAGTCTCAATCATGATAATTAAAACAGTAGAAAAGGGTTTGACGAAAATAGATGCTTTCACCTCTTTGAAAATACCCTTCCTAACCACCCCGGATTTCCCGGCGAACCTCATATGACTCGTCAGTCTTCTTCCGTCATTGCGTGGTTGAATAATGCTTTTATAATCAGAGACCCAGAAATACTTGGTCTCTTGCGTCACCAACATCTATAATTTACTCAATATTTTTTCTAGGGATTACCAAGTGAATTTGGAACTTTTTTCCATTGTTAAATTTTAAGAAATTTTTTGTAAAGGAACAGTACAATAAAAATAACCTTTTAATTTAAATTTTAAAAATAACATTAATAATACTTAAGCTTTAGAAAATAAAAAATTAAATTTAAACTATTTAACTTTTAATTTAAACAGTTCAGATTTTATGAGAGAGAGAGAGAGAGAGAGAGAGAGAGAGAGAGAGGGGATGTAATTTAATTACCAAGTGGACCTAAATGTAAATGGGGCTTGTTTCGAGACTCAACGTACTGTGCTTGTTTCACAGCCGACCTTACCACGAAGGAAGCTTCGCATGTCTAGTCTAGTCTAGTGATGTGGTACATCAATTATTGCTTTACATGACAATCGCATGTGATGTTCATGTACCATTGCCTAGTCTGACTACATTGTCTAACACTGGTGATCTAACCCAACCATCCTTGAGAAGTTTCGAGGGTACGCGTTGGCATTTCAACAACTTACACTGCAAAAGTTTTCAAATGCTCCCGGGTTTGTTCGAATAAAGGGCAATCCTGTCACTAAGACAGCTAATCTCATATTTGTATTCCTTAGCCATCTGATCTCATACATTGGCGAAATCCAACGACAAAATCATCCCGTCCGGACGGCAAAGAAAACTCGGGTCACACCCTCATTGCTCGATTTCAAGCTTAAGCTTCCTCTACAGCCAGAAATGAGATTAACTGTTGAAACGACGTATAAGCAAGAGTACAATCACGTTTAAAAGGACCTCAGACTCAAATGCTAACGGAAGAAGATTGCAATTTTTATTCATTACTTTTCATTACATAACATACATCACAAAGGGCAGAAATCAGTATAATACACCACTTAGAAGTTGCAGTTTACAGTTCACAAAAAATGAGGCCTTAAAAATAAGGGCTTGGCAAGTAAAAAACAACCCTTCCAAATGACATTGAGAGGATTGTCGTGGCAGACCTGTATAACTTGCTGCCATGGCCAAAGCCCCTGAACTCAAGGCATCATCATAACCCAGAACTGCCAACTGCATCCAGGATTACGACCCCACAGGTTCTTTAACTTCAAACTACCCATTGAGTAAAACTGAGACCCCAACCATCACGTCCACAACAGAGTTTAAAAACGTGAAAAGATTTGGTAAACATCAGACGGACTCTGGTACAGATAGCTGCAAAAGACTTCAAAAGGAGAACCAAGGACACATGGTGGCAAAACCAACGCAAAGCTGAGCTAAAACCATCGGGTGCCAACACCACTAACAAAGAATCCTAACTCCAGAACTCGGCATCTATGTTCACAGAGATTTACAGTCACTTAAAAAGACGGCATCCCATTAATAGGATGCCAAAAACCTTTGAACAGATTTCCAATTGAAGGAAACCTGCAAAAATAAAAATTAAATGACTGTATGATCTGGAAAAAAGGGAACCGAGGCACTGGATGACTAAAGACCCACAGTTAATGGACCCAAAAACTACCGTGCAACGCTAATCATAAAAGTTGTCTAAAAAACCTCCCGCCTGGTCCAATTCATGGCAGTTGTTGGCTGTCTTAATGTGCAGTGAGATAAAGTCTTCCTACTCAGAAGAGGATGTCACACCTCCAAAGAAGTTCCACAAGCATGTCAACGGATCTGCTACTGATTGCATTGCAGTGCTGGATATTTAATCCCAAAAGGGTCTGCCCCAATTTTTTCAAACTAGACAGGCTCTTATCTGAAACCAAAGAGCAACCTGCCAAAGAAAGGATCTGCAGATTGAGCTGGTCTGCGCTGGCCAGGGCTGCAATTCCAGCATCAGTGATTGCGCACTTGGAAACATCAAGATCAGAAAGCAATGGGCAATTCCCTGCAATCGCTATCAAGCTAGCATCACTGATCTTTTTACAGCCATCAAGATTTAGCATCTCAAGAGTCCAACCATGCTGATTGGCCATTGATAAAACTATTTTGTCTGTCAGATTTATGCAACCACTAAGATTAACCTTAACCAGACCAGCATCAAAGCATTCAATCAGTGAAAGCAATCCAGCATCTGTTACTCCCTCAAGGCGACTTAATTCAACATGCTGCAGCTGAGGGCACAACTTTCCTAGTACAGCCAAAGTAGCATTACCAAATCCAGGGCAGTTACGGATTGTTAGTGATTGCAGTGACTTGCAAGGAGACACCTGAGGCAATCTCAAATTCAGATCTTTGAATCCAAAGCAGCTTACCAGAGTAAGAGCCTTCAATTTTGCACTGCAGTTAATAATAACACCAAAAAACCCAAATTGGGTGATCCTGTGGCACTCTTCCAATTGCAGGCTCTCAAGTGATAAAGTAGCTTTGGCAAATGATAACAATCCATTGTCTGATAGAAATGCACATTTACGAAGGTACAAGTGTTTGAGATTTGGACAGCCCTTTCCTACAGATTGAAGCCCAATATCCGTAACCCCTTGGCAGGATGCAATTGTGAGTGACTTTAGTTTCTGCAACCCATGTCCATTACCCATGGCCCAGAACCCCCTCTCACTAACATTTGGGAGGCAGGTTAGGACAAGATCCGTCACTGCCTTTCCATAATGTCCAATAACAGCTAGAGAGAGGTCAGAAATGGCCAGTGCCTGAAGCTTCACCTTTGTCAAATCAAACGAACGTGAAGAAAACAGGCTAGCAATTCCCTGATCACCAACACTGGCGCAGTCCTTGATTGTTATAGACCTCAGATTGGGGCATAACTGCCCAATAGCTTGTAGACCTTCATTACCAATTTTGGGACATGACTCTATGGATAAGTCAGTCAAATCTGGGCAGTTCTTTGCAACTGCAATTAAAGCCTTGTCAGAAATTGTGGGGCACTTACAGAGGTCAAGTTTCTCTAGCTGATGACATCTACTAGCAATCTCAATTAGGCCCTCATCACCAATGGTAACAATATCCCATAGAGAAAGCACTTTTAAAGAAGGGCATCCATGGGCAACTGCCTTGAGACCTAGATTGGTCACCCCACGATCTGAATTGCTCCCATGGATTGAAAGTTTTCCCAGTCCTCCACGAGAAGCAGTACCAACAGCAATGGCAGCCAGTCGAACATCTGTCGCCTTTTTACCTACTAAGCTCCGGGACAGGTATCCGTCACCCCCAAATTCCAGATCATCCACCTCCTTTTCACAAGACTTGTTCTCATGTCTGGTAATTTTGATGCTGCAGATTTCATCCTTACAAATACTGCTTAGAAGCATAAGCCAGCGCTTGGAAACACAAGCACATGCACTCCTTTCTTGACCTACAGGCAACCTTCTAAAGATCTCGAAGAGGCATTCATCTGGCAAAGCTTCAATAGATGTCTTCTGCTTCTGCTCAAACCATTCTCCGCTGAAAACAAATGGAGCAGTGATGCGAGATCTCTTCCGAGGAGGAAAGTAAACATCAACATGGGTGCCAAGAGACAATAAGAGATTAGATTCCTTGGGATTAGTGTACATTGATCCCCCGGGGCAAAAATCATCACCTCCTGATAACCATAAACATATGCAAAGTCAGGAATATTAACTTCGTGCAAACAAAGATTAAGACGACATGCAGATTTAACCAGTACGTGCAGAATAGGAAGTACCTATTCCGTGAATGAAACAACTGACCAAAAAACAGAAAACCAGATATATTTGTGAAATTCATTAGGCTCTCTTAAACCGACAATAAGACTAAGATTTGGATTATCTTTCAACAAAAACTACTAATCTCAAATATGTACTATGATAACTTCCTCAAACAACGTATTTTTCCCCCCCCAAAGAAAAAGATTCATAAAATAAGTCCATACTGAATTATCTATCTTACATATAGAAATCCTTAATATCCCTCTGCAGATCCACTAAGGAAAGAGAGGATTTGTTATGAAGAATTTAAATAACCTTATCAGCCTCAGCAAGAAATTAAATTAAAGATTAGAACACCGACACGACAATCAAAACTTCAATGATCAACTCGTGAAACCGGATTACAAATAGATATATTCCTATCCTCCACGCATCAATCAGTCATCAAACATAAAAAGATATATCTAAAGCAACCAAGACAAACGCAGAAAACGACTGAAAACATCGCGGGAAGCAAATTATTCGCATGATCAACTACCAGGATTAAATCTCCGCGCAAAACGAAGTTATCATAAAAAATTAGAGAAAACGTTTCTACTGCATCTCCGAAAACCTAGGCAACCGCAAGCCAGAAATTTTCAAGCTAAACTAACAGTTAAACCCATGAATCAAACAAAATAGGATTAATCCATGTACTTACCGGTGAAGCCGATGACTTTGGACATGGGTACAGCTCAACAAGCCCCGGGAGGTCAAATCTGCACTGTTTTCCACCAAAGAACCCTCGGAAGAGAGCAAAAATGATAGAGCAGAGGAAGATTGTGGCGTTAATTGCGATGTATAATCGTTCAGGGCAGGAATGCATGAAAGACAGGGGATCTAGAAGGTCATGAAAACCCTATTAGATAGGGCAAAAAAGAAAACAGGAAGAGGAATTGGCGAGAAGAGAAATGAAGGGTTGAAGTTTGTCAAAGGGAAGCTTTTATCGCAAGTGGAAATAGATTCCGGTACGCGACAATACACTGAATGGTAACCACATGCGATGTATCTGGGCATACAAAGTGGGGTTTCTTTGTAATATTCTTCCACCCAAAAATAAAAAACCAGAAACCAGATGGATGGGGATCTGGTTTTGATTCTCCAATTTATGTTTTATTTTGTTGATTGGCCATTGTTTGGGTGATGGGAAAATATTAATTTTTCTTTTACGGATAGTAATATGAAAAATAAAGAGTTATTTATTAAAAAAAGAAATATTTAAAAATATACATAACTATTTTTGTCATATATAATTATTTTTATTTTATCCTTTTCAAGTAACTTAAAAGATGTCAAACTCAGCCCCTTAAAACTAATCCAAATAATAAAAGTGGAGTAAAAATATAGATAATGTAAAGGTTTCGATGTCTCCAATATAATATCACCAAAAAAAAAAATGCTGAACTCATGTGAGAACGTGTTTGTGTGAAAAGTTTTTGTATCTCCTCGAATCAAAATGGATCTTGTATATATTCTAAGGATAACCGATGGGTACTGTCTCGAATATAAGTTGTTTAAATTAAAATTAGATGATTCAAATTTGATTTTTTTTAAATGATGTAAAATATAAAATAAAATTATTGTTTTACTGTTAATTTAAAAAAAGAATGAAAATAAAAAATAAAAAATATAAACCATTTAAATTTAATCTAAACAATTTTTGTGAAAGATAACTCTCTATTCATTCGTTAATGTTTTTAAAAATTAAATTGTTTGTTGAATTGATAAAGGTACAAATTCATAATTTATTAATTTAATTGTGACTAAATTGTAGTTGAACTAATAATAATTAAATATATATTTTTTAAATTTATATATTAAAATTTTAACTTAACTAAAAAATAGTAATAAATTTTAAATATTTAATTATTAATTTAATAATTTTAAATTATTTTGATAAAATTTTTTTTAATTAAAAAATAAAATTTATTCATAATTATAAATTAATAGTACTTAATATTAAATTTTAATAGTTTTAAACTATATTAAAATTTCCTTTATCATTAAAAAGTTAACAAACAAATGACAATTTTGACCAAATACATTCATTGTTGAGAAAAAATTGTTATTAGAAGATAGAGTATAATAGAAAATAAACATAAAAAATAATAAAGTATATGCATTTTATTTCTTTTATATATTTTTTTAATTCCTCTTTATTTTAATCCCCTCATTCCTTTAGTGCATTCTATTTTTAGTTTTTAAATTTTAGATAAATTATTTTATTTTATAAAAAAAGGTTATTAAAAAAATAAATAACTAATTCAACCAATTTTTTTGTTGATTGATTTTTTAAGTTAATCCAACTAGGTGAAAGTCCAGTTCCCAATTTAATTAATTGAACTGAGTGGTCCAATATGATTTTCATTAAAATGCTTATAACAAGTAGAGAATTGGATTGGTCTTCAAATTAGATTGTGAAAGATAGAAACCATATATAATTAGATGACAGGTAGAGAATCATGAGATTTTCTTTTCCTTAAATACAAGTATCATATCTTATACATTTAATTTTAAGAATTTCTAAAAGTATATATATTATAATTTCCAAAATGTTAGTCATTATTTGAAAATTTCCAATTAGCTAGTGTTTTCTTCGTAGTATTAGTCAATTTTAAATTTGATAGATTAGAGTTTAAATTGAGTTTAAATTGTTACAAAGTTCTCATGAATTGTTTTTTATTTTAATTTTTAATTTTTTCATATTATTGTTTGATTCCATATAATATAAAAGATTTCTAGCATGTGTGTTGAAAATATCAAAGGTCTTTCTATGTTTATAATCATTTGGTACATAAAAGTATTAAGTATAAAAATAGAAAAAAAATGAATATTGTTAAATAATTCTAACAAATATAATAGATGAGAAATGATTCTCGTGTATTTATTTAAATAATAATAATAAATATTACAAAAAATATTACTCCCTTTTTATTTTTTATTAAACAACTAAACAAGCTGTAAGTTACACTAATATGTAATTACCCATTATATCTTATGGAATTAATATCTTTGATTTCTTGAAGAAATCTCAAGTTGGCCTGGTTAAAGAAATATACTCAAAAATTGAGTTTAAAATTGTAGGATCAATATTTACAAAAATTTATCCTTAAATATACCAGCTCAACATAAAAACGCTTTAAAGATTATTTAAAAAACAAAATTAATTTTGATTGATGTATAAATTAATACAAAAATGTCTTCATTTTGTAATTAAAAAAAATCACCAATTAAAGAGTTTTTTTTTTTTTTAAAGTTTCAATTAAGGAGGATTAGAATTGTTGACCAAAGTCCAGGTGGAGAAAAATAATCCTCTCACTAAACCTGCGCTTACTGGCAGAAATAAAAGCTGAAAATACCCACTTGCTTATGCTTGTTAAGAAAGTTTGTTCCCTTAATTTAATCATGGCACCAACTTTTCAAGTACATGCCTGAAAACCAACTTGATCATTTTCAAATGCTTTCCATTTAATATTATGGAGATTAATAATATGCACGCGAATAACATATTGCAAATGTGGCCGACCCAGAGTTGCATTTGCCTATTCTTGCCTGTACAGGTTCCCATTCTTATTCCCATATAAAATACTGCAAAAGTTTGCACATGGAGCTTTGAGATTTTATTCATTTATAACCAAAATATAATATATTTCTCAATTATTACGCACTTGCACTATATTTATGAAATGACAGATTTTACCACTCAAATTTATGTTATATACAGTGGTGTCCAAAAAAGATGTTATCAACATATTCAGAAGATATTAGCAGCATGCTTAGAAAAATTATCAACAAGTTTTAATTGTAATCAATTTTTTGAGGTGCTTGTAATTTCTTCCCAAAGTGCTAGTAACTGAGGGGAGAATTACCAACACTTGACTTTCGATGGAGTTTTTAGATGTCTAAGAAATTAATAGTTGATTACCAAGACATTCAAAATATGTTATCTAATATATTAGAAAGATATTATCAGCACACTAGGAAGATATTACTAGCATAACTAACATTGAGTTCTTGATGATGGAGTTCTTATGTACTTAAAAAATTAAGAAAATAAAAGTATATTTCAAAATTCTAAGTGAAAAATATTTATATTGAAAAGTTTTAAATTTTAAAATTATTTTAAAAGGCCTTAAAATAAAAAATTTAAACTACACAAAAAATTATTACTTAAAATTCAAGTCAAAATATTTTGTCCTAAAATCATTTAAAATAATTTCAAAGTTTTTCAATATGTATATTTTTCAATTTGAACTTTGAACTATACTTTTTCCAAAAACTAATGACTTAGTCATGAAGTTATCAATCCAATAATCAAACGTTGTTTGCACTTATCTCGTTCATCATTACCCACAAAATATATATTTATGCGGTAAAAATCATAGATACAGTTACAAGAGATGGCATGCACGTACATAAAGTGTAAATGGGAATTAAGGAGATGGGGTAGGTCTTTCGTTGTAGATTCACATGGGTTCTTCTTTCATTGCTTTAAGTCAAAGATCACCACCCCCTTTTGTTTTTATATTCATAGGACTTGCTTTTGACCCCTTCTCTTTTATTTTATATCAACCCTTCTCATCACCCCTAAAACATGCACTGTACTTAGATTGATCATTATTATATAAAACTAATATATGCAAAAGTAGGGTGAAAAGAGAGATTTGCTTTTCCTCAAAGCGTATCATCATCCACTTGTGGTTATAGTAATATAATTGAATAAGAGATATGTGCTGGGTTGCCATGGATATGCAGGATCTGTTTTATACTACATATCAAGTTGTCTTGAAGTTGTAACCTTAGACCTAGGATTGATGCCTCCAACTCAGCCTCTATTTTGACTCTATTTCGAACGCATCTCATGGTTCTTTGCACTCTTCTCATATTCTTGGTATTCAAATATCTTAATCACTCCTTTTTAGGCTAAGACTTGATTAAATAATCCAACTAGAACCCCCACTTGAACTACTATATTGGATTCATCCATGTTTATTGCATCAAGTATATGTTTTGATCACCCACCATGACATACATGTGCTGCTTCATCACAAATTCACAATCACAATCCCCAATATATATATATATATATATATAATTAGTTAATTACCACCGACTTTAATTAATTAGTTTGGTGGTTCAATATAGTTTAACAAACTAGCTTGCTTTATGGACCTCCGACTCAAAATGATAAGTATAACAAAAGCTCACATTAATGAGTAACATCTTGAGGTCATAATCATAGACCCACAAAAAAGATACAGTGAGCTAGGTTCTGTGAATAAGCCGCGGGATATGTATGATTATGAATGACGGATACGAAATAGATACCGCTGTTTTAGAGGCTTTCATTCTTTGCCCACGGGAAAATTGATGTGACAATATTAATTTGATTGATTAATTAGTGGCAACCATATAAATGTATACATAGTATTTACATTTGGCATATTGATATTTTCAAAGAAGCTATATGGGGATCTTATCCCATTTAACAATCATACTGGAAATGGCCCACACCCCACTTTTTCTTTCTCTGGTGGGAAAGGTACAGCATTATGCAATGTTCTGTGACACTCAATGGTGGTGGGGAAGGACCCCCACACAGGCTCAATGGATTTGGATTTTTTGTGTCCCTGAAATACGTGGGCTAGACCAATGACTTCCTTATCTCCATCAAATCACATGTAAATTTGCAGAAACCGCATATATCAAGCGTGAAACCATTTGTTTGTCGTTTTGATTTTGGTAATCAACAAGCTTTTAGGTCCAATTTGGAGGCCACAGGAGTTTCTCTGTTCTCACTTCTTAATCCCTTTTCCAATTTGCTTTGACACTTCATCTTGTCTTAATCCTCTTCTCTCCTCAAAGCTGCTTGCTGGCTGTGAACCAACATCAGCATCTACTGCTGTTGTAATTCGAGGCAGAAAATAAAATTATTCACAAAATCAACCCAAAACGGAGAAAAGGATTTAGAGACTGTAAAACAAGGTCATAACGAATGATTCAACTATTAAGACCAGAAAATTTGCATGTATGAAAAAAGAAAAGGGGCCATCATCACATGGATTTGCTTTCGGTTTTCAGTTGTGGGTTCAGGAGATTTCAACTTTCTTTTCAGAATTTCTTACCCAGAACCACAATGGCAAGGGCATCGGAAGATGTAGACTACTAGTTGCTGCAACTAAGCTGAACAAATTGTCGTTCTGTAATGGGTTCTTTATGAGTCTAATGTCTTGGGTTTAAATTGATTCAATTTATATTATGAAGGCTCATGATATTGGAGTAATTTCATATAATTTTAAAGGAAACCAATAATAACTAGCACTACTACAGAATTTTTAATTATAAAATGAAGCTAAATATTTCTAAATATTTATTATATTGACAGAAATATTATTGTTCAATGGCAATGGCAAACCTCTCCTTTTCCCCTTAACTAATAATAAAAAGAATTTCTACTTCCAATATTTTAAGGGGTGCATCACTTTTACATTGGACTAAACTACCATCTCATTTTATCATCACCTCGACACCGACACATTCCAATAACAAAATGCAAGTGTTCTTGCTGTTTCGTCAAGCCTAACCTGTTTAAAAAAAAAATTGTTGAGTGGTGGTAGAAAAAATTTTCCTGTTTTAAGAAGAAGATAAAAAATTATAAATTTTTCTTTTCAAAAGTAGAAACAAAAACAGAAAATTTTCTTTTTATTACAAAAATGCATTCATCCAAAATCATTCAGTATTATAACTACCTGGTAACTTTATTAAATAATTTTGCCATACACACTATTTCTTTTTCATAATACTTCTTATGAAACTCTATTTAAAAAGATCTATTTCAAAATAAACAAAAATTAACCCTAAACAACCTCTTAAGCATCCGCGTTTAGTACAGAAACTCGCAACATAGGCGAGAAATGAACAGAATATTCCTTTACACAATTAATCAAATTGATATAGCCAGAAAGAGAGAATAAAATAGATACACCATTCACAACTATTGAGCAGGACAATGAACAAATTCCACCTCAGCTCCCTTACTCTGCAAAATCCAAGAAAATAAGGCCTCTTTTGGTTGATCAGTCATACAGACCATCTTGCTTCCAAATATCAGCAAGAAAGTCAACCATTTCCTGCCACGTAAATTATTATAAGTGAATCATGGACACATCATATACCGTCCAATCTATGAATGAAGAAGAAGAACCAAGTTCAGAAGCACTTACTCCCAGAGGTATGGGCTGGGGAAGAGGCTTGTTGGTCCCAAGCAGGCTCTCGTAGGTGGCATTCCCACTGAGTCAAGCATTCATCTCAAAATTAGAGCTCAACAAATATCTCTAAATAGAAGTACTACCTTGATACATATGCAAATACTATCTTTGCCTTTATACCACAAGTTAACACTCAAGGCCTCACTGCAGAAAGCTTATGTATTCATTTACCTTATTCTCGGTTCTCGAACTTGTGTCTGATTCTCAGACCTTCTGTTTCCAATCCATTGCTGCCTCATCTGGTTCCAGAGAAGAAGACCTGCATCCATCAAACTCCTCTGCATTAAAAGTAATACCTTGATAGATATGCAAGCAGACGTTTAATGCAATGATGAGAGAGCCAATGCAATAAAAATAAACTGATAAGCATCAAAAGAATTTTATGAAATATAGTTTGTGTCTTTCAGATCCAGATGTAACTATTACACATAATTACGTTGAACATAACAAGATGATTGAAATTACCGTTTACAGCAAAAAATAAGAAGAGAAAAGTTCTGATACAAAAGACATGAAGTGGCTGTGATCAATTAACTTTCCCCGCACAAATCTTCTCATTTTGTCAATAAGAAGGAAGAAAATATAGAGAAACCACTGCAATGCAGAACCAGCATAAAAGTTGAATTTCTATGGGTAAAGGCGTTTTAATTTGAAAACTCATGGGAATATTTAGACACAGCAGATACAATTTTAGCAAAATTGTCTCCACAGCAGGGAAAATGACTACCATGAAGGTACAAAATTACAAGCACTCTGATAAAATCTGAGACAAACACATGAATCAACTGATAATAGATAAATACATAACAGCAAACTTGCCATGATTGATAAACTCAGGAGGATCAATCTCACTGCCGGCACTACTCTGGGGATCAGAGGCATGGTTAGACATGACAATTGATGAGATGCTTCTCTGGGACTGAGGAGCACTGTGATCCATTCCTAAAGTGCTGCTATTCCAGAAGTCTTCTGATCCGTAATCTTTCATCACTGTTGGACTTGGAGTCCTTAGTCTCCTGGATGGATCATCCATTGAAACAATTACTGGAGATCTTGTGCAGCATCCTAGGCAGCCTCTGCTCTGTCACAAAGCAGGTTCAACCTCAAGCATGATTAGCACCTGTTACTGACTCATTCACTCAACCAGCTTGAATTTAAAGAAGGCGATGATGATGAACCGCAGATACCAGTCATAAATATAACTTAATCCACACAACCCAACCTAGCATGAGTGATTGAGTGTGTTACTCTGTTTACTGCATCATACTTTCCATTAGACCAAATTAGTACATACACAGGAAGCAAAACAGAGGGATCTAATAGCCTTCTATTGCTAAGAGTATCCTCAACAGTAACATTATTATTAATACTTGCAAACAAGATAGTATCCCCTCTCTAAGGTAAGATGAAAAAACTAAATGCAAATCCAGAATAAGAATGCTAGCACTTTTATTGATTTGATAATCTTTCAACATTCGCTAGGGTGAAATCAAAAAAAGATTTAATGGAGCATAAGCATGATGCTCTTCCACATTTCTAGTACTCCACTAAATAATCCAGACTTCTCTTGCTCTTCCACATCACATGTTCTTCCTCCTCAACTCATATAAGCCACATGATAGTATATTTTCTTTCTAAAACAGATACTTCTTTTTAATGTAGATAAACAGAAACAATATATCCTCCGAAATTTTCATGTCAAATAACATCAATGGCCTCAAGAACAATATATCGAAGGGAAAAATATTATGAGAGTTAGAGAAAAATGTATCTTGATAGTAGCATAAGAGAAGCCCTAAAAAGGTTGTGCCAGGCTTAAAAAGCCAGAATGCAGAATTACACAATGCCGAGAACAACTTTTGTCTTTTATTTATTTTGCTCCTTTTTTTTTTTTCTCTTTTCAACTAAGTTCATAATAGTTGCATAAGGATGCCTCTTATGACATGGAACGAAGATGTCCACAATTAGTGTAACAACTAACAATATATTTCCTGGAATTAAATTCAGTAAGAAATAATCCTTCCTTACACTGAAAAGCCGCTTGCATTTAAACTTTAACTTTTCCATGGCAGAAAACACCAGCACACGAAAACAAGCACCACAAAACAGTAAAAATGAACAGCACGGTTTCTTCCCGGAGCATCTCCCCAAAAGCGATAACAAGCAGCACCTAGAATACATACCTCCTATGAAATCCTAAAGGGGAAGCAAAATTATATGCATCTAAATACCAACTTCCCAAGAATCCAAGGAAGGAATGGAAAACAATATAGCCCCAGCAAGTGTCCCCGTTCACCAGATCTTATGCTTGCTTAGAAAAGAAGCAAGAACAAGCATAAGATTCCAAATAAGATTAAAAAAGTACTAATGACTACAGAGAATGACCTTAACTTTCCCAGAAAGCTCAGGAGGCAAAATAAAAAATAAAAATAAAAATCCAATCTCTAGTTTCTCAAAGTTTCAGAACTATAAATCAGCAATATCTTTATGGTTTCCTTTGAGCCCAGCGATTTAAATCTCCCACCAAATCCCAAATCTCCGATCGTTTTCTTCCACAACTTCGTAGCTAAACAAAAAATCCAACGCGGCTTGTTTTTCACTAGATCAGAAAGCTGACTAAACTAAATAATATCTACTTCCTAGTAAAGTAATTTTCTATCTGGTTTAGGCCGATTATGTAGAAGGGAAATTCAAATGGGAAATTTGATCTTGTTTTTATCTGCTACCAAACAAAGCAAACAAAAAAAGACCCAAAAACTCACCCCATTGATGCCAGAATTCCACAGACCCAAGGGGGAAGGTATCTACAGAATTGCATTTATGCAAGTCAAAGCAGAGATCTGTCCCATAAAATCCGAAATCCAAGAAGGAGAGAATTCAATACCCTGCATGTACAATTAAAAGTAGCGGAAACGCTCAGAATTTAAAAGAAAGGGGGGACAAAAAGCGAGGAAATATTCTACCTATTTGGTTCCCGAAAAGAAAAAATCGAACAAAATAAATTCAACAGGCTACCTCTAAATCTAAAGTGCCCGAGTGCCTGTTTTCCAAAACCACAAAAAGAAGGGGAAAAAAAAAGGGGGAAGAAGATTGAAAGTTCGTAACCTGTTTGGATGCCCAGAAATTAAAAGTGAAAATCCTCTATCACTTTCCTCCAAATATATACGGATAAAAAGAAAGGAAAAAACTTGAAGAGAATTACATAAACTACATAAACCTGAAAGTTGACATGTTCAAATTGGATTGCGAATCCAGTCTCTGAAAAGGTTGGCCCTATGGTAATTTGGGTGGAAATACAACCAAAGGGGTTCCCTCAGTTTCTGCGCTGATGTTTTCAGATGCTAAACAGAATTCGGTGATAAATTATTTGGAGAAATAAAGGCGCTTCTCCATTTGTAAGAGAACAGAAAAAGTTGGGTTGGTTAGTTTTGTACCAACACTACATGCTACATACAACAACCACCATTTTTAAAATCGCTGGAGGGAGGTTTGTTATTTGCTTTTGAACATCACATAAGCCCTGCATCATTAAAATACAACTTGTCTTTCATCCATAAAGTAATTACTAGAATTTCAACCTTTTCTTCTGTGGAAGCAAATTTTAAACATTAGTTTTTAATAATCGTTTTCATTAAACACAGAAGATTCTTATAATGGATTGAGCATCTGGTTCCTTTCGCCACCTTATGCCATATCTTCTTTTGCAATTTTATATACCCCACATGCTTCATATATAGTTCGCTTCTATAGAATCTCTAGCTTAAAATATCACATCGCCGTTGCTAACAGCTGAAGCAACTAATCCTTCCAAAAATGAAAAGGCAAATTTGTCACTACGAATATTAAAATGGAATAACTTCCAGTAAAATTAAGTTTCAAATTGCTTTAGTGTAAAATGGCAGGAAATATGGAATAACTTCCTTTGCAGAACATTTCCTTATCAAATGTACTTTTGATTGTCCTTCTCTGTAGTATGGATTTCTTTAAAGCAGAGATCATACCCATAATGGTAAACTATGGGCAACTTTCTATGACTCATGCACCATATGTGAGAAAGCAAGCATATTATTATCAACAAGAAATCAAATTATTGGTCGATTTATCATAACATTATGTAGGTAAGTTGGGTTTAGTTACCATGAGCAGCATGCACGAAGCCAGGTGGTGAGAATTGGTGCAGGGGAATCAGATTTGGAGCCCAGAACAGGAGCCTTGGTGTCAGGAAAGAATTGCTTCCCTACTTGCATCTGCTACCTTTACTGAAAGTTGGACAACATATCCCAGGCCACTGGCCCTTCTAGTCTACACTGAATATCATGCCACGGCTCTCTTGGGGCTCCTTTATTGATTGAAGCTCTTGGGAAGTTTGGCTATGAAAATCATCATGATGATTGTGTTTTGAGTTGAAAATAAAGGATTCTTGTGTGTCTCGCTGTATTTTGAATTTACTATTGGTTTTCTGTTATGTTTTTGTGTTTCATTATTTTTTTTCTCTTTGGTAAGACTATGGTAGTAAAAGGGAAGAGATTCTCTTTTCTTCTTGATTTTTGTAATATTATTATATTCTATCATCATTATTTGATAGTATTTAATTTTTTTATCACTTTTTAAAAATAGAAATATAATGATAAATTTTATTTATTTTTTATTTCTATTTCTATTTCTATAAATAACATTTTATATATCAAACAACTCTTAAAATTGTACCAAAAAGAAGATAACACATGGAAATTCAAACTAGAACCGTTGTTATAGAAAAAAGTGTGATTAAATTACTGGGTGTAATATGATATTAAGAAATTTGACTAGCTTACAAACAATTTTAAGTTCAATCCATTGCGCTGTTATGTATTAAAGAAAAATGTGTAAACAGGATATTAAATATTACATGATCACATAATTTAATCTTCAAAATTAGATATGAAGTCTATATAAGTGTGGATTGAGATAAAGCTCACTAGCATTATATTTATGGTTAAGACTTTCACTTCCCAATTAAGTTTCGTTGATTTTGATCACACATGTATAATTTTTGTTTTTAAATTTAATCTGTATTAAAAATTGATCCACATAAATAAAAATATAAAATGACCCTTGCATGTGCAAATCACTCTATAAATAGCTATAAACCATTGATGTGGATTACCTACATCTCAAGCCTTTCCTTTTGTCATCAGAAGTTATGCTTGTTTAGAAGGCCCATTTTCCCAAGCAACAATTCATTCTTAAGTTTTCTATTTCTGAATCTGAATATTGCATGATATTCCATTAGTGACGAATCAAAATAAAGAAGACCATAATCTCCACTGTGGTAAAGCTTATACAAATTTAAGATATATTTGATTACTTAGATAATGTACTTGTTTTCTTGTTGTCTCCTTTTGTTTACCAGAAAAAAAAAATTATACATAGAACTGCATGAGTGATTTTGCAAAGAGTATAATTTGTTTAGTGATAAAGAGCATAAAATATTTTAAAATTACTAAAAAATATATTACATAATATCGTCATGTGAACAGTCTACTTTTGATGGAATCAGAACGTTGATTAGTTCAAATAATACATAAAATTAACCCAAACAGTTAGCCCTAGGTGGTGAGAATAGGAGGGTAATCAGTTTTGGAGCCCAGAATAAATGCCTGTGTATCAGGAAAGTATTCGAACCCTGGTAGTGTAGTTACATTCCCATCTTCGGTTATATAAATAGGGTAGCGTAAGAGGTGTTTAAATCTATTTGAATCATCTTCATCAAATATTTCCTTTGAATATAATTTCCAGTTAAAGTCAGCAATATGATTCACGAGCCTTACACAATCTTCACTTTCTGGACTGTCCAACACTTCAGCATCTACATCTCCAAGATGCTCAAGCCATAATGCCCTTCTGAACCCATATATCTGACCTTTTGGTCTTTCATTCTCTGTTAGATGATGTGGTTGGAATCCCCCCATTGCAATCTCTGTGTCCCTTCCTCCATCCATTGATCTTTGGTTTATGTTGGCTGAACCAACTATAATATACTCATCATCAACTGGACAACACAAATATAAATGAATCATTAGTAGGATCTCATGTTTGTGTTCAAGCCAATGAGGATATGTATTACATGTATATCTTACCTATCATCATCTTTGAATGAACATAGATCATGAATCGCCTGGCTTTTTGGGCTCTATCATAATTACTATCAGGCACTGGTCTCTCTGGAGGAATATATTCTCCGTGTTTCTCAACCTCCCTATTTCCAAGGCAGAAAAAAGTGAGATAATCTCTAGGGTGGGCTTCAATTCCCTTTTTCTGAATGGCTTCAGCTATATCACTATACATCATCTCTATTGTCCTCCTTTGCCAATCTAATATTGCTTGAACTGAACGGCTCTCAGGTAAAGCTCCTGGCCACATTGGGATCACAATATAAACAACAAACCTCTCTCCTGCTTCAATCTTGCTGATAATCTTCAGTGACAGCTCCTTCGGTATAAGATGTAGAGCCCCGACATCTTCAACATTTATATCATATGCTTTCCAACAGTATGAACTCCCTAGGAAATATAGGTTTTCAATGTAGATGAAATTCTTAGCACGCCTAATAGCATTTATGTAAGCATCCTGAACACTTCTGTCAATGATGTTATCTTTCCCACTAACAAGGCCGAATTCAGCTGCTTCGTGTGGGTGTTGAGGGAAGCCAGAAGCTGCACCACCATCAATGGATCTGGACAACTGAACAGTCCATGCCTCCCTGTCATTTGGTGATGCTATATAAGACCGAGGTACTAGAATCTCATCAAGCCTACTACGAGGGAGTAAGAATTGCGTCCCAACTTGCTTCACCCACCTTTGTTCAAAGTTGAACAAGACATCCCAAGCCACTGGCCCTTCTAGTCTGCAGTGAATATCATGCCACGGCTCTCTTGGGCCTCCTTTCTTGATTGAAGCCCCCAGGAAGTTTGGCTGATGGAAATCATCATGATGGATTGTGTTTAGAGTAGAAAACAAAGGATGTTCTTGTGTGTCATATCTCCCATCACACAGATCAATACCACCAACAAAACTTACTATCCTCCGCTTTTGGGATCCTCCACCAGGTACTTCACTATCAACAATTATTGTCTTTTGGTGATGAGTAAACATTGTTGAAATCTCAAGACCTTGAACTAGGCTTCTTGCATCATCTGGGTTACGCGGACACAACACACAATGCACTTTTGTGTTCTTAAAATACTCTGCAGTTTCTTGATCGTGTGTTGCCATCAATCCATCTTTTTTCAGTTCTTTAATCGAAGTTCTGTCATGCCACACAAGTATAAGAACATTCACCCCTTCATTAGCTTTCCTATTGAGAAGCTCCCCAAGGGTAACGTTTCCCCCGGAAATTGACCTCCTTGGATCCCTTATTAAGGTTATTTCAGTATACACAGACCACCCAGTTATGTAAACCAAGTGCCTAGCATTGGTGATGGCATTGAAAATATCCTCCCAGCATCTCCTAGGCTCATAATATTTTCCTTCAGACAATGGAATCCTTGGGAGATCGGCATCTGGGACATGAGCATCTTGGTATAAAGTAACTTTGCAACCACTTTTTTGAGTAAAGAATGTGTGAGGAACCCCGATATACTCTGAACTTCTTATTCCTTGAGACCAATTTGGATCCGCCGTAACATCAACGAATTGTATTTTAACATGTAGTTTAAAGCCACCTTGCATGCGACGGCGATCTTCATCCAATATGTCAATCCATGTATCTTTTGTGTTGCCTTTCAGGACTTGCTGAACAGGTACATATGCTCTTCCAATTAGAGTTGCTCCAATAAGATTATCATCTTTCACATTAAATATAATGTAGGAGACTGAATGGGCACAATATATGCGAAAGGTCTCATTCCATTTGGCCTTGGGCTTGGAGACTTGACGTTGATGTAACATTCTGGTTCGCCCAACTGTTGCCTCATCTAAATCAATTGTTGCATATAATCTGGTCTCAACAATCTTCATAACATTTTAATATGTTAGATTTGCAAGAAAATTTCATAAAAGAAGGAAAAGAAATGCCTTACATTGAAGCTTTATTTCTTCTATTGTGGTCATTAAAAAAAGTAGATACTAAAATTTGTTTAAATCATAGTTGAATTATATAGTAAAATTTACGAGTTAATTGTTTAGTTGTCAAATTGTTTATGACACTAGTGTCCTCTTACATGCCAGGTACTAAACTAGTTAATAAATAAATTAAAAAAATGTTCTATATCTTCAACGAAAGAGAAAGGTTAACAATTAGCATACCTCAGGCTTGCACCGCAGACAATTCTTGAGTTGGGTAAGAACTTTCTTCCCTAAATTTCTTGTACCCTTGTTTTCAAAATTGAAAATAGGAAAGGAACAAAAATATAAAACATATAGGATGAGTGCAAATATGTTATTTTTTCTAGATAAAAAGAAAAAATAGTATAGTTACTTCAACTTTGGGAGACAAAGAAATTCATTTCTAATAAAAAAAATCTACCAAGCGAGCAATAAAAATTCTCCCTTTAGTTTATATTCCTCATCAAATAAAGTAACAAATGCCAAATGACATTCACACAACTTATTTCGACAACTAGAAGTTAGAAAAGTTAGGAAGACTAGTACTGATTAATTTCTCAATTTCATGCTTCATATGCTTCTCTTTTAATTGTAAATAGCAAATTTTTTTTATATATTTAGCTTTTTATATTAATATTATAAATATTTTTAAAATAGATCCATAAATTTTAAAAATACTTCAAATAAATTTTAAAAGTTAATAGAAACTGTTGGAAGAGTAATACCCAAAAGTTAATGCATGAGGTTAGAAGTTTAAGGTCTTATAAGCTTCGCTTTAGAGCAAACTCACTTAATCATAGTCCAATTTTGATACCATTGAAACTAACTTTTAAGAAATTTATATTTCAAAAGTTAACACATAAAATTAGAAGATCCAAACTCTATATTGAAATCTCATACTTTTGATGTAAGATTAAAATCCTATCGAAGTTCACGGGTAAAGCTTGGGTATTCTACACGTCGACATCGCAGAGCGAAATTGAGCTTTTAATGGTGATGAATTTCACGTTCACCGAAGGGTGTAATAACAAAATCTAGATTTTGAACCCCTAATCAGATCAATGTAAACTTTTAGCAAAATTGTCAATCTAATAAGCATACAACTGCGTCCTTCAGTTACTTGAGTGGCTAGATCTATGTACATAATTGATAAGATTGTAAGAATTGTTTTTGATGGAAAAGGGGCATGGTGATGGCTTTTGGAATGCAAGTGCCGTTCGTAAGTGGTGCCTCTGATATAATATATTGTATGCTGTGGAAGAAGTTGAGATACTGGCTGCAAAATATCTTTATTTTGAATTCAAATTATGTATTTTTGATATTTTGCATTTAACAAAACATGGTCTCATATTTCGTCAGAGTCGATAGATAAAGTACGATGATTCATGTTTTGTGGAAAAACTTTAGCCCGTTAGTCAAACTTTCTTTGTGAAATACACCGCTACGATTGAATGAATGAAATTTAGAAAAAAGAAAAAGAAAAAAAAAGAAGCTCCTTGATCTTCTGTTTGTTTCTCCTGTAGAAACAATATAGGTATTACTTGAGCTGGATTACTTTTCTGGGTTGTCCAATGATTTCAGTCTTGATAACTTTCCTTTGAGTCCGTGCCTCTTTGATTTGTGCAAATTTATTGCAGATAAATTATCTCCGAGGACAGACATTATTAGAGGAGATAAAGAGAGGAGGAGGAGCATGCATCTCTTTGTATGTCTGGCATCGCTCAACAGCCCATCTCCGGTGGACTAGAAACAAAGGAGGAGACAAGAAGAGAGAGAATGGAGGTTAGTAGGGAAGGGGATCTGGAGCCTCTGCAGTGGAAGATTAGGACTTTGAATGATTCAGTTTTATTTATTTTTATTTTATATTTTAAAAATAATTTTTTTATAAAATATAGAATATAAAATAAAAATATTTTTTTTCTGTGAATTTTAAAAGAAAGCATGTTGTAATTTAAAAAAAAAAAATTTAAACTATTAAAATTTTAGTTTGAACGATTAAAATTTTATCGGAGAGAAAATGAAAAAAATAATAATAATAGAAAGGATCCATTTATAAAAAAAAATTAAAATGAAAAATGCCGAGTCATGTTTAGCAAAAGACAATTAATAGTGTTTTTGGATTTGATTAAATTACTTTTTTAAAGTTATAAATTTATCTAAAAATATTTTTAAAATTGACGTAAAAATATTAAATAATATAGGCTCAAAGCTCAATTTGTATAACTGGCGTTCAAAAGGTCTACAATCATAAAAGTCTAAGATCTTACCAAATTAAGTATAATGAATTAAAATAAAAAAATTCATTTTGTAGGGGACATTTTTTTGGGGATAAAAAAAGAGACTTAACAAGTCTACACACTAACCAAATGAGGGAAAGAAACCCCAATACATAATCTACAAAGATATTATAGCATTCTTTAGGGGATATACTGTAATAAACACATCCAATCTCAATACTATGAGTTTAACTCATAAGTCAATCACCTAACCTGTTTGCGTATGAGTAACTTTGACCTGCTAATCCCTTTGCAGATTTCTTCTAATACAATTCATTAGTTAAAGGGTGGGAAGAAGCACACCCCTTTAAGACTAAATTTCTTGTGATCAAAGAGTCAATTTCAAACCAGACCTTCTTCAAACGTAGTTAGTACACAGGCGAGCTCAATACCAATAAAAATACCCAAAGCTTGGCGGAGACGACTTCTCCTAAATCAATAGTACGGATAAATCCATGAATCCACTTTCCCATAACGTCCCTAAGAAACCCCCCACACCCACTATTGGCTTCTCCACTCCTCCCTGAACCATTAGTATTACATTTCACCCAATCCCCAACTGGACAGTGCCAACCAAAAAACACCTTCCTGCGACAGAGTCTAGGGGTAGCGCATCTGAGCCATCTCTAACTCTATAGCAAGCAAAGTCGTTTGAACAAAAGCTGGCCTTTTGAAAATCAGCTTGTGCCTAAGCATCCAAATTTGCCACATCCCAACACCAAAAAAGCTTTTCCACTCCAAAGCACGATCGTTCCCCATCTTAGATGTAAGATTCAGCGACACCCAATCAGCGAGATTGTTGGAACCAATATATTTGCTAATAATATTGGAACCAAATGTAAAAGAAAGTTTTATAATTGTGATAACTCTCACTTTCTTTCACGCACAAGTACACAAAATACTCAAAAAATATTCTCTCATTGCATGTTGGATCCGCCTTGTTGCGTTACAAAGACAGTCCACAAAACAGAACATTATACCACTTTCATATATTTCACTCAAAGCAATAGAACCTAGTTATAGTAATACATGTCGGTAATTGTGGTGATTCTTCACCGCCTATTTGAATTTAATATTGCTTTCTAGATTATGTTTTCTGCTAAGCTTCATGATAAATGCCAACTGGAATTTGTATGCAATTTGATGTTTGCTGCGCCGCTGATCTCAGTGATACAGCCATCTTTACTTGTGATATGTGCCATCGCCATTTCTCTTTATTTTTGTCTTCCACTTACTCTGCTTTAGATTATGCTGCCACTAGTTTTATTTTAAAATCAATTTAACAGTCTCCATCAGAGATTGGCATCAAAGAATCGTGCCCAGTATCGTCGGTTCACACAAGCCTGCCAAAACCTTTTACTAGAACCACAATCACGCATTGTGTGCAACGTTGTTTTAGCTTGGCCATGACACCTTGGGCAAGCAGCAGATTCAGCCATTCCACAGCGAACACGATAAGCTTTGATCCTAGACCACAAGCCAAAGGAAAGAGCATATTCGCTGCGTACAAGGGAGCCTCCATACCAACTTCCAATTAAAACCATTAAAGCTTTCACGAAGGGGCTGCAACAGCTCATAAGCTGACTTCACAGAGAAAATTCGATCCTTAGAAAGGATCCAGCAAATAGAATTCGAATTGCTAAAGCTTGAGGGCGTGGGAACAGCAGCAAGCTTATTACAGATTACAACAGGAAGGTGGTTGCGAATTTGGGCCCAAAGGATAGGTAACATACTCGATATTTGAGTATAATGTATCATTAAAACCAATCCATTCATAATGTTATTCTAGTTCATGCAAATACCGTTCCAAATATTTGAGCAAGACTCATGCTTTTTAATCAAAGGGATCACATCATTCCCACATTTATATTTGGATCTCAAAACTCTAGATTCTTCGTAACATATACTATATACCCTTGCACAAATTAACACTCTAGTTTTGGCACTCTAATACTTATATCTTGAAGTAATATAATTCTTTTTCTCTTTTTTGAGTCATTCATTTTCTTGTTATAGCCATTTCCCATCATCAATAACTTTATAGATAAAAATAAAATTTTAACCTATTATTAATAATATATATATCTAATGTTAAACTAAATAATTATTTAGATGAATATAGTTCGATTTGACCTAGGCTAATTTAGACCATGCTAAAAGAAATACAAGAATGGCAGGCTCAATTGACTAATTTGACTCAATTTAGTCTTATTGATTATATATATATATATATATATATGTTTTTTATTGGGACTTATATATAAAATTTTTAATTTTTTTAAGAATAAAATGTAATTTTGTATAAACTTATATAAAAATTTTATATCTTTATCAAGGTTCATATTATAATTTTTAATCAAAAATTTAAAAAAATAAAAAATAAATTAGCCTAACTAGTCTAAAATATCAACTGATACTAAATTGAGTTGAATCTAATCACCAAGCTTCAAGGTTGATATAAAATCAAGCTAGACACTAGACAATGTCTTGATTTAAGATTTGTACAAAAGTCATATGAAATTCTCTCTCTCTCTCTCTCTCTCTCTCTCTCTCTCTCTCTCTCTCTCTCTCTCTCTCTCTCTGTGTATATATATATATATTCATGATAATTAAAGAACAAGAAAAAGAGATTTTGATTAAGGCACCTTGCTGCCGAGCCTGAGATCAGTAAGTTGCCTATCGATCCCATATATGGTTACATAAAGCGTCCCGTGCAGCAACATTACGATTATACTTTCTACTTCCAGTGAACGTGCAGTGAAATCATAAATATCAAGGAATGTGAGTAATGAGAAATATAGAGAGATAATTTAAACAAACATGTAGTAGACTATAAATATGCTTACATGGGAATTGAGGTTACAGGAAGGGTTGGGCTCCTATATATGAAGAAAATTTTATGATAGTACTTTTCTTGAAATTTAGTTAAGATGCATATTTATATTACAGAGAGGTAAAAAGAAAGAGAGAATCTGACCATAGTTGGTTTCAACGAAGAGATTTATAAATGGTAACCCGTAAGCTAGAATCAGTACCTTCCTTTGCATTCAAGGAAGACGTGGTTCAGACTGCGGACTATTAGTGTGTTTAGAAATTGTTGCGTAGAATCACTTTTGGCCAACTCCAATTGTCTAGAAACAAGGATTTTGTGCTTCGTGAAAACGTGATTTGAGTGCTCTGCCATTTTTCCAAACACATACTATCTAGAATTAGGAACCTGTTTTGCCAAGGTATTCTTATTCTATTTCCAAGGCCCAAGTTCCAATTGAGCTTCTTATTCTGTTTTTATCTTTCATTTTTCATTTCTTTTTTGTTAAACTGCTAAGACCGTGCCAAAAGGGAAGATAACTCAAACTAAAACGATTGTTATGAACAAAGTGCGATTGAATGACTGGGTGTTATTAGTAAAAAAAAGAAAAAGAGTAAATTAATGATTTAATTATTAAAAGATTACTTTTTGTTTTTTAATTAAGTTATTTAAAGGTAAAATTTTTTAATTTAATCCTTGAAAAATTATTTTCCTTTCAATTTACTTATTCAAAAATAAAATATCTCAATTTAGTTTTTAAATATATTTTTTTCAATCTAAATTGTCCTTTAGGCAAAAATGAAATTTCATGTAGCTATTAATTAATATATGAATTTGTCTACGTGTTTTTAAAACGAAATGAGTTACATTTCAATGCATTAAAAAGTCACAATTTCTTTTTAGAGGACTATTTTGATTGAAAAATAAATATTTTGAGAATTAGATTAAAAAACTTTATTTTTTTAAGGACTAAATTAAAAAAAGAGTAATCTTTTAGATGGTAAAAGAAGAGATTTTATTTTAGAGAACTAAATTGAGAGAACAATAACCTTTTAAAACTAAATCATTAATTTAAATTTCATCTTTCAACTTCAAGTTATTATTTATTAAAAAAAATAGACCCAACATTGACTAGTCGCTATAATAATAGTTTTTTGAATCACATGGTTGAATGTTCCAGCCTAGGAGATGTTAACTTGGGGAGGACATTTCTTAACCATTCTGTCGCCGGAAAGAGAGAAAAATAATAGAAGTAGGATATTATATTATTTATATCATTTTAATCTTCAAAATTAGATACAAAGGTCCTCAAAGTATATTAGTTAGTACGGATGAGTCAACGCTCTTGGCATTATGTATATGTTTTACCTCCCAATCCTTTCACATTCCCATTTGAAGTTTCATTGATTTTGGCTCAAATAATTGCACGAGTATTTTGTTTTTTTGTTTTTAATTTAATTTGTCTGAGAAATTTATTGTACACGAGCACCACACTTTTACATTTGTCTTTCATCATTAAAGTACAACATGCCTTCCATCAAGACTAAGGCGATTAAAATAAGTTCAACCTTCTTCTATGGAATGAAATTTTAAACATTAGTTTTGAATAATTAATCAAAGAAGATTCTTATTATCAACTGAGCATCCGGTTCATTTCGCCACCCATGCCTTATCTTCCTCCACCAGATTCTTCTGCAATTTTCCATACCTCACATGTTTCATATGTAGTTCGCTTTATAGAATCTCTATCTATATATATCACATCATCGCTTGTAGCAGCTGAGGTAACTAATCCTTCCAAAAAATAAAGAAAGCAATGTTGTCACTACAATTATTATAATAGAATAACTTTGGGTAAAATTTAAGTTTCAATATGGGGCTTTAGTTTAAGGAGGCAATAAATGTGGAATAAGTTCCTTTGCAGGACATTTCCTCATCAAATGTGCTTCTGATTTTTCTTCTCTGTAGAATCGATGATTCTAAAGCAGAGGTCATATCCATAATGGCAAACCATGAGCAACCTTCTATGATTCATGCAAGCATATTATCATAATCAAACAAGAACTCAAAAAAGGTCGAATTACCATAAAATTACCTCGGTAGGTTTGGTGTTGGTTACCATGATCATTATGCACGAAGCTAGGTGGTGAGAATTGGGGGAAGGCTTGATTTGGAGCCCAGAACAGGAGCCTTGGTGTCAGGAAAGAATTTGAACTCTTGCAGTTGTGTTACATTCCCATCTTTGGTTATATCAATGGGGTAGCGCAGAAGGTGGTTAAATGAACTTCGTTCATCAAATGTTTGCTTTGAGTATTTTTCCCAGTTCAAGTCAGCAAGATAATTCACGAGCTTGACGCAATCATCACTTTCTGGATGGTTAAAGGCTTTATCATCATCAAGATCTCCAAGGTGCTCATACCATAATGCCCGTCTGAACCCAAATATCTGTCCTCTGGGTGGCCCATAGGATGCTAGATGATATGGTTGGAACGCGCCCATTGCAATCTCACTGTCCCTTGCACCATCCATTGATCTCTGGTTTATGTTGGCAGAACCAATGATTATGTATTCATCATCAACTGAAACAAGCAAAAGTCCCCAGAATTAGTGAGTATGTTGGACAAGTAGTTGATATTGAAGTAGTGTCTTACGAAGAATCACATACAAATTGTGGTTGTAGGAGTTTTGAATCTCTTACCTATCATCATCTTGGCATGAACATAGATCATGAAGCGCCTGGCATTTTGTGCCCTACCATAGTCACTGTCACGATCTGGTCTTTCTGGAGGAACATATTCTCCATCTTTCTTACCCTCTCGATTTCCAAGGCAGAAAAACGTCAAGTAATCCCTAGGATGGGCTTTAATTCTGTTTCTGTGAATGGCTGCAGCAACATCAGCATACATCATCTCCATTGTCCTCCGTTGCCAATCCAATATTGCTTGAACTGAATCGCTCTCAGGTATACCTTCTGGCCACATTGGGATCACAATGTACACTGCAAACCTTTCGCCTGCTTCGATCTTGCTCACAATCTTTAGAGACAGCTCCTTTGGTATAAGATGCAGAGCCCCAATATCTTCTACTTTTATCTCAGACTCTTTTTTCCAACCGTATGAACTCCCTAGGAAATACTGATTTTCAATGTAGATGAAATTCTTGGCTCGCCTAATAGCATTTATGTAAGCATCCTGAACACTTCTGTCAATGATGTTATCTTTCCCACTAACAAGGCCTAATTCAGCTGCTTCGTGTGGGTCTTGAGGGAAGCCAGAAGCTGCACCATCATCAATGGATCTGAACAACTGAACAGTCCATGTCTCCCTGTCATTTGGTGATGCTATATGAGACTGAGGGACTAGAATCTCATTACGCCTACTAGGAGGGAGTAAGAATTGCTTCCCAACTTGCTTCTGCCACCTTTGTTCAAAGTTGAACAAGACATCCCAAGCCACTGGCCCTTCTAGTCTACAGTGAATATCATGCCACGGCTCTCTTGGGCCTCCTTTCTTGATTGAAGCTCCTGGGAAGTTTGGCTGATGGAAATCATTACGATGGATTGTGTTCAGAGTTGAAAACAAAGGATGTTCTTGTGTGTCATATCTCCCATCACACAGATCAATACCACCAACAAAACTTACTATCCTCCGCTTTTGGGATCCTCCACCAGGTACTTCACTATCAACAGTTACTGTCTTTTGATGATGAGTAAACATTGTTGAAATCTCAAGACCTTGAATTATGCTTCTTTCATCATCTGGGTTACGGGGACACAACACACAATGCACTTTTGTATTCTTAAAATATTCTGCAGTATCCTGATCATGGGTTGCCATCAACCCATCTTTCTTCAGTTCTTTAACCGAAGTTCTGTCATCCCACACAAGCATAAGAACATTCACACCATCATCAGCTTTCCTCTTGAGAAGCTCCCCAAGGGTCCTTTTTTCCCCAGAAATCGACCTCTTTGGGTCCCTTATTAAGGTTATTTCAGTATACACAGACCACCCAGTTATGTAAACCAAGTGCTTAGCATTTGTGATGGCATTGAAAATGTCCTCCCAGCATCTACTAGGTTCATAATATTTTCCTTCAGATAGGGGAATCCTTGGGAGATAAGCATTTGGGACATGAGCATCTTGATACAAAGTAACTTTGCAACCACTTTTTTGAGTAAAGAATGTACGAGGAACTCCGGCATATCGTGGACTCCTTATTCCTTTAGACCAATTTATATCTCTCATGACATCAAAGAATTGCATTTTAACATGTATTTTAGAACCACCTTGTATGGGACGACGATCTTCGTCCCATATGGCAACCCATATATCCACCATGTTACCCTTTAGGACTTGCTCAATAGGTACATGAGCTCTTCCAATTAGAGTTGCTCCAATAGGATTATCATCTTTGATAGTGAATATAATCTCAGAAATGAAATGGGCACAATATATATGAAAGGTCTCATTCCATTTAGGCCTAGAGGCTTGACCTATCATTCTTGTCCGCCCAGCTCTTGCTTTATCTAAATCAGCAGTTGCATACAATCTAGTCCTAGCAATCTAAATAAAATTGTAATATGTTAGATTTGCAAGGAACGTTCATATGAGAAGAAAAAAAAAATGGTATACACAAGCTTTATCTCTAGTATTCGTGTGATACTGAAAAAGGCTAAAATTTGTTAAAACCATATTTGAATTATACACAAAAATTTAGGAGGTAATTGCTTAGTTGCCGATTTGTTTATGGCACTGGTGCCTTGTTTAGCATTATGGGAGTATTACAAATATTTCCCTTACATGCCAAGTACTAAACTTTCAATAAAGCAAATATATATAATTAAAAGAGAAAGATTGGCAATTAACATACCTTAGGCTTGCATGGCAGACAACTCTTGAGTTGGGCAGGAATTTTTTTCCATAAGTTTCTTATACCCTTCTTTTCAAAATTGAAAATAGGAAAGAGACAAAAATATAAAACATGTAGGATGAGTTCAGATTCCAGGGCAAAAAAAATTAGATAGTGCAGTTCAGTTTTGAGAGACAAAGAAGTTCATTTCTAATTAGAAATTCCCCCAAGTAAAAAAGAAAAATTGTGGCTTTATATTCCTTGTCAAACAAAGTAACAAACACCAAATGACATGTACACATCTTATTTCGATAACTGGAATGGAAGATAACAAAGCTAGGAAAGCTAATATTGATTACTTTTACGATTTCATGCTTCTTTTTTAGTTGTAAATAGCAACTCAAACAAGTTATTTTTTAGTAATCACATATATGCAGTCCATTCTTTAAAGTATGTAAAACTGAATAAATAACTTAGACTTCAAACTCATGGCAGCGCACATGAAATTTACTCTTTCTCTCTCTTTTTGTTATACATAAAAGAACAAGAAAGACAGGTTTTGATCAAGGCACCTTGCCACTGAGATTGAAGTTGAGCCCAGTATGTAGCCTGTTGACCTCATATATGGTTACATCTAGCGTCCCGTGCAGTAGTTGCGACATTACGTTTATACTTTCTGATTCTCTTGATCGAGCTGTGAAATCATTATTAAGGAATGTGAGTGAAGAGACAGAGGGAATTTAATCAAATGTGGAGTAGACTATATATATTTAGGAACGACAAGAACTAATTAACGACTCTGAAAAAAGGAAAATTTTCAGTCACTAACATGTACGTACAGGAGGTGGGGGCTCTTGCGAAGAAAATTTGATGATGGTACTTGTTCTATGATCTTAAGCATGAAGTTTAAATTAGCATATTTAGATTACAGAGTGGCAAAGGGAAAGATAGAATCTGATAATGTTTGGGTTCAAGAAAGAGATGTGTAATTGAAAACTTGAAGCTAGAATCAGTCCCCTACTTTGCATTCAAGGAAGGAATGAGAATCTGTTTTGCCATCGTAATCTTACTCGCGTAATTCTCTCACTATTGGGTTTCCTTTTCTGTTTTTGTCTTTCATTTTCCATTTCTTTTTTGTTTGACTACTTACAAGCTGTACAAAAGGATGATAAGTCATGGAAATTCAAACTAAAACCATTGTTATAAAGAATGTGTGATTAAATTGCCGGGTTTAGTCTAATATTGAAAGATTTTATTAGCTTGGAAAAAAATTTACATTCTATCATTCACGTTGTTATTATATATTATAAAAATGCGTAAATAAGATATCAATTACTACATGATTATATAATTTAATTTTCAAAATATTATATTATTAAAAATATGCAAATAGGATATTAATTATTATATGATTATATAATTTAATTTTCAAAATTTGATACCAGATCTTCAAATACCAAAATGTATAGATGTGGATTGAATTAACATCCACTGGCATTATGTATATGATTAAACCCTTTGCTTCCTAACTAGGTTTCATTAATTTTAGTTCAAATAATTCACACATGTATAATTTTTTTTTTTTTAAATTAATTTGTATTAAAAAATTTAACTTAAACAAATTAAAAGGACACTTGCATATATAGGTCACTCTAGTCTATAAATCAATAACTCTGAATCTTTTGTATTTAATAAATAAATATATCATATGTATTTGAGAAAAGTTTTAAAAAAAATAAAAAATGAGTATAAATAAATAAATCTCACCCATACTTGTACATTTTTTATATTGCTCTCCTTCAAAATATCCATTACATTGGTTTCACAATCCGTTAACCCACTATCCACGTAGATTGACTCACGTCACATCTCAAACCTTTCAGTCATCACAAGGTATGCTTGCTTAGGAGGCCCATTTTACCAAACAAGATAACAATTCAATTTTTAAAGCTTTCTTTTCCTCAATCCGAATATTGCATTATATTCCAATAGTGATGAATCAAATTAAAGATGACCATAATATTCACTGGGCTTAAACAAATTTAAGATATATTTGGTTAATCAGACGGTCTTTTGTACGGTGGAGTCGTTTTCTTGTTGCCTGCTTTTATTTACCAACAGAAAAAGAAAAAAAAAATTATACATTGAACTGCATGAGTGATTTTGCGAAGAGCACAACTATGAACTTTTTTTTTTCTTCTTTTTGGTGAGAAAGAGAACAGTCTACTTTGATGGAATTTTAACGTCGATTAGTTCAAACAATACACAAAACTAACCCAAACAGTTAACCCTAGGTGGTGAGAATAGGAGGAAGGTAATCAGATTTGGAGCCCAGAATACGAGCCTTGGTGTCAGGAAAGAATTCGAACCCTTCTAGTGTAGTTACATTCCCACCTTCGGTTATTTCAATGGGGTAGCGCAAGAGGTGTTTAAATTTATTCGAATCATCTTCATCAAATTTTTCCGTTGAATATGATATCCAGTTCAAATAAGCAATATAATTCACAAGCCTCACACAATCCTCACTTTCTGGACTGTCCAACACTTCAGCATCTTCATCTCCAAGATGCTCAAACCATAATGCCCTTCTGAACCCATGTATCTGACCTTTTGGTCTCTCTTTCTCTGTTAGATGATATGGTTGGAATCCCCCCATTGCAATCTCTGTGTCCCTTCCTCCATCCATTGATCTCTGGTTTATGTTGGCTGAACCAACTATTATATACTCATCATCAACTGGACAAAACAAATATACACGAATCATTAGTAGAATGTCATGTTTGTGTTTAAACCAGTAAGGATAATACATGTATATCTTACCTATCATCATCTTTGAATGAACATAGATCATGAAGCGCCTGGCTTTTTGTGCTCTACCATAATTACTATCAGGCACTGGTCTCTCTGGAGGAATATATTCTCCATGTTTCTCAGCCTCTCTATTCCCCAGGCAGAAAAAAGTAAGGTAATTTCTTGGGTCGTCTTTAGTTCCTTTTTCTTGAATGGCTTCAGCTATATCAGTATACATCATCTCCATTGTCCTCCTCTGCCAATCTAATATTGCTTGAACTGAAGCACTCTCAGGTTCACCTTCTGGCCACATTGGGATCACAATGTACACAACAAACCTCTCTCCTGCTTTAATCTTGCTCACAATCTTTAATGACAGCTCCTTTGGTATAAGATGCAGAGCCCCAATATCTTCGACTTTTATATCAGATGCTTTCCAACCATATGAACTCCCTAGGAAATACTGGTTTTCAATATAGATGAAGTTCTTGGCTCGCCTAATAGCATTTATGTAAGCATCCTGAATGCTTCTGTCAATGATGTTATTTTTCCCACTGACAAGGCCTAATTCAGCTGCTTCATTTAGGTCTTTAGGAAAGCCAGAAACAGCACCTCCATCAATGGATCTGAACAACTGAACAGTCCAAGTCTCATTGTCTTCCGATGTTTTTACTTCAGATGGAGGGACAAAAATCTCATCATGCATATTTAGAGGTATTGGGACGTCCTTCCCAACTTGCTTCTCCCACCTCTGCTCAAAATTGTACAAGACATCCCAAGCAACAGGTCCTTCTAGTTTGCAATGAATGTCATGCCAGGGCTCTCTTGGACCACCTTTCTTAATTGAAGCTCCTGGGAAGTTTGGCTGATGGAAATCGTCATGATGGATTGTGTTTAGAGTTGAAAACAAAGGATGTTCTTGTGTGTCATATCTCCCATTACACAGATCGATTCCGCCTATAAAACTTACAATACTCCTCTTGTGTGATCCTCCATTAGGCACTTCGTTACTGTCAGATAAGTCACTGTCAACAACTACCGCCTTTTGGTGGTGAGTGAACATAGTTGAAGTTTGAATCCCCTGAACTATGCTTCTTCCAACATCAGGATTTCTGGGGCACAAGACACAATGTACATTAGTATTCTCAAAGTATTCTGCTGTTTCTTGATCATGGGTTCCCATCAACCCATCTTTTCTAAATTCTTCAGAAGTTCTGTCATCCCAAACAAGCATAAGCACTTTCACTCCTTCATCAGCTTTCGTCTTGAGCAGCTCCCCCAGGGTTTTGGATGGCCTATCTGAGTTCCTAGTTAAGGTTATTTCAGTGTAAATAGACCACCCAATTATGTAAATCAGGTGCTTAGCATTATAAATGGCATTGCAAATGTCCTCCCAACATCTTCGTGGGTTATAAGATCTAATTCCTCCGGACAGTGGGATAGATAACGTAATAAAATCATCAAGGACATGGGCATCTTGGTACAAAGTGACTTTGCAATTTTGTCTCTGGTTGAAGAATGCATCAGGAACTCCAGGAAACTCTGCACTCTTTATTCCTCTAGACCAGTTTGGGTCATCGGTTGCATGATAGAACTCTATCTTGACACGTATTTTAGAGCCACCTGGTATAGGACGAAGGTCTTCATCACATATCTCAACCTGTCTGCTGAGTGGGCCCCTTTTTAGGACTTGATCCACAGGAACATAAGCTCTTCCAATTAGGGTTGCGCCAATAGGATTTCCATCTTTGATTGTGAATACAATGTTTGACACCTTGTGGGCGCAATATATGTGAAATGTCTCATTCCACTTGGGGTTAGAGGGTTGATCTCGTATCATTCTAGTTCGTGCAACTCTGGCTTTGTCTAAATCAACTGTTGCATATAGTCTAGTCCCAACAATCTTCATAACGTTTTTTTAAGTTAAAATGAAATTAATTTCATGAGTAGAGAAACACATAGGAGGTTAATGTTAAATTAACTAGGAAAACGTGGAGGAAAATACCTCTGGCCGACACAGCAAACAACTCTTGACTTGGGCTAGAAATCTTTTTCCTCGGTGAGGTGTATCCTTTTTGTCACATTTTCAAAGAAGAAAAAATTCAGATGAGTTGTTTTTTATTGCCAAAAATAGAAGAAAGCAATGGACTTCAGCATTGAGAGTTTCAGAACTTTGTTTCGTATATCTTATAGTAGGGAAATTCTTCAGATCTCACTCTTAATTTATAGCTACCGACCAGAGAAGCATTTGCTCCATCTGATTGAGAAAATGGAAAGTTTTTATATTTTCTATGGAAAATTGGTTTTAGAAATTATGGGAAACGCAGCAGTAGCCCAGAACTACATAGAAATGCATAATTAACCCATACTTCTCAATAGCTTACCCGAACATCATGGGAATTGAGATAAATAAGTTTCGATAAAACCTTTTAAAAACAAAATCATCATTATCTTAAAAGAACAACTTCTCATGTTGTCATGAGATCTTAATTAAAGGGCCAAACTGGGTTAATATATCTGAAGAATTTGAGACATATAGTTTCTAGGTATCAGAAAAACCATAACTAATAGACTGAGTCAGCTGAAAATTGCATCAACTTTATAACTTCTGCATTGATCGCATCGTACGTAGACTATTCTTCCTCATTATGTATATTTAGTTATAATGTTGAATTAAATAGCTAGACTAGACTTTCAAAGTTCAACCTCAATGGATCATATAAAACAAACCATTTAAAACTATCCATCTTTTTGTGAATAGAGAAAAAGAGAGTTTGGTGAAGGTACCTTGTTGCAAAAATCAAAGTTGCATCTAGTGTGCAGCCTATCAACTTCATATATGGTTACAAGAAGCCTCCCGTGTAGCAAACTCTCCATTATGTTTATATTTCTATCATAACCACAGAGGAGGAAGCAAGTCAGAGAAATAGCCAAAGAATGTTATCAAACATGTAGCAGACTGCAGACTATAAGGAATGATTGTGAACAACGACACAAATAATCGGGAAACTTACACGGAAACTAAGGTTACAGGTGGGGCACTCCTAGAATATTTTTTGATGAAAGCACTATTCCTTTGATAGAGCCAACGTTTACAATTGTGCGTATATATATATATATGTGTGTGTGTGTGTGTATGGAGAGAGAAATTTGTCAGAGAAAGAGAATGTAATGAATATTTTGCTTGAAGAAAGAGATGCGTATCCAGAGAATATAAAGCTAGAATCGATTCTCTTCCTGGCTTTCCAAGGGTACGTGGTTAAGACTAGAAGGCCGTTTTGCCAAGTTATGCTCTTTGAATATAGCCCAAGTTACCCGTTGGACTTCTTTGTTTGCCTTCGTTTTTTGGATAGGTAATGGAACGATTGGTTGAATAGGTGGATAGGTAATTCTTTTGGCTTTTTGATTAGAATGCATTGTTTTATTTAATTTTTTAGCTAAGTCCATATTTGAAAAAAATATTACACCCAAATCCTATATAAATGGTCAAAGTTGGTTTCATTGAACCCAAGTTTGGTGTGGCACGGATTTTAAGAGAAGAAATTGGATTTGTGAGAAGTAATTAGAAGGTAATAATTAATGAATGATACGTGAATGATTAATACATAATTATGTAATAATTATTATACAATGAAGTAATTAAAATTAGTTATGGTTGTTTGTTGTGATAGAATTAGCAAGTATTGATTATTGAATGATTAATTAGTTAAAATTAATTAGTATTAATTTATTTAATAAGTAGGTAAAATGATTAGAAAATAATAATGATTGTATGGTTAGTTGGTTAAAATGATTGATTAATTTGTATGAATAATTACTTAAAATTAATAATTAATAATTAGTTATATAATAATTGATTAATAAATTTATTTAGATAATAAATACTAATAATTATTAAAGAAGCTCTAAAAAAATAATTATTAAGGAATAAAATAAATTAAATAAATTAAAATAGAACAAATAAAGAAAATTGCATGGAGATATAAATAAAATTACAAATTTTTGTGTTAAAAATTAATGACAATATAATATGCTTTTAAGTATGAGATAAATTGGATTAATACTACCAATGTTATTTTTTAATAATGTACTAGAAGATAATTTATTCGAATATATATATATATATATGTATATATATATCAAAAGTAATGATTGTCAATACCATAATGAACTCTCCGCCTTTCACGTTGTGGTCACCCTTGACTTATAGGTGCTTCATGTTCTTCATCTTGTTGATTTGGAGGATTGTTAATAAGAGTAGGCAATGAAGAATTTAGATCAAATATATAGGAGAATGCACAGGGGGAATTGGATGTTGAGAGGTCACAAATTCATAATGTGACGATCCCTCAATTTCAAAAAATTGACCACCATATTCAGTATTAAAGATCGTTGGGTAATCAAATAATGACATGAATGACCTAAATTGAGAAGGATCAAGAGATTCAAATTGAGACATTGGCGAAGGAGGCACATGATAGGAAGGACATGCTTCTCCAAAGTCTACAGATTGACTAGTTAGCATAAAAGAAGATAGATCAATTGTACCAGAGTGTTGTTGTGTCACAGCACCTCTATCTAAAATAGATGATATTGAAGCACCAATACCAGGGCGATTTTGTTCATCGGGGTCAATAATGGGCAATCGAGTAGATATGTAACCTTCACTTCTCTTGTCTAACTTGTTTTCTAGAATTTCTGGTTGTGATAAATCTAGTGCAGGTAGAGCAGGCTGGGAAACCATCATGAAACACTGTTCTCCAAGAGCTAATAAAATATTCTTTTGGTTTCGACTAACTCTCTCTGGATAGTTACGATAGTTCATTTGTGGAGGGTCCTGAATGTTTAACCTATAAAGGTCATCAGCAATATCGGCCTAAAAAAAATTACGGTAATAAAGCAAAGATATATAATATATTAAGAAAATAAAAATAGTAAAAATGATAAGTAAAAAATGTACCACAAAACCAACAGTACCACTAGCGAGGTAGATCCATCGACGAGTGCGAGTCCAATACCATTGCATATACTCATAAGTACGATCCATGGGTGTTGAACTATGGGCACCTGAGATAAGGCATTTTGCCATGCATTCCATGCTTCAACAAAGCCTATATGCTCTTCTTGACAATCTGTTGATGTTTTTTTCTTGCAACTATAATATATGGCAAGCCTTTAATTGACTGGAGAAATGGGGATTAGTTGTTGCCTGCCAAATTGGCGAAGCACACGATTTAGGTGGTGCCACTCAATGATATGAAAGCAAATAAGGGGCACTGAAGCTAGCCAAATGTCTCGAGATACTAAACAATATTGTGGAATAAGTTCTCGCACATTGTCTGATTCATATGGTTGCCAAACAATCTATGCACAAAATATGAAAATGACATAATTAGGACATCATATACAATAGTTGATTTAATAAAAATCAATTCATGCGAAGTGAAAAAACCTCATTATTTCGCATTGCATCTAATAAAATTTGATATTGTCGTAAGGCTATGACCCCAGGACGAGGATGTCGTCCCACATTTTTTCATCTATGATTCAAAGTAAATATGTCACAACATGTTGATAGAAAAATAAATAATATTTTAAATATATATAGTATGTACATATTATTGATCATGTCTTACCTGAACCCTAAAGGAGATAATAATGGATAGATATTTGTTTGGAGATTTGGTTGTAGAGGTCTCTGTGATACTAATATCGAAAATCTATCCCGTACCCATAGATAAAATAGAGTCAGACAACCACCTATATCCTGTTCCTCTGGATTAGTCGCATTGCAAAGCTCTCTATACAAGTGAGTTAATAGCGTAGATCCCTCACCATATTCGCCAGCTTGTTCAAAATCCCATAACAATGAAAGGTACATCAAGTATACATTGTGACTAGATCTATCTAGCATAAGAAAACCACCGATTAGCTGCAATATATATGCACACGCAAATTGTTGCATATCTTCATCATTTGCATCATCTGGTAGTTCATTGAAGTGCTCAGCCAACCAACTAATAACAACCCTTTGTCCAGTAATTTTGTCATCTGGGGGTGTAATTCCAAGTAACCACTCATATGTTTGTAGCCATATGAAGTTTGTATGACCAATGATAGGCCTTCCCGTACATGGGACGCCTAACTGTACAATGACATCCTCCAAAGTAATCGTGTATTCTCTGCAGATAATGTGAAAAGTATGGGTCTCGGGCCGCTATCTCTCAACAAGTGCCAACACAAGTAATGGATCATATTCAAACTGGCCTAATCGGGCATCACCATAGAATCCAGTCTATCAAAAATAGTCAAAAATAGTAAGATGAGGTGAGGATAATCGATCACTATGTATGACACATCGTGGTCGGAGCACTCGGTCATCCTAAAAAGAAATAAAAAATATTATATGTACAATATTACAATTAAATCAAATTAAGTATAAAGTATTATAAGTATGAGATTATCTTATGTGTCCAAGCCATACAGCTTATGACACGTGTCGTGTCTGGAGATATAGAAGGGAGTCATCCTTTGGCCCTGTATAGATAACCTACTGTGGACGTGCCATTACTCCAAACTTCTTGCATAGCTCATTATGTTATAAATAATACAAAATATGATAAGTCTTAATCATCAAAGACAACAATAATTGGTTATTATACAACAAGATATTATCTATTAAAAAGCAAAGTCCCAATCCATATATATTCAGGACAAGTTTGTATACATATTCACGAATAATAAGATATATTCAAAATCAAAGTCTTAATTCATACATTCTAACCAATATTTTATACATATATATAAAAAAGTTTAGTTATACTATTATCTAGTAGGGTGACGGTATGGACAAGTGGAACGATTATGGCTAACTTTTTTGCATAACTCATTTATTCGGTTGACCTAATTGTACCCAATCCATCTCATTGCGTATGTGTGTTGAACGAGGGCAGTCTTTTGCTTGAATCATTGATAGATCGAGAATCAGCTTTGGCCAATCTATCTGTGGCCAATGAACTTTACCCCCAATAGGTTGGAATTTATTGTTATATGCACTATGCATCGTTTCCAATCGAAAAATGTGGTCAACAAACTATAAATCGTCAAGGCCAAAATTATCATAAGCTACAGTAACATGCTGACACGAGTATTTTTCAATTTGAAACTCGTCACAATCACATTTTCACTCAACTAAGTTTACCTTGCAACACCGACCAAATTAACGATTTTGGACATCGTATGGCTCCTCAATCTCAAAAGACGCTGCTCTCCTATCAAATGCACGGACAACACATGCAGAGGCAGCTTGAGTAATTAGAACCAATTTCTTTGTAAGTGTCTCACAAAATACTTAACTGGCCATTATCTATGCATGCACTTGTTGTGCTCGTTCAACAAAATATCTATTTATCCTATACATGATTGCCTTGGGGAGACCAGTTATAAGCAAACTTCTAACACCTTTAAAGACATTGTTCATTATCTCGGCTAAGTTTGTTATCATGTAACCATAACATCAACCCTATATGTCATAGGCCCATGACCATTACTCTTTGGGAATATCAGCTATCTAAGCAGCTGCAGGGCCATGAAACACTACTAATTGGGCCAAACGTGCATCAACAACATGACACTCATATGCATATTCAATATATATGAATTTTTCCTTCAACCAATTTGTTCTATGTGCTTTATGCAAGTTACAAGCCACATGTTAAAGATAGAAAACATGATGCCCATATGGTGCTTGCCACCCTACTCTCGAATCAAAGACGATAGATAAAATTAAAAGATGTCTATCTGATATTAAGCAAATTCTCCTTTTACTCTTGATGACACTTCTACGAAGATTGAAAAGGAACCATGCCCAAGCTCCTCTTATCTCTCCTTCTACAATAGTGAATGTAAGGGGCCCGACCTTTCTATCACCATCTTAAAATACAGCTCTAAGTAATGTGCCCTTGTATTTTTTATATAAGAAATGTCCATCAACTTGAACAATTAGTTTGAGGTGTTGAAATGCATCAATGCATAGTTTGAATACCCAAAATACTCGACAAAATATCTCCATGGGTTGCCCATCAGGACTGTCTTGCTGACATTGTTTATTTAAAAAATAAACAACTGAATCAGGCATGAAATGTTGAACAGTAGTCAACCACCTAGGCAATATTGCATATGAGCTTTCCTAATTTCCAAATGCAATAGCAAGAGCACGGTATTTTACTTTCCATGCCTTTCTATAAGACACAATATAGCCAAATAAATTATGCATTCTCTCAATGATTTGGAAAACTTTAACCTCTGGTTGATCCATCACTATTTCCATGATACATGATGATATCACATCAGAATCCAACTTTAGATGGTCTTAAGATAATGTCAAAGACAAACATGTATGTGGTCTCCCATATTTTATGATCTTCTAATATGTTCTTTTTACTTTTTTACATGTTTTAACTCTCAAACTGTAACTGTGACCATAATTAATACATCGATATTCTTCATTTTTTGCAAAAGAATGATACACATGAAATGTATGGTGCACTCGTATGGAATAAAGCTTAACTACACAACGTAATACTTTTATATCTACATATTGCATGCCAACACTTAACTCTCGATTATCGTTCAGATTTATAAGTTCTCCTCTTCCAAGAAAATCAAGACCACTTGCTGCCTCTGTATTAACTCATGTGAAAAAAGCAAGCGTCGAGTCATTATATTCACTTGTAGTTTCATTAGTCTCTACATTGGACTCATTGTCATCTTCATCATCATCATTATCATAATCATCAGGGATTGTAGAATTATATTCATCCTTATCCTTAAATTCATCCATTAGATTTTCTGTTGCAATCATAAGAGATTGAGATAGAATATTGCCTAATGTTTGATGGGATGAACTCGGCTGCAACATGTGTTCTATAGGAGGAATGTTTTACTGATCACCATTGCTAGTTCATGGATCAAATGGGTAAACATCTCCAAGATATGTGCTAAATAAAGATGTTTGTTCTACTGTCTCATTCATATTACTAGTAGATGGGAATGTTAATGTAATATGATCATCCTCTAGTTGTGTTTCGAGCTACTTTATTATTTGAGATACATGCATATAATTATGCACCAGTCAATTGAGAGGAGAAACGTGAATTTACTTGCCACATCTCTTAATATTTAAATCACCTTTTAAGTTACATGCTTGGTATCGTGTTAGATTTAATGACACTGGACACATATATATTAATTCAGATATAAATTGATTATTGATAGAGTCGTAACTTTTGTCCAACCATTTGCTTCAATTTCTCCAAAGTGGTGTTTGAATCAACTGTCATTATTTTCATTCTACGACACTCAAATGTCACACTGGCTGGACCATAAAAAATTTTTTTAATTTGCAAATATACATACAATCTCACTTCTATTGGTCATTATTTTTTCTTAAAATAATGTTTTCAAATAAAAAATATAGAAAAAATTAATTTTAACAAAAAAACTCAGATAAAATAAATAAATATATCAAAGACAATAAAAGTAAGCAAAACTAAGATAATAATTAAAATAATTGCAATGAACATAAATATACTACAAAATAGACATATGAATAAAATTTAAGGAAATGTTAACAAAATAGACACAACCAAGATAAATATAAAAGTAATGTAAATAAACTAAATATAATCACAGAATTCAAAGTAGTCATAATTAATATAAGCAACGAAAATAAATGGACAAAACTAAATACACTACAATTAATAAATTCAAATATAATAAATTTAGACAACTTAAAATAAGTATTAAAAATGAATAATAACATGCCAAATGTTGCCAAAACATAATGTCACCAAAATAAATACATAAAAAAATTAATGTAACCAAACAAAATAAATATAACATTAAAATTTAATAGACACAAAATAAATATAACAAAAAAGATAAAGATAATAAATATAACAGCAAGATAAATGCAAATGGTAGAAATATAACAAAAAATGTAACCAAACAATATAACAAAAAATAAGTATAAATAAAATAAATATAAAGACAAAAAATAAATATAAACAACAAAAATTATGCCTTAAAAATTTCTAACCAAAATAGCCAACAAATTAAATATCATATAAATAAGTACACAAATTAAATAAAATTAATACAAAATCAAATATAAACAATATATATAAACAAAAATTAAATATCCCCTAAATAGTTATAACAAAAACATCAATTTGAACAAATTAAATAAATAATGCAATATATATACACATAATTAATATAATAAAAAATTAAATATAAACAAAATATATATACACAAAAAAATAAATGCCATTAAAGAAATTTAACACAATAATAAATTTGGACATAGTAAATAAAAAATAATTAACAACAAATAATTAATAAGACACATAATAAATATAATAACAAAAATCAAACATTATTACAATCAATATACAAACATTATATGCAAGCTAAATACAAATAATAGTAATAAAAATGCAATCAAAATAAATATAATATTAATAATTTATGCAAACAAATTTCTCATTACGATAAAATAAATATAGTCACAACAATAATTGTAATTAAAATAAATATAACAATATATTAAATATAAATATATAATTTAATAATTTATAAAAAATTAAAAAAATTACTAACCTTGTTGAGTTAAAGAAAAAATATTAAACGGAAGAGTTGCATCCTTTCAACAAAAAAAATAAATCAGTAGAAGAACTTCAAAAGTCAAGTTGGTTGAAGAAGATGAAGATGTATGGAAGTTGAAGAGAATGTAGATGTCTGGGATGCTGAAGTAGATGAAGAAAAATTTTTTTAATTGATGGAAAAGAGGAAGAAGATGCACATTTAAAGAGAGAGTAAATCAGAAAAGGAAATTTTGTTCAAATTTTCTTTTTCGTGTTATTAAGTTAAGATCCAATGGTTGGACCCTGACTCTTCCAAAGCTGCACGCCTAACCTGCAAGTTAGGCGTGCAGCCTTTGAAAGGTCGAGCAAGCTTGGCCTTCCAAGTTGCAAGTTTTACCTACATATATATTTAATATATTTAGCATGGAAGTTGGAATCACATAGATTCCAACTTCCATTCAATTTATTAAAAAAAAAAATTAAAAAAGTTGTAACCAATGGTTCCATTTTTACAATTTCTATAGGATCTTGGTAAATAATTTGTACGAAAATGGATTTGACAATTTTTTTTTAGTTAATAAGATCCTACTCTAAATGCCTAATTCTTTTTGTTGAGTAAGATTTATTATATTTTTATGATTATTATTTAATAATTTTTATTTTTTAGTTATTTTTTAATAAGAGCATATACAATATTTTTTATTTTTTAAAATCATTTTTTTATTTCATTCCTTATTATATTCCTTCTCATTCTTTGTACCAAGCCAATTTATTGCTTTGCCAACTTACGTGTATGATTAGAGAAAATAATACTTATGTGCATCCTATTTGCCAAATGGCTTACACCATAAGTGCACAAGCCGTGACAAAGTAGTATAAAAATATTATCGTTCCCACGAGGATTGGAGTTGAATTTGATTAATCATTAAATTTATGCCTTGAACTAGGTTGAGCAGAATAATTGTATAGTGAAGTTGAGTGTAAAAATAACTTTGTAAATGAATTTATAAAGGGAGTTAAGAGATCCTATTAGACTTCGAGCTTATAAGGGATATAGGATTATATCTCCCCCCTTATATTTCATAGTATAAGAATAATCTCCTCTCACTAAAAATGACAAACAACTATATGTACTAGTCTGGGAATCAAATACTGCTTGAAAAAGTTTTCTCAAGTCAAAAACAAGTGTTTAATTCTATTAGTTGCTCAAACTCTCTCACAACCAAATAAATCTTAATATCAAGCACAGATCCAAATTTGACTACACAAGGTTAATGAGTGTATTTCTACCTCACCAACAAAACCATCCATTCAATACCTAAATTTCAAGTTCTTGCATGATTTAACTTAAGTTCAATACTCAAGCTAGCTCTCTCAAGCATCACTCAAGCAAACAAGTGACTAATTGGTGGCCAATCAACCAGAAGCATTAAAAATGGAGTAAAATCAGCACATATATGTCATTAATCAATGGAGGTGGAGGAGAATCAAATGTTAATCCATACAAGGGTTCAAAATAATCCTAGAACAAGTGACTAGCTACTCATAATCAATCACAAGTTTACAAAATACCAAGAATTCGAATCCATAGCAGAATACAAGAGAAGGAGAAGGAGAAAGAAGAAGATCAGAAAAATACCAATGGAAATGGCTTCAAATCTCCTTGAAGCTTTAATCCTTGGCTCTAACCACTTTTCCACACTCCAAACCCTAGCACACCAGCTCCCTAAGCTGCCCAGAAGTTGGAGGATCCCTTTCTTAGACGAAAATATGGATATATGAAGCCTAGAGTCAGTCAAGCCTCAAAACGCAATGTTTCAGTAAACCATGGGCTCGTCGTGGCTAACATATTCTTTGCCACAGCGAAATGCTCTCGGGTGCGTACTAGCTTCTCTGATCAACAAATTGGCCGCGGCGAACATGTGAATTGGCCACAGCGAAAAGCTCCCTGTTTGCTCCCTCCTTCATGCAACAATTGGCCGCGGCTAACATCTGAATTAGCCGCGGCAAATATTGCAAAACTTTAACCTTTAATTTCCAGCAATTAGCTTTGAAGCCCAATCATATATGTAAAAACTATAAAATTATAAATATACCAAAATATTCCTAATTAAGGTTAAAGTTTGCATAATTTAATTAAAATTGAGTCAGTTAAGTTTAGGTATCAAAAAATGCACATTTTCCTATTTTGAGTATACTTTATATACAAAAATACACTGAAAGACATTCCTAGCTTAAGGAAAATGTGCTGAAAAGGCATGAATTTAGAGAGGTTATCACACCCCCAAACTTTGACTTTTACTCGTCCTTGAGTAAAACAAAATGAAGAAGTAGTCAAATTTCATGAATCACCCAAATACTATGTATTGCATGGTATAGTCCTCATCAGTTGCTACCCATGATAAGCAAGATAGGAGAAAATAGAGTGTAAGAAGCTTCAAGACTCACAGCACAATGCAAAACTTTCTAACATTCTTTAAAGCGTGTGTGTGTGGCTGGTCAAGGTATCATTTTCCAACAATTATCCAGAATAAAAACCACACTTCAATGCATATATATACTACCTCAACAACAATACTTCATATGCCAAAACTTTTTTCCCTCTCCACTGTACATTTGACCTTACAAGAATTTCAAAATCATTAGGACTTTTAAGCTTGTAATGTGGCCAAGGTAAAGGCTAAATGAAGGGAGGGATAATAGAGGATGCAAATTACTTGAGATGAATAATTGTGCAAGACTCTATTCTCTTTTCTACATTTCAAGTGTTCTTCCAAAATATTACATCTCCCCCAAACTTATCTTCAAATTTAAATGCACTCAGACTCATTGAAAAATAAATTCAATTTTTGTTTTTGTTTTTTGGAGTACAAACATCTAGAGTGCAAATAGTTATAGATTATCCATCATTCATATTCCCATGATCAGAGTTTATCAAAATGTAGCATCCTACCTCTTCCAAATTATCAAGCACTAATCCATTATCTCAAGTCTAAGGTGGAATCATGATTTTTCAAGTTTATGAGATATAAGTCTAATACACGAATTCAAACAAAAATTTATATGGTTTTTCAATTAGGCTCAAATGGTAGATTCAAGGGAAAATATAATTAACAAAGGTTAGCTTGAAAGGCACAAACGCATTTAATTACTGCCCAAATCATTTTTCAAAATCAAGTAAAGTCATTAGATCATTTTGAGGAATTCCAAGGAGGGTTCTAGAGTTTTGAAACTGAGAAAGAACATATACACTAATTTGTCGTAATTTTTTCATGACAAGAGCTTTCAAATAATACCCCAACGTTTGTGTACAAAATTTTAAATTTTTTTTGTTTTGTTTTTTTTTTAAGTAAAAAAAAATCATAAAACAATGCATTAATCTATGACTCAAGCACTAACAACCACTTCCAAAATTCCTTGTCAAGCATGTAATCTAAGCAACCCATAATCATTGGACCCAAACAATCTAATCAAAGGACAATTTAGCAACCTAACACAGAAATTAAGTAATTTACAAATAAAAGTCTATGCGTCAAAATTAAAATCATGCCAAATTAGCAACAAAAAGATATACCTTCACCCCTAAACTTAAAATGGACAGTGTCCTCACTGACAATTATAAAGAAAAAGAGGGTCAACTCTCATACAACTACCACCCACAAAAAGGTAGTTACACAAGAGAACATAGCACCTGCATTCACTAAAACAGCAGTAGCTAAAGACAGAATATGAACAAGACAGGCATCAACCAAAAACTAAACTTAACCGGCAGCAAGTAAAAGAGATTGAAATCTAGCTAGTTCCAACATTTATAAGCCAGCTATAGCTAACTTGATAACCACCAGTTTACTGTAAATAACCATATGAAAATAGAAATTAAACAACAAAATAAGTAACAGGAATATAAAAACAAAAAACCAGTAAAGAGACAAAGCAAAATCAAAGATCATCAGGCTGGTTCCCGCTGGGGCCTTCATCATCCCTAGCTCCAGAAGTTTGAGCAGTCAAAAGTGGCAGTAAGCGCTGTAGCTGAAGCCGAATCTGAGTTACATCATCACCGATACCATCTACCTTTCCCATCAATAGATCCAGACGCCTATCTACACTTGCCCTCCATGGGTCATCCGACTGTGCAAAGCCAGACTCCTCTTCGGTTGGAATATCCAAGATTGGCGCCTCCTCCTCCATCACATTTGGGTTTGGCTGGTCTGCCCCTGGGCCTTGTGGTGCCCTATGGGGTGATTTGATTGCTCTATAGTTGAAGAGTATGGGGGCCACGAACACTTCTTCATTGGCTCTACCTTTCACCCCTGATTGAAGGCACCATTGAAGAACAAAGTGGGGAAAGACAATCGCGCAAGAGTGGTCCGCTACGGCCGCTTTAAGGCTGTGATATATTATAGCAGCAATGTCCACCGGCCGTTGGTTCATCAGTAAGTAAATTAGGAGGGCCTTCTCCCACGTGGCATCACTCAAATGTGAGGTCAGAAGAATGTTGAAAGATACAAAATGCAGCTAAAACTTGGCGTCTCTGTGCAATCTCTTCCATTCAAGATATCTCAACCCATCACGAGGGATTTTCCACAACACTTGCCCTTCATAATCCAGAAATGAAGTAATGTCATCAAAGGGGATCTCATCTTCGTGCTGTATTAAGTATGCGTAACGGCACTTAGCTACTTTCGGTAATTGGTAGAATGTGCGGAGCGCCTCCTCTGAAATATTAACTTGAACCCCTCTGACCCAACACTTCAAACTGATTGCAATGGCTGCTTGGGTATAAAACTCTCTAACAATAGCAGTATTTCCACCTGGCTTTTCACCCATCAGAGAGCGTAGGTGATAGGTCTGATCGGCAATCACATAAAAAGCCCAGTCAATTTTGTAAGAAAATTCTCTTTCTGAACGAATGGGACGGCTTTGGACTCTCTCTTTAATGGCAGCTGGAGACTCTTGTTCTAATTGATGTGAAACACTAGGACGAGATCTCTTTGAAGCCATCGCTGCTTGTAAAGTCACAGGAAACTAGCCCAGCTAACTACCAAAAACACAGAGAAAAGAGCACAAAAACAAAAACAAAATCAACAAAATGAAATAGATAAAAACCAAGACTAGCACAAACTGAACAAAATAAGGGGCACTCCCAAATGTAACCTACTTGATAGACCACAGAACATCTTAGATGACAGTTAGATTCTCACCTAACCACAATGCCCAACACTAAACATAAAGGTTGAAATTGATTTTACAAAGCAGTCATTCAGTGCCAAATTAAATAACTAGATTAATTGATCAGTCCCCAATGATATCCCTACTCAACTCTGATTTAAATCCACTGTGCCTTGATCTAAAATGTCAGAATCATTCCCAAACTCCTAGCTAACTACAAAACAATTGCCAATTCATGAATCAAAATGATAGTGTCCTATTCAATCCAACATGATACAACAATTTAGTCCCCCTACACACTAAATGCCTAGTAACACAACTGAGCAATAGAATAGAGCAACAATCTGATCATGCCTATACAAATTAGAGCCCAGCAACACACCAATTATTTTTCAGAATCTACAAAATCCTAGCTCAACATTGAATACCAAAAGGAATTACCCAACTTAATATTACAGCTCTACAACACGAACGTAAATCAGAAGCTAGGGAAGCAGAATATAACAGAGCAACTCAACAACACACAATAGAGCAAGCATGATATAACCTAAATCTGAAATAGAAATAGCACATACTAGTACACAAAGCAGCAACACAACAAAGCAACAGCCCCCAGCAACCACAATTGATGGATAGAAAGGCAGAGAGTGTGGGCAGACTTACCAGAGAGGAAGCAACACGAAATGGAGGAAGAAAAAGGCTTCGGTGAGTGGGGAACTCACTATGGCATCGTGGGGGAGAAGCTAAGATGTGGGAAAGGTATAAGAGTGGCAACGACAGAGAAGAGGGGGGAAATGGCGATGGAATCAAGGGAGAGGGAGAGTGGCGACGATAGGGGAGACGGTGAAAGGAGAAGGGAGAATTAGGGTTGAGTTAAGGGTAGGGAAGGAAATTCAAATGGAGGCTGAAAATGACCGGATGAATCTAACATAAAAGTTGGGTGAGATGCATTGTGGCACCGTGGGAATTCAGGGAAAAACATAAGGGTAAAATGGGAAGAACAGCAAAGGATTTTCAGGCATCAGCTGATGTTTGGCCGCAACCAAATGTTTATTCGCCGCGGCCAATATGGCTCTGTTACACACCAGAGGGAAAGTGAACCAAATTTAGCTGCGGCCAATTAATGTTCTCGCCGTGGCCAAATGGCTCTTGGTTTCGGCTTGCCTTTTTTTTTAGCCATGGCCAATATCATGTTAGCTGCCGCGAATACTCCTCTGGCTGACTTACTGGCCATCCCTCATGAGAAATTAGCTGCGGCCAATTCTTTTCGGATTTGGCTGGTGAAGTCCAGAACATGGTTAGTCGCGGCTAACAAGGTTCAATTCTATTTTCATGCACACTACAGTAATTTCTTCTTTTACACAACAATATTCATATGATGAGGCATGTAACCTAATCCTAAACAATGTTTTGTTTGCTTGTACACATATCATTTCAACAAGGCTTTAAATCAACTTAAGCATGCATGATTTTGGTAACAATCCTTAAGGGCCAATACTGGATTCAAGCAGTAATCATGAACTTGTGAAACAATCATTCAAGACAAACATCATATTTGAATTATCATCTAATTGCACTTCTGTCACAAGAGTTTATGCATATTAGAAAGCATATAGCTTGAACGAGTACACTTCCCTGAAAGTGTTTGTCCATAAATGTTCTTTGAATTAAATGCCCTCAGTGATATTATTCTGTTTTGCCATCAGTCCCAACTGAGAAGTTAGCCTACAAAGCAAAGAAAAAGACATAAAACTCTACTGGAAACTAAAATCTACAAAAATAAGACAAAAGGGCAAAGTGAAGAGTTTGGGTTGCCTCCCAAGAAGCGCTTGCTTTATAATCTTCAGCCGGACTCATCAATTGTTCACTTGGAATCAGCAAGGTGGAAAGTGAAGGTGTGACGATCTACATGTCCTCCCCAATAATGTTTTAATCATTGGCCATTCACCTTGAACTTTTCACCAGAGTTGCTCACCAACTCAACTGCTCCATGGGGAAAAACTTCGACCACCGTAAAAGGACCTAACCACCTTGATTTCAACTTCCCAGGAAAGAGCCTAAGATAAGAATTGTATAACAAAACATGTTGTCCCGGCTTAAATGCTTTGGGGGTGATTTTTTTATCATGGAGTAGTTTAGTCTGTTCTTTATATACTCTTGAGTTTTCATATGCGTACATTCTAAATTCATCTAACTCATTAAGTTGAAGGAATCTCTTCTCGCTTGCAGCTTTGAAGTCAAGATTCAGCTTCTTGATCGCTTATAAGTATGAATTATATATATTATTCTCCTTATCTTAAACATTTTAATAGTTAAATGAGGCTTAATGGATTTACTTAGATGGAATTTAAGTTTAGTAGCCATCTTTTACACTTTAGGAATTAAATCACAAAATCTTGGACTTTTAATGCATAAATCTTTTTAAATGAATTTTATGAGTATTTCTATTTCATTCTTTCCATTCTTTTTGTGCAGATTTTCAATGCAAAATTGAACTTGAATGGAAATTTATTGAAGGAAAAATGAAGGCTTTATGTGTACAATTTGAAAGGGAAATTTACAAGAGAGGCTATGGTTTATTGAACGTGGGAAGGACGCAAGAGGAATGAGCACTTGAACAAGGAGCTATTGGTTTATAAAGAAAGGGAAACAAGTGTGAGAAACTCAAGCAAATGGATGAAAGAGCTCAGCTGAGGCAGCTTACGTGTTGAAATAAGAAGCAGATGCATGAATGCAGAATCTTTACATAGAAGTTATGGGCTGCAACATAAATAAACAAAAAACACATTAAAAGCGAGATGGAGAAAAAGAAGCTACGTGGTGAAGGAGAGGGAGTTTCGCGTTAACTCACACAGCAGCTGAAGTGGAGGAAAGAGCGTGAAGAAGCCAAGCAGAATGCATAAAGGACGCTGGAGTAAAACGAGCCACGAGTTTCTGGTTTAAGAAAGAAGAAGCTTGAAAGGAGCTTGGTTTTGACGTAAAAGGAGACTGCATGAGGAAGCACAAGCTGGAGAAGAGCAATTCGCGTTGAAGAATTACATGGGGAAATCACGTACGAGGAAGCTCAACACTGTGCAGAACACATGGAAGAAAGTGAGCAGAAACAGAGAAGAAGCTTGCATGAGCTGCAGTTTCAACTAAAAAGCAAGTAAAGAAGACAGCCTCTGTTTGAAAAAAACACGAAGAGCAGTATGTGGACTGGATGGAGCATAAAGAACAGAGCAAGACGTGGTGAAGAAGGCTGAGAAGACGCTGTAGTTGGAGCAAAGAGAAGAAGCTACGTCTTTAGCTCGAGAAAAGCGAGCTGAACGAGAAGAATGTGCAGCAGCTGAAGGGAAGGAAGACGCTGGAGCTGACGTGATTGCTAAAATGGCTACAGCAGAAAAGAACAGAGTAAGACGTGGAATGAGTAAGAGAAGCAGCCAACGTTGTGCCTGGGAACAGAAGCATGGAGAAAACAAATGAAGACGTAGGGCTGATGCAAAAGGAACGAAGAAAAGAAGAAGGAAGCAATGGGTTGGTGAGCAGAAAAAAACAATAAGCTTCGAGCTTGCATGGGACGTGAAAAACTAATGAGGCAGCAGCAGAAACAAAGCCACGTTCTGATGCCTTGAGCAGATCACGTGGGAGAAGATTACTATATTCAATGGAGCCCACTTTATATATATACATGAAGAAGCCACGGGCTGCACGTGATTCATTGAGAAAAAAGGCGCTGAAGCTTAGGAAAGAAACGTGACTTCGGCACAAAGAGGTTGAGTTGCACGAAGGAGGCTGCATGTGAGCATGAGGAATCATTAAAAGAATTCACGTGAGAGGAAGCAAACATCCAGCACATTCACGCCTCTATAATTTCGGAAACCCTCGCCTATATATATCCACAATTCATCATTCATTCCGCGGCATTCATTCTACATCCTTCACCCATTCCATTCCCATTCCATTCCATCTTTCATCTATCTCTAATGAAGTTCTAATCTCCATCCGTGGCTAGCTAGGAGGAAGATCCTTGGTGCAAGCTTGAATCCATGGATGAACATAGAATTTTTGGCTAAGGATTCCTTTATTTTCCTACACTTTTTCTCATTCATATATCATCTTGGTTAAGTTATATTTGATAGGGAATTTGTGTAATTATAATTAGTGGCTAGTTAGACACTAATTAGGAAGTCTTTTTTGTTGATTAATTGATCTGATTAGACATTGATTATTTTCATTATTATCTAATTTCTCATGTGTGTCTCGAAGGTATTCGATAAAATGCATGAGTGGAATTATGTGCTTGAATGTTTTCCTTAATGTTTAGTTGGTGAATTAAACATTTTAGGATGATGATTCAGAGGATAATTAATCAGTTAATCAATCAAATTGGGTGTTCATTGATCTTAAAGACAAGATTTAATAATTTAATGCGGGATTGAGGTCTCAATTCAACGTCAGATTATTAATTTCTTGATACTTGCGTGGTAACTCAAGATAATTTATTATGAACACAATTAGAAACTCTTAGGCCATAATCAATTACAATTAGATTAGGATAAGGATAATGGATACCAAGGAACGATTCCAAAGCTAGTCACAAGCTTATTTTCAACCATAATTCATATAATTAGATAGCAATTAGGAATTTTAATTCAATTTTATTTTAAATAGTTTAAGTAAATCAAAACCCCCTAATTTAAGAATTTTCAGAGTCTTTTAATATTTGAAAAACTCAATTAAACATTGAACTCCAATTTCAAGGGAGATGACCTAGGTTGTGTCACTAGCTACATATTTTACCAACCTAGTTTTATTTTGACGGTTGCGCGACGAGCCTCTCAATCGCCCAGTAAGCACATGCTCCAATTCGATTGGCAAATGGCAAGCTTTTCCAAACACTAACTTATATGGTGACATACCAATGGGGGTTTTGAAAGCAGTCTGATAAGCCCATAATGCATCATCAAGTTTTGTAGACCAATCTTTTCTTGACACCCCTACTATTTTTTTCAGGATGGTTTTAATTTCTCGGTTGGAGATCTCATCTTGTTCATTGGTTTAGGGATGATAAGCAAACTCTACTTTATGTTTCACTCCATACTTTCTCAAAAGGGATTGAAATTGGCTATTACAAAAATGCGATCTCCCATCACTGATAATGGCTCTCGGTGCTCTAAATCGGGTGAAAATATTCCTTTTTAAGAATTTGAGCACCGTTTTTGCATCATTGGTGGGACTAGCAACAGCTTCCACCCACTTGGATACATAATCTACTGCCACCAGAATGTATTGATTTCCAAATGAATTAGGGAAAGGTCCCATGAAGTTAATACCCTAAACATTAAACAATTCTACCTCCAGCATGTTTGTAAGCGGCATTTCATTTCTCCTTGATATATTCCCCCCATGTTGGCATCGATCACACTAAAGCACAAATATATAAGCATCTTTGAATAAAGTGGGCTAGTAGAAACCACTTTGTAAGACTTTGGTTGTTGTTTTCTCTCCTTCAAAATGGCCTCCATAATCTGAAGAGTGGTAACTTTGCAAGATTACTCCTTGCTCTTCTTTTGGTATGCACCTTCTTAGAATGTGATCAGTGCAACGCCGAAACAAGTATGGTTCATCCCAGAAATAATGCTTGGAATCATGCAAGAACCTCTTCAATTGATGCTGTTTCAGATCAAGGGGGCCATATCGCACACCAGATAATTTACAATGTCCGCATGCCACGGATCTAGAGCATGTTAAACATTTAACAATTGCTCATCAGAGAATGCTTCCTTAATATTCTGGGTAAATTCTGGTTGAACTTCAGTGTTCAACGGAGAAAGATGATCAGCCACTTGATTTTTGCAACCCTTTCTATCCACAATTTCTAAGTCAAACTCTTGTAGCAAGAGCACCCATCTAATTAATCAGGCTTTAGAATCTTTCTTGCTCACCAGGTATTTCAGGGTTGAATGGTTAGTGAACACTGTCACTTTAGATCCCACAATATACGCCCTAAACTTATCATAAGCAAATACCACAGCTAGCATCTCCTTCTCGATAGTGGTGTAATTCTCCTGGGCTTCATCTAGGGTTTTGCTGGCATAGTAGATGGGGTGAAAAACTTTATCTTTTTTCTGACCTAAGATTACTCTAACAGCATAGTCACTTGCATCACACATGATAATGAATGACAAGTTCCAGTTAAGTGCGGTCATAATGGGTACAGAGATCAGCCTTCTTTTTAATTCTTCAAATGCTTATAAGTAGGAATCATCGAGCTTAAACTCAACTTCTTTTTCAAGCAATCTATACAGAGGTTTGGTGATCTTGGAAAAGTCTTTAATAAAGCGGCGGTAGAAACAGGCATGGCCAAGGAAGCTCCTCACACCCCTGACAGAAGTAGATGGGGGTAGTTGTTCAATAATGGAAATCTTGGCCTTATCCACTTCCAATCCTCCTTTGGATACTTGATGGCCTAGTACAATGCCTTCTTGCACTATAAAGTGACATTTCTTCCAGTTAAGCACCAAGTTAGTCTCTTCACAACGCTGTAACACAACATCCAAATTATGGAGACACTCATCAAATGAGTCACCAAATACTGAGAAATCATCCATAAAAACCTCCATAGATTATTCAATCATGTCAGAAAATATAGAGATCATGCATCTTTGAAATGTTACCGGTGCATTACATAAACCAAATGGCATCCTTCTAAATGCAAAGGTACCATAAGGACATGTGAAGGTAGTTTTCTCTTCGTCTTTTGGGGAATTGCAATTTTGTTGTACCCCAAATATCTATCCAGAAAATGGAAAAATTCTTTTTCGGCTAGTCTATCTAGCATTTGATGAATGAAAGGCAAAGGAAAATGATCTTTTCAGGTTATAGCTTTCAGTTTGCGATAATCCATACAAACCTTTCATCTAGTCAATGTGCAGGTGGGAATGAGCTCATTTTGAGTGTTAGCCACTACAGTTATGCCTTCTTTCTTTATAACACATTGAACTAGACTCACCCAAGAGCTATCTAAAATAGGATATATGATATCTGCATCTAGCCATTTAAGAATTTCCTTTTTCACCACTTCTTTCATATTTGGATTCAATCTTCGTTAGTGCTCTATAGAAGGTCTATGGTTATCTTTTAAAAAGATTTTGTGCATGCAAACTGAAGGGCTGATACCCTTGATATCTGCTGTGTTCCATCCCATTGCTTTCTTATGTTTTTGTAACACTTTTAAGAGCTTCCACTCTTGCTCCATAGCTAGATTAGCAGCAATGATGATTGGTAAAGTGTTTGATTCTCCCAAGAAGGCATATTTTAAATGCGTTGGGAGTGTCTTTAACTCCAATCTAGGTGGCTCCACAATGGATGGCTTTAATTGAGGTCTATCAACTGAAGTCAAGTCTAAAGTTTCAAATTTCAATCTAGATGGAGGAATGATTGGAACAGCACTCACCATAGTGACATATTCTTTCTCTCCCTCCTCATCTTGTGCAATTTATAGCGAAGGTGTCTCACAGTTGCCTTTTATCATAGATCGTTGAGATTTATAGTAAATTATATGGTCTATCATATCTAGATAGAAGCAGTGTTCCTGCTCATCTGACAATTTGAGAGTTTTGAACATATTGAATGTCACTTACTCTTCACCAACTTTCATAGTGATGTCTCCTTTCTCCATATCAATGAGAGCTTTACCTGTAGCTAAGAAGGGTCTTCTGAGAATGATAGGAATCTCTCGATCAACTTCACAATCAAGAACAATAAAATCCACTAGAAGTATGAATTTATCAACTTTCACCAAGACATCCTCAATGATTCCCCGAGGATACGTCAAACTTCTATCGACAAGTTGTAAAGTAACTGTGATCGGCCTTACTTCATCCAACTGGAGCTTCTTGAAAATGGATAAGGCCATCAAATTAATGCTTGCTCCCAAATCACATAATGCTTTAACCGTAAAAGTTGTTCCAATGTGACATGGAATGGTGAAACTTCTCATATCACCTTTATTTTGCAGCAATTCTTTAATAAAATCTGAGCTACTTTTTGTTAATGCCATGACTTCATGTTCTTGAAATCTTCTTTTCCTGAATAGTGCATCTTTCATAAATTTTGTATATTTAGGCATATGTTCCAAAGCTTCCAGAAGTGGGATATTGATATGTAGCTTCTTAAATGTATCTAAGAACTTCTTGTAGTGAGTATCTTCAGTTTGCTTCTTGAATCGTCTAGGGAAGAGTAACAGTGGAATTTGAATGCCTGGTTGTATTTTCTTCCCTTCACTCTTCTTTCCTTCCCTATTCTCATGCTCCTTGTCATTCACTCTTGGTTCCTTTGCATCATCCTCTTTAGAAGAAGAGGCCCCTTCAGCTTTCGCCTTAAGGGATGTCATCTTAGGTTTAGAAGCATTTGGCAAAACTTTATCGCTTCTCAAGGAGATGGCTTTACACTCATCCTTACCCTCCCTTTTAGGATTAGGAATGGTATCACTAGGGAGATTTCCTCTTGACATAGCATTCATTTAGGAGGCTAATTGCCCCACTTGCACTTCTAAGTTCTTAATAGTTGTGCCATGCAAAGAGAAAGTGGCATTTGTTTCAATCCTCTGAGTTTCTTAATTAGCTAGAATCTGAGCTAACATTTTCTCCATCTTAAACTCTTCTTCTTTAATGGGGATTTGTCTCGATGGCATTTGAAATCCGGGAGATTGAGCTGGCCTTGCACCTGATGAAGAAGCTTGATTCAATTTTAGACCTTGACTCCATGAAAAGTTTGGGTGATTTCTCCACCCCAAATTATATGTTTGAGAATACAGATTGTTCTGTTGACAATGTTGAGCATTGCTCATGTAATTCACAGACTCCAATGTGTAATGACATTGTTCAGACGAGTGTCCCTCTCCACAGTGATCACAAACAGTAGATGATGGCTGTACAGCATGAATTCCCATGGGGTTGGGTTTCTTCATTTGAAGCTCTAAGCTGTCAATCCTTCTATTCATAGTTTCAAGCTGCGCTGCAATATCATTGGATAGACTAGAAGATTGTCATCTTCTTTGAGATGATTTTCTATCGAATGCGTATTGCATGATGTTGGAAGCCATATCATCATACAAATTATAAAGTTCATTTACCTTTATCTTCCCAATTCTTCCACTAGAGGCATTATCCAGCATTCTTTTTGCATCTTCATCAAGATCGTTCTGAAATGCTTCCATGAGTACATACTTTTTTTTGTTCATGGTTTGGGTATGTCTTACACAACTCCTTAAACCTCTCCCATGCTTCATGAAATAGCTTTTCAGGTTGTTGCTCAAAATTCAAGATTTCCCCTCTCATGGTTGCTCTCCGCCCTCGAGGAATAAACCTTGCCTTGAATCTGGCCACTAAGTCTTCCCATGTGCTAATAGATTGTCCTAGAAGAGAGTTTAGCCATGCCTTAGCTTTATCTTTCAAAGTCATAGGAAACAACCTCAGTCTCAATGCATCCTTGGATACTCTATTTTGTTTAAAGGACTCACATACTTCAATAAATTTGCTAAGGTATACATTGGGATCCTCATTATAATTACCCCCAAACAACCCATTCATCTGTAACATTTGAAGCATAACTTGTTTAACCTCAAAGTTTTTAGCTTGAATATCCGGCATCTGAATACTAGAGTGATAACTCTGTGCCTCTCGATTGAGAAAGTCATCCAATGTATAAAGATCATTTTCGTCCATGTCAGCCATAGCAGGTTGTGGAGTCACTTCGGGCTCTGGGTTGCCTTTTTCAAAGATATCTTCTATATCTAAAAGCATTTCAAGACCGTCTGGATGCAACCCTTGCATGCGCGAGATTCGAGAAAGGTACCTATAAAGAAAACACTCCAAGTAGATATCAACTACTTACGAAAAAAATAAAAATACAAATTAATGAATAAAAACTATCTACTATTTTAGATACAAACTCAATCGTAATTTCCTAACACTAATTTAATGATAAATCAGAGAAATCTTAACTTTCAATCCCCGACAATGGCGCCAAAAACTTGTTCGCAAAATGGCTTACACTGCAAGTGCACGGGCTGTAACAAAGTAGTATAAAAAGATTATCGTTCCCACGAGGATTGGAGTTGAATTTGATTAATCATTAAATTTATGCCTAAAATTAGGTTGAGCAGAACAATTGTATAGTGAAGTTGAGTGTAAAAATAACTTTGCAAATGAATTTATAAAGGGAGTTAAGAGATCCTGTTAGACTTCGAGCTTATAAGGGATCTAGGATTATCTCTCCCCCTTGTATTTCATAGCACAAGAATAATCTCCTTTCACCAAAAATGACCAACAACTATATGTACTAGTTTGGGAATTAAATACTACTTGAAAAAAACTTTCTCAAGTTAAAAACAAGTATTTAATTCTTTTAGTTGCTCAAACTCTCTCACAACCAAATAAATCCAAATATCAAGCTCAGACCCAAGTTTGACTACACAAGGTTAATGAGTGTATTTCTACCTCACCAACAAAATCATCCATTCAATACCTAAATTTCAAGTTCTTGCATGATTTTACTCAAATTCAATACTCAAGCTAGCTCTCTCAAGCATCACTCAAGCAAACAAGTGACTAATTGGTGGCCAATCAACCAAAAGCATTAAAAATGAAGTAAAATCAGCACATATATGTCATTAATTGATGGAGGTGGAGGAGAATCAAATGTTAATCCATACAAGGGTTCAAAATAATCCTAGAACAAGTGACTAGCTACTCATAATCAACCACAAGTTTACAAAACACCAAGAATTCGAATCCATAGCAGAATACAAGAGAAGGAGAAGGAGAAAGGAGAAGATCAGAAAAATACCGATGGAAATGGCTTTTAAGTCTCCTTGAAACTTCAATCCTTGGCTCTAACCACTTTTCCACACTCTAAACCCTAGCACACCAGCTCCCCAAGCTACCCAGAAGTCGGAGGATCCCTCTCTTGGACGAAAATGTGGATATATGAAGCCCTAGAGTCAGTCAGGCCTCAAAACGCAGTGTTTCAGTAAACCATGGGTTCACCACGGCTAACATATTCTTCGCCGCAGCGAAATGCTCTCGGGTGCGCACTAGCTTCTCTAATCAACAAATTGGTCGCGGTGAAAAGCTCCCTGTTTACTCCCTCCTCCATGCAACAATTGGCCACAACTAACATCTGAATTGGCCGCGGCAAATATTGCAAAATTTCAACCTTTAATTTTCAGCAATTAGCTTTGAAGCCCAATCATATCTGTAAAAAGTATGAAATTATAAATATACCAAAATATTCCTAATTAAGGTTAAAGTTTGCATAATTTAACTAAAATTGAGTCAGTTAAGTTTAGGTATCAAAAAATGTACATTTTCCTATTTTGAGTATACTTTATATACAAAAATACACCGAAAGACGTTTCCAGCTTAAGGAAAATGCGTTGAAAATGTATGAATTTAGAGAGGTTATCACATCCATCAGCCGAGCTACCTATACATCCCCCTTTCAATTTTTCAAAAATTATGTATAATATTAAGTTTTGATATTATAAGCTTCACATTCTTTAAAATTTTGGATGCACTAGAACTAAATATATACACAATTTGATTATATAATTTTTAAAAAAATTATTTGACATTTTAATTAGAATCCAATAAGCCTATATATCTATTACATATATAATTTTTACCAAAAAAGACTTTATTATTAATTTTTTTTTTTAAAATATCTTTACTTACTTACAAAAACAAATAATTACTTTTCTCTTCGCACATCTCTTTTTCTTTTATGATAAAAATTGACACATCATCTATAGAATTAGATACAAACAATAAAAAGATACTATACATAGACAAAATTAAAAATATTATAACTTTTAATCCTTTAAGTACTTTAACTTTATTTTTCACGTTACTTTTATTTTACATTGGACTTGATATTTTTTTTAGGTGACTAAAATATAAGAATCAAATAAATTATTTTAATTTTAAAAGAAGATGCACTGCAATGGAACCTCATTTAGCTCAATTTTCCAAAAATTATATGTATGTGATATTGAGGTTTAATGTTATAGCCTCATATTTCTTAAAAATTTAAATTGTCTACACATATATTAAGTAATTTTTTTTATTTGACATTTTAACTTCAACTCACTAAACTTACATATGTATTACATGTATAATTAAATAAAAAATAAAAAAATTTATTGTTGTTGTTGTTGTTGTTATTTATTCTTTTTCTTCTCTTATTTTCTTTCACCCTATCTTCTTTTCTTTTTCTTTGGATATGAACTTTAAAAGTGTGATACTCATATATATTCAATTTGAAATTTGAAAATTCAACCGTGTCACATTAATCTTGAATATTATGTATATTGGTTGTGCTTCAATTTTATTTTTCATGGCTAATATCGAAGCAAAGAAATAAATTAATAATTTCAACTTTTAGCATTATCTTTAGTCAATATACTATAAAATATAATTTTTTAAAATAAGATATGAAATCTCTAAAAAAAATGACCTCAAAGCAATAATTTTCATTTAGACCTTATAAATTTATTTTTTAGCAACAATAATATGAGATTAATTTAGAATATTTTCCTTTAAATTAAAAAAAAAAACAAATTAAAATTTCATCATATCATGATTGAAATAAAATTCAAAAAGCATATTTATAAAAAGGGATCATCACAATTTCGCCCCCACAATATGCATGACCATTTGGTGCACTTCTAATTTGAATGGTCCAATTTTTTTTTGAAATTTTTTTTTATTTGAAAGAAGTAAACATAAAATAAAAACAATTTTTTAACTGCAAGTTTTAAAAAAATAATAACTTATATTAAAAACAAAATAAAAAATTTTAAAATTTAAATTATACAAATTAAATCTAGATAATTTAAAATTTATCTAAAAAAATGTAGATAATATGTGCATATTCCTAAGATGTACAGAGAAGGCAGATGCCCATGATATAAAGTTTTGATTACGCCACTATTTATGTCTATGGATTCTTCGAGAAGTGAATATAGTGACTTACACAATGGCAACAAAATAAAAATAATATATATATATATATATATATATTTTTTGTAAAGAGGCATGCCAGAATCTACGGTTAATCTAATGTCACATTGAGTTGTTTTAGAGTATGTCTCTTTTTCTTTTAAAAAGGTGTGGGTCGGATTTGATGATTGTGTTCTATTAGCTAATTTATGTCTCTTTTTGCGTTTTTACTATCGGACTCAGATTTTGTTTCTCATTCTTTTCTTTCCAAACAAAATAGTTGAGACGGTTTATACTTCGTAGTAATGATTTTGAGTAATTTGCATGATGTTATGCTATATATTAAATTAATTATTTTAAAAATGTATAAATTATTACATATGAATTTTACTCAGAAGTATATTTGATATTTATATATTTATTTATATTAATTTGATTATTTATTTGTAATTCGTATATAAAAAAATTAATTTATCTTAACAATTTGGTGCTCTATAATCAAATTACGCTTTCTTAATCTTAATTTTCAATGGTTTTCGCTCTCAACAAAAGGTCTGTCATCCCAAAAAAACATAAAAATAAATGAATAATCGTATGAGGTTTCATTGAGGATTCAAATTTTTTTAATTCATGGCTAATTTTATAAACAAATTGTGCATTTGAATGATCAATCCCTGCTAAAACAATTAAGAAGGTAAATCACTATATATCAGTCGACAGAAAAATTATTAAAAAAATTTCATGTTTATTTTTGCACAAACAAATGGTGGCCTAATAAAAAGGCTCAACATTTGCCCCACCAATAAATGATGGAACCAAAAGCTCCAATGACGAAGGAACATGTAGCTGTGGTTGTACAAATATATTGTCAATCCACAACAACCGTCGACTTGCCCTACACCTCACCCTCACTAAGCCATTGTACTTCTGGCCAAAAATCAAATGACTAAGTCAATGAGAAGTTATTGTGTCCATAGAACTTTGATAGTTGATTCCTGAAATGATTAGGGGAAAGTGTCCTAAGTTATATCCTCACACCTTGATCTAAAAAATGTGGTATCTGATATTTTATCCATAAAAGTATTTTGTTTTCTTAATTCATGGGATCAAAATTCGATGAACTAGAAATAATATGCATCATATTAATCAAAATAAATTAATTAGAGAATGTATCTTTACAGAGTTATTTCAAAGAATAAAAGGCTTGAGAATTTGGAATAAAAAAGATGCATTCATTCAACTCAAAATTGAAAACCACATATTAAGTTCTGTGCAAAAGAGACAAGAGCATCGATTTCAACTTATCACGGGAGCGATTAGTGGGATTCCTAATCCAACGAGGAAAAGTAACCTCTTGCCAGTTTTCACATACTCTGGAGGATGCAAATTCAAGAGAGACATTATGCACATATTATTATTGTTGTGGGGAAGAAGAGAAGGTCATTTAATTGAGTTGTTAAGAAGCTATGGAATTATCAAACTTGGGCAGGTGAAACTTTATTGCAATTTGTACTGTTCTAATGCCACTTTCCGACCCATCCACCGACAATCAATATAAATTCACAACACCTCACAGGCTCAAATGACTTGCTCCTTCTTGATATTGTACTCTCAACCCACTATTAATATCCCTCCATCTCCTCTCTCTCTCTCTCTCTCTCTCTCTCTTATCTCCACGCGTCAGCATGGTACAATCAAAGAAGTTCAGAGGAGTGAGGCAGCGCCAGTGGGGCTCTTGGGTGTCAGAAATTCGCCACCCTTTGCTGTAATCACCACTTCTTTTTAATTTTATGATTCTCTTACATTCCTAGTCAATGCCATTATGCACATTAGCTAACATCATTTCCTACTGTTAGATTCTGAATTCTGATATCTGTATGCGCGCGCGTGTGTTACAGAAAGAGAAGGGTGTGGCTAGGGACGTTTGAGACAGCAGAGGCAGCGGCAAGGGCATATGACCAGGCAGCCATTTTGATGAATGGTAGAAATGCAAAGACCAATTTCCCAGCACCCAAGAATGAAGCTGAAGATGGTGGCTCTTGCTTGTCTCCCGAGGCTCTTTCAGAGCTATTGTCCACAAAGCTTAAGAAATGCTGCAAGGACCCATCTCCATCCCTCACTTGTCTCAGGCTTGATTCTGATAATTCTCATATTGGGGTGTGGCAAAAGAGACCTGGACCTCACTCTGATTCCAATTGGGTCATAAGAGTAGAGCTTGGCAAGAAACGAGCAGAGAATGATACAACCACATTGGCAGCAGCAGCAGCAGACATTATTAATAGTGAAGCTGCAAGTGGGGTGGAAGATGAAGAGGACAAAGTGGCAATGCAGATGATTGAAGAACTTCTTAATTGGAACTATCCATGTGTTTCCTGCAGTGGCCCTCAGGAACGATAAAGATAACCTTCCATCTCAGAGTTCTTGAATTAGAATATCCATTTTCTGCTATCGTTTGTTCATTTACTCTCGTCTTATTTTACAAATGCTTGTAAGTGCTTGTAATGGCAGTCCTGATATTGCCTAGTACACCATGCGTGAGTGTTGGAAAGGGCTATCTATCTGGAAGATGCATTAGATAGATAGATATTGCACAGGAAGTGCTTGGAATAACAAAAGCCTCGGGCACTATTTTCTGTAGCCACAGTCCTCATGGTCAAGGACGGTTAAGAGGTTATTTTTCCTAACTGGGCTCACTTGATGATCTGTGAATCATAATTGAAGGAAAAAATTGGAAAGGAAATTGCCAAGTTACCTACTCTCATCCTTGTTCTTCTTTTCGTCCTTCTGCTTATGATATGCTGTTGGTAATTGAAAGTTGCTTGCCCTTTTTCCAAATCCATCATGTAACAAGCATTTACTTAAATCTTATCCACAATGGTTAATCAGTGGAGCTTAGAAATTGGCCACTCTGGTAGTGGCATTTCTCACCCGTGTGTTGATTGGTCCTGAAGTAACTCTGACTTAATATCAAGCACTTTATGTGGACCATATATACTTGGATCTTCAAGATTTCTCTTGTAAATTTGCACTCATCATCAGTATGTATTAAAGTGATCTGACTCATAACTTTTAATGCATAAGCTGGACACTTCATTGTTAGCAAATTAAAATTATGCAATCGATAAAGCTTCCACTTATGTTTTATCAGTGGTGTATATGAAAGGCGATAAGTATTTTAATTTGATGTATATGTATATACATCAAGTCTACTTAAAAATCTTTCTTGAGAGATAATAGAACTACAAAATAGAGATTATCATAGGTTTTGGTATAGTAAATGGGGATTTGAACAGAAAGGAACAGTTCTGAATATCCATTGGCATATGGGACAATAGTAGAAAAGATAAGCGGTAGGGCCTTAGTCATTTGCTTTGCCATTTAAAATACTCACCTATCCGCAGAAACATAAACATAAATACATAATGTTCTCATCCTCTATTCACTATCAAGCAATTAAAACTCAGTACACGTGGCCATGATATGCTGAGTCCTTTCTTAGATTAATTATCTCTGAAAATTGATATTCCAAGCCTGCGGTTCAAGAAAGGATGGATGGAAATCCTTACATACAGAGATATAGGGAACAAGAACAGAGATGTTTTAAGAATGAACAAGCTAATTAAGTTTCTAATGCTGAGCAGAATACAAGTTTAAGAAGAAAAAAGGAAAAAAAAAAATGGAAATTGTACAGGAAACAAGTGTGAAAATAAAAGAAGCCTTGAAATTGACAGATGTTTTCCCTATGAAGATCACATGGCAGATATGTTCTTTTCAAAAGTTGTTCTGACAGAAATTAAATTGCTGTCCCATAATTTAAAAATGAACTAACTAAAAGGGAATGGCTGTGGAGCTTTCCACGCTCCAAAATGAATGGAAGCTGCTGGTTTCCCAGCACCAAAGTTTGTGGTCTGCATTTACTCGGATTTTTGTAACCTAGCCAATAAGCTGGCTAGGCTTCTCCAATACCACAAGGAGAAATTGACATGAAATGGGTGATAAGCCTAGTAGTTGGATTATCAATAAATGCTCAACTTTATGCGTGAAGGAGGAAGGCGGTACAAATGAAGATGAGGCATTATCATTATTTGGGGTAAATTTTTCAGCGCAAGAAACGAACGAATAGTCAGTGTTACTTACAGACTCCAGCATACTTCACATCCTTTCTTTATAGTTGTCAAAATGATACAAGGCTTCTCATCAATGTCTATCTCCATGTACTATTGTGGGGAAACCCTTTCTTCCCAATTATTGAAGAACTAATTTTGAACATGAATTCAGTTGGTTACCATACATTAATTTTTTTCTTAACGTTGAATAGCTATATTTGTTCAGTGGAAAAAATAGATTTACCATCTGAAAAATAGTTACCAAATCATATAGGCCTTTGTTTCAATTTATTCATTTCTAAAATAAAAAACGATTAATTAATCTCATATGCTGATAGTTCTCATAGATTAGACTGTCATTTTTTGTCTTTTTGTTGGTATTGGCTTGATCTGTTAAATGAATTCATCTGCATAATTACTTGTCCAAAAAAATCATTTATACAATTAATCCATGAATAGAATGGAGTGGAGTCCACACTCCAGAGCCACTAATTATAATAGAAGAAATTTGTTTTAACGGGTGTAATAGTTTAGGATTTTCAAGTCGTGGAACAGTATCAAAAGCAGGCATTCAACCTCTGATTCTACTGACTGAGTATACTCCAGTTTCCATGATTTTTATTTCTTGCTATTAAAATACGGTGAGGCTCAAAAGGAAAATACTGAGAGTAGCAGAAACCGGAGAGTCAATTGGATATTCAATCAGTCCAGAAATAAAGAACAGTGTAAAAACTTCAACGCACCCTTAGCAAGGGAACTAACGAATTATCACACGCATTTGTTCAAGGTGAGGGGCATCTGACTCCGATTCTACTCATGATGGGTTCAATCAAAAGTGCTCCCTGAGCATAACAGATGCTAATTTGAATATTCACATTCACCAAGTTCATTAAAAAAGAGAAGAAAAATCTTAATTATGATCACAGGGCCCTGCAAATTTAAATGTCTAAAAGATTGACCAACATATACGAGAAAGTAGTTCCAACAAGTTTTACTTTCACCTTTCTGGGCACAAACAGTAATAGTAGAAAATACAGTCCAATGCATAAAATGTGACTGACTAAGCACATTTTTGCCACAGCACAAAAGATGGAAATAAGCCTAGATAGAATAAAAGCAAAGCAGTAACACTGAACACCAAACAACCACCAAATTATAGGGAATACTAACTCGACACAAAGTCACAGCTTATATTTGTGTGATTGGCAGAGTGGCCTTGAAGCCAAACTCGGAGCAGAAAACGAAGACTTATAGCCTTTCATATAGGTACTTGGCCAGAGAATCAACTGGCTTAGTTGAATAAACATTTCCAACTCCTCGATTCCTTATCTTAATGCAAGCCAGGTAATCAACCGCAATCCAAGGGAAACTCAGCATCACTTTAGTTCCAAGACTATTGGACTCTTGATTCTCTGGGGATTTGTCTTGAAGATCAAGGGACTTCTTCACCCATTCAGGATGATATGCGACCTGGTACCAGGCTGATGCCTTCTGTTCATATAATAAATTTTTTTCTTCATCATTCAATTCTTCTATATCTGAATTTAATTTCTCGAAAGTTTGCCTAAATTCTTTCTTCAGGGCACTGTATGCATGCTTGAGCCTTTCCTTAAGATCCCCTTGCTTCCTGCTGCTGTATTTGGGCATGGACCAAATTTGTCCAGTTACAACTTCTTCTTCTCTTTCCACTTTGTATTGACCTAGCAGTCCATTCAACTGACCATCATAAGAGCACTTCTGGTCCCATGCATCAGCAATAAACTCAGCAGATCCCGGAACCTCAAGATCAGTGTCATAAGGTATATCATCTGGCACAGATTTCAAACCACCAGCATCAATATCTTTATCATAAGCATCTTTGATTTGCCGGTAAAGCCTACCCAGGATTTTCTTGGATTTATATGACTGGTGCTGCTCCTTCCCCATAAAATCAGGGTATAGTTTTGGTTTCAAGTGAGAAGGCATATTGACAATCTTTCCAGTCTTCGGAAAGTCAACAGCTGTGGCTGCTAACTGAGCCAAGGTTATACAATTCTCATCCAATGCGCCGTAGTCACTGCGATCAGCATGTACCACATGTGCATTGCAGATTGCCCCCAAATGCTCATTTACCATATTTCTGACATAAAATTCTTTGATGTCCTGCAGATATAAGACAACAACTCTTACAACTTCAAGGAATTGTTGATGCATTTTCATAACACTAATAATGTACACTCAACAAGAAAATCCCCATTAAAATATGGTAGATCAAGAGGAATTAAATGACAATGTGCAGTGAGTGCCCAGAGACTTGCAAGAGAGCACACTTGCAGAACATACCTTTAACTCCTTAATTGTATGTAATCTGTTATGAATTGGGCAGCTTAGCCCAAATCCCTGGACACACTTCCATTTTCTTTAATTATGTATTGACTATTGTAACAAATGTGTATAAGATGCCAATCGGCCACATAATCTTAGAACCAAACTGCTATTAAAGTACATGACAAAGGCATCTCTATAGTAACAGAGCATAAAATTATGCATTTAGTCTTGAGCTTCAATTTCTAAGGTACAGAACATATCATTATATTTCACTTGCCTTTTCTTTTTTTTAAATATTCTTTTCTCTACTTCTTGTTTATATAGAAATAAAAGAACTTGATACAAAAGAGTTTGCACGTGGCTACCATAAATGACAGGGTGACAATATAATGATGGCAATGCTATTGCACCATTAAAAACTCCAATTCATGGCTATGTATGTAATGTGGGCGTCACTTCATATGCAATTTTTTATGTTTCAAATTTCACGTTTCTAGAAAACTTAAAATTTTATATCTCAATTTAGATCACAAGAAATATCCCCTCAGTATTAACTTCTATTACTTGGTAAGTTCTAATCCTCAACATGCCTCTTGAATTTCTATACAAGGCATGATGGTATGACATAATTTATGTAAAATAAACAACAGTCCTATTTTAGTTTTACCCGTGGAAAACACTTAACTGTGGAACATAAGAGATGAAAATGAAAGAACACATACCCAAATAGTGACTTTACGTGTCTGAAGTTTGCTTTCTTGAGAAGAATACTCCATAGGCGTCCAACTCTTCTTACTGGGTGGAATAAGATTCTTGTCCCATGTGACAAAATAGAGGTCCCCATCAAGGTCGCTTCCAGAAGCTTCATTTGTATGGGGTCTATCACCCTTTTGAGGGAAAACAAGACAATCATGTAAATGATATAAATCAGGAGCATCCACTGCTTCCAACACTCTTACATCTCCTGGATGAAGACAAGGATTTTTAGCTATAACCACAAAACCTTTAACCACTTGCAGGTTCTTTGTCCCTTTAAACCTTGAGCCGTGCTTTGAGAAACAATTTTCAAGTGAAGGAGTAGAGACTTGAATGAAGCATTGTCCTTGTTCAAGCACACCCAACTCATCTAAAACACCCATCAACCATCGCCCAGATGAGACAAAGATCCTAGCCTTTTCCCTAAGGCCCCAAAGCTGTGCAGCACGTACAGAGGTTAAGATGCCTCTAAGATGAGGTTCCAACTGGGGACTAAAACCAACACTTAACATTATTGCTGCAGCATTCCCGTGCTCAGCACAAGATCGAGTGAGAACATCAAAAGCCACATCTGCATCCACAAGCATTTGATTTAACTTGGAAACCATTGCCTCCTGCATTTCCCAAAATACTTCATCAGGCACATTCAACGCTGAAAGCAGTGTTACAATCTGCCTATTAAGGAAACCAGGCTGAAACCTAGTCCAAGAACACACCTCCAAGGCTGTGTGGGTAGATATAAATTTGTCCATACTTGGTCTTAATAAAAGTTGGAACCCATCCCCTTTAGCTGGCCAACAGGCCACAACCCCTTTAAAACCAGCATATCTGATCTGATAAGCAGAGGGTACATCATCCAATTTCAATTTTTCAGCTACTTCACTCGCAAGATCAGGAGTAATAATACCAATTCCATCAGAGAAATCATAATTGTTCCTCTTAATATCAGGTATTTTCTTATGTGCTGCAACCTCCACAGTTGCATATGTAGATGAGAAGCACAGTCCCATCCTAGCAGCGCATTTTGCAACATTGTTCTGATTAAACTTGCCCATCCAATCTCTTATATCATCACAAGTTTTGTTCTTGTCTTCAGCAAAAAACCAAGCAGAACGATCTCTCAGTTGATTGGATGAGAAGGCCAAAAATGAATATTTTCGACCACATAAGTAAAAGCCCTCTTCCAAGATAGTCTTCACCCTTCTATATATATTTGTTTTCTGTGAAAAGGAGTTCGATGTGATTTCCTTCACTATAGGAGCAACAGAATAGTTAAGAGCATTTGCATTGATTGTCTGCATGCCTTCATCCATAAATGTGACTCTCAAGAAACGATCTGCAACTTCTTTGAATTTCCTCAGAACCCTATTGGACATTTCAACTTCTGGTGGTAGACAATAGGCTTTAGTTGGAGTGATAACCAGTCTTTGAACCTCAACAATATCATCTGACCGTTTAGAGCTCTCGTAAAGCTTTGGATTTCTGAGCAACCATTCTTGGACTGTTTTTAGCCTCTTGGCTGCATCAAATACCGGACGCTTATAAGAACATAAGTGCTTGAGTGCAGCCACATTGACCTCCTTAGGTTGATTTCTCAACAACCCAAAAAAGCTATCTGACAAACTGTGTTGATTGAGTATGCCTTTGTGTATGATTGCATTAATTAAGAACATAATGTCAAATGTGATGCCTTCTTGGAAATGAATACAGAAGAAATGATCTGACATGGGCATCCCATAGGAAGGTTCATTCAGTATTTTAATTGGTCGCCTAAGTGAAATCTCCTGGACTCTTAGGCCTTTCAGATATTTCATGGCCTTCTCAAATTTTGCACCATACCTGGGTGGGATAGAAATTCTATAAAAACTGCATCGACCAATGGCCCCACTAGGTGTAAAATCTGTGGTTCTAATCCAGGGATCATAATCATCTAGCAAATCAATTGGAACTGATTCTTCAATGTCATCAGCAGCAGTTCTATACCAAACCAAAGGTGATGAAGCCAGCCGTAATAGAATAACCAGATATGATGTATCATTGTATCTCCTGATCTCATTTATGTCCCGAACTAAGAACTCCACCTGAAAATCACACTTTATCACTGCCTTTTTCTCCATACCTTTAAAAGAGAAAGCAATATCTCTGTTGAAACAAAATTTGCACTTGCCATCGAATGGATCTACCAGAAAGTTGACCCCTTTGTCAGGTCCTCCCCAGGCAACCAAAAAGTTCTCTGGGCTAACCAAAGTCCCAATTTCAACAAGTACATCAGATAACTTATAAGGAGTTGTAGTTCTCCTCCTTTGGTTCAAGAAGTATGGAGTTTCAGGTCCCAAGGTAACCTGTAAATGTTGATTCCGCCAAAATAGATCACAGCGGCCAGCAGCATTGAGGGCTTCAGTAGCAGATTCATGTAATGCAAAATGCACAAACGCATGAGGCTCCACCTTCTTATAGTCATCCTTTCTTTTGATTTCTGCAGTGTTAATGATTTTAAAATCTGGATAAGACTCTGGAGGGGTCCAAGAAGTTTTCAGCCGACACCTATCTACAAGTCCAATATTATCTTCCAAGTATGTCACAAGATCCTTTGCTTTAACCTGACTATCGAATCCACCAATGCTAACTTGAGTAACTACATTCTTTTCTTCTCTTCCTTTTAGCTCCATTTTTTGGGTAGTCTGCAAAATATAAATTGCACATTTTTGTAGGTTAGATTAATTTTTGAGATTGCCAAACAATAGCCAAGAAGAAAGGGGGTGTGGAAGACTACATTTCTAATAAGCTTGTTTATTAAAAGTAACATTCTTGTGGTCCCAAGTATTAAACTATTGAACAAACACAAATAAATGAGATTTCAGAATACGGGATGTAGGAGGAAGAGTAGGTTAGCCCACTGTACTATCTACTCCGGCGACTGATTATATTTGGAAGCACATAACTTATAAAGAACTACAAACTAGTCATGAAATATAGTAAAATCAACAATGACTATTCAGATAGAGAGAGACAGAGACAGGCAAACACGCAGAAAAGTAAATTAAAATTCTATACATAGTTGAAAACTTCAGTTCTACGGACTGATTTTCTTCTGCAGAGTTATTAAAATGGTAAGTAAACTTGTTGAGAGAGAATCACGACGTTTTGTAAATCCTAATCCACTCCTTTCTTTCTCCACTCCAAAATATAAACTTATTATACACAAACTAATTGATAATGGCCACTGAAACTTAACTAACACTTGAGAACAATTTTCCGCAATCGAGGGAACAGAAACTGAACTTCACTTTAAATAAGGAACGGCAGCTAGATTTTATTCATTTAATTTCCCCTAAAGGTGCCACACCAAAGGACCTATGAGCACCGCCAAATCTGGAAGCAAAATCTTAATTCCATTCATTCCATATCCTCCTTCAAGAAAAAATCCAGAGAGCCAAAGCTAAATTTTTTACCAGAAGTAATCTGAGTTGAAAAAATAACAGAGGAATCTACGGAATCATGGTAAATGTTCTAAACCTGCATTTATTGATCGAAATAACAGAATGATATCCTACGGCATCCAAGCGACCTCAAATGCGTACCGATCATTCGTAACAAAACTAAGATATTAAATTTGAAAACTTGCTGCCCATACGAGACCAGCATCTAACCAGTCTGAAATCCTCCAAATCCAATAAACACCAGGAGAGTTTTCAAGATTTCGCCGAAAAACGACACTATGCTATGCCAATCACGCCACACTTATAACTTAAGACACCAAATTTTGAAAATAACACACTCCAAATATCAGCGTCGAAACAATCCTCCGATACCCCTTGATCAGAATTAGTGGAACAGTGAGATGAATTCACATTATGAACGAAATTGAGAGGAGAAAAGAGAAACCAACCTTCCGATTCAGGTACAAGCTAACACGTAGTTGATTGGCCCAAAAAAGCTAACACGAAACTGTGAAGTGCGAAGGAATTGCGAATTCGTTAGGCAGTGAGGGAAGTATTTGTTGATGGGGCGAGCGCTATTCAGTCATTCAGTTAACTTCTCCACCAAGTTTATGAAAGGACCGCGTCTGTGTGACTGATTTGTACTGTCTGCCCGTTGCAATTCTTCCTTTTTCCCGCTTTGCTTTTGCTTTTGCTTTTTGCATTCACTCATTATGATATGGTCTCTTTCGTACGATACGAATGTTGTGTCAATTTTTTATTGGACGACATGATCAATGATCAATTCTTCGCAAGGAAGGAGTTCAGTGACCACTGACCAATGGACCTCGCGTGAAAAAACAGAATCCGGTGGATTGTTCAGGTCTAATTTTATTGATTTTTTTAATATTAAATATTATTTTTTTAATTCATAATAAAAGATTATGTTTATTTTATATTTTAATTTTTAAAACATTAAGAAATAAATAAAATAGAATCTAATTTAAAAGGAATAAAATATATTCATTGACTCTTTGACCCACATACCTTAAAACAAAACATTGATTGCAAAATTTTATATTATATGCTCTTATGGTCCTGTATTTTTTTAATTCAATAATAACTCGTTAAGTAAAAACGAAGTACCTGAGATGTCTATTTTTTAAAAGAACAACTTACGGTCAAGTTAAGTCTTATTTGAAAAAAAAAAACTCATGACATGGTTTTTTTATTTTATTTCAGTCATGAGGTAATTTCTTTTATAAGATATGTTATTTGATTATTTAAACACAAAGGTAGAATAATTTAAGATAATCAAGTAACTAAAAAACTATTGAAGGAATCAATTAAATTAAATACTAAAAAATAATTGTAATGTCGTACGTCACGTTGTGGCATAGATAGTCAATATTTTGATAAATAGATTTTTTTTCTAGTATTATGTATGTTTAGGCATGGTTCTTTTTTGGTTGGTATTGAGGGAATTTTTTTTTAAAAAATAAAATATCCTATTTCAATGGCTGAGGCAAGACTCTGAGCTAGTGGGGATAGACAATTTTTCTTTTTAAGAAAATTTTCATATCCTAATTTAAAAAGTTATACTTTTATAGTATATTGTTATTTAAATAAAATATTTTTTAGATTAGATTAAATAAAATAAACTCATTAATAATATCTGAATTTTTTCCTCCTAATCTAGAAACAAGTTTGAGTTTAAATTAGGAGTGTACTAAAAATTATTCTTCATATTAATATTAATAATTTTAGTACATAAATGTTTATAGGGACACAATTCTATATTTATTTAGTATTCATGTATTACAAAACAATGATAAAAAATATACATCATCACTTAATACTATCATAATATTTCAATGACTACTTCAAAAATGCATCTTAAATGGAAAAAAAGATTTATCTGATAAAGCATACAAATTTATGAGTCAATATGTAAAAAAAAATTATATTTACAAAGTATTGCAAATATTATTTTATCTAACAATATTTCAAATAATTTTGCAATATTTTTAGATACAATGAGAAAAGAAGAGAAAAAAATAAAGAAAAATAGAAATATATATATATACATATATATATATATATGCATTTAGTGAGTTCAAGCTAAAATATTAAATAATAAAAAATATATGTGTGGATTTAGCAAATTTGATGAATTTAATGAGTTTCTTAAAAAATGTGAGACCTATCAAAATTCGATATTATATATATACAAATTTTTAAAAATTGACGAGAGCATATGTCCACCTTCATTTTAAAGAAGCTTTGACCTTGTCTTATTTGATTATTTAAATATAAAGTTAGTATAACTTAAGATAATAAGGCGATTGAAAAAATATATTAAATAAGTGAATTGAATTAAATATTAGAAAAAGAATTGCAATGTTATACTAATATAAGGTTGCTACGAGACACAAGTAGCCATTATTTTGATGAATATGTATATATTGGTATTAGTACACCATTATAATTCTTTTTTAGTATTTAATTAATTTCACTTATTTAGTGTTTTTTAATCATTTTATCATCTTAAATTATCCTAATTTTGCATTTAAATAATTAAATAGGATATTTTATTAAAAAATTACTTCATGAAAATAAGACTTAACATGCTTTCTTCAAACTGTTTTAAAAAATCATATATGCTTCCAAGGTGAAGTCAAGTTATTATTTAATAAAAATATATATATGATATTTCAAAAATATAAGATGATGACTCATTTTAAAACATTGGTTAAAACATTTAAGATATATGTAAGATATTAGGAATTAAGACGTACTTTTATTTATTTCTTTAATGAATATCATTTTTATAAAACTTACAATTATTCAATTAGCATTGGTTTTGGGGCATATGTAGTGTGTTATTTAATATTTGAATGCCTCACAGCATATCACTGTTTGTAGCCTATTTAGTATGATGTATAGGATAAGGTCTGATAGTATAAGACTTGATAGGATAAAGCCTGATAAAATTTTAAAACTATACAGTGTTTGATATCATATTGTATAAGATAATGTATCGTATAAGATAATATTATCATTTATTTGGTAATACACTATATAATACTTGATAAGATAAAAATTAATTTTTTTGACAAAAATACCCTTTACTTAAAAAATATATTATATTTTTTTAAATTTATTATGTTATATTAACTTTTATAAAAAAAATATGGATAAATAAAACTTCATATAATGTATGGTTACTTAGTAACTTAGGTGACATGATCCCGTCTGGTCATATCGGACTAAATAACTAAAAAATAATTTAGGCATATTAGGTCAAGTTGGTTATATTAGCCAATTTCAGCCAAATATATAATTTTTAAGAACTTATATGAAATTTTTATTTTTTAAGAGTCAATTTATAATTTTTACTAAATATTAAAAAAGTAGTTTAATTAGTTTAAGAAAAATTCTAATCTAACGTCATGCTAAACCAATTAGATTGAATTTGATACTAAATTAGTTTTTGCGTAACTTATTTTAATCCTATTAATTTTTTTAAAAATTTATTTTATAGGGACTTATATAAAAAAATTTAGTGGTAAAATATAATTTTATAAGAACTTATATAAAATTTTATTTTTTAGGATTATTTTATAAGTTTCATCAAAAATTATTTTATAAGGACTTATATGAAATTTTTATTTTTTTGGGGATCATTTTATAATTTTATAATTTGTACCAAAAATTTAAAAGTGCCCAATTAACCTAATCCCAACTAGTATTAATTAAATCTGATCCAACCTAACCAATGAATATTCCTATAGGTGAAGGATTAAAATCGAAAAAATATTAATAAGGTTTTATACATTAAAACTTAATCAGGCCTAATACTACACCCAAGGCATAATTAAGTTATACATCATTTTGATATATAAGAGAGGTATGATGTATAAACTTATACAATATATTACTTGTACCAAACAAGTGATAAATTCATAATATATTGTATTAGCTTATACTATCAAGACTTATACGGTATGCCAAACATACCCTTAATGGATAGAGCGTCAATTTCCTAGCAGAAAGCCATAAATTCGACCCTTCCTTGGCGCGATCTGTTATGAATTTAATTTTTTTTATCAAAAAAATTATGATTCTGAAAGTGTTAGATGTTGTGAATGTTATTATTATCTCTTCCATGATCTTTCTATGTCAAAAGGAAAATTGAAGATCCTATAAAATTAAAGGCCATAAGATTTACATGACCAACCAAACAACAACAAGCCTCCCTCCCTCTCTCTCTCTCTCTCTCTCTCTCTCTCTCTCTCTCTCTCTCTCTCTCTCTCTCTATATATATATATATATATAATCCCTACTTGAGATCGAGAACGTCATGAATTAAAGGCCATAAGATTTACATGACCAACCAAACAACAACAAGCCTCTCTCTCTCTCTCTCTCTCTCTCTCTCTCTCTCTCTCTCTCTCTCTCTCTCTCTCTCTATATATATATATATATATAATCCCTACTTGAGATCGAGAACGTCATCATCTCGATTAATCTCTTCCTAGGTTAAAAATGTCTTTAATAGCAGAAGCACCAGGATACCTTGAGGTCTACTCCGATGGTTCCGTGAAACGCTTTGCCCCTGCAATTGCCCCTCCTTCTACACAATCCAAGGATGTGATCATCCACCCGTCTAAACCCATAACCGCAAGGCTCTTCCTCCCTCATTCTCCTTCCTCCTTTCAGAAGCTTCCCGTCTTGGTTTACTTCCACGGCGGCGGCTTTTGCATCGGCTCCACCACATGGCTCGGCTACCATCAATTCCTAGCCGACTTCTCCGTTGCCTGTCAATCTATTGTTCTTTCCATCGATTACCGTTTGGCTCCAGAGCATCGGCTTCCTACGGCTTACGAAGATTGCTACAGCTCACTTGAATGGCTTCAAAATCAAGCCGGCTTTGAGCCTTGGCTTCAGCAAGCCGATCTTTCCCGGGTGTTTCTCTCTGGCGATAGCGCCGGAGGAAACATCGCACACCACGTGGCAATGAAGGCAATTCAGAACAATGCACCTGACTTACAAATCAAAGGGATATTACCAATACATCCTTATTTCGGAAGTGAGAAGAGGACAAAAAAAGAGGAGGCAAAGGAAGCAGCAGAGAATGTGAGAATGAATGACATGTTTTGGAGGCTAAGTATACCAGAAGGCTCAAATCGTGACTACCATGGTTGCAATTTTGAGAAAGTAGAGATGAGTGAAAGCGAGTGGTCTAAATTCCCAGCAATTCAAGTGTATGTAGCTGGTAATGATTTTTTGAAAGAAAGGGGAGTGATGTATGCAGAGTTTATGAAGAAGAAAGGGGTGAAAGAGGTGAAGATAGTAGAGGCTGAAGGAGAGCAACATGTGTTTCATGTGTTGTATCCCGAATCTGAAGCTACTCGCTTGCTTCAAGCCCAGATGAGCCACTTCTTAAAGACACATTGACATCAATCAATATATTTTTATATATGCTTAACTATATCAATAAGGAAGTCCTTATAATGTGATGTCATGTTAAGGGGAATTCTTATGGATTAAATAAAGTATTATTATTATTATCACCGTATATTAAGTATTATTTATTATCATTTAAATAAATTAAGTTATAGTATATTTAAATTTCAAAAATTCAAATGTAATAAATAAGTAAATAATCTTTTAATTAATTAATTTCTCTTTAAAAATTTAAGTCGAGTAATAGATTAACCTAATCAACTCATCAAAAGCGTCATATTTTCTAATATCTCCTACACATAATGAAATGAATAACACGTAACTCTTTGCTTTGTTTGGACTTTTATACTAAATGTTCTGTTGTGACCATTTAGGCATAATTTTTTGAGAGCTCTTACAATGAATATCCCGTTATAAGACTAGTATAAGTGACGTTTTCCTTAAATATACTTTAAACACTTATTTATATGTTTTGGATATCCTAGATTCACTCATATACAATATATCCTACTTCTCATGGCAATCTAATTCCTCTTAAATTTAATTTTATTCAATTTGCCTTTCATATAAGAATAGTATCCACATTTATGAAGTCACTAAAACTTTATGATAAGTGCCCTTCAGATATTAGTATAGTTGTGTATATATTAAGTAATATTTCTTTCACTACATATTATTTAAATTAAAATCAATTGTTTTCCTAATAATATTCCTCATGTTGAATCTATTGTGACTATAAAATATATGCCAAAGTAGCAAGTATGAACTTATTTTCTCATAATATTATCAAAGTTACAAGAATATTTATGAAAGGATTTAATCATTTATAGGACTCATACAGCAATGAAGTATGAATCCATTTACTTGCTTTCAATTGTGATTTTTAAGCACATGCAGTATAAATTGCATGACATAGTGTTTCTCTTATTTTATAAGAGTGTATGTCAATTTGCTTCATTTATTAACACCTTACAAATCTTGTTCTAGATACACATAGTGTCTAAGTTGAATTCTACCATTTTGCTCGCCTCTTATGGCACCTTAAAAGAGAATTCAAATATAGTTATAGGTATTATGGATGGTGAAAATTCATAATTTGATCCATATTTATATCCATATTTAGATCTTATCTCGACCTTCATTTTCTTTCATTTTGTTGAGGTGACATTTATGTTTTGTATTCCTTTTTATTCCATGTTAGTGCCTTTGCCATCTCATAAGACAAACATAAATGTCTCATATTTGCTTTGTGTAATCATAAGTAGAGTGACTCATTCTTTGACAAATATTATACTTGACATTTACTGTATCAAATTTTATTTCACCATCTTTGTCTTTCTTTTTAATTTTTTTATTGGCCTTCTCAAAATATTGGCTAAATCTTTTCTAAATATGAAAGTGTCATCATCTTGTACTTAGACTTTAAAGTCATAACAATTTCAATCATATAAGCTTTTTCAAGGGTTTGCAACTTCTAAGTACTAATTCCTAAGCTTTATATGATGGGAAATCATCATCAAAATAATGCTCATTTTATGGATCAAATTCACTTTCATATATTCCCACTTTTTAAGAAAAGATCTTATGATAACCTAACTTTATTGATTGTCAATAAGGATAAGATTGATTGACTTTAATTCATTGACAATCAATCCTTTTAGTTTGGTTATATTTCTATAATTAAGTTTATTTTTCAAAGCAATCTACATGGATTGAATAATCAAATATGGCTCTCTTACTTATTTGAGGTTTTCAGCCATGTTACTTGACACTTTTATGTAAGCAATATAGTTCTTTTTCTCTTATTAAGATAAATTTTAAATCTCTACCTTTGCTAAAATTACATTCCCATGTTTAACTCATATACGATATTGTTTAATAATTGCTTAACATTATATTCTTCTATAAGATCCAGGAACTTTATGATGTCAACCTTTTTAATTAACACTATTTTGTTTGTCTTTTAAAAAAAATCAAGTTAGACAATGATGTTTCTAATAGTCATAATCATAATATTAGTTCTTACATCAATATAGAACGAATTAATTATATATGCACAATGTTACATTTGTATTTGTAATGAACTTTGACTAAACAAATAATGACATTATTAGATTCACAATTGAAAGTTTACATTTGGTATACTTCTATTAAGTATTTCTTAGGAATGCCTTTACCTTTCTATAAAATTTATTTGCAAATATTATTTAAGTTATAGTTAATTAGATGGGCTTTTAGGTTGTTACCATTAATAGAATGATTCTCACATTCTCTCATAAAATATCTTATTAAATTTAATTCTTACATGAGCCCATGTTTGTCATTATGAGAACTCCCACTTAATCAGGTATTTCCTCTTCCTTTTATTTATTTAATACAACACATTTGTAAATTGTGTTCATATCAAACACACACTAAGGACTTTACTTTCAAGATATTTATCTTTTCTAAATATTTTTTCTTCAATTATCATAAGTCTATCTTTAATTGTCGATCGTCATAGGCTTACTTTCAATTTCCAAGGTCACTACAACATATATTGCAAAATATGCCTCACATGCTTGATTGATTTCTTATACTTGAGACTTTATTCATGTGTTTATGTCCAAAGCATTCTTACATTTCTCAAATATAAAAAAGGAATAATCAAAGTAGCTTATCAACATTTGTAATAACACGATATTTTGTAGTAAGTACTATTTCTAACACACATTGACTACAAAACAAAAAACTTTGCTTTATTTTTGTTTTCCAAAATTCTCCTTAAAGTCTTTAATTACTCATTTAAAGGAAATAAAAGTTAATAATTCATAATTCTACTTTTTATGAATTTTTATATACATAAAATCTCCATTTTAAAGCTAATATTATACTTAAAAAATAACCAATAGATGTTTACATATAGGTAAATTATATACCAAATTAAAGTTTGTGAATTCAAAAATTTTTAAAGGAAAAAACCCCACCTTCTATGGCACACGCTTCCATAAATTCTTTGGTTCAAAAAATGACTTAAAATTGAAAAACAAGAAACCCCATTTGCTTAATGTAACAACTTTAACTCCTAATTACATTAATTAAGCATAATTATACGATTAATAAATCATACTCAATATCTAAAGCTGATAATATTTTTATCAAATGATGAAAATGTGAAAAAATTTGAACTTTTTTATTGTTGAGAAATTATTATTCAAAAAAATAATGAGACTTAATCTCATAGGAGATTTAAGTTCTCAATTAGGACATTCACTTTATTCACAATTGAATTTACAAGTATAAAACTTGTCACGACCCAAACTTTGAACCATGACTGACACCTAGACCAAGTCAAGTATGGTTGGCCTAGCCTAATAAGCCTGGCAACTCATTCAATACTCATACTTTTATATAAGTACACCTATAATGATTAGAGGTTGTCGAAAATTTGACAACACCTCCCCTAAAAATTGAACATCCAAACCTTACAAATTAAACACATCCCAATACATTTTATTTCAAAAATTCACCAGTATCTTATATCTTTGAATTCTTGCCATAATATGGTATAATACATAAGTTTTTCAAAATATAATCAAATGCAATTATAATGGTCATTATATGATCTACAAAGAAGTATAACATCCTTATGACCCAAAATAATGTGTCACTTAGTAGCTAATGTGTCTTGGAGTTTCTACACAATTCAACCGACCAAAATATTCTACCATATGTGTATGGGTGACATGCAGATCCCAAAGCACCTTAATCTACTGTATGCTGATCTAAAATATGACAAAGGAAAAGGGTAAGCCTACCACTGGCTTAGAAAATGCATAGATAACAAAACAAGTAGAGAGAAAAATAAATAGGTTTAGAGTTTTTCACAATAAAGTACTTAAACAAATAAAGAAATTATATTGCCTTTAATTGTTATATATATATATATATATATAACAATTAAATTACATTGCAGGCTATCAGTAAAAGCACAATTTAAATTTAAAAGAAATAAGATATAATGGGTATCTTGTGTAAGAATTACAATCAACCATGAGTGCCGCCACACAGGATTCAATACTACTATTAAGGCCACTGCACAGTATCACAATATCATCGCCATCCGAGTGCCGTCACACAGTGTGCATATCACTATATATTCAGTATTATTATCACTGAGTGCCGTCACACAGTGATTATTTATTTTTCTAATTAGGTGCACCTAGGCTGTTATCCTCGCTAACGGTTATGGGGTTTTAATCAAACTTCCATCCATAATTCTAAAATGAAAATCATTCAAATAAATTAAATATTGACCAATAAGTAAATAAACAAATAAAAATTTAATCAAGTAAAAGAAGTAATTTTAATAAAATAAAAACAATTAATCACAAGTTTATATAATAAAATTTTAAATAAAAGTCATTCATCATCTTTCCAACCTATAACCATATATATATATATATTTATTTATTTTCACGCGTATATTTTAATTCACATATAGTTTAAAACATAAGATTTGTTTTTCCGACAATGCAGATATGTCAAATCACAAAGTGTGAAATTTGGGTTAATAATAAATAAACATAAAGTAAAAGAGACTACTATTTTGTTATTTATACACTCACCTATGGAGGCCAATAGTAGAGGCCCCAATTTCCTAAAATTTGAAGGGATTTCCAATTGAAAGAGTAGTTTCAATATCACCTATAATTATATTGAATATAAAAATATTACCTTAAATTACTCTATTAGTTTCTAATATGTTCAATATAATTAATTTCACCCTCTAATGCCTAAACCTATAATTATAGTTTAAATTTTATAATGTCACTAAAATTCATAGATTTTGGATTTTACAAATTAATTGCCACAATCCAATTTAAGTTTCTAAAATTTAATTTGAGTTTAAAATATATCTTAAGGAGTTTAAATGAACATATAGAAAGCATTAATTCATACCTTAATGGTTTAAATAAAAAAGGCCCAATTTGAGAAGCTTTCCACGGTCAAAATGAAAAAGCAATCAACAACTAAAGTTTTGGATTCTTGTTGGTATACAGATGGAGCAAGAATGGAAGTTAAAATTAAAGAAAAAGTATCCCCAAGTACAGGAGGAAAAGGAAGAGCGAAAAATGAAGCAACTAGCAAAAAGAACGAAGGAAAAGGAGATGAAGCTCACTACCTAAAAATTCCTCCTTATGCGGCAGCCATGGTCTTCCAGTGTTGGTCACCGGAGGAGGAAAGTGAGAGGGGTGTTACAGCAAGAGGCACAGCTGGTGAGCGACGGAAAATGAAAGAAAAAAAAAGGAGAAGGAGAAAACGAAGAAGCTATGCAGAAAAGGGGCAAAGCTTTCGAAGCAAGAGAAGAAAATGGGGGCTGGAGACGTGTTGCAATAGTAAGAGAGTGAGAAGAAAGGGAAAGAAAACATATTATATAGGAAAAAGCAAAAATTATGAAAGATGCTTAGAGTTTTCTAATGGAATTTATATAAGACTCATAGAAAAGTTATTTTTACATGACTAAACAAAATAAGGACCCCACAATTATTTAGAATTTTCATGTTGACCTATTTTAAAAATTTTAGAATATAAAAATATCCTAATAGGTATAAGATAGGTTTCAAAATAACTCTTTAAGATAATTTTAAAGTTTTATAATTATTCTAAAATTACCTAAATATTATATTTATCCTAAAAATAAATTTTTATCTAATTTAATTATTTATTTAATTATTATTATTTTAATATAAGTTATTACAAAACTCTTATATGATTATTCATAAGTCATTATGTATGATTAACATAGTGTAAATTAAGTTTTAGAAGCTAAAATAAGGGTTTAAAATTCTAAGCTGCGGCTTAAAAGAATTTCACAGTGGCCAAAATGGCTAATAAAAACTCTAAAAGTTTTAGGTTATACTTATACTAGACTTAGACACTCATCGTCGGAACTTAATTCAATTTTATAACTTTAAAATTAAAACATTGAACTTGCGCCACAACTTAAAACACTAATGTCATGACTCAACTCATTATTATATCAAAAACACAAATTCTTTCAATTCTCACCACGACTTGAGATTTCCACGTCTTAGCAAGAGATCCCCCTGGGCTATGCTATTCAAATTTCCCAAGTCTCATCGCGGTGAGCTTACATACTGTAATTCTCTTTAGGAAAAATTCACGTCTCACACCACGGCGCAACTCGATTCTGTAAGACACGTAGGCTAATTTTTTGACTCGTGCCACAATGTTCCTAGCTTCTGTATGAGCCTTAGTTGCAACTTAAGTAGTTTTGGCCGCAACTTATTTACCCTTTAGACCTAAACTATTCAATACTTGTCCTAATTATTTGATACATCTACTAATTAAGTTCTAAGGTCTTCCTCTGGTTGATTTGCATGGTTTTAATGAATTACCAACTCTTATATACTTTGACTCATTAATTCTCATTATTTAGGGAATTAAGGATGGTGTATATCAATTAATCATTATTGTATACTGGCAAGTTGACTCATTATGACAACAAAGGGTGCCTAAGTCATTGGTGATAATATTAAAATGTACATTTCCCTACCATCTAACTTCAAACCACTTTTAACAAGTTTTAATGCTCTAACTAAACATGTTCCTACCTTCAAGGCTCTAAGGGAACTTCACATGCAAATTCTAACTATGTCACAACTCAATTCCTCCTATAAGGCATATATATAAATGTATAAACATTTCAACAAAAAATCCATACAACAATATTCAGAATAGTCATTCATTTCATAACATAATTATACTCCTAAATGGATAAGTCATGGTTCATCATTAGCAACAATCCATATAAGATCAACATTAAGTGCATACATCAAATTTCATGTAATTTAAAACTTAACTTCCTAATGGTTACATCTTTGGTTAAAAAATATCAAAATATCTACACTTGGCAAAAATGAATGCATCATAATTCTATATAATTTAACTTAGACAAAATTAGCATCTACTTTAAGTGAAAATGGTCCAAGTTAGAAATCCCACACAATGCCTCAAATTATGGTTGTTCATGGACTTATTTCTCCTTTTTTTGAATCAAAGAACTTTCACCTAAAATTGTTAGCCCATAAAAATGGGGTGAAATGTGAATCTCAATAATTAAAGGAAAATTTCATACATATGAATAAATTAATCAATATAAATGCATTTTATATCAATAAATACTAGAATCATCAATTTAAACAATAAATGAATTAGTTGGGTTAACAGTAACTACCTTCCCATACTAGTAATCACATATAACATGTTAATAGCTGATAACAAAGGGAAAGGCACATTTATGGCACCAACTCCCTATTGAGTATGCTCATGACTCGGTGCATCCATGAGTCTGATTACAACTTGTTCCACGATTGTAGCACAATGTACCAATAGCAACCAAACCGCAGCTCTATTATGAACATGCTCACGGTTCTACAACAATTATATATCCAACCAATTATTAGCATAGAAAAACATATTATGTCACAAATATCAAATTAAAAATGAATACATACAAGGAATTAAATTTAACCCTATTTGCTTCACTTAGTTAAGTTAAATTCTGAAGCCAAGATTAACTTTAGAGATTCTAATTTACCAAAACTAATTTCTTAGTTAATATCTAATATAAAAATCAGTTACCTCTCATTCATAGCTTCATGAATGATTTAAAAGGTACTTCTTTAGACTTCAATGAACTTTAAATTTGGACTTGAATTTTTCTACACCAAAAACTTTAATGTCCTACTCTTAATTTTTAGTATTTTCGTACATCAATAAAACCCAAAACATAAATCAATCTTTAAGGCCAATTTTTAGCATGAAATATATCAAAATGAAAAGAAGATACTTACTTAATAATCTTTATAGCTCTAAACTTTGAAAATCAAGCAAAAGCTACCAAATTGACTAGTTTCAAATCTGGGAAGAACGTGAAATTCCTCCAAACAAAAAACCAATCAGTTCAAAATGAAGAGGATGATAAAAACTCAAATCTTATATAATTTACATTGACTAAATCTTCTTACAGAAGTGCAAAATGGTGGCAAGAAGTTGAAAAACCTTAATCTTCCCTTAGAGATGTGAAAATGCTCTTGTTTTTTTGCAAAAGAAATATTAATTTAATTAATCTATCTTAATCAACCCAAATCCACTATTAAAAGTTTATTTTCACTCAATAATTGCCAAAAATTATTATTTGTTTCAAAATACTCAAATTAATCTATTTTTATAAAATTTTTATTTTCCTTATTCTTTCGAAATTTCTTATAATAATTTTCTTAATTCTTTATAATCACTCTTAATTAATTATAGGATGTTACATATAAAGTGGCACATGAGCCTCCCTCACCAACATAAGAATTGTTTCTAGCCATGAACTTATCATTGTTAGACTCCTCTTGATCTTTTCTTTCCATTGGTACAAGATTTAGCGCAAAAAGATATGGAAGTGAGCTATGCTTTCCACTTTGATAGTGGGCAAGTCACTTCTTCTTTAACCTTTGTTTATGTAACTATTCCCTTAAATTACAAAATTTGCCATTTTGAATAACTATGTTTAAAGCACTTATAAATCACTCATTTTAACTCTGATTCAGGAAAATTTAATATCATTAGAAAGCTTTCAATGAGATCTTTCCAATGATATATAAATTGCACATATTTATTACCTAAGGAGTGAGAAATAGCCTTCAAAAGATTGTTGTTTAATCATATTTTCTAAAATTCAAATTTCAAAAGGCCAAATTTGGAGACTCATATCTCTTTCAATTCTTGTTTAAATTGGACAAATTATATATTTAGAAAGCTTGCAAAAGATATTTCTAATGATATATGGTTTGCATCGAGTAATGACTTGAGGAGGAAGATGTAGCCTTTGAAATTAGACTATTTAGACATGTTTTTTAGAATTTTCAATTTTGGACACTCAATTTCAAATGCTCATATCTATCTTGTTATTCATCCAATTAAGGCAATCTTGGTGGTATTAAAAAGCTTATTGAACGAGCTTTTTAACCATATATAGTTTGTTTCAAATGATAGTTTATAGTGAGAACACTAACCTTTTAAAGTTGGCAACTCTACTATAGTTTTCTAAAAATTTTAAATCTTAAAAACTCCTTAATGACTAATCCAATTTTTACCATATTGCTGCCACATAATTATCATTATATAAGCTTCCTAATGTACAAGTTTGTGGCCTAATTTGAAATTTATTAAATTATGTCATTCAAAGGTGTTCAAGCTTTTATACATAAACATTCTTATGTAATTTTGATTACTTTCCCTTAATTGCACATAATAAAACACAAAAATCATAATATAAAATAGGAAAATAGTAGATTAAGCCAACTTGGCTTTAATGCAAATGAATAAGGTTTTGGATATTCACCTTTTATAGTGGATATGGATTTTTATCATAATTCTATCTCGTGCAATTTTGAATTGAATCACCAAATGAAATCCAATCCATTTGCTATAGCAGATGCAACATAACCATGGAAGAACAAAAAACTTTGTTCTTTGTAGTTTCTCTTTATGTGTTCAATTTCTAAAAGGAGAAGATAGGAGAGGAAGGAGAAGAGAGTTTTTATTGTGAAAAATAAGAAATTATCATTTATTACCCACTTCCATTGATCAATTACTTATCATGCGTTACACATTTTGACTAGTTACCCTTCATGATTCAAAAAATAATAACTCTTTTTTAATTTGAATTTTGAAAATCAAAAATCAAAAATCAAATAATATTTTAATTTAATAATTAAAAAAACCAACCTAAATATATTTAAATTTCAAACATTTAAATATAATAAATAATTTAATAATTAATTAATTAATACTTAATATATATTTTAATTAATTAATTTGTTGTCGTTTAAAAGATTAGGTCATGTTATAGGTCATTCGATCAAAGGTATCCCTTTTTCTAATAGGTAATATTGACAAAATTTAATTTTTAAGGTCCTCTAATATCATTTTTATAAAGTTAAGGTCCCTAGATAAAAATTTCTCTTAAATTATATGACCCTTTCATTTATTTTAAAAATTTATACTCTCCTTTCTTGTAATCAAAATATGTGTTATATTGAACTCTTTCACAATAAAATATGAGCTATAATCATATTTATTTTAATTAAAATATCTTTACATTTTTATTAATATAATATAATAATTATTAAATATATATTTGACCAATATAAAAATAGTCAATTTTTTTTTAAAATTTAAAATAAACTAAGTCTATATTTTTAGCAAAAAGTAAATAATATTAAAATAAAAGTTAAATAAATATATATCTTTACAAGTTATATTTTAAATAAATGAAATCAATATTATTATTGTGAATATTTTGGTTATATTTATTTTCATAGAGTTTGTGTATATTTTTATGATAAAAAATATTTTATAATTTAACTTCTTTTTAGTGAAAGGGAGAATAATTTATTATAACATTTATTATATATAATATGATCTTTTGCTTAAATATTTGGATTATTTTAATTTTTATGTGTGAGGGGCTGAAGGGGTCACGGTTGGGGAACATGGACCCATAGCAATGACATTTGGGGGAATAAGAAAAGAAGGGTCCCTTTGGGCTTTTGCCCTTTGTTTCAACCAAAAACACAAAAACGGATGGCATCGCGCCTGTCTATAAAACGCCCCCGTCTCCGATTTTCGGACCCTAGTATCAGTCCCTTCCGCGGCTGCATGATCGTTTATGCTCCTGAAGAGGTTCCGCTCTCTGAAGTTTCTTTTCCCTCAGTTGTATTTCAGCTAACGAATTTCATTTGCAGACTATTCGAACCCTAGTAGTCTCTTCATCCAAATCTTCGCGCAGGTATTCTTATCCTATTCTAAAACCCTAGATTTTTCTCTCTCCCTCGAGTTCTAGTTTTAAACCCTCGTTTTATTTCTGGGTTTGTTTTTGAAAATTCAATGCCCTGCTCTGATTAACTAGGTCTACCGTGGTTGGATTTGCAGAATATGGGAGAAACAAAGGACGAAGGATATGAGGAAGAGCTTCTTGACTACGAAGAGGAAGAAGACAAAGCCCCTGATTCTGTTGGAACCAAAGTCAATGGTGAAGCTGTTAAGAAGTAATTTTTCTGTTATCCCTTGTAGCCTTGTGTCTGCGTTTGTAATTGTTTGATACTATGATTTGTTTGCTAAGACTGGTTAGATGGGAAAATTTACTGGTATAGATAGGTGAGGTTATGGTAAATCTTCCCCTAGAAATGTGGGGAAAGATATGAGATTTCCAGCTGTTTGTGATAAATGATATATTTCATTCGAGGTGTTGGGTTGAGGTATAAACCTACCATGTTTTGTATTTACGTTGTCCAATGTTATATTTAAACTGTACCGGAACAAGCTTTTTCCCCCTATTTTTGATTGCCAGCAGATGTTTGCAATGAGCAGTAACTTGAAAATAAATATGGTGTGATTTTCTTTTTTATCTTCTTAAAATTAATAGTGTTAAGAATTATGCAAACAAATCTCTGTTGGTCATGATTTTCCTCTTTAACTGCTTATTTACGTACTCTCTATTGCTTTTCTGTTGGCAGGGGCTACGTTGGGATTCACAGTTCGGGATTCAGAGACTTTCTTCTGAAGCCAGAGCTTCTTCGTGCCATTGTGGACTCAGGATTTGAACATCCTTCTGAAGGCAAATTATCACCATGCCTAAACCCATTACTTTAGTCATTCTTGTTGTATCTATTTTTATGATTTTTGGGGACTCAATAGGCATTTAATTGTAATTTGAATTATTGTTTGGAAACATGCTGATTTTTTCTTTTTTTAAATGTTACGGTAGTTTATTTTGATCATTTTTATTTTTGTTCCCTATACCATGGTTTCTGGTTTCTAGTTTGGACTTTGGAGTTTAGGGGATTTTGAAGGAAGGCTGGATAATTCATCCTCATTATTTTTCTTCATTCGTATATGTTTGATACCCATGATATTCATGACGATGTCACCTCTCTTATGCATTTGTTAATTTTCATTTTGCAGGTAATTCTTCTATCATAATCTTGTTTTGGAGAACTAATATGGTTTGGTAAAGCTATCAAATTAAAAGGGTCTGAAAGGTTTTTTTACTTACAACTGGTTCCTTCGGCCCTGTTTTCTTTGGTTCATCATCAGTACAACATGAGTGCATTCCTCAAGCAATCCTTGGAATGGATGTGATTTGTCAAGCTAAATCTGGAATGGGAAAAACTGCTGTCTTCGTTCTCTCAACCTTGCAGCAGATTGATCCTGTCACAGGGCAAGTTGCTGCACTTGTTCTGTGTCATACAAGGGAATTAGCGTATCAGGTAATTATGGGGGTTTGATCTGTGAAAAAAGTTTAGTACTTAATATTATTTGTAGTAGTTTCTGAATCAAGATATGTGTACAATCTGCCTCATGTAGATATGCCATGAGTTTGAGAGGTTCAGTACCTACTTGCCTGATCTGAAGGTTGCTGTCTTCTATGGTGGTGTCAACATTAAAGTTCACAAGGATCTGTTGAAAAATGAATGCCCTCATATTGTTGTTGGAACACCTGGAAGAATACTAGCATTAGCTAGGGATAAGGACCTTTCTTTAAAGAATGTCAGACATTTTATTTTGGATGAATGTGATAAGATGCTGGAATCACTGGGTATGTTTGATTGCTGAGTCTTGAATCCTACTCTTGGACTTTCTGTGATTTTAATATGGTTTTGATTGTACCCATTGTGCTTTCTGTAGACATGAGGAGAGATGTGCAAGAGATTTTCAAGATGACACCTCACGATAAGCAGGTTATGATGTTTTCTGCAACACTCAGCAAGGAAATTCGCCCAGTCTGCAAGAAATTTATGCAAGATGTAATGTCCTATGGCCAGTACTACTTGAATTAGAAGTCTCTTTTTGATATTGCCCGCATTCTCTGAGAGCCATTTTAGATATTTAGGATGCTGTGGTTCTGTCAATATTTGCTTTTGGTAGGGGGTCTATCTGACTGTGCCATTCACTCTGTACTTAGTCTTTTTTCCTTTTTGTTCACATTTGAACCTTTTTTCGGGTTTCTTATAGCCTGTCCCTGTCAAACGAGGTCTTTCACAACTTGGGTTGTTCCTTCTTCTTCTTCTTCTTTTTTCCTTCTTCCTTCAAGAGGGGGATGGGGTGCTAGTGTATTCTGGGGTCGTTGCTGCCAGTATTCTTAGTGTGTCAAGAGTCAGTGGCGCTTGCTTGGCATGACTTAAAAAAAGGTATCTGCAAGGAGACAAAACAGATGGACCAGAACTGATTCAAGGGATCTGAATCCATTAGTCATTTCCTTCTGGATTCCATTAGCTTGAGGAAAGCCCCTAATATGATTTACTGTGACATTTGTTCCTTACAGCCAATGGAAATTTATGTTGATGACGAGGCCAAGTTGACCCTTCATGGACTTGTGCAGGTGGGCCTTTTGCAACTGAAAAATTCCATTATTTCCTTTTCCTTTAGAAATAACTTGTGAGTTGTGTATGGCTTACATGGCTGATTTAAATGGCAGCACTACATCAAATTGAAAGAGGAGGAGAAGAACCGGAAGTTAAATGATCTTCTTGATGCACTAGACTTCAACCAAGTTGTTATCTTTGTGAAAAGTGTTAGTAGAGCAGCTGAACTGGACAAACTACTTGTGGAGTGCAACTTTCCATCTATATGCATCCACTCTGGCATGCCACAGGAGGAAAGGTTTGTATTCTGAGGATATCAGTGGATGCTAAGAAACTATGTTCATGTTTAATTGATGAATTAATTGTCCATGATTGTGTTGTGTTTTGTTATCAATGTTCTTTGTTTGTTCTAATCCAATTGCATTGTTGATTATGGAGAGTATGTGGTTATAAGGCGGGTGTAAGTGCAGTTTGACATATGCCATGCTTATATTCTTCTGCAGTATAATCCTAAAAAAAGCTGTATTCATGCAAAAGGGAGATAAAACAGATGTGCAATTTTACTGTATTAGACTACTGGAAATAAGAATGTGTTTCAAATTTAATTTTGATTAAACCATAAATGCCATTTGGATGAAGATTGTGGTATTGTTGTAGAACAGTTAGTTTGACAAATTATATTGGTTTATTTATTTAGACCATGGGGATGCATGCAGTGTTGCAGCTAGGTGTTTTCTAATTCTGTCTTTTGATGCAGAGTTTTAAGTTCTCCATTTTCTTCAAGTTGTGTTACATGAATGATAGGTGGCAATAGGAAATGAAAGTAGTTAAAGAGGGAATCTAGTTAGTTGGAAGAGTGAGAGAAGTTTGTTAGTGTGTGTGATGGTGTCTTACATGAGTCTCCTATACAGTTATAAATGGGAAGCACTCTATATCCCGTATACTGTTGATGAATTGTTAATTGACTATTGCCTTTTCATTCTATCTGTTCCAACTGGTGTGACTTGCACCAAGTTTAATGACATTATTTACTATTTCTGGCTATTGGAGGCATTTATAATATGTCTGACATTATTAAAATATTGTGTGTTTATGATTCTCTTCATTGTCTTAGATTTCTTTTTTTAAAGTTGCATTAGAGGCATTTAGAATATGGCTGACAGTTAGGAAAATGGATAATTTTTTATGTAAGACATTTGTGTTCAAAAGCCGAGGAGTAACTTAGGTTGGAGTTACTGAATGTAATCTCATTAAGGACTAACTTGGGTTGTGATGTACTAGTACATTTGTAAAGGCTGCCATTCTGTGTGGGAAAAAAGGTCTAGCTTGGAGAATTATATGTGGCTGTGTAAGGGGTGATGCCTTTGATATCTCCTTCCATCTACGATTTGTCTTGCTCTCTGATGATGGTCTTGCATTTTTTATTACCTCATTAAGAGGTTTAGTTGTTTACTTTTATGTGGCTCACTAATTTTTAAACCTTTTAGCATAAGAACTGGTTCCATGCAGTATGAACTGGGAACTTGTGAGACTGATCTTGATTGTGTGTTTGTAGGTTAAAGCGTTATAAAGGTTTTAAGGAGGGGCATACAAGGATTCTTGTAGCAACAGATTTGGTTGGTAGGGGAATTGACATTGAACGAGTTAACATTGTTATAAACTATGACATGCCTGATTCTGCAGACACCTACTTGCACAGGGTACAATTAGAAAATCTTACCTGTTATGGTTTAAATTAGTGTAGGGCAATATTTCTTTTCCCCCAAGACTATAAAGTTTTTGACTGCTTATCTTTTTGGGTGGAACTTTGTCCAGGTTGGCAGAGCTGGAAGGTTTGGCACCAAAGGCCTTGCAATAACATTTGTTTCATGTGCTTCTGATGTTGATGTTCTCAACAATGTAAGGGTCTCCTTTGAACCATTGCATTGATGCTGGCCCCATTGGCAGTTCTAAATTTGATTATTTTATATTTCAGGTTCAGTCAAGGTTTGAAGTTGATATAAAGCAGCTTCCCGAGCAGATTGATACGTCTACATATAGTATGTTCTTTCTCATACATGGAACTTAGTTCACATAATGGTTATTTGAGATTGTCCTGTATTACGTTCTCATTATGTTTTGTATGCCTAAGTTTACATATTTGCTGTCTCCATCTTCTGGGGATTATGCCTTTCTTATTATGTTTTGAAACCTACATTTACTTATTAATATGCTGGACTTTTACTGCTGATAAAAGCGCATTGCAGCCTTTTTTATTTTATTTTATTGTCTGCTTGACTTGATAGTTAAAAGTTCATTTTTCTTTAAATTTCAATGATGATTTTTTGTGGCATTTGGAAAATTTTTAAAAGGAATTCTTTAAAGTATTTAGTTCTCAATTGCACGTATTTTACGTTTTAAGAAGCTATTAAAACCACATGCTTATTTTGTCTTCCCTTAATTTTATTTTAAGTGAAGTTTTGAATTAAATATTATATTTATGCTTGATTTCTTTAATCTCCACCGTTCTACTGCTATTAGTTGTAGTTCCTCCTTATTGGCAGTTGGTTTAATGCTATTTTGTGACAGTGTTAAGTTTCTTGCTTGGTTTCCTTGATATTTTATGCAGTGCCATCATAGTGGTATGGAGGAACGAAACTTCAATTGCTTGGATGGTATGAGTGGCCCTTGCAGACTACTTGCATCTCACATATTAGTGACATAAGGCCTTTTGAGCAGCGGATGATCCACCATGCTGATGATGTCCGAGTCCTTTGTAGTTTGATAGACAATCAAGGCCATTCTACTGTAGAGGTTTATCAGCATATGGACTTTGCAGTATTATATGGCTTATAAATTTATGGGGTTTCATTTGCTGTATTCTGTATTATCATGCTATGTAGATTTGCTCTTAAGAGCTACTTTTTTCCTTTTAACGTCTCACGTTTGAAACAACTTAGTTTGGAAGTTGATATGGTGGCTTATTAAGATACTGCATGCTTATTTTGTCTTTTAATTTAAGTGAAAGTTTTGGTTCGTGGACGTGCCCTGATATATACACATCGGGCCGGGGACTTATTTAGGAGTTCTAAATTGAAGTTTCAGAGGCAAGCTCTTCATTTTAGGACGAAGCTCTTGCGGAAGCAGACTATCAGGTTGGTTGTATTCGATTTATTTCCATTGGTTGATTTTCTGATGAGACTTATTACGAATATTATACTGCATTGTGACACTTTGATCTGAGATTTTGGAGAAATTGTTTCGATCTTGTAGTTTGATATATGATTTGTGCAAGCATATAAGATGCATTACATGAATGGGTAGTGGATATTCATCGTCTACCATGATATGCATGCCTCCTTTGCGACCCTTTTTTGCCCTCCTTTTTTACTGATTATTACCATATCAAGATAAGGTTTTGACACTTGTTCTTTAACGGGTTCGTTAGCTAAAGTGAAATGCTTTTAATTATTGGGAATAAAGTTCGAGATGCAAAAGAGAAATGAAAATCAATTTACTTTGGGGTTTGTACAGTCATCCCAGGGTTTAAGCATGGAGCTAGAGAAGATTAATTCAATAATCTAACAAAATTAGTTAAAAAATTAAGTATATTCGATATTGCTTAGCTCATGTCTAGATGTGCAAAGAATAAGGAAAATAGATGGTTTGAATTTCCAATGTGTTGAGGTTTAAGATGGTATTTTGAATCTGTAAAACAGAAGCAACAAGGCAAGATGGCTGCAAAATAAATCCAGGGCAGTGGATTAATGGGTGTAAAATGTAAGTATTGGCTACAAAATAACACATGTAAATGAAATGAGGCTCAAAGAATGAGGGTATATTTGAATCCTTTGTTGTTATGTAAATGTATTTTTAATAATATTTATTATTATTGAATGGTGTTTATTTTTTTAAAAAATAAAAGTATAAAATATCATTTTATTTAATTTTACTTATTTATTTTTTATTATTTATTAACATAATTGATATTTATCCACCCAAACGGGCTTGCGGAAGCAACCTTCAGCTAACGGTTAATAGAAGGTGAAGAAAGCTTCAATCAAAGAAAATGAAGGCATATATAGATAGGCAACTTCAAAAGATGACTCGGTACTTCCAAACCCATCAGAAGCATAACCTTCGCAAGAAGAAAGAGTGCGTAGGAAGCAATAGAAAGCTGCCCTAATTTTGAGACCTGATACAGTAACGTACAAACACTTGCCCAAATAATGGATACGGAAGCACTCGCGCGCACACAAAGGATCTATTGCAATAGTACATTGGTTCTTGGATGTTATGATGTCAAAGCTGCTCTAGTTGTGACAGCTTAATACAATCATACAAACACACTTTCGTGGGGCTTGCATACAAAAAACTGGCGCTAAGGTACGTAGAATTGCAACCACTAATAAGTCAAAGGATTAGATTTAGATATATATATATATTTACTATTAAATTTATTAATTAAAATATGACAAAGTGTATGACTTTGTTGAAAGAATATATAACTATATATAAAAATTATATATTTGTTATGTTATTATTTAAAATTATTTTTTTGTCATATTTTAATTAGAGAATTTAATAGTAAATATATGAGAAATTATATATAATTTTTTTTAAGTTAAATTGTGGGACCCTTTGAGATAATGCATATATATCGATAGTGTTTAGAACAAACTTTGCTCCTACTTGGAAATCAGTTAGCTGATACACATAAATTTTTTTTTTTTTGGGGTGTTTGAATTATGAGATCAGGGAGAAAGCTAATTAGTACAGATCTTGCGCATTGTTTATTTTATTTTACTATTACACTTATTATAAATAACCGTGATTGTATTTTTCATTGTGGGATTAAAACCATATCATTTTTTTTAAACCCTTCTGAGTTCTGACATAAAAGTCCTCTCTGATCCAAATCATATCAGCTCCTCAAGAACTGTGTTTAATTAACTTATGAAGACAGCGGAGGATTCATCTCCAGAAGGCAAAGAGTTTCAATTTGAATCGTCGGAGTAAGAATTAAAAAAATAAAATAATATTTTGTGATAAAGAAACAAAATTTTGTACAACTGTAACTTGGTCTTGGTTGATTCTTCTAATTAGCAATCGGCAATTCCTTTAGACAGAAAAATCCAAATACAACGGTAATATATGCAAAGCATTGAATATATATATATATAGATATATATATATTCACCATAGCCTCTCCATAACACGTCTGGAGATTGGCTGTCCCTCAACCTTCTATCTTCCGTGACACCAGCCGCGCGAATCTAGCTATTTGGGCGTTCCAATTCTCTGCGCATTTCAGGACGTGCATGCTGTGTACATTTTAAAATGAAATTTAAATTATTTACATTTTATTTAAATGGTTTATATTTTAAATTTTATTTTTTTTTATTTGTAGTTAAAAAATTATTTATATTTTATACTTTATTTCTTTTAAAATAAAAAAAATTAAAATCTTTATAAAAAAAATTTGAACCATCTAAATTATACTCACCAAAATTTATAAGATCTATATACATGTTACTCTGCCCCTGGCTCTGATCACTCCATGCTGACTTTGACATTAGAGAACATATCAGAGCGACCCTTCTCCATGTTAAGCGCAGGTATTTGCTGACTGTATCCTGTTGTGAATTACCGTATGCTTGTACGTTGTTCACCAAAATTTTTCAAGAAAACCCTATATTGTTTATTAGCCTTATGATAATATCTCTCCTGTATTTAAAAGAAAAAAAAAATATCTCTTTTCCAATTCCAAGTGTCCATAAATCAAATTATAAAGGTGGAGATTTTCTCAATCTAACTCTTCTCCCTCGATATATTATATTCCAACGTTAAATTCATAAAATCATAATGAAAGTGCGTAAAAAAATGTATTTGATAAAATTATAGAAGTGGCACTGAGTAAACAGGCACCGTATTCTCTCATTTAACCCCCTATAGATCATCATATGTTTCAGCATCTACTCTCTCTTTTTTTTTAATTATTTTTAATTTTTGGTAGAAAAAAAATGCTATTGTAATATTAATATTATAATAACCGTCAGTTTTATTTGACTTATTAGTAGGGAGGCAACAAACTTCCATTTAGTGATTTGTCAATTGATGTAATCCTCAGAAGCGATTCCTTCCAACATTTACTATTTTCCTACCACTCCCCACTCGCTGCTTGGCGTTACTTTTGAATTTTGACGTTGAAAAACTGATGTTTTGAATTCTGAAATTAATAAGTTTGGCATATTCGTATATATAGACAAAAATTCTGTTCATAAACAATATTTGAATTCCCACACAAATCCCCAGTAGTCATTTCCAATTTCGATGACACATTTAGATTCATTATACTAATAAAGTTATGATTAACTAAGTTCCCATATCATGAAAACCCACTCTATATTGATGGATGCAACTCCCTGGAAATTGGCAAAAAGGCTTCATAATCAATGAATAACAGTATCACCAACGACAACATATATATATATATATATATATATAAGTAAAGTTTTTCGATATTATTTTTAAACTATAAATAATGTGATAAATATTTTTTTTTAATGGCGAGGCCCACCAAATTTGAGTGGGACCTACCACAAGTTATAATAAAAGTCATTATTATTATTATATTATTAGGGGAATATACCATTTATATTTATGTGTGACTGTGTTTATATATGGCATAATGAAATCCATATCTGCAGCCATAAAAGAAAAAGTGCAGAACTTGATAAATTTAAAGAAGAGAATCCGGTCTGTTGGATTTTGTATGTAAATCAATTGAAAGCAAGGCATTGAATGAGGCTGAAAAAGAGTTTAAAGGCGATAATAAAGTTAATGCAGAGAGACTCATTTAAGCCCACTCCATAAAATCACTCTAGATGCATTAATGGCATTAACCGCGTTAATTAATTAAAAAAATAAAGCTAAGTCATGCCATACTCCTTTTAATAACTCTTAAACATTCAAAATCACATTTTCATATTTGGTATGCTTTCAATTTATTTTCCCTTCCCAGAGGTTATATAAGGAATATGACTGTGTCCCAAACTACGGACAGAGTCCCAGAAATGTTGCCCACTTCTGAAAGCCAGATACACGTCTTCCACAAAGTAGACCGTGAGGTCTTCTGTTGCTTGCTTCTCAAACTAGGCCTCGAACCATCCCAGTGCCTTCTCATTATGTCCCTCTGGCTCTGGCTCGAGAACGTAGGGTACCCTAATGTCATCCCTCCACTCGCGGGACTCTCTAACCCTCTCCTCAACGCCATTGCCAACGAGGCTCAGTCATGTCTCAAGTGCCTCGAGGAGGAAAACCCTCGCATCCCTAAAGGTGGTGGCCTCCCTCTCACCACGACCCTACTCGAGAAGGACATATCCCTTCAACTCTTCCACCTCAAAAGGTTCACTGCAATTGCCGGTATCAAAAGCGTCCTCAACAACGTTTGTGTCAGAATTTTCGCTGATATCTTGCACAATGTTCTGAGCTGTAGCAGCAGCAGGCCCAACCTAGGCCAGGGCCCGAACGGGCCCTTGCCGATTCCTGGTTTTCCACACCCGGTCTTCGGAAACCTGAGCTTGCCGCCGTTGAGTCAGGACCAGGAATTGTGGTGGTCGGACTCGGACGACAATTTGTCGTGGAGCAGTAAGCCGTCGGACGATGTGAGGGACGCGGACAAGACGATGTTTTTGACGTTTTCTAGGGGGTTCCCCGTGTCGGAGGAGGAGGTGTTACAGCTGTTTACGACAAACTTTGGGGAATCGAGCGTGCAGATGATAAACATGGGAGAACCAGACGTTGCAAACGAGCAGCCTCTGTTTGCGACTATGGTGCTGGATAGTGTGGCCACGGTGGATAAAATTCTGATGGGAAAACGCATCGCGAAGTTCAAGATCAACGGCAAACACATCTGGGCTCGCAAGTACGAGAATCGTGACTGATTCGATAATAATTAAGGGTAAAACAAATCCCAACTCTCTCTCTCTCTATATATATATGAGGTACGCCATGCCAAAGGCCACTCAAAACTAGACGTCAAACGTATATCGTCACTTCCTCGCTCGTATTCTTGTTTTTTTTGTTTCTGTGTAGACTCCATGAAACACCTCTTTGCGTTTAAGTGCAGTGACACACAGTATATGGCTTTAGGGGTGGTTTTGCTCAATGCATTCTTGTGTGCTGATTTTTACTCCCTTAGATCTTGTATATGTTTGTCTTTGTACCCCTCTGTCATATATAATGGAATGAAAAGGTTATATATATGTAGCGTAGCGCATCTTCAAAATATATCTTGTGTTTGCACTTGCTTCAATTTGGTATTAATTCACGAGTATAAATTAATAAATTAAGTGCTTAGTGTAATTAGTTATATTGGTAATAACTCTTAAAAATTTGTTAATAACTAATTATTGGTGATATAATAATGTATAGTAATTAGTATCTCGACCCGGTAGCTACTTAAAATACCAGTGATAACACATTATTATCATTAGTAGCAAGTTACAAGTACATTAGCCAAAAATTATCAACACATTTACAAGCACGATGAACAATGGTTATTAGTATGTACTGATGCAGTAATTTCTTTAAGTGAAATGGAAATTCACCTATATTTACATTTATGAACATGGAACTCTGTAGAGGCACAAATTTAGTATAAATTTTACTTCCGGCCATAGTTAGGATTTCCTCGCATGAACTTACTTTTGCCATTCGGATATCCCCTATTCATCCAAAAAGATGAGTTCTATGTTCATCCTTTTTGAACTATTCACAACTGATTTGAGTGGTATTGATTTTAATTTTTCTTTTTAGTTTCAATATTTTTTATTTTAAAAGAAAGAAAATGTAAAATAAAAGTAAGTTTTTAAATGTTAATTTAAAAAATGATAATTAATATTTAAAAAAATCTAAATAATATAAATCAACTAAAAAAATGAGCATAATACTCATCCCTTGTAGGAAAGTAGGAAATCTAAATGTCTTCCTTTTGGTAATCTTTTAACCCAACAAAAAATCCAGGTGATAGAGTGGCATGCCATAATGGCTCAAATAGAGAATTTATATAAAGCACGAACCCGTTTATTGATTTTCTTCTATTAAAAAAAATTAATTGCCCACAAATTGGACTGTAGCATTTGTGATATAAAATATCATATATATATATATATATATATAAAGGAAAATGAATTGGATTGTAAAATACTGTTCCTATATTGTTATTTTATTTTTAACTTTCTCTGCTTATTTTTAAAATTTTTTTTACTTTCTTTTTTTAAAATTTTGAACTAAACCATTTAATTGACATGGCTCTCATGCAATTGCATGGATAATTGCATAAGACCCACATCTATTTTGGATGTATAAATTAATTTGAGAGAGAGAGACAATATACCAACATTACATTACAATTATAATTAATGCTGAGCAAATTACATGATATATTTAAATTACACATCTACCCTCTATTATAAAAATATATAAACTCCATTGGAATTAAAATATTATCGAAATATTTTATAAAATAATATTTCTATTGAAAATATGACATTAAAAAAGTTTTAAAACTTTTATTTTAATGTTACTTTTTTGTGTTAAAAATTATATAAATTTAATTTTTTTCTAAATTTAGAAAAGTGACTATTTTTATATTAGTCACATATATAAAATACTTGTTATATGATATAGATAATATATACATAAAAATATTTTGTTTAAACTAAATAAAATTGTAACTTATCTTTTGTTATTTTTATTACAATAGATGTCAATGTAAAGTATTTTTTAAATTTCAAAAAAATATAGGTTTTTAAAATAAAATAAAATCACGTAATTTGAACAACTCTTAAGAAATCTTGATATAATTTACTCTTAACAGTAATGTACACTAATGCATAGTCTAGTACTGAAGATTTTAATTACGTATAAGGAAGACAACATTAAACCAAAAATAGAATATTGGTAATTAATATTAACGATATTGTGATTTAGTATACGTATGCACGCAGGTTTTGGATAGAAATCTTCATTGTATATAACGACAACATGAAACGAAAAATAAAATGAGAATTAATATTAACAAAAAAGTGATTTAATATAAGGATGCATAAATGTACATTGGATAGAAATCTTAATTGTATATGAGGAGCGACAGTATAAAACCAAAAATAGAATCTAATTCATATTAATGGTATTGTAATTTAGAATTGCATGTAACACATTATTTTTTATAGAAATCTTAACATTGGCCCCGCAGAACGGAGTCCATCCCAGCCCTCCATTGTACATGCAGGTGGAAGAGAGCATGTAAAAAATTGTAGGAATTGGAAAAATGTGAAAATATCAATTATATTATTATTACTTAATAATATATATATCTTTTTAAACACGCAATGAACTCTTGTTCATGATAATGCGTTTGCCGGGAGTCGAACCCGGGTCTATTGCTTGGAAGGCAATTATCCTAACCGTTGGACTACAAACGCTGGGTGTCGAATGTTTTATCTTTTAGGAATAAAACAAAAACGACAAAATTTCTTTCTCAATCCAGAAATGTTTGGGCTGTTTGTTCATATGATAAGGATTGAAAAAGGCATCAGGGACCCACTAAATAGATTATTAATAGCTTGGGACAATAAGAGTATAGCCTCGCATTCAATTGCCCACATATTTATTATTTCACTTTGTTGCAAAGGTTTGCGTGTGCCCCGTTTGGTATCATCAATGAATTTTTTTTAATTATATAATATTTATTAAGCCAAATTACACATAATTCCTCTAAACTTTAAATTATATGTTAAAAAACTCTCTTAAACTTTCAAAATTTGCAATGAATTTTCTTAAATTTTAAATAATATACAGATATCCTTATAAACTATTGATATATGCAGATAATCCCTCTTAAATTGTTTGAATTATTTATAAATAATCTCTTAAATTTTGAATTATTTACAAATAACTCTTTTCATATGTCACATTTTTTAAAAAAATTATTTGCACATTTTTAAAAATAAAAAAGTTATCTGAGCATGCCTAAAGTTTAATTACATATTTGGTTCAGCTTTTTCTTCACCCAAACTTTGGTTTTGGCCAAAACAACAAGTTATAGCTTTTGCATTTTGTGAGTTACAAACCATAGTTTTGGATGTCCTATCATTTTTCCAATTACACACTAAGAGGTTTATCTGTATATTATTTACAGTTCAAAATGATTCTTTGTCAACTTCAAAATTTAGGGGTCATTTTTTATTCTTAAAATTATTTTTTAATTTTTATTTCCATCTTAATAATTTTGCATATCAAATGCTTGATTGAATAAAATTTTATATCAGGTTAGACTTTGGACCCTTTGCCAAAATCGAAAGCCTGTCTGTGTCACTTTCACATTCTGGCTTTTTCCTTTTGCATTTCTCCCCGTCCCTTTCCACTGGCGGGGCGACCTTCAGGCTACCCATTTATTCTACCCTTTTTAAATTTGACCGAATCCATCATTTAACATGATTTGCCCTTTTAAATTTTCATATATCAACTCTTCAAATATCATATAAAATAGAAAAACACATTATACTAATTTTTTTAAAAGTTTTGTTGAATTAAACTTGATATTTTTCGTCTTTTTAATATTATTTACATCTTTTAACATTTGATATATATATATACATACAACAAAAACTGGACTTTGAATTGATTTTTTATCTATAAAATTAATTTTATGCACAAAATGAAACAATGCTTTTTTTAAATATGATAATAAAGACAAATAAATAATTTAATTTTTGAAAAGAATATATTTTGTACAAAAAATTAATTTTATTAACAGTATTAAATATCAAGAGAATCATATGATAATTTCTAAATAAGAGAAATATTAGGGGTAATTTAATTAAATTTAAAACCAAAAAATAAAATAATTTACTCTACCATATAAACACCCCCAACATGATGGTCCAGGAAGTTTTGAATTCAAATTAACAAAAACCAAACATGCTAGGGTTATGATTATGTCCATAATTCCGAAGCTAATCGATCCAAATTAAGAAAAAAGAAAGGTGGGGATGGAGAAAAAACATGAAGGTGCCTAGTGGAGGATGGAGGATGCAAGAGGTGGGAAATTAAATAGTAGATACGTAAAATGTTACAAATCTTAGTGACATGAAGACGTAGCTATAATTACAAAAGTTAAAGAAAAAAAGTGATGCACTGTGTAAACAATCTCAAGAAAGAAGCAATAAGGCAGGGTGTCAAAATGTAAGGATAGAAAAAGAGGGAGGCTTTCGTAAGGGTGGTGGGTCACCAAACACAAGTACATACACAGGAAACAAAATGCAGTAATAATTAATGGGATTTGTAAATTTATTGTTGCAGTTCATGTTATTTCAACAAATATGGAGTGCAGTAAAGAGCATGTACGATACGTGGCACATCTCAGTTGGTCCCAACGTTCAACAAAAATGTGTGATCTTGACATGCCTAGGGTTGCAAGTGCAAAGTACTTGTCATCTCCCTTCGCTTCGCAGTTAGTTCATGGAACATGACATTTCTTTCTTTGGGGGAAGGTTTTCGTCGACATTGAAAATGTAAATGGATAAGTTGCAGATTGTTCGCTGATATCTGCAGTTTCTGTGTAGGAAAAATAGAAGAGAGAATATGGATGGAGGCGAGTTGAATATAGAGTTGACACCCAAACAGTGGAGGTGGCGTTAGATGGGAAACATGGACAGCGAGGACAATGAGGCCAATGGAGACGAACCAAATTGCAATGAAGCAGGACCGCGCGTCACAAACGCTAATACACCGCATCATCCCATCTAAACTCTCCCATTTCAATTACACGCTCCCCAGAAAGGAAAAATCAATTTTTGACCTTTTTTTCAGATAAATTACAAGTGACAATATTCTTTCCTTAACTCCTAAAATAATATTTATATGTAATTTTTGATATTTTTATAATTAAATTTCTTAATCAAAATATGACAAATATATTAGTATACAATAATATAATGATAAATGTATGATTTAATTAAAAAAAATCATATAGTTATACATTTATCGTGATATTATTGGAGAATTATACATTTATTATATTTTAATTAAAAAATTTATAGCAAAAATTTAAGGAATTACACTCCTAATCCAAATTACAATCCCTTTTTAAAATACATTTAAATTACATAATAGTCTTTTAAAAAAATCATCCCCTCTCTTAAAAACAAAAAGGACTATACTAATTTTTTTTATTTATATAACCAGTATTAAAAATATATTTAACTAATAGTCAATTTTTTAAAATTAAAATTAAGTTACACTTCTAGTTTGGAACACAAATAAATAACATTAAGATAACAATTTAAGAAATATAATTTTTAATAAATTATACTATTAATAAAAGAATTCAGTATTATCTTTAAACATATTTTAATTATTTTTTGATTTGAAATAAAGATTTTGTGTATTTATAATAAAAAATGATATGTAATTTGAACGTTTCTTAAAAAGGAGAGAGTAATATATTTCTTTTTAAATTGTATTTTTTATTATTAAAATATGTGTTAACTATTTAATTCATTAATTTTGAAATCACAAAATTTAATCTTTACCTTATTTGGTTGGATAATGTAAAAAGAAATAAAATGTAAAACATTAATAAATATGATAAAAAATAATTTTTATATATTTATTTTTAAAAAATAACAAAAATAAAAATATATTACTAAATGATTATTATAAACATACAATAGATATTATACATAGAAAATACAAAAATTCCCCTAATCTCACAATTGACTAAACGATGCCCAAAACCTTTTGACTTCTTCCCATTAGTCCTTGAATTAATATTGAGATGACATGCAATAAGAAGAATCTTAGAGTATGTTTGATTTTCTGTTTTTAAAATAATTTTTTGCTTTTAAGAATAAAAAAATTAAAAAAAACTTGTTTGATAATATATTTTTAATAAAGTTTTTTATAAAATATAAAAATAAAATTGTGTTTTTGAAAATAAATAAAATCAAAACATTTTTTAAATATTTTGTTAATTTTTATTTTGTAGAATCAAGGAAAAAATAGAAAATTGAGATTTTTCATAACAATGATTCAGATAGGTTTTTTTTATTTTTTTGTTTTCAAAATTTGTTTTAAAAAATATTTATTTCAAAAACATTAAAATCAGAGTAAAACCAAACAAGCCTTTACTTTCTTGAAATTTCTTTAGGGCATGCTAGTACAACTCAATTTTCAAACATTTGTTTATTACATAAAATATAAAGAAATTAAATAAAAATTGAATTAAAAAATAATTTTAAAGATAAAAAATGATTATTTTGTTTTTTTAAAATAATAAATATTATTAAATATTAATTTCAAAATTACAAAAGATATTATACAAAATAAATAAATAAAATCCTTATTCTCCCAAGTAACCAAGTGAGATTGTTCTCATCTTTGTTTAATACTCCAAATGAAAAATTGTTTACTCAATTTGGAAAACACATCTTTGGTAAAGGTAAACCTCCAAGTTTTCATTCATGATATTTGCATTATACTAAATTCTTTTAGTTCATGTACGCTTTTTCTTTTTTTCTTTTTTAAATAAAACGCATAGGTTCCTTTATTAAAAATATTTGGCTTGTATACTCCAAGGCCCATTTGGTATGATGATGGAAACTGAAAATAAAACAGAATTTATTGTTAAAATGTGTTTGGTACGCATATGTCGTAGAAAATGAAATTTGATAGAGAAAGTATAGATATTGTACATTTTTTCCTATTTCGTGCTTTTTTCCTTGTACTATTAATAATGACATTTTTACTCTTCTTTTTCATTTACAATATACATTTTTCAATGTGGTCAACACTATTCTTCAAATGAAAGACTAATGATATTAACACACTAAAAAAAAAACCAACGTAGATTCTCTAAAAAAATTTATTTAACAAATAAGAATAATGAATTTCTAAAAAGAACAATTTTATAAAAATCACATTTCAATTAAAAAAATTAAGGCAAATAATGAAATTTAAAAAAGTGGAAACCAATTCAAAAAAATGTTTCAATAATAGAAAAAAAAAATCTTGAATAAGGTTAAAAAAAATTCCTATTAGAAAAAAACACATAGTTAAAATTAAACAAAAAATTAATTCAACTAATTCTTAAAAAATTTAATTGAAATTCAATTAAAAAGTTTTGATTGAATTTCAAAAAAATTAAAAAAATTAATTCAAATAATTCTAAAAGAAAATTTCAATTGAAATTCAATTAGAACATCCATTCTAACTTACAACATCATAAATTCTAATGGCATTATAGTTGGAATGCATCCGACCAAACAACGGTCTGTTATTTGACTAACTCTTTTTTAGGAAGTTTATACTACAGTTTGTTTTTTTTTTTTAAATTTGTTTGCCCCTCTTTTTTTTGGTTTGTTTTTTAGTTTTTTTTTCTCATGCATAAAACAATTTTTTTTAATTTAATTGCCTTCAATAATAATTCAAAATGTTTACAGAATGATAAAAAACAAGAAACAAAATAAAAATATAATTAAGTATATTACTTACAAAATTAATTATAAAAATATAAACAACTAAATAAGATTGAATTTATCATATAGAAATCTAAATTAAATGCAATTGTGTTCAATTAAAAAAAATAAACGTGGCCATTATACATTAATATATTTGATTTTTTTTAATAATAGCCTTTGTAGAACAACAAAAATAGAAGGTAATTGAAAATTTTACACTATGCTATGCTTGATATAATGTGAAATCATTTTCTTTTTCTAAATGAGGGTATTTTTATCTTTATCTTTTATTACTTTCCATTCCATTCATATTTTATCCAACTAAATAAACAAATTTAGATATAATCCTTTTGCTTTTCATTCATACCAAACATTTTTTTTTTCATTACATTCTATTCATTTTTCAATTTCTATTTTTATTTTTATCATTGAGGAATCTGCATGCCAAATGAAGCCTAACTATGCAATACTTCCTTTTATGTTCAATTAAAAAGAAACTATTGAATCATACATAGTATTAAAATTAAAGTTGATTATGGTGGACTGCATTCAAGTTCTAAGTTTTATAATAAATTAAAAATCATACTATAACTAATAAATATGCCATTATTTGTAAGTTTACCAATTTCTATTAAATATATACTCAGATGACTAATGTGCACATTAGATATTATTAAAAAAAATTAAAACTAATGTAATAAATATTTTCAAATATGTTAGAATTGAACAAGCTTAACTACTTGGACTAAAAAATTAGTGAACTAACAAGAGGTTTGGTCTAGTTGACTCTCAAAACTAACTTATAAAAAAATTAATTAAATTTTGATTGAATCGATTTAAATTAGATTAGTTTAAGGATTAATTGATTTTTTTTAAACATTCTTTTTTTATAAAACAACATGGTTCATCTTGGACAAATGTAAAAAATCAATAATAGGAGATAGTAGAAGAAATAATGTCGAAATGATGAGAAATGTAGAGAAAATATAATATAAGAAAAACAAGATGTGTGTACTTAGCTTCTTTTTTTTTTGTGTACTTGTTTTTCATCGTGTTTCACTTTTCAGCATCTTTTCTCTTGACCTCCTGAGTATTGAGGCATTTGGCTAAAATGGCTCATTTCTCCCCCATTTAGTTCATTGTCTTTCGTTCATTTCTAAATGCTTTTGCTATTTTTCATATAAAAGGTTGAGAAGGAGGCATAAACAAATATGAGGTTGACATAGAGAAACATGGAGGCAAAAAAAAAAAAAAAAAGAGAAATGTGAAGGCAATAATGATAATGACTTTGATTAATTTGTTTTTTAAAAGAATTATAATTGAAGATATCAAGTTAAAAATATTTATACTAAAAAAATTTAAATTTTAAAATTATTTTAAAGGACATAATGGCCAAAAACTGAAATTATACAAAAAATTTACAATTTATGACTTTCAAGTTGAAAATTTTAGTCTATGGGTTATTTAGAATAATTTTAAAATTTAAAGTCTTTTGATATAAATATCTTTAATTTATGACTCTCAAATGTAATTATTTCAATCTTTTCATTGGATAATTTTTTTTTCTAATTTGTTATTTTTAGGCCATTTGTGTTTTTGTCTTTAAATGACAAATAGAATTTTAGTGTAATTTGGAAATCTTAAAAATTTAATATTAAATACTCTTAAATTTTAATTATAAATATTTTTTTAATAAAAATAATTTCTTAAATATCTTAAAAAATATAGGATTAATAATTAAATATTTTAAAATTTATTAATATTTATTTGTTATATTATTAATATATATAAATAAAAATATTTATTTATTGATTTATCATTGTTTCAAATACAATTTAACTACAATTCAACTAATAAAATATGAATTAATATATTTACCAATTCAATAATTAGTTTAATTTTAAAGATATTGCATATTTTGTACATTTCTATACCCCTAATTCCCTATGCCAATTCCACAAACATCTTGGGGATCAGATCCTCTCCCGTGAAGCTCTCTCCCGTGTGTCTGCAGTGTGAAGATCTAAATCGTTTATGTCATCCTGCGGCACAAAGAGGGACACGTGGCATAGGCATATTTACAGCCAAAATAAAGCAACTTCAGATACCGCAGCTTCAGATCTCCATAACTTTCAATTTCGAAAACAAAGAAGGGATTCATAGCTTCAGATTTCACAAACAAAAAATGCAAATGTGCACCTTCAGATTTGAGCATCATCATTATTCAGCCATTGGAGCTCTAATCTTCCCTTCGTGAGCTTGGAATTTGGAGCCCCCAACTAAGGGTGATTCAACCATGTTTAGCAAAATTTATCTCAATTTCAGTAACAAGCATATACATATACAGAACTTAATTAGCAAAATTTACTCCAATTTCAAAATTAAAAACCTATTCAAATTTGAAAGAGAATAATTTTACTGCAATTCAACAGAATCAACATAAGCATCATAATGCAATTTCATAATAAATCATAATGCAATTTGATTAAGAAGATGACTTAGATTGTGGTGGCCATCGAAGGCTTGTCGGGACGCAATCCATCAGGTCAGGTTAAAACAAACACTGGGCATGGGCGACATCTGGTTTGTTCAGCAGGTGAGGAGCAGCAATAACAAAAGCATGCACATGGCTGGGGCGAAGGGCTAGTCGGAAGTATGGGGGTGTTTGTGGCTAAAGTGTTGGACAAGGAGGAGCTGGTGATAGATTGCTTCTTGGCTGCCTTTCCAGTGAAGAAGAAACTGAAGAAGAAGAAGGGAGAGGGGGGCTCAACTTCGCCTGTTCTTCAACAAGGAATAAGACGAAAATGCAAATTCAGAGTTTAGAGCAATGTGGCTCTTTGATTTGTGTTGGATTTCCTCAACGACTGAAATTTGTTACGGGAGAGGCATGGGAGAGAGCTTTATGGGAGAGGATCCGATCCCAACATCTTGTCTAAAGGTGTAAATGAGTCAGGAAATAATTAAATTTACATATAAAAGAAATATGAGATTTATATGTGAAATTTTACAAACTATATTTTGAATTGTCTCTTCCAAGGATATGAGTTGGTATTAAAATTTGGAAAATAAAAATTTTAACGTGAGGTTGATATGATTTTCAAAGTCTTCAATTTTAGAAGATGAATTTTGAAATATGAATGCCAAATTCTCGTATCAATTTGTCATGCTTGTTTATTTTTAGTGCGCCTCCTTTTATGTGAGTTTTGGTTAAACTGCTATTTTTTTTTTGAATTTAAGTGTCAAAATAATATAATGTATTTAGATTTTATTTTTCATCCACTTTTTTTTTTTTCAAATTTTACAATCCTAAAGCCATTTACTTCATTTATATACGTAAAAAAGAATGCTACCTTTATTCTGTTTTTTGGTAGTCAATTTTCATAAATATTACTAAATATAATTATATAACATATTCGGGTAGTCGATTTTCATAAATATTACATTAAAATCAGTATGCAAAACGACTTTAAAACAAAGGAAATAAAAGAAAATAGTGTGTTTCATCTATTTGGCAATGGTAATGGGTTGGAGTAATTTGAATATCTAGTCGATGGAGTATTAGAAAATGAACTAAATTAAATCGAATTAAGTTTATGAAAATTAAATAAAATTAAAAATGTAGATTTATTTCATTTTTTTCACATCAAAACCAATTTAATTGGTTTAGTTTTCAATTTGGTTTAATTAAAACCAAATCAATGACTCAAATTAGAAGTTATCAACTTTTATAGTATAATATATTGATTAATTTATTATTAATGATCAAGTTACTTTAAGTTTAATATAATAAACTGTGTAAAATACATGAACCATAGTTAGAAATGATTATGCAATTGTTAATTTGTAATATACCTATTTATTATTTATTAAAATTTAGAGTTTATATGAATTAGTTATTAAATAATCAACTCTAAATTCTATAAGATTTTAAGTATAGTTAGAGATAAATATGTAATTGTTAATTTAGAATGTACTTACTTATTATTAATTAGAGTTTAGATTTCACCTAAATTAGTTATTGAACAATTAAATTTAAATTCCACAGTTGCACTATTAATTACATAATTTTATAATTAGTTGATAGTGCAAATGCTTATATATATATAATAAATATCTAAAAAATAAAAAAAATTATATTATTCGAAAAAAAAAACCATAAACCAAATTAACCATAATTTAAAAGAAATAAAATTTTTATTTAACAAAATTAACTTACTTAATCCAATCTAATTTTAATCTAAAATCAAACCAAATCCAACCTTTAAACATAATATGATATTGAATAGGTGAATAGGAAAAATGATATATGATCAGTCAATGGGCGAATTTGAATTTAGATTTTAAATATCCATTATTTGTTTGACACCAATGGCCAATAGGATATCCAAAACCTAATATCCAACATTCATATATTATATGTAATAATTAAACTCTATATATAATTATAAGTATTATATATTATAAACGTTATTTACTATTTATTTATTTATTAATATTGTTTAAAATAATTAATAATTGCAAAAGTCTGAAACTTTAAAAGTATATTTCAAATTATATTTCGAAGGATAGATGAATATTGGATATGAATATTTTTCATTCAATACTCAATGCCTAAATTTTTGTGAAAATTTTTGGTATTTGATAAATTTCAAATATTGGATATTTTAAGTGTAGGTATAAGAAGTTTACAATTTTATTAGATTCATGTAAAATTTAAATATTAAATATATACTCTAAATTTGGATTTAAATTTGAATATTTAAAATTTTCTGCTTAGTACCGTCCCTACATATACTTCAATATATATATATATATATATATAAGGCAAAAATACGTTCACCACTTGGGATCATTTTTTTTCTTTTCTTAATTTATTCATGATCTTTAACCTTCTAAAAATTCATATTTTATATAACAAAATATTTTGTATATTAAAGTTATATCATATATATATATCATATGAAAAAGGAGGAAATGAGATATTCATTCTTTATAATTTATTATTATAATTAAATTTCAAGTAAATATACAATCCCACCACTTAAACGCGCATGATTTCGTGTCCAAATATAGATCATGGTCAAACTGTCCTTTTTCCTTGTGGAGAAAATTCTCCTAATTCATATTTCATCATACAAGTAAAAATCCATCCTTATTTATATTTTATTTATTCATTTCTTTTTTTTAAACAATTTTTTTTTCGTTTAACAGTTAAACTGTTGAAGCTGTTATAGTTGTTTTTTACCGCATGAAACCATTCCCTGTCCTCCCACTCACTAAAATCCAGCTCTCTCAGCATTCTGATCCTGACCCTTTCTTCTTCCCCTTCCTCTTCCTCTTCCTCCTTCATCTTCCCTTTCCCTCTGTTTTGCCTTCATTTCTTCCAGAATGGGTAAAGGTGGCTCTCTGAGTGAGGGTGTCCTCAAGAAGATCATCGTCTCCTACACCTACGTTGCCATATGGATCTTCCTCAGCTTCACCGTTATCGTCTACAACAAGTATATCCTCGACAGGAAGATGTACAATTGGCCTTACCCCATTTCCCTCACCATGATCCACATGTCCTTCTGTGCCTCCCTCGCCTTCCTCCTCGTTCGCGTCTTCAAAGTCGTCGAACCCATCTCCATGTCCCGCGATGTCTATATCTCCTCCGTCGTCCCCATCGGAGCCCTCTACTCTGTCTCTCTCTGGCTCTCTAATTCCGCTTACATCTACCTCTCCGTCTCTTTCATCCAAATGCTCAAGGCCCTCATGCCCGTCGCTGTATATTCCATTGGGGTTCTGTTCAAGAAAGAATCCTTCAAGAACGAAACCATGCTAAATATGGTCTCGATCTCGCTCGGTGTCGGCATTGCTGCCTACGGAGAAGCCAGATTTGATGCTTGGGGTGTGATTCTTCAACTGGGTGCCGTCGCTTTTGAAGCCACCAGGTTGGTAATGATCCAAATCTTGCTTACTTCTAAAGGGATCTCGCTAAATCCCATTACTTCTCTCTACTATGTCGCCCCTTGTTGTTTGCTGTTCTTGTCTGTGCCTTGGATCGTCGTGGAGTACCCTGTGTTAAAGGAGGCTTCTACCTTTCATTTCGATTTTGTGATTTTTGGGACCAATTCCTTGTGTGCGTTTGCTTTGAATCTTGCTGTTTTCCTGCTCGTCGGTAAAACCTCTGCTTTGACGATGAATGTGGCTGGCGTGGTGAAGGACTGGTTGCTGATTGCTTTCTCATGGTCGGTTATTAAGGACACTGTCACATCCCTCAATTTGTTTGGGTATGGGCTTGCCTTTTTGGGCGTGGCCTATTACAACCATTCGAAACTGAAGGCGCTTAAGGCGAAGGAGACGCAGAAGAAGACTACACAGACTGATGAGGAGACAGGGAGGTTGCTGGAGGAGAGAGAAGGGGATGGAATGGGGAAGAGGAACGAACAGCAGAATTAATTTTATAGCTAATTTAGAATGATTGGGGACGAAAAAGGAAAAAGATCATGAAAATAAAATGAGGAGGAAGAGCAATCTCGACTTTTTGGATTGGAAGCAAAAAGGAATTGACGTACTCTGTTTTCTTTTGGCATCCTCTTCTCAAATTGCCGATTCGTTATGGCGTTCCAGATCTTCATGTTAATGTCGGAGGCCGTAATTATTTATTGGTCTTATCAGATTTGATATTCGCATGTGTTGCTTAGAGATCCAATTATGTGCCATAGACTACTAGTTTCAAATCCCCTTTTTTTTTGTTGGTTTCTTGTTTATGGGTATTTTGCCCTGTAGTTTTATGTTATGCTCTTGTAGAAACTCGATTTCTGGAGATTTATTTAATTATTTTTCGGCGAGTCTTGTTTCGTGGTGTCTAAATGCTCATTGATTCATAATTCATTTCTGTTTACTCGGTTCAAAAATTTGTGAAATAAGTTTTCCCACCCAGTACGTGCTGCTAAATCTGAATAACATTTTGGTTCGATTTGACATGTATTTGTAACTCAAACTTAAACAAATTCTTCTCTTCTGATTTTCATTTACTCTAGGTAATATCTTAACTTTGATGAAGCCTTGAATTCTTCTTAATTAATGAGCCAGTATCTTGCCCAAATACTTCGCAACGCGATTTAGGGAAGGAAGATGACCATGGGAGTATTCTAATGCTGTCATCGGTGCTATCATGAATCCCCTGCATATCGTACAAGTTTGATTCATCAGTTTTCGAGTTTCTAAACAGAATACAAGGGCGTTTGAGATCGATATAAAACAAGTCTAATGTTGGGACCTCACAATTTAAAGGTTATGTACGTTTGAGGTTGCACCTACTTTCGCTGTCTTCAATTTTCAATGTCTGTTAATGATCTCATCAATGGTTTCTTTCTCTTTCCATTTTTCCCTCTTATAATCAGAAAGTTAATTGCTACGTTCCAAGTTTAAATGGATAAGGATATGGCTTGTTCACTCATATTTGGTTGTGAAGGAGGTTATGTTTCCATCCTGGCTGGCAATCTAATAAATCACGAAAGATTGCAACACGATGAAGTAGACTACTTTCTTGTCTTTAGTGATCGAACTGCTGAAATATCCAGTGATATATTGTCTGCCTTAGGCCAGAGTGATCCAGCTAGTTTGCACCATATCTAAAGATTTTATTTGGAACAGAGCCATATTTGTATAGGAATCACATGTATCTCTCTCCTCTTCAGCTTCTTCTTTATGCACTTGTTTTATCCCCGTAATTCATACAATTATATAAGGGTAAGATATTTTATGAATTTTAACATTCTTCAGCAAAGCGTATTAATGCTTTAGCTTATCATGGTCCCTGCTTCTGCCAATTCAATTGACTTGCGATTCATTTATATTTGGTTTCTTATGATGCTAAGCGTGCAGTACTCAATTTATGTTTCTAGACGGGGGAAAAATCATTAATGAGATGGTGCTGGTAATCATCAAATTCATTGCTGAACAGTGAATACAAATGAATGTGTAAAATGGCACTTAAGGGACCATTCACTACCGGACTTGGATCCCCTCATGTTGCTCTCCCTTTCCTCATGTCTCTCACAAGCTTCATTTCTTTTCTTTTTATTTTTATTTTTTCTTATTTTTTTGGAGAGACAATAACTAATCCTATTAGAGGACATGAGCAAACATAACATGAGCAAGGAAGACAGTGGAACACAGTGACTATGGGCATTGGGCTGGGATAATCCATTAATGGAACACAGTGGCTTGGGTTTAGATCATCACAAGGAAGACTATCACCCGCAATTAATTGGAACTTAGGCTCGGAAAATCGAAACTACACTGTACAAAGACAATTTACATAAAATATTAGATATGGAAATAAAAAATAAAAAAAGTGAATCATATGGATAAAAAATATTCTCATGTCTTTATTTTAAAAGAATAATAAAAAAAATTAAATAATAACTATAAAAATATAATAAATATTACACAAAAATTTCCAATTCTTTTTCCATCCTTTCCCCTAACTTTCTCAACTTTCCCACCAGCAGGCTAAGATCAATTAAAAAAAAAATAATGAATCCATAGTGTTCTTGGGTAAATGAACCTGACTGTATAGTTTTCAAATGATCGACCACTTCTAATCTGGAAATGCCATCTGGACAAGAAAGCTTGATGTTTTTTATGCTGTAATCGATTCGTCACCAGAAGTCTCCACATGAACATAAACCATTCTTGAAGTGGTGGAAGCGATTGCGATCCCTCACCACAATCTCTCGGTTATATATCTTCGATATGAACTTCGTAGCTGAGTGACAATCTTCACAAACGCGCAAATTCTTCACAAATCTAATGGGTGTTCCAGGGGGTGTATTTATAAGAGCAAAAGCTATAGCAAGCTTTTCACTATGTCTGTATAAAGAATCCTCTTTGTCTTCTTCGTCAATGTCAAGCAACACCTGTGATGTTGTAGCCACATATCCTGCCCTCTTCATCTCCCTTCCCATCTCATCCACCATTTCATATATTTCTTTGTACTGACGATGTGATTTATCTCCAGCCACAAACTCGTACATTTCATTATTTAGCTCAATCATAGTGCTCCCTGGAATTTTTTTCATCCCTTTCATATCCATCATTTCTCTTATGTTGGTTTTCTTCTCCCAGTGCAGCAATTTTGCATAAATGTTCGAAAGTAGTACATAGTTAGATTCATGCTTGGGCTCACTTTTTATTAGCTGTTTCGTAATGCTCTCTCCAAGCTTGAGCTCCCCACGGGAATGACAGGCAGTGATTATGCTTCTCCATATGATTTGGTTTGGCTCAATGGGCATTTGTTGTACAAAATCCAGAGCTTCTTTCATAAGTCCAGCTCTACTCAATAGATCTACCATACACCCATAATGTTCTATCTTGGGCACAATGTCAAACTTCTTCATCATTGAATTGAAATAGTGACGTCCTGTTTCAACTAACCCTGAGTGACTACAAGCAGAAAGCAACCCAATAAGAGCAACATCATCAGGGGCTACTCCTGCTTCTATCATCTCTTCAAATAAAGAAACAGCTTCTTCGCCACGACCATGCATTGCCAGACCAACAATAACAGAAGTCCACGAAACTATAGTACGAACGCTCATTTGTCTGAACAATTTTATGGCTTTGTCAACATCACCACATTTTGCAAACATGTCTATTAGCGCATTACAGAGCTCCACAGGCTGTTGGATTTTTTCTCGCCGAACATAAGATTCTATCCACTTCCCCAGCTCAAGTGCTCCTAAATCCGTACACGCAGATAAAACTGAAACCATTGTGATCTCATCTGGGCGAACTCCCATAACCTGCATTTCCCTAAACAATCCGATGGCGTCTGCAGAACGGCCTAAACGTGCATACCCGCCAATCATCGCACTCCATGTCACTGAATCTAATTTCGGAGTTTCGTCGAACACCTTTCTTGCAGACTCAACCCCTTCGTTACAACAACAATACATGTGAATCATTGTGTTCTGAACATGAAGATCATCATCAAACCCGAACTTCACGACCGACCCATGAACAGATTTGCCTAAATTCAAATGTGCAAGGCCCGCACAGGACTTGAGCACAAATGGAAAAGTGAATTTATTAGGCAAAACTCCATAATCAAGCATAGTTCGGTAGAAATATATAGCCTTTTTCTTCGAGTTACCCGTTTGAGCGAACGCCCTAATGACAGTATTGAACAAGAACGTATCATAAACACGAGTATCGGCTTCAGAAGAGAATACAAATGATGAAGCATAATGGATGGCATCAAGCTCGGAAGAAGTGGAAACGAACTTGGTGAGGACTAATGGGTTGTTTCCAAGACCCAATTTGAGTATAAGGGTTTGGGTTTGAGTGAGCTTCTGGATAGTATTGCAGGATTGAAGGAGAGCTAAGCAGCTCTGCTCCGCAACTCTTCGTTTTGTGGTGTCAGGTGGAAGTTGGAGATTGGTCGAGAGCTTAAAGGTGGTGATCGTACGAGACAACTTGGTCGGAAATCGCATAGGTTCGTTTCAGAACCCCGACGGCTAATACCTGAAATGGAAACCCAGATCATGCTTCATCGTCGAAGATGAAGGATTAAACGACCTGTCGTTTTCAAGGGGTCCATGCATCTACCAAATAACCAATGTAATTTTTTTTTGTTGGGGGGTGGGGGGGTGTTGAGACTGTTTTGAAGATTTATAAGTGAATAAAATAAAATGAGAAATAATAGAATATAATGTAACGTAAGTTATGTTTTATTTTATTGTTTAAAAATTTAATAAAATAAAATAATTTATAAATTGATTTTTTGACATTATTTTTTATAATTAGAATATAATTTTAATAATTTTTAACTAAAAAGAATATAATTATTGTTATACTATATATTTATTCAATTTTATCCATGGAAAAATACAAAAATTGGAGGCTAGGGGCCTGTTTGATTTAATTTTTTAGAACAACTTTTTTGTTTTTAAAATTTAAAAAACAAAAAAACATGTTTGATTAATTGTTTTTAATAATTTGTTTCGAAAAACAAAAAACAAGATATAGTTCGGGGAGCTAAAAAACGAAAACAACTTTTATATGTTTTATCAATCTTGATTATGGAGAACAAGGAAAAAGGCGGAGAATACAAAAACTCATTAATGGCAAATGGTGTAAATATCATAAACCTGAAAGAACCCTAAGCAGCACAGCTCATTCAAAACTCTCCTCAGAATTGAAGAAGAGCTTTTCTGCTCCTATTCACCAGTCCATTGATGCCGCCTGCCAGTTCATTGCTGTTGCCTTCCATTCTAGCCAGGAGCGATTCCTTGGGAGCTTCTCCTTTCTTGTATACCAAGCCTTTTCATGTCCTTATCTGTTCTGGTCTCTCTGCCTTGTACTGATAACTGGTAACACACAAATACGCAGAGTGTCGCTCTCTATGGCCATTGGGTAGAACTGCAAGGTTGCCGCACTTCGAGCTCATCTCAATCAAACCTTTATACTCGATTACCTCCGGTAAGCTTTTCGTTGCTACAAATAAAAGCCACATCTTGAGTTCTGTCACAATGTGTTTCACCATGTTTACAACTGATTTCCTGACATTTTCCCATTGATTTTGATAAAAGAGAAGCTTCAATCCATCGGGACTAAGTGCTTTCAAAGGTCCTATGACAAAAAGATCATTTGGACATTTTTTGCAAGCAGCTTCAGAAGTGGGTCCACTTGGTTTCGGCGTTCCCTGTACCACTACGTTAAGGAGCTTCCATTTGGCGCGAAAAGTTCTTCCCTTTCTGAACCTTCCCTTTGTGTAGGAAGCTGCTTATTTCATTGCTTGGTTACGTTTCTCCAGTTTTGATGCACTGTGGAGGTAGGTAGTTCCATTTTTTGGTTCCATGGTTTCGTTTTTGCGATTGTTAAGAGTTAGGTTGGTGGATGTTTGTGCAAAGGGATTCTTTGAAGTTCTGGTTATGATTGAGTAGTTAAAGGGTTAGATTTTACGGTTACAGAGACTCCGGCTATTTTTCTTGAGAGTTCGAAATGGAGGAAACTTTCTTCCATGGATTTCTGAACATGACAAGAGAAGAGAGTTACTTCACTGATTGAATTTCCTTCTCCCGGTGTCTCATCCTCCCGGAAAATTTTCGGTCCCTATCTTTTTTTATCATGGGCTTCCCGCCAATTCGTCTTCGCCATCTAACAAAGTGGAGAGAAAAAGCCAAGACGCGATTACAAACCCACTTCTTGTTTTCTCTATCTCTTATTTCCACTCAAGTTTTCCCAATCCTAAGCCTTACATTTCTGATTTACGTATACACACTTGAGGGAATTTTTTTGAAATTTTTTTCTTGGGGTTAGTTTTTCTAACAATTTAAGTCATATGCTCAGGTCTCCTCCTCAAAATTAGCACCAAATGCACTCTTGCTAGAGAATTCAACTGTTCTTTAGCTAAGCAAACGTCTTTTTCCTTTGCCTTCCTTTGATATTCTTCATAGTATTTGTTTAATCGCTTCCCAGCTGTTTAGTTTTGGTTTTCCTTAATGATGGACCAGTTTGGTGTGTTAACTGAAAGTTATAGGTTGAAACCACAAGGAAAATCGGCTCCTATGGCATCGGCAAAACAAGCCACCAATGTTGGTGGTTCTCAAATAGGAAATTTCGGGATTAATCCAGGTCTACACTCCAAATCTGCCTAATATGGATCCCATGCAGACGATATTACATTTTCAAATCAGTATAAGATGAGTTTAATGCATCCCATGTAGGCGATATTACATGAAAGTTTACAATACTTATTTTTGCCAATTTGTTTCTTTCAACTATCATATAAATGCCTCCCAAAAGCTGTTAACACAATACAATAATATTATTTGATGGTGTTATAAGGGCTGGAAATATTATTCAATTAGGTAATTATTCCTTATCTTTAAACTATCCTTGAAAAATGATGCCTAGACAGTGGATTTTGGGGCTATAGATAATATGATAGGACTTGGCATCTGAGATGCAATGTTGAGCTCAAAGTTATGTCTAACTCAAGGAGGAGTGTTAAAATCCCATAATTCTTAAAAAGAATCATATGAGATATTTGTTGTAAATGAGATATGATTCTTAGATAGAATTATAGTAGTATATTATGAGATGAAATTAAATATTTTATTTTATTTTATAAGGTTTTAAGTTGTATGTTTATTTTTTTCTATGTAAAAGTTGATTAACTGATAGTCTATGGCCTTTTTTTCCTATTATATAGGCAGATATTTTGTGGCCTTTATTTCTTTTTATATTAGTTAATTTTTCTAGGCCTTATTTCCCTTTATGTTGAGGATTGATGGGTGAATTTTCAATGCCCTACTCCTTCTATATATTGTTGCTTCTATTTTGAAATAAATTAAGAAATTTCAAAGTAAAATTCTTCATTAACTTGTGCCTCAAATAGTTAAACTTACCCAAATGGCATTTTTCTCTCAAAATGGTGTTGTTTGAAAATCATTTAGCTTTATAAAATTTCCCTATATGGTGACAATGTAGGAGAAATTAAATACCACTTCGACAAATTCAGTCATGGGTTAAAGGCCATATAAATTCATTTTTGCCACACTAGCAAATATGTTATGTGACCATGAGTTTTGCCTAATGAATGAACTATTTTGATTAGAAAAAAAAATTTAAGAACTAAATTGAGAGATTTAATTTTTGGAGAGCTAAATTAAAAAGATAATAATATTTCAGGTGAAGGTATCTAGAATTGTGGATCTTAATCTACTTATAAAACATCTATCATATAAAAGCACATGGTAGAGATAACATTGTGTAAGAGCAGTGTTTCTACTCTCTTTTCTTGTATATATGTTCTAAATTGTTAGGTTCCAATGGGGTCACTACAACTTTTATACAGGATGAGAACAGGGACCACTCCTTATGTCCTTCCCATCATGCCAAAAAAAATGCAGACAAGAAGTAAGAAAAAAAGAAAAGAAAAGAGAAAAAAGGATTAGAAAAAATTTAGTTTAAGAACTTAAAAGCTTGCAAAATTTACAATAAATTGAAAACAAAGGAGGGAGGTTCTTATTGCAGCTTGGGTGGTTTTTACTATATGCATTTCTGTGTTTCACTTGGCTCAATTCTAATCCTCTTGCCCCTTTGTTATTTGCAGGATTTTAATATTTTGAAATTTCTTGACTTATAAAGTTCTGCTCAACAATTAGCTCTCATTGAAGAATAAGATTAGCTCCCAAATCTTCATAAAATGTTCGAGTTTTCTTCCCCTTTGTTATGCTCTTTTCTTTATTTTTATTCTCCAATGTGTTCTTATACATTATATTATAGATGGCAACTAGTGGGACATTACAGGTTTCGGACAATTCAATTTGGCCAAAGCATATTATTAAATGCTACATAGATATTATGGTTGAAGAAGTTATCAAGGGAAACATGAGTAACGGTGTGTTTAGCCCAAAAGTTTGGAAGTGTATTTTAAAAAAATTGAATGTTAAGAGTGGATGGTCCTTTAATTTGAAACAAATCAAGCAAAAGTTCAATAGGTTGCGAGCAAAACATAGAGAATTTTCTCTATTGATACAACACACTGGATTTGGCTGGGATGCTGAAAGTAACACAGTTACTGCAGAAGAGAAGGTTTGGAGGAATTATATTCTGGTATGTAATCATTTTAAATTAATTTTCTAGATAATTGGTGTATATTAGATTATTCATTGTATATTTTTTTGTAGGTACATCCTGAGGCCGCTCAATACAAAAAGCAAGGATTGGAATATTATAATTTGTTAGGCATCATTTTTAACAGAAGCACCGCTACAGGAATTCTTCATCATTCATCTACACAAGATCCACTAAACTCTCAAGATGAGAATGAACTTGAAAATGAGTATATTAGTGGAGGAGTTCATGTGGGTGTTCATAGGGATGATGATGATGATGATGATGATATTGTTCTAGAAACAATTGAGCGGGTTACACGTAGTGGAAAACGTGTTGTTGAACTCCATGATCGAAAGAAAAAAGAAGAAGGAAAGTCTAATCAATTGGGAGAGGCCATTAAGGCATTGACTGAGGTTTCTAAGGCAAGGGCAGAAGTTCAACTTGCTAAAGCTGAGAGGTTGAGGGCGAAGAGTATGGAAGCTAGTAGCACAGGAGCCACATCATCTGATTATTCCATTGCTAGATGTGTATCTGTTCTTGATGAGATTGAGGGTGTATCTGATGATATTTATGTCAAGGCAATAGATAAGTTTACTGATAGCAATTGGAGGGAGTTATTTATGGCAGTACCTCTAGATAGGAAAAAAGCATGGTTCAATAGATTGATATGACTTGTGTTTGTTGGTAGTTTCTATGTTATGTGTTGACTAAATATCTTTTTTAAATGTTTGGTTGTTGAACTTTTTAATTTTACAATTAGTTATGTATCGGATGTTGAAAGCAAAAGTTTAATATGACCTGTTTGATTAGTTATAAATGTTGTTATGTAATTTGTATTCGCTATTTATGTATTACATGTTGATTGGTGATTAAAGGCTTGTTTGATTGTGTTTTGGTGTTTACTTCAACAGACTTTGTGTGTAATGGACGTAGGAGATAACTCTTCCGATTGTGAAACTAACACTGTTCACATATCTATATCTTCATCCGATTCAAGTGAAGATGAGAGTGAATTAGCAGAGTTACTATTAATTACTATGATATGTGAGTATGAAAGTAAGTTCCTTAATAAGGTTCCAGTTCGTACATCTGCACTTACAGGTCGAGAATTTATTAATGAACTTCTGCAAGGATCAGGAATTGAATGTTATGAATTGTTACGAATGGAAAAGTCATATTTCATCAATTTCTGTAATGAGTTAAGGAGTTCCAATTATATACAGGATTCAAGAGATTTGTTATTGGAAGAGAAAGTTGCAATGTTTTTATACATTATAGGACATAATCTTAGACAAAGAGTAGTTGCAAATCGATTCCAACATTCCACACAAACTGTTTCTTATTATTTTAAGGAAGTGTTACGAGCAGTATGTCGATTGGGGAAAGAACTCATAAAACAAGAGACTACAGAATTACCTAACCATATTAAAGATGACCCAAAATATTTTCCCTGGTTCAAGGTAAGTTTTTGTTATTGATTTTACCATGATATTATTTATATTATCATAAATGTTATTAATTATATTATTATTGAATCAGGATTGTATTGGTGCAATTGATGGTACTCATATAAGTGCTTGGTCGCCGGCTGAAAAGCAAGCATCATGTAGAGGACGGAAAGCAGTTGTCACACAAAATGTTATGTGCATATGTGATTTTAATATGATGTTTACTTACGTTTATTCAGGTTGGGAAGGTAGTGCACATGATGCAAAGGTTTTATTAGATGCAATAACCAATTCTGAAGCAAATTTCCCGTGGCCAGCTAGAGGTATTATTCGAAGTAAAATGTTTAACATGTCATTGGTCTTCTTGTTTATCTAACTTAGATGAATTTTTGAATGAATATAATAAATCAGTTTTTTAGTTATTGTTTTATAGGATTATTTTATCTTGTGGATTATGGATATCCTTGCACTGGAGGTTTTCTTCCACCATACAGAGGTGAAAGATATCATGCACAAGATTATCAAGGAAGAGGTCGCCGACCAACGAGTGCTAAAGAGCTTTTCAATTTTAGACATTCATCTTTAAGAATGACCATTGAGCGTTGTTTTGGAGTATTGAAGACTCGATTTCCAATTCTAAAATTAATGCCACGGTACAAGCCTTCAAGACAACGTCTTATCGTGGTAGCATGTTGTGCAATTCATAATTATATACGTAAAAGCAATGAACGTGATATGCTATTTAATGAATGGGAGAATATGAATTTTGAACAAGTAGACGAATTAATTGGAAATACAAATGTAGGAAGTACAAGTTATAATGTGGATAACTTGTCAAGACTATCAGATGAAAGTGCAGTGGAGATGGCATCAATTCGTGATCATATTGTAGCTTGGATGTGGCTACAATATAACAATCCTACTAATTAAATATATTCTTATTCTATTTGTATAAGTCTTAGTTTTACTATTTTGATCAAAACAATGTGACACTGAATTTTTATTGTATTATTCTCTTTTTATTATATGTAAATTTTATCATGATTAATGTATTAATTTTATATGGATAATCAATTATTATAAAAAATCATTTTAGTATTAATTACAAAAAAACAAGTTAATCAAACAAATTTTTTGTTTTTTTATTCTCAAAACTTGTTTTCACATCAATTTTTTCAAACATATTTTTTTTGTTTTTTTGTTTTTTACTTATTTTCTAAAACAATTATTCAAACAGATTTTTTTATTTTTTTGTTCCCAAAACTTATTTTGCAAAACACTTCTACAGAACTATTTTAAGAACAAAAAAATGCAGAACACAATCAAACAGGCCCTAGATCTTCTGCATTAGCTAATTTTATTGTATCATGTGTGATAAGGCCTTTTAGCCAATTTTTTTAGGTATCAAAAAATAAGTTAAAGTACCAAAAAATTATAATTAAAAGAATAAAAAATCTAATTATGAAAAAATATATTTTAAAAATTTTAATTATCTTATATAATTAAAATTCATAAAATATATATTTTTTGCAGTTAAAATTTTTATTTCTTAATTATAATTTTTAAATACCTTACGTTATTTTTTAATTCTTTAAAAAAAGTCTAAAAAATATAACTGGTACAATAAAATAAATTACTGTAAAAGATGTCGCCTACAAAAATTAACGTAGAGAATGAAAAAAGTAATATTGGAGGCCCTCTATAACAATTCATTTTATCTTTAAAAAGAAAACAACCTTTCAGACAATCACCCATTTACTTTCGGATCACCATTTCATTCAATTGCATCCGTTCCGTCGTCCATCCAATCACACTTTTAATTTCGCATCAGCTATTTTATTTATTGATCTCACGTGGCTGGTGAGAGGAGCGGCCACGTCAGTCTCCATCTACCTTGGTGGACTTGCCTATGATATGTATGATATCAATACGATCACAGAGAAATCGACAAGTCCGCTCCATGAAACGCAGGATTGATTGAGAGAGTGTAAGAGAATGATTAGAAGGGTTTCAGTTTGGTATCATCTTTCCGAGGGACTCGTTGCAAGAGGGATTTCGAAGCCCGGCGCCAATGTGGTTCGTTCTTATTGCGATGGCTCCCAGTCACACCTTCGCCATCAAAAGATACCAGGTACCTCCTGCTCTTTAATCAGTTTTTTGTTTGTTTTTTGCTTGGGTCATGAGACTTCATAATGTTTAAATGTTTGGATTTTCAATCATTTAGCTGATTCAATTATTTGATTTAAATTTTACATTTCTTTTTCCTGCAATTGTGGCCCTCCAGGGCCGCTTGTGCAGTATAGACGTCTAGTTAAGCAAGGGAAGCTGCAACATGATCCTCATCAAGAAAGTGTTGCTTCAGAGCTAGAGAATCTGCTTGCAAGGTTGGAGCAGTATGAGAAAGAAATGGAGGAATATCATGTAAAACTGGAATTGGATATTCTGTTCATTGCCTACGTCAACTAACAATTTTCTTCTATATGAAATCTATGGATGCTTATCTCGTGGCTCATTGATAGTTTTTAATCTTAACTCTTTGCAGGTAAATCTATCCAATTGGGAGAAGAATCGGGAAAATGAACGTCGTAGGCTTATGATGAAGGAAGTTGAGCTCCAGCAACAAGAAGACTGGTGGACGCGATTAACCAAGCGGCGAAATAAACTTGTTGAAAGATGGACCTCTCGGTAAATGTTGACTGAATTTGGCACGGTTTGATTCAATTTGACTCTGATGTATCAATATCTGATTTGGAATTTTTTACTGCTTTATTCCAAATTGAGTCTAAAGTCGTTGCTATCTTGGTTGTATTCTGAATCAATGTATGTCTTCACGACTCAGGAAAAAACCAGAAAATATGGAGCCAGGAGTGGGAAAATGGGTTTCGTATCTTAATCGTGAGAAGAAATTAGATTCACTAGTTGGTCCCCGTCCAACTGCTCCGACAGCCCCAAAAGGACTTTACATATATGGCACTGTTGGCAGTGGTATGTTACTAGACATTGTTCTGTTTACCAGTAAAGCAAACTTATGCCTGCCTAGTTTGGTTTCTAATTTTTAGTTAATTGTATTGCTTCAAGTTTCTGGCTGCATCATTTATGTCACCACTGCATTAGATATATTTTCTTGCCTAAGTTCACTTTGTAACCTTGTTCTGCTCACTTCTTTCTTTACTAATTTGCTAACATTGTGAGTACCAAAGGCAAGACAATGCTGATGGATATGTTTTATAGTGCCACTGAACGAATTGTTAAACATCGAAGAAGGTACCACTTTCATGAGGTGAGTCTTAAATTTTGTGTTTTAACATTACTTGGATCCTTATGGTAATTTTGACATGGATGCCATTTATGTTCTTTCTGGAATATATGCTTCATTTATCTTTAGTTTGAGTGAGACAATTGACAAATGTTGTGCACAAGGTACTGAAAGAGAGTCGTGTTGTTTGCGATTCAATTGCAGGCCATGCTAAGAATAAATGAACAAATGCACAATATATGGAAGAATCAAATGGAGGAGAAGTCTTTGCAATCAAGCATTTCTGGTTGGATCATGAATCTTCCCTTTGATGCAAAAGCTAAGGAGTGGCTGGCTGCAGAAGAAAGATACAAACAAGAAGTACAGATGAAAAACATTCTCCTTGCTGTAGCAGACAAGTTTTTTCTGGATCAAGTAGAGGATCAAAGGGGAGCTAGCATTCTGTGCTTTGATGAGATACAGGTAAGCAAAGCACTTAAATTGTGTTATTATGGATACACAGTATCTGCATACTTACTTCGAGGCTACCATGTCCCAAGGACCATATCGCGAGTGTCAAGGGATAACCAGAGAATGCTGCATATTAATATTATAGCTGACTGAGTGTTGAGAGAACTAAATAATTTGTCTACAGAATCTTTCTACTGGGAGAGAGGGAATTAAAGGAGTGTAATACATTTTGTAACATCATTGTGTATCGAAAGGGAATAATAATGTTGCTTCAATTCTGTGCTCAAAAAGTCTAAATTTAGAATAAATTCCTTAATAAGTGTGAAGGTGTATTAGTTCATCTCCTTCTAGAGAGGCAGAGTGACTCGCAAAGGTGGATTATCTTACATAGAAGTACCTTGGGAAGATGATACTCACTGGAAAAGGAGTTTCTGTGAGCACTAACTTTCTACGAGTAAGGCTGGTGATGGATTCAAACAGTACAAATAGGAAGGTTAGCCTAGGGTTATTTTGCCCAATCCATGCATAATTTCAGTGTCAGATCATATTACCCTGTGGAAACCCAATTTAGGCTTGTAAAGCTTCATGATGTAAGATTAAATTGCATCTTTTGTCATCCCTCCCTGACTATTAATTCTATTATGATCTCTGAGTTCCCTTTATATTGGAGTGCTTGAAGTTATTTTCTCCATTGTCTTGCTTGTAACATTTTCCATGACTAAATTTTGCTGCTCCTTATTTCAGACTGTTGATGTATTTGCTATTGTGGCTTTATCTGGAATTCTAAGCAGATTGCTGAGTACTGGAACGATAATTGTAGCTACCAGTAATCGAGCACCAAAGGACTTAAATGAGGTATGTTCTTTACTAGTCAATCATTTTATGGCAGGTAATAGCATTTTCACCCGTCAATCAATATTGTGTAGGGGTTGATAATTACACTAATAACATCCCTGATTATTTTTGGGGAACTCTGAATCCAGACAAGAAGAAACAAGATAAGTTGTTCATTTTTTATTATTTTCTGGAAAATCATTGTTTGTGCAGGCTGGTATGCAACGAGAAATCTTCCAAAAGCTTGTCTCCAAGTTGGAACGACATTGCAATAATGTATTAATTGGGAGTGAAATTGATTACCGTCGTTTTATAGCACAAAGATCAGTAAACGAGGTGAGAATTTAAGTTTTGTGTTATTTCCCCTTTCCTCTGTACACTAAAGATATCTATTTTTTTTTCAAAGAAGTTTGCACTAACTTGGTTTTAATTCATTGGATATTTGCACCTGTAGCTATTGTATATGCATGATTGTTGTGCTTATTAATTTCTTATAATCAATTAGTATCAAGAGGGAATGATATTATCATCTATAAGTTAATATAGTCACTTAAGTTGTTATAATATCTACAAATATTTTTTATCAATTCTTTCTGAACTTCTCTAAGCTTTTTTTTCTTTTTTTTTGGTTTTTTTTTTTGTTTTTTTGGGGGGGGGGGGGGGTGTTAGGGGATGTCTCTGACTCTTGCTTTATGAGAAATTTTCAGTCATTTTTTTAGTTACTTGTGCTAACCATGCATGATCTACTATGGCTGTTGTTCTATCTTCCTGTGGTTGAGTGAGACAGCTATATCAATGTCAACTATATATCTTTTTTAAATATACTCACTGAAAAGACTTCTATGCAAAGTCATATTGACTTGCAGTAAAAAGTTTTAATTTAAAACATATCGTGATCTCAACTGGCATACAAATGTAGGTACACTATTTTTGGCCTCTTGCAAGGGATGCTGTGAATGAATTTGAGAGAATGTGGCATGATATAACGGGAAGAATGGGAGGAAGAATAAAATCGAGCACTATCTCTGTGATGTTTGGAAGGTAGTCCACTTAAATTTATAGCTGTCAAACTAAAATGGTGCATAATAATATTAATCATTTAATTTATTTCTACAACAGGACACTTGAGGTTCACAAAAGCTGTGATGGAGTTGCACGCTTCACATTTGAGTATCTCTGTGGCCGTCCGGTACAATTTTTTCTTTCTTTTTGTCTTGTTGTTGCAAATTAATCTACTGTGACTGAACTTTATTCTCTGGCCTTTATTCTTGACCTTTCATTTCACTTTGTTAATTGGCAAGTTAAGCTTGTGCATTTATTTAATCTTTCTGTGGCTCAATTGGGTAATAACAAGTCCCAAGAATTAGGGTACCAACAGGATGGAACAAATGAATATATAAATTCCGTTGTCTTTGTGGTTTTAGTCTCACCTCTGTGCCCCTACAACCAGCCAACCCAGTACCCCAGGGAGGAAGGATGGAGGACTTGGACTGCAAATCAATAAATAAATTTTTTTAGTTTTTGCTAATAAAGTAGGGTTTATAATATGATTTGAAAGAAAGTGGAGCTTCTAGTTATGAACTGGAGTTGGAGAATAGTCAAGCTGAAGGAAGAAAAGATCAAAAGAATGGAGACAGCCATGTAGTATGAAAGTCTACTGAGAGGAATGATAGCCATAAAAACCCAAAAAACCATGTCCACGTGCTTGGTTGTGGAGGACTTAGTGGTGATACAAATGCCCTGCTTTGTTCTTATTCCCTTGTTCTGTCAGCATTACTTGCCTTGCTTCTTAATCCATCTTGATTCTTTAACTTAATTTGCTTTGTCTGTGTCATAACTTACACTCTCTAACCTGTTTTCCCCCTTTTTTTCTCCTTTTTTTTGTGGTTTTCAGTTGGGTGCAGCAGATTATATTGCAGTAGCTGAAAACTATCACACTGTTTTCATATCCGACATCCCAGTAATGAGTATGCGCATTCGTGACAAGGTGTAATTGATTTTATTTTTTCCCTTAATTTCCATAGCTAATTTGATAAGAAGATATATAACTAAGTTGACATTTGATGTACTAACAGTTGCTCGGACTTGCCTCTATTATTGCAATATGACCGTTATGATAAAAGCTATGGAGCTTCAATACTTTAAAAACAAAGCTGTATTGTGTTAGGCACTTATATTAGATATGACATTGCACTTCAAATGTACTACATATGATGTCATGTTGTGTTTCGTATCCATGTTAATATATATGCTTCCTAGGTTAACAAAAATGCATGCTTGATTTTGCATATTACATGAGTTTCTTATCTATTTCTAAAATACAAGGCTTCAATCTTTATGTGCTGGCCATATCAATAAAGTTTTATAGTTTATTGTATTTGGGATAGCAGCATGTCATTGTCCTGTTCTGAGCAAATGCATACTACTTTGCAGGCACGGAGATTCATCACCCTTATTGATGAATTATACAATCATCACTGCCGCTTGTGTTGTTTGGCAGCCTCTTCAATTGATCAATTATTTCAAGGAACTGAGGAGGGAACACTCTTTGACTTGGAGAGGTAATTTTATCTATTTGTACCGGCTATATAGTAAATCAATACTGATTCAATGAATCTTATGATTATACACTGATGATGACCTGAAACTGGATGGTTATTTTGTTTACTCTCTCTTTCATTTCGCCAGTTCTATTTTCCTTTCAGCATTTCTTGGCAATTTTATGATAATAGTGTCAAAATATTGAAAAGGCTAAAAATTAAAATGTTTTCATCAGTGTTCTATTTTAGTAATGATTGGACTTCATAAAAAATAACCACTTTATAGAGTATTTCATGTTTCAATACATTGTCCAATAGTTGATTATATGCCTTTCCTTGGAATCCATCTGGTTTATCAAAAGGTATTACCTGACAAATTTGTTAAATATAAAAATCTTTTAAATGGCATTGTGAAAATTGTCTGTGAATGCTCACTTACCCTTCCAAAGAGTTACATGCTAAAGTCCGAGCAAATTATGCAGCAAAATAATAATTCACTTGTCTAGAAAATGATATTAGCAACTTCACATGGCATGAAATGAGAGTAGGCAAGAAGAAAGGGCTTTTCCTGACACTTTTCTCAACATTGTACCATAAGCAAAATCTCCTCCCCCCGCCCCCCTTCTTTTTTTTTTTTTCCTCTTCTTCAGTGCTAGCTTGGTTGGAAGCCCAAGATGATTATGGAAGAGATTTTATGGCAAGAAGCTAGGGCATTTGTGGACGCTTTTCTGAACATCTTACCATGAGTGACCATGAATGAAATGTAGTTTCTTGTTCACACTTAGGTTGTTTGGAACCCAATATAACCATTAAAAGCAATTTTATAGATTAGGTCGATAAGTTAGAGAACCATTGCCCTATAACTGAAATGCGCACTTCCTAGTTCCTATATATTACTGAACTTGACATATAAGAGTTGAAAAATCAGGGAAAGACAACCAGTCTGAAAAAAATATATTAGAAAATACAAGTTACGCATTTGATGAGGAAGCCACAAATGATAAAACCAGGAACTTGGTCAATAACTCAATATCCTGTGTGTGCCATCTTCTTTTATAAACTCTTCCAATTTATAGCTACTGATTTACTTAAATTCTATACTTGAGAGGCCTGCTTTTCCTGTTTTGTTAGAAGCCCAAGTTTTGAATATCTTTAAAACGATGTTGACTGGATGATTATCAGCTTTGTTGTTGCTTGGTAGTCTGCTGGTCCTAATTAAAAGATGCCTTGGTAACTGAACCCCTTTACCCTCTTGTTTTGTTTCCAGTTTCCAATTTGAAACAGAGACTGAAGGTGGGAAACTTCGACGAAATGTCTTAGCAGAAGGCAATGTAGGCTCAGGAGGTGCCCCTGCTGGTATCAAATCCATTCTATCTGGTCAAGAAGAGATGTTTGCTTTTCAGCGAGCTGTAAGTGGTGACCTTTTCTCTAGTCTCTCTCCTGCCTGCTGTTGCAACAGAATCTCTAGTTAGCATGATGTTGATTAATAAATCCATTCAGTGGATCCTGTTCCAGACTAAAGTACTAATCTTTTTCCTTGATGACGTGCTTTGATGTATTTCTAGTACTTGTTTGCTGCCTGCTGGTGAGTGTAACATATGCTAAATTTTCATCTGCTGAACTCTGCTTCCTTGTTACAAGTAACTAAATTAGAGGATCAAAGGCTTATCACTTGATGATATAATCAGAATAATATAGAGATGCATAGCTTCTGTCATTTGTGACCAGCTTTCTCCATAGATTCTGGTAGAATATATTTCGTAGATGAAAACTGGCGGAGTATAGTTAGTTTTAAATATGAATTGGTTCTGTATACAAATATATGCCAAACAGTTGTCCCCTGTATTCTTTATGTTGTTCTTGAATGATGAGAAAATAAGAAAAAATATGAACATATGATCTTCCTTTGCAGGTCTCACGCTTGATTGAAATGCAAACGCCATTATACTTGGATGGAGTCTGTAATTTCCACCATTACTTCCAGAGGCAACGTCAAGAATCTCTTAAAATATCTTGCGCTAACGTACAATCTGAGTTATCAGTCTGAATATTAAACATTTTGTTCTGCTAGCAATTCAATTATTTAATATGCCAGTTTGTGGCTTCAGTTCTAGTCAGCCTACACTTGGTTGCTTTTCAGTAACAAGCATCTGAAGATGAGTGATCAAGGGGGTGATAGTGTCGATTCTTTATTCCTTGGTGCTATATTCGTAGATAGTGCTTCAATGTAAGATAAATATTTATTTTTGAGAAGTTCTAAATATATAAATTCTGAATGATGTACAAGCGTGTCAGTATATTGGTTAGTAGAGTCATGAATCATGATTGATCAAGTTCAATAGTAATTCCTGTTACCTTTTCAAACTCGGCAAACTGTTCCATAAATCGTGAATACCGGCAGATTTTGAATATAAAATCTCGCGCTTTAGTGAAATACTACCCTGTTTTACATGTTTGAGCTTTTGTTTTGTTTATATCTGTTGCTATAGCTTTTATGTTTATCCATTTCATGTATTCGAATATCTAATCATGCAAAATTTGTTTCTAGGTGAAAGGTCTTTTCCCCCTTAGTAATGTTTATCTAACAGAAGAAGATAGAGGCAAGGGGTCACAAATCCTGATTCAAGGCCATTATGCGCTATGTAAAATAAAGGAATCACGAAACCTTGAAGACCTGTCTCTCTCTCTCTCTCTCTCCTCATCTTTGTAATAGACCTATCATGAATCAGAAAGTTTGTCCAGTCTTAAAAAAAAATGGATGAGAGCAAAAAATAGGACTCAATTGAAATTTGGGCTATTTTAAGCTCAGCCTAAACGAGCATCACTTTGTTTTTGGGTTTATTACAAAATATATGTAAAGAAAATAATAATATCTTATTTAATTTTTTAGTATCAGAATTTGGAACTAATGATAGACTCCTTGTGACTCATTAGTCATCAATTTTTTCATGCCACTCTAAATGGTTTGCTTCCCTTCATTTTCCAATGACAGTGGGTTTTGGAGGCAATGAAAAAGCAATAAAGCATGGTAAGAAGCCGTGAACAAACAAACACAATTTAACGTTGGATGCTTAGTCATGAACTAAATTGATCGAAAATCCAAGTTCTACAATCAAAGTTTTTCTTTTTATCTCCCAAACCATGCTTCGGTCCAAACAGGTCGGCTTGCAGTTTCTCATTTCTAAACGACGCCAGCCTCGGGCTAAAAAAAGCTTAAAATCAAGTTTGGCTTTCAAGAATAAATACATGTAAAACAAAGATCCTTTTGATTTTTTTTTATATTTTTACTATTTCAATTAAAATATAATAAGTATAAAATTTTTTAATAACAGCATGACAAATATATAATTTTTTAATTAAATGATATATTTATTATATTTTAATTAAAAATTTTAATAATAAAAATATAAAATTACATCTAACTCTAATTCTTTCAAAAAAAAAAAAAAAAGCTTGGCCTGTGATAAGTCGTAGTTTGTAGTTAGGAATTCGGATACCATGCATGAGCAAAAACGGAGGGTGAAAAACAAGTGGACATAATATTAAAATAATCAAAGATGCTTTGTTGTCCTTGCATGACCAGTGGGCCGAAAGTGGCTAAATTCATGGTTGGGTGGCCCAATTGATCCCACGATCTCATTCTTGACAGAGCAGTCCGAGGAACAAGTTCTTAACATTGGTCCAGGCATTTGTCCACTTTAGAACAAATATTAATACCCACTCTGGCCGGTGTTGATGCCATGAATATCTTGTTCGGCGCACTTCTCTCTTTTTCTTTGTTTTAAGATTAAATTTACATAAAATTTTGTATACTTCTTTAATAAATTTGACATGTAACTTTTTTTTAAAAAAATACCTAATCATATAATGTTGAGTTGTAAAAGATGTTTACTTCATATTTTAAAAAAACAAATAACAGATTATATTATAGTTTTTCATCCACATCTTCATTTTCTTTAGCATTTTGGCTTTGTGCCTTTGTGATATCATTTGAACAATTTTTGTTATCAAGAAAATTATAATTCAGTATCTTATAATTGACTTGATTCCACTTTAACACTTTGTAATTCAAAAGTTTGTATTAAAGTGATTTGAAATTTATACTATTATCATTTTAATACTTTGATGGAGAAAAGCACAGGTAAGTCACGTGACTCATAATTTGGCCCAATTTATACTATTTTCATCATTTGAAACCTTAATTTGCCATTTTTATCGCCTTCCCCAAATTTGGTGTATTTCAAAGGTTGCATCCTATGTAAATTATACCTGTTGGTTGCATCTAATGCATTTAGGTCTATATAATCCATTACTGAAAATTTTTTAGTCCATTGAGTTCATTGTAGAAATCCCCTTGAGGATTGAACTAATCTTGCTTGCCATGCAATTTTGATGGTATATAAGAAGACTGAAGCGAGGAATCAAAGAGGGCGTAAAATTGTTGAGTTTAAATTTTTCTTGCAGTGGGGCAATAGAAAGTGGCTCCAATGATTGAAGGTGAAAGACCTTTGAATTTTATCGCGACTCAATGTTGGGATCCCAGGAAAGCTTACATTTACTATAGATCATTCTAGGATCTTCAACTTTAGACAAAAAAAACTTTGATCTTCAACTTAATTCATTCACAATATCAAAATCACGAATACATTTTCTCATTTCCTCTGTTAGAAATAACAAAAGATAGAAAATTTTCCTTAATTTTTGTATGGTAGCCCAGAAATTTAAGTTTTTTTTTTTTTAAATTTGGCCTATCAAGCATATACTTGAACCTATTAGAATATTAGAGAATCGAATCATGATTTCTAGGAATATGTCTAAAATTTGTGGGTGAGAGTGACAAATGGAACTTTTTTCTCTCTGTTTTTGTTTTGAAGGGAATGTTATGGTGCATGAGTTCTCATGAAGTAATATTACAATTTGATAGTAGATTGAAGAATTTGAATCCTCAAAATGGTAAAGTATTTCTCTACTAAAAAGAGATAGGAGAAAAAAAAAAAGAAAGAAGGAGTGAAAAGAAAAAAAAAAAAAAGACTCTATACATACTCTTACTTTTTGTATTACTCTCTATTTGGAAGTGGATCTTTTGCTCTTGGGAATTCCATTTTGTTGTGCTGTTGGGCGAGTGGGAGAGGGGCGAAATATGTTTTGATTTTTTTTTTAATTATATTCATTTATTTTATTTTTTTTTAATTTCTTTTAATTGCGACAGCAGCCAGCAGATGATTCACTTCCTTCTCTATCCCCATTTAAAAAACATTTTATTATCTATTCAATTAAGAAAATACAAATTCACATAGAAGGAAATTAAGATAGGGCAAGGTTGCATCCAAAGTAAATTACACCAAAAAATTTAGGAAAGATGATGGAAATGGTGGATTAGAATGGCAGGGATGAAAATTGAGTAATTTGGTTATAAAAAAAAAAAAGCAACATGTGACTTGTACATGTTCTTTTTTTGTCAAAAAATTTAGCTAATTTAAATTACAAAATGTCAAAATATTAATGACACATACATCAAACTATTTAAATGTAAACTTTTAAATCACATGGCCAAACAACATAATATCAAACTATAATTTACGTTTGTTATTGAGTAATGAGTGTTGTTACTTGCTAATTAGTGTAAATAACGTTTTTCTCTTTTCATGTGAAGCCCTGTTCACTGCAAGACATGTGGAAAACAAAATCAAATTGATTACTATCTCATTTACAACTAAATTATCTCTTGCCATCATTACTTTAGAGAAGGATTATGTAATGTCCCAAATGTGATTAGTAAGAATTCTTATATCATAATAAGGTTATTTGATTGTGCCTGCACCACATAACATTTCGCCACTAACTATAGGATAAGATTATTCAAAGTTTCTGGCTTCCTTTCTTATGACTTCCCTACCACTTTGCCTCACTGTATGTTAATTGCTAATTGGCATGCTTTAAGTAATCAATATGTGGCTGTTAAGTTTTGAATTGAGTTTTGCATGCATCCTTTTTTAATACATAAATCCTACTCATATTGAATATTAATGTACTGTTTAGTATATAAAATTGTTAGGTGTAGAATTAAAAGAGAATAAGAATATTAATATAATAAAATAATTATATTTGATATGATATAAAAAGAAATAAAAATATCTGCAATGAAAAAACAATCCTTGTATCCCAAGTTAAAAATAGTTTTGACATAATAATAATAATAATAATAATAATAAACTTTGCATAAACTAAGTATAATAATTATTTTTGACTCGTGTGCTTGTGAAATGAAAATGGATTCCTTCCTACTCTTACAAAATGTGTATTAAACAATATTATTCAATAAATTCCTTCTTCTTTTTTTTCTCCTTCTCCTTCTTTCTAAAAATTGGGACATAATATTGAAACTTTGCCAAAAGAATAATGGGTTTGTTTTGAAAATTGAAAAAGTTTTAATTAAAAAGATTATTCCTCAGTCCCTTTCAATGATCACTGTCACTTTGCCCCTTGATTTAGTGGAGGCTTATGCCTTATCTTGATTAGCTCCAAATCCATTCATGCTCAAAACTTATTAATTACTTGTTATATCCTTTTGTGTTTAGTGGCAGCCCTAAGATTCCATACTTTGATCAAACAATGTGGGAAAATATAGGTGCCACTTCGAGTTCTGAGCCTAGTTTTATCTCAATGCTACCGAATTTTGCCATATTCTGATCACTTAGCTTACAAAGAATGCAGTGGAAAAGTGGGAGTGCCAAACAAAAACGCGATGCAATTTTGTGTTCGTTAGTTATGGTAATGGTGCTTCCTAGTGTTGAATTTATTGTTATGTAAATGTTTCAAATTATATGTATCAATAATCATAATTCCTGCTTTAATAATTAACAACATTCTAGCAGATTATTAAGGCCACAATATGGAATATACACAAACAAGCATCATGTATATGCTAGGTAAGTAACATGACAAAAATCCACATTTTACTTGTAGTTTTCTGAATCAAAAGCTGCCTTATTCCTTGAGCTGTATATTACTAGTTGCCACACATGGTGTGGCGTTTGAAACTCGATCTTATATCTTGTATGAACAGCCATGGAATCAAGTTCAGAGATTGGATGCAGAAGAATTATCAGAAAAGAGAATGCTATAACAGTTGAAGAGAGAAGATAGCAGAATGCACTAACTGGATATATTCAATATTGATTTTAGCATCATGGGAGCGTGAGATGATTGCAAAGGCATCGTTTAACATGGGAATTATGTTTGGACATGGAGATTTATTGCAGAAATCAACCACTCTGACATCAACACTATCTGATTTGCAAGGCTTATTATTTCTACTCACACAACTTATTCTGTATCTCCTTCCACAGGATGTCCCGTTATCCCACAACCCTTCCCTCATTGCCACCAATAGATTTCCTGGAGAAAAGTGGTCTGTCTTATTCCCCTCGCAAGCAGTTGTTGCACGCATCATCATAACCAAACAATTACACCAAATGAATTGATTTGCATTTGTATTAATTCCTTAATTACTCACATATATATGGGGGTCCATAAGAATCAGCTGTGCCAACGTCCCCAACAACTAGGCTTGCTTCTTGGACCAATAGGCTTGGCAATAACATTGCAAGGCCAAAGAGCTTCATGATTTAAAACGAAGGATAAAGGAAAAGAAATCACACTCACACTTGATTGTGCTTAAAGGTGCATTTTGTTCTTAATTTATAACCGTAATCGATTCTCTCTCTGGATATGCGTGATACATCAAAGTTTGTTCTAAAATTTGAAAATATCTTGTGGCTAGGAATAGGAAATTAAGAATCTTGCGGGCATATTCATTTAACTTAGTTTTGCCTTAATTGTACGTAGTTTTATGGGATTCCTATGGCTCACAATTTCATTATTGTTGTCACATCTAACCAACATCACATCTTTTAATTGATTTATTGATTATTGAAGATAAGAGAACGATAATTCTCAATTTTATCAAAAGCATAAATTCACTAATTAACATAACCCATCTTACTTTCAATGTTAAAAAGGTACAAATGAGCAAGAAATGAGAACGTTAAACTCTAAAAGATTCAAAGGAAATACTACTTTTTTGTATTTGAGAAGTCACTAGAAATGGATTAGTAAAAAAAGTTTAAAATAAAATACACAAAGTTCTTTGAAACTTCGGGTAAAATGCAAAAAGTTCTTTTAAACTTCGGGTTATAAATAAGCCTTAAACTTTTGATTCCAAAAATTAGGTTTTTGAATTTTTGAACTCGAGGAAATGGATACTGCTATTTAATTTTGTTGCTAATTCATTTGTTACTTCAAATTTCTCATATGCTAAAGTAGGTATTTTTGAACTGCATTTTTTTAATACGATTGTCTCTTAGCTGACATACAAGAAATCTAAAGTAGCAAATAAATTAACATCATTAGGAATTAATTAGACAAAAAGACTAATTTTTTGAAGTGCACAACTATAGGGAACTGATTTTTTTTATTTTAGAAATTTAGTGAATTATTTGTAATTGACCCAATTTTTTTCATATATTTTTACTCTCTCTCTCTCTCTCTCTCTCTCTCTCTCTCTCTCTCTCTCTCTCTATATATATATATATATATAAAGGAGGCTATATTTTATTTTCTTAAACTAAGACTTAATTACTAAATTGGCATGTGAATTTTAAAACACAACAAAACACATTCCAAATTTTAAAAATGTAATAACACACATTCTTGAAGTAATGTTTGGCATATAAAGCGGTGCTTTCTTATATTTTAATGTTTATGTACTAATTTTATAATTAAATTTTAATTTAGGAAATAAAATATATTTTCTCTTTCAAAATATAATTGTATATAAAAAATCAGTATTGATTAGTTGAACTGAATATTTTTAACAAAAGATAAATGGCTAAATTGATTTATTATAGATTAACACATCTTAAAATGCATTGTATGATTAAAAAAAAAAAGTAGCCAGGAATATAAAGTAAACGAGTTTAAATCCTTTAAAAATTTTTTAGTGTAATTATTTTATAAAGTTAAAGAAAAATAGAAACAAAATATAAGGCCCATACACTTTCACTTTCTCTCTTTCTTTAATATTTAGTGTTATACTCTATGTTGATCTCTCTTTAATTTTATTAAAAAAGAATTACAATAAAAAATTTTAAAACATGCATACACTAAGTGACCCAAAGCCCTAATGGAACAGGAGAGAGCAGAGTCTTTTTGCTACATGAATCAGAAAGGCTATTGGTAATAGGTGGAAGATTACATCCTACCCCATGGACTGTAGCGCCTAATGCTAATCCAATATAACATTTCTGGTTTAGTTAATCATTTCTGGCAGGCAGCAATAACAACTTATGATTATTGAGTTGAATAGATTTTCCATCTCTGTAGCCGAAGATTCATAATAAATGGGTATTCATTAATCGAAAGGGGAAAACTAGTAGCACCCTTCAAGACTGTTTTTAACAAATCATGCATTATGCATTTTTCCATATATATATATATATATATATATATATATATATATAGGTTCACCATGTTTTCTTCTTCTTACCAAATTCTTTGTCAGCCTGAGCCATTTCGGCATTTCAGGCTGGGCCTATGTCATGCGAGGCCCACCAGGCCTGCATTTGGTTGTTCTTGAAAACCAAAGCTACCAAGAAGCCCGTAAATGCGTTTACGAGTGGATGAAATGAAAACCTCGAGAATCACGTGCCTCGAGTGATCTTCCAATTTAATCAGGCAAAAAGTATAAAAAGTCAAGGCCCAAGGTATGCAATTCTACTGAGACAGTGAAGAGTCAGGTTTTGAGCTTGAAATTGAATATGGGGACTGGAGAGGACCACCTTATTCCTTGCTTGACCTCCCCTGCGAATCAACGCTTTAGCTGTTACCTTCAGAGAAAAAGAAAAAGAAAAAGTTCGTACGAAAAAGTGATTCAAAGACAAACAATCATAGTGATAAATTTTATTCTTTTGTTAGACATAATACATTTTTAATAGAATTTATCTCTCATTTATTTATTTATAATTATTTCAATATTTTTATCTTTTATAAACTGTGTTTATTTAAAGAAATTTTCTTTTACGAATTCAATGTTCAAACATATACCCAGCATGAGATCTAAGTACCAGAGCATAGGCGTACTTAAATTTAAAATAATTTTTTACTAATTACATAAACTTAAAAACAAATAATGATATTACATATGTTTTTTAGAGCTAAAAAAATTTATACATCATAGTGTGACAATTCTTTTTATTCCAGTGCATATAACTCAATATATACTAAAAATTAAGGAAAAATAACTGCATTTCCGCAAATTAATAATGATAAATGGAAACGACATAAGCAGCAGTAGGAGCAAGGGAAAATAAGTCAAACGACGTCAAAATGCCATCTCTTTCAGATGTCGCATTTGTGGATTTGTATGCTCGGTTCTGTTGCACGGTTGGGGAAAAAAAGGATACAAGAGAGCAGGGGGGCAAAGAAAACCTACGATATACATACTCATACTATTTATGTAGCGTGAGACGGAGACAGAATCAGTTGCAGCGAGGAAGGGAGACACGCAGATTCACCTACCTGGCAACCTTCCTCCGACTGGCTGTATCTTGAAGCCTCTTCTTCTTCTGCCTTACTCTGGTTTTCACCGCCGTTGGAGACGGATTATTCAACAAATCAGTGCTGGTTTTCACGCATAAAATCGCTTGCACTCCCAAATGAAAGCCAGAGTATCAGTTTTCCGTTTTCTCTTATACCCTTTTGTTTAGAACCCTTTTTTTGGTATGCCCATTTAGCCAGAAACGAATCTCCTTCCCCCTAATATCCTCAATACGTCTGAAAAATATGAACTTGATGGATTGAGGTGTTCCTTAAACCCTAGCAGAAAGCTTTTCACAAGGTTTGAATTGATGGGAAGGGGAGGGATTCTCCCAATTGATGACAAAAGAGATAGGCTTTTCTCTATCTCTGATTTGGGGTCTCAATGGTGTGTTCAAGGGGGCTATAATCATCCTGGCGGCTTATTTGCCAGCGTGGGTCAGATGGGAATGGGGTTTGGCGTTCAACCCAACGCTTCTGATCCCCGCAACAATGGCGACGAAAAACTTCCATATGCTGAATTGTACGTGAAGTATGTGCAATCACTGGGCAAAGTTGAGAATGATGGAGTTAAAGAGGAGGAAGGGATTAAGAGTAGGAAGAAGGGTGGCCTTAAACTGAAAATCAATATCAGAAATCCGTCGCTGAGGAGGTTGATTAGTGGTGCAATAGCCGGGGCAGTGTCCCGTACCGCTGTGGCACCTTTGGAGACTATAAGGACTCATTTAATGGTTGGGAGTAGCGGCCATTCTACTGGTGAGGTGTTCAGCAATATTATGAAGACTGATGGGTGGAAGGGCTTGTTTAGGGGTAATCTCGTTAATGTGATTCGGGTTGCACCTAGTAAGGCCATAGAGGTAATATACTGTGTATATCTATAACCCACATGATTTTGAAAATTGTTCTTTCTCTATTGGGTATAAGATATTTGATAGCTTAATTGGTTGATCTTGAAGGATTTTCTCGGTTTCTTGATTGCTCCTTGGCTATCACTTTCTATGCGTTTTGCAGTTATACCCTTTTGCTATAAGAAAAAACCTTCGCTGCAGTTTAGCAGTGGTTATTATCAAGTTTTTCGAGAAAATTATGAGAGGGAGAGGAACCTTATGAAGGACTCAGTAATGTGGTGCTGCGTTGTAAAAAAAATAACCATATGTTATAATTTTGTTGAACAACCTAATAGCAAGCGCTTACATAACTTTACCAAATTGCAAACTTTGATGCCAAGTGCGGTTTTTTATATTGGTTTTTCTACATCTCTTAATAGTCATCTTACGAATGTCTGTAGAATTTGTTTCACATTTATAGGATGGCCATTCATATTTTCAAAGTAGAGAAGCATCTTGCAAGACTTTCGAGGCTATGTTTTATCTTTTCTGCTGATGGCTTCAAAATAAAATTTGGTTCCTTGAAAATTCTATTTACCATCTGATAAAAAGTTGGAGAAATCTGGTCTGGTAATGATAAGTTTGATGAGTGATTGGGCAGAGGCCATGGCACCTTAGTTTCTAAGTTTTTGAAGGAGTAGGACATGGTAGCCACAAGCATAATTTGGCGGCCCTTCAGTTTTATTTTTGAAGAGTTGCCTTGTATTAATGAAGTACAACATATCAAAATTGGTATACTAGCTTTAGTTGATGTTAATTTTGTCCTCAAAAATCATTTTTTATGTTACTATGTTATCAGGCTTTTCAGGATTGCCTTTACCTTAATCGAAAACTTGCTTCAACTACAACCATTTCTTTACATGATGTTGTCTCCATTGAACTATTTCTTACTAGCAGCTCTTGCTGCATAAGCTTCCTCCTACAAAATATTTTCTTGTCTTTTACAAGTATTAATTTATATTGTCCCCACTGAAAAGGGCCTTTTTTTTTTTTTTTCCAAAGCTAGCATTTGGCTGTTTTCCTTCCTCTAGAACGATCACCATGATAAATATACTGTCAGAATCCCTTTCTTTTTTTTTTTAACTGGATCTGTTACACCTCCCTTATTCTCTTCTAATCTTTTAGCAGTTGATTTAGGGCTTGATTAGCTATAATTTTTGTTGATGAAGAACTTTGATATGTTAAAACCCTTCTCTTTGGGGTGGAAGGGAGGGAAGATGTTTTTTTCCTTTTTTAAGTTATCTGCATCCTCTAAAAGTTATTTTACCTAATATATAGAAGATGAACTTCCTGACATGCCCTATCAAAAGGTTTTCTTCTTTGAGGGTGTTTTTTTGTGGTGTGGGTACGCTGTAGGATTTGAACCTTTGACACCCATAACCCCATCCAACTCCGCACTTACCACTTGGGCTGCCCCCAAGTGGCAGCTTAAACCAGACGTTTCAGCAGTTTTATAATCCCAATCAATACAGCTTTTGATGACCCTAATTTTAGCTACCAGTAATTTAGTCTTGTCAGGAGATAGTTTCTTCAGGACATTATTTTTTTTCCCCATGTTAACCTAGCAGGATGATTTTTCTTCATTTGATTTAGAGAAAGAATACTGGGCCGCCTGTTTAATATATATCATATTTTTCAGTGAGAAGAGTATATCTAAATGTTTATTTTCAGATTAGAAAAAGCATAAAAATCTTTTATTTTTCCAGCATCCAAGCTTTTATCTTCATACTTGCTTGCCTTGCATATCCTTCTTTAGTCTATTTTATGCATACTAGATAGAATTATCGATACATTATTATTCTTCATAGGAAGAGAGAAAAACAGTCTATTTGATCTCGTACTTGTTGATGTCTTGTTGAAAATTCATGCCTGAAATTGGGAGAAGAATCTACTTATTTTTCATTAAGTGATCGAATCTACTTTTTCATGGTACCTTTTTTTTTTTGGTGCATATTTTTTTGGGTATATCAATATATTTTCACGGGTCTCTGCAGCTATTTGTTTATGATACAGTCAACAAGAACCTATCATCAAAGCCTGGGGAACAGCCGAAACTCCCTATTCCTGCATCATTAGTTGCTGGCGCCTGTGCAGGAGTTAGTTCTACTATATGCACATATCCTCTTGAGTTACTCAAGACTCGACTAACTGTTCAGGTATCCACGTAAAAATAGACCATTGTTGGTTTACCTCTACTTGTATTTTAACATCCTACCTAAAATAATAGTGGAAACTTCAGCTAAATTAGAAATTTTGCTGCAGAGAGGTATTTATGATGGTCTACTTGATGCGTTCTTAAAAATAATTCGAGATGAGGGTCCTGCAGAACTTTATCGAGGCCTCGCTCCCAGCCTTATCGGTGTAATACCATATTCTGCCACCAATTATTTTGCCTATGACACTCTACGGAAAGCATACCGAAAAATTTTTAAGCAAGAGAAGATTGGCAACATCGAAACCCTTTTGATCGGATCAGCAGCTGGTGCTATTTCAAGTAGTGCTACTTTTCCACTTGAGGTAGCTCGCAAGCATATGCAAGTGGGAGCTCTGAGTGGAAGGCAGGTTTACAAAAATGTGATTCATGCTCTTGCAAGCATACTTGAACAAGAAGGGATTCCGGGTTTATATAAGGGGTTGGGACCAAGCTGTATGAAGCTAGTACCAGCCGCTGGAATCTCTTTCATGTGCTATGAAGCATGCAAGAGAATACTGATTGAGAAAGATGACGAGGAATAAGGTGAGAGGCACAATTGCATACTTCTTTTTCTGGTGGCGGGGAATTGCATATTTCATACGTTCGGTTTATTTATTTTGCATCTTCTTTTAATATAATTAGTAGATTAACTTTTTTTTTTAAAATTGTTCTCAAGTTACTTCCTCGAAGCAGATGAGAGGGGAATATTGGTTTTGTTATTTGGTTACATTTTTACCAATTGACGCTTACTAATTACTGGTCGGTTTTGGCATTCTCCGGGCTTCAATGTTTCACTTTGGGTGTTTCTCCTCGTTTGGTAACTCTGCATCTTCTTTCAATTAGAAATATTTATCATCTATTAATCAGGGTGCCTGTTATTTTCTTCTATGCATAGTGACTAGAATGATCAATTTTAATAGGGTATTACCAGTATGCTCAACTCTAGACTTCTCGTAATATTCAGCTGCTATGCCAGATATTTGAATTAAGGTTAGGATTGTTTGAAAGGAATAATTTTGATAAGAATGAGAATGGAAATGAGATTGAGAATGAAAATCAATGGTAGTAATTCATAATTATATTTAGTATGATGTAAGAATGAATAAAAATATAATTTTATTGCTGTAGGAATGAAAAAAAAAGAAAGTTGACCAAATTAGTGTAGAAAATTAAAATGCTAAATTAAAAAAAATTATCTTTAAATATTTTTAATAAAAATTATGAAAAAATTTAATTTTTTAAATAAACAAAAAATCATTTTTGGATTACTAATAATAAAAAATTCAAAATATTTATTTAGATAAGGACATTTGAATCATTTTGAAGGACCATCACATTTCTGATGGAATATCCATTATGAGAATGGACTCCAACCAAATATGATCTTTATATGATTTCCTTTTCCTTTCCCTATCCATATTCCCAATTCTTCCAAACCAATAATGGGAATCTAAATTTTTCAAGCGTAAATCAAGCATCAAAAACACTACTAGACTCGTCATCAAATTGTACCACAATTTCACCTTGATACAGTGAGATTTGCGAGTCTACGATAGCCCCAACACAAAGGCAACAAATAGCACCTTGTTTGCTTTCATTAAATTATTATCATAAATAATTCGTTGTCATTTGGACAAAAAATATCACACCGACAAGGGCTCTACACAAGTAATCTGGTAAGGACACAAATAATAGAATACGTACTACCACAAAAGGGTTTTCTCGTCTTTTTCTTGGATAAATCCCCTACGCTTAAATCCACCAGACAACTTCTTCAATAGACTGACTCTCGTTATGCCTATATACATGGTTGCAACCTTGAGTCTCTGAACACAAAAGGGGGAATTTTAACAAGCTGATATCATCTTTAAGAGAACTAGCAGTTGATGCCACATTGACCATTGGCAGAAGCGTTGGAAGAGTCGGTGGTGAAAGGGTCGATCCTCACCCACAGCAAGGAGAATATGGAAGCAATGAGTATAGACCAAACAATAACAATGGTTGGGGTACGATTTTGCCGTCCCAGCAGGCCCTTCAAGAATGGGTATAAATGGGCAATGACCCATATAGCAAAAAATAGCTTTCCAAATAAAGGACCCCAAGATTGGTAACCACTGTTTATGGCATGGGCCACACCAGCCACGATCCCTATCAAATTCACTATAAGGACTGTTGTAGGAGGGATCAGAAGTGACGTCCATTTGAACACATAAAGCTCCGCAAAATCCCCATCATCATCTGATGCCTTCGACGTGACGGTGAAATTTGTATCGATCCCAGCAAGCACTTTTAGAAGCCCTTGGAATACAGCAAACAGATGTGCAGACGTACCACCAATAACCCAGAACTGTTCATTCCTCCACCAGTCTTCTATAGAAACCCCACTCCACCTAAGCTCAAGAATTGCAGTAGCAAAAATGGAGACGAAGAGAAGAATAAACCACATGCTAGCAAAGTTGCTTATCTGCACAAAATTAAGTAGATTTCCAAGGGGGGTAAAGTTCAGCTCAATGATAGGGGCATTCTTCCATGGTAGGCCAGGAAAAAATAAAGTAAAATACAAGACCTTTTTTAAAAGAAAAAATTATACTACACTCTAGTCCAATTTTAAATGTTTTGACTAAATATCCTTCATTAACCACTCTTACATATTTTTTGCGGTAGATATTTTGTTAAAAAAATATTTAAAATTAGACTGAAATGCATATTTTAAAAATAGAGAACAGGTCTGTAATTTTAGCAAAACTCAACAAATCTATGTAATTTACTAACCAAACACGCAAGCACACAAATATAAATAAATAAATAAATATATATATATATATATATATACATACAAGATGAAAGAGAAATAATCACCTACCTCTGGAATAATAAATTTATTTGTGAGAAGACAAAATGCAGGAAGCACACAATAAGCAATCAGTGGGATTGAGGTAAAGGGGTAGACAATTGTGTTAATATAAGCCAGTCTCTGCAGGGGCTTCAGTCTTCCATTGTAGCCATACCATAGGGGGCAATGCCTGCTAAGAAAAATCTCAATGGATCCCAAGGCCCACCGAAGCACCTGATTAAGACGGTCAGAAAGATTGATGGGAGCAGAACCCTTAAATGCGGGGCGGAGTGGCATGCAATAGACAGAGATCCAACCACGTGCATGCATCTTGAACCCAGTCAAGATATCTTCAGTCACAGAACCATAGATCCATCCAATCTGGTGGAATCAGAACAGGAGTGATTAAAAATTCAAACCATTAATGTCACTCATCAGATTTCTTTCTACCAGTGGATGGAATCAGAAGCAGAGTGATAAATTTCTAGTCTCACCTCTTTGCCCCATTCTGTCTTGTCTTCATAACCACAGCTGATGACATGGATTGCTTCCTTTAGAAGAGTTGCAGGGTTGGTTGAGGGAGGAATGCCACCCTGCTCCATGAAGGTGGCAGCAATGAAAACTGGGGACTGACCAAAACGCTTCTCTAGGCTCTTCTGAGACATAAGAAGAGATCTCTCATCATCATATCCTGCAAAGAAGAAAGAAAGCATCAAATATTACATAGAATGTAGAGTTGTACACACAATGTCATCTCATCTTTCCAGAGATTCTGCCAACAAATCTAGCAAACACATTATAGCAAATTAGCTTAAATTTAATGTAACACTGAACATGGAGTGAAAATTAAATGACATAAGATATTCAACATATGGAAATCTCACATGCATAAGCAACTGTAAACAATGGAGTTAATGGAAAGAGATTTTTTCATAATAGCAACAGACCTTCAACACCCTCCTCTATGTCTTCCATATTGAAGATGGGAATGGTGGATTCAGTTCTTTTTGCTGCCCTCTTCTTGTCAATGTACTTCTTATTTCCACCCCTTCCCTTTCTTCTAGAACCCCAACAACTCTTCACAATAATATTGGGCTCCAAATCTTCCTCAGTCAAGACAGGATCATAACCATATAGAGCCTGTCTATGGAAACAACAACCAGTTCCAACATAGACTGGGCCCTGGATACCATCTTGCCCTTTCATGTTGATCTGACAGGTAAAGAAAGGAATGAAATTCAGCCAAAGCAATGAGCAATGCATGAAAAGACAATATTTTCTAATACTTAAAAAATAATAAAATAAAAAGGGGAGACCTACATCAAAGAACACGATATTGCGATTGGCATATCGATCATGCAAATCAATGCCATCAAACCGCTGAGGGAATTGTACATAGCAAGTCTTCTTTCCCAGAACAGGATCCATCATGAAACACATGGCTTCTTTAAGAGCTTTGCTATTATTGAAATAGTGGTCACAGTCGACGTTCAATAGATATGCACCATTGGTCAGGACAGCTGAAACTCGAATCTATATCACATAAGATAAACCCAAATTAGATATGCAGGCTTTGTTCTGAAAATAACTTTCTGGTAAAGGACAGCCAAAAAACCAATTTCATCATGGCAAACTACAACATAGAAGGGAAATGCTAAAAATTTTGCTGAAAGGAAAGACAAATGAGATTTCCTTCAACCTAAACTAAACCATCCACATGGTCAAACATGCAACTAACAACATCACATCCTAAAGCATGTTTAGAAGATTTGTTATTTGTAGTCTATCAATAAGCATTATTGAATTTGTAGGTTATTTTCCACATATGCAATTTTATAACTTAAGCTGATGACTAAAAGCATCACTACACAAAGGTCATACGTTTAGTAAGTGCACCATTATATACGATCATTCAATGAATAGATGTGCACATCAGCTAAACCCAAGAATTGAATTGAAAGAGATGCTTCAACATGGCATACCAAAGCATTCATAGCTCCAGCCTTCTTGTGATGCTGGAAGCCTGGTCGCTTCTCACGAGAAACATACACGAGTCTAGGTAGCTCATTTCCATCTGTATCAAGCCCTCCACTATGACCTAAGAACACCTGTATACAATATAAATGTTACTATCAACTTTAAGACATAATAGGGAAGAGACCACATCCACAAGTGCACTCCGAGAAAGACATAATACCTGAATCATTCCAGGATGATCCCTAGGATTATTTCCAGGCCAGGGAGTTCCATCCTGCATTGTCCAACCTTCTTCTGGCGTCTTTTGAGCTTTGGCAACCAGGGCATTGATCCGTACTTTGAATTCTTCATATTCTCTCTGTTAAGCAGAATGATCAACATTTAGATGATTTAAAAATCAAAATAAAATTGATCACATTCTCCATTAAAAAGAACAACCTTCATTGCTCGGCGCTCCTTCACAAATGAAGGTTGAATCTTGTCCTTCAAGTAATCTATCTTCTGGGCAAAATAAAACTCAGGGGCTCTTGGCTCATTATTGTGCTTTTTGCAGAAGGGCACCCACTTTTTTGCAAACTCAGCTGTTTCTGAAAGGGCTTCAAAAGTCAACATAGCTGAACCATCATCTGATACATAGCAGGAAACCTTGTCCACAGGGTAATCGACAGCTAGTATTGACAAAACAGTGTTTGCAGTTATAAGAGGAGGTTCTTTCAGGGGATCCACTGTACTAACAAAAACATCCACAGGAGCCAACTGAGATGGTTCTCCGTCACGGTCATATCTTAAAAGGACAAACTAAGAGTTAGTAAAATGGCAAATCCTATCATAACTATCAAAAAATGCAAAGCCCATAGTAGTAGACATAAAATGAACTATCCTGACCTTAAAGTAAGCCTGTCAAGATAAGTCTCACGATTAATGGGAGACCATTTTGGAAACTGATCCAAAAGCCAAGATGAGGCAAACCAAACCTCACAGATAACTGATGTCAACCACAAGGGGTATGCATCTTTGACAGGATGAGTTGTACGGTATTGTAAGAAGAAGCCCAGAATAATAAGCCGAAGTATGATTATGACACGATAAGGGGTCAAGTGTGAAGAAGAGATAGGCACCGTGCGACTCAAAGGCTGTCGAGCATCATCAACCCTGTAAGGAACAAATTTCATTAGCTTCTAGAAAATAAAATACAAATATTTAAGTAGATGAAAACTTCTACACCATATTATTATATATGTAAGATACAAATTATAGTATAAAGATCAAACAAACACAGGAAAACAATGTAATATGACTATGATTAGTGATTACAAGGAAATGAAAATGAAATCCTAATCCAACATGTGATCTGTAGTCACTAAACATTAAGGCAAGTGACATACATTTGCAGTTCTTCTCCATTGGAACCTGTCCCCTCCATGTCACCCTTCCCTTCAGTGTATCTACCAGTCATTTGCACCATATTTTTCTCCTGCTTGAGCTTCCAACCTTCAACCCTTTCTTTCCAGTCAACATTTGGCAGACCATAAGAATTCAAGTCCTTTGAAGGGTCTACAATTCTCACTGGAACTGCAATAAGAAAAATCATTTTCAGCTAAGAATTCATAATAACCATGAAATATCATATGGTTGCATATGTCAAGTCAACTCTATACCTGGTTGCCTTGGATCAATATAGGGAAGTGAGTGAACCTTTTCAGATGGACCCAAAGGACCTGATGTAGTTCGCACAGATTGGGTGTCCGGTGTCGCACAAGGAATCTCACCAGATATCTGACCATATAAAGAGACAATTAGTGAATGCTGTTGCAAAATGAATAACCAAATATGAACCGAAGATTATTAAGCAACTGGCTGGAGAACTAACAAGACAATACAATCATATATCAATTATTCAATTAACATGTACCATTATTTCATGATATCACAAATACCCCCACATACAGAATGCATATAATGCAGACATACTCAAAAGAAATACCAATTACAGCAAAGAAGACAGAGAAGAAAAAGTTTCATAATATCTGTTGATAGTTATTCTTCACTCTTACATTGCAGTTCAAGAACAAAGACAACTGAACACCTTAGATGAGTAACAAGAGGGAGAGGTGGAAGCAAGAGGGCAAAATCCAAAATACGATCCATGGGCAGCAATAACACTTAAAAAGCTACAAGTCATTTAGACAAATTACCGGCTGTCCATTGGTGAGGAGTGGAATTGGTTGTTGAGAATCATGTCTAGCAGATGAAGAGAGGTCAGCATCTTCTCCTTCCCACTGCCCCCTAGCTTTGGTATTTCCTTGGCCATAATTGAACTCATTCTCTATATCATCAACATCATCCTCATCATCATCTCCCTCCACTCGTGCACTTCCTGAAATTCAGATTCATTTTCTTTATTCCAAAAATAAAATACAGGATCAGACCCCAAAAAAAAAAAAAGTATAAATGGGCTAACCTTTTTGCCTTTTGTACCTAGTCTTACACTGGGGGCAAGACTTGTTCCCATCTTTTCGCTCATATTCATAACAAGGACGACACACTGGGAAGGCACACTCATTGCAAGCAACAAAAACATCACCAGTCGCTGTTAATCCAACAGTATCACCACATATTTGACAGATTTGGCCATCCAAATTCTTTAAGGGCTTGGGCTGCAGAGTATAGATATTTTACAAATTAGAGCTATAAAGTTTCAGCCAACCTTTTCACCAAGAAAAATTAATTGAAGCCAGTCGATATCAATTTCTTACAAGATGCAAAAGATAAATGGCATGCCCCATCCACGGGGATATTTATACTTGGTTAAGCAGAATGAAAAACAAGTTTGATGCCCTCATATTCTTGATGTTTGACAAAATTAATAACACGATGTATTAGGATCCAAGAAAGAATTACAGCAATTAAGTAAATCCCATCAATGTTACCAGACTATGCTAATTACAATCATAGTTTGGACTGCAGCCAGACCAAAAGGTATCCTACCTGACCTGACAACTTCCACATTCTCACCTACTATGAATAAATTCAGTATATGAAAATATGCAATGTTCTGAATTTCACGACATTAAGCTAAAACATCAAGTTCCGCGCTTGAATGCATCATTAAGAGAAACGTCAAATTCAATTTTTAATAGCAGCACATAAGTCACATGGGTGCACACAGTAGCAATCAAACTTCTTTATATCAAACCATCTTTTGTTTTTTTAATCATATATCCAATCATCCTAAAACCGAAGTGCAAGCATTTTCCATCAATTAATTGACCAAGAACAAAAAAAGCATCTAGTTGTTTGGCAACAGGAGGGAAAAAACACCAAGGCAAAAGAAAAAGGAAAGAGGGGGAGAAGGAGAAAGAAAGCCAGGGGATCAGGACTGAGAAAGATCTAATTTCAAGGAGCCTCAGGCATCTATATCTGTAATCTCTAAGAGAACTAGAACTTCAATTGCCGATTTCTTTTCAAAAATAATTGAACTTTGAGGTCAAGCTCACTCCCACCAACACTCACAGTGAACACCTAGATCTGAACTACAAAAGGCAATCTAAGAAGGTGACCAAGTAATAAAATAAAGTTGTAAAACAATGATGTAATCTGATGCAGAAAATTAAATCCGATCCCTTCCCATTCCCACTAAAAGAAAGAAAAAAAAAATTTAAGGAACCAAATTTTCACACCAAACATGGAGTCCCGCACAAGATAGACAGTTGCCAAACAACAACATTGTAACCGAAAGTCGAAAGAACTCAAAACTTAGAGGGGATATATAAAACCACTAACCCCACTATCTGAATCGTGACGAATTCGGACAAGTTCGTTCCTTTTATGTGACCCAGCCACCATTCCAGCTGTTGCTTCCATCTTTTCTCCAATTACGTTTCTCTGATCTCCCACAGAATGTGCAGATCAATAAAATTTACGATCGAAACGACGGAGAGACTTGGAATCACCAAGACGAGGCAAAGCTTGAAAATCTTCGCCCACTCAACACGCCATCTTTCTCACTCTCTCTCCCTCTTCACTACCAGCTGCCCATTCAGCCCCCCAGTCCGCGTCTCCCTCTGTTTTATTATTAATCCTTTGGCTTATTATTTTATTGTCGTGAGGTATTTCTACTGGCTGGACCGGTTGCCAGTACCATCCCCAACCCACTTTGCTTTCGCCCAGCCGGGTCACCTTAGTTTAGTTGAATCCGGATCCTCTGCGCATAGGTTGAGATGCGTACAGTGTGCGCATCCCAATCTGGACCGTCCAGATTAGATCTCGACGGTCCATATTTTATAAAAAGAATTTTTTGTTTTTCATGTAAAAAAAATAATTTTTCAAATACCTTTCAGTTATAAAAATAGTTTTATTTTTTATATTTTATTTTATGATATTAAAAAAATTTTAAAATTTTTAAAAAAATTATATAAAATCTGGACCGTCCAGATCACATCCGGACGGTCCAGATGGATGCGCAGGCTGTGCGCATCCATGGGATGCGCACAGGATCCAGACGGAGTTTAGTTTCTTCGCAATTACTCTTTAGCACCTTTTATATCTTGCAGTAGGTTAGGATTTTGACTGGGCCCACTGAACTTTTCGACCTTTTATCCAATCAAGTTTGAACACGTGTTGTGCTAACTCACAAAAGAGACAGGAAGCTATGTAAAGATTTTCGTACCAAATATTGCGTGAACTGGTACCAGGCTGTCTCCCTGTTACGGGTTGCTTCCGGTATCTCCGGTCTTCTTCTCCAACGGCTGTCGGTGCCACATGACTTAATTAAAATTGCATTAAAAATAAAAATAAAAGAAAATTACGTGCCTAACCCCGTTGCTGACTTTTTCCTCTTTTGTACACTCGCCGGTGGGCCGTTAACATGTCCTTATAGAATTAGTTAGCTATTTTATTAATTATTGAATTATACATCTAATTTTTTAATTATTTTATCGTAATAATTGATAAAATTATTATTATTTAGACAATTTCCTAAGCGGTACCAGAGAATCCACCCTCAATTATACATAACTCGGACAGGCAAACTTTATGCAAGTATGATCGTCAGCTTCTGATAATTTTTTTATTTTATATTTTGCTTCACGACAATTATTTTTTCGCTTCGGAACCATTACATTCCCCTTTCCTTTGGCTTTCAAATCTCTATAACCCAACTACACGGAATATTGACACCCCAACCATATCTGCAGAAAAGAACAAGCATTTTTCTCATAACAGCTGTTACGATTTTTATCATAGAATCCTCCATACCTATATAAGGAAGATGCCAATTTCAATTTATATGAAAATTTCTTGCTTGTCTTTTTCAATTTCTTTTTTTTTTTTTTTTTAACTGTGTTACCGGCTTGAAAATGAAAATTCATCAAGCGCAGCCAAATTTGATGTTTTCTGCCATCTGCCCTTTCTATGCTATTTGCATTTTCCACGTTGGTAGTTACTTTATGTAAATAAATCGGTGACTTCATCGGATTATTTAATCCATAATTGTGTCTTATAATTTAAGAAGCACGTTCACTTACAATAATCTTTACGCTTTTAGGAATAACAAACCAGATAGGTGGACTCAAAATGTCACGACAAAGGGCTGGGCACAAATAGGGGAGCTTTGTCGCAGAAGACCGACACGTCAAAGAGCTACCTTGATGCATTATCAGCTCTTAAAAGGCATTGCCTGAAGTTACATTTTGTTATCAGGAGAATGATCTGAAATCCTTCTCCCAATTGCAACATCTACTTGTGTTACGACCCTTCATGTGACAAGACTCAAACGACATCATCAATGGACTAATGGCTTCCACAAAAAAGTAATGTAAGTGGGTGAGCAAACTTGAGGTGGGGTCTTAATTTCGACCCTAACAAATTCGTTTCAAGGGAGACGGCCATTGATAATTTGAGACTGACCTCAACAGTCCAACACCACCGACAAAAGGCGGTGCCATAACCAGTGGCGGAGCCACGTTGCAGTGAGAGGAGACGCAAAATTTGTAGGTTAGTATTGGATTTTAACATTACATTCCTACGTTTCTCAAAATTTTAAATATATTGAATTCATAAGATTCACTTAATACAAATATTATTATTTTTAATTATTATTTGACGTTTCAAATTAAACCTATATATGTTTTTTTCTTCTTCTTTTTTTCTTTCATTTTATTTCACTTCTTTCTTGGTTTTTTATTTTTTTCTTATTTTTCTTTCTTTCTTTCTTCCATTTCCCTTTCTTTTTCTTTTCTGCTTTTTCTTTTTTTTTTTTCAAATTATCTTGTTCAATTTTACATAACAATTCTTTTCTTTATCTTTATTGCCCTCGCCAAGTTTTTCTTGTATTTTTCAATTCATATTTAATTAAAGTATGTTTTTAATACATTTTTATAATTATTAGTTCTACAATAATTAAATAAAAAATAATTAATTTCAAATATCAATATATTATCTTCAATTAGACTAACAATTATTTTTAAAAATAAAACAACTTTTTAAAATATTATTGGATGAAATAATTTTCCTTATACTTTACAAATATACATTTTATAAATTAATAATCATAAGCTTTTATACTTTGTCATAAAAACTTTTTTCTTGAAAATACTATTATAAATTATCCATGAAATTATTATACTGTTATTAATAATAATATATTTTTTTAATATATTCTTATTATACATTATATGAGTATTAAAAACATAAACATATATTTTCATACATAAGTAATGAAATTGTTGATATTAATATAATCAGTAATTATTGGTATATTACTTATATTCAAATTCGTTTCTAGAATTAAGTGAGGAAAAAAATATTATAAATAAATTAATCTCATTTAACTTAGTACAAAAGTCTGAAAAAGATATTTTATTTAAACCATATACTCTAAAAAGTATAAATTTCTTTAAATAGGATATAAAAAAATTTTATTAAAACAAGATTCCCAATCCAAAATCCTGCCTCCGCCACTAATCATAACTAATATCACTTGTCATTACTGCTAATCCCTGGTGAAAACTCGAAATAAAAAAGTGCCCCCTAGCTGAATTTACTAAGATGAAAGTGGTTGAGAAATTGAAACGTAAACGATGAAAATCCCATCAGAACTCAGACCTGTAATAATCTAGGATTAAGCATCTCTCAGGTTCAGCCTTAACGACATTCCAATGCACACCTAGTTCTTCAGCCGCTTTTTCACTTATATTTTTTTTGTCTTTCAAGCTTCCTCTCTCTCTCTCTCTCTCTCTCTCTATATATATATATATATCGTATCTCATAAAGTTCCTTCAGCATTGGCGCCGGTACCAGTGCCTCCTCTCCTGCTTGCTGTTGTGTTCTTCAATATCTGTAAAAGTGCAATAACACAATTACTGTGCAAAATCAAGGTTCATATAGTTTTATCAAAGACCAGAGAAAGATTACACACAAGATAAAGTTGTGGTATGTGCAAATTGTTGCAATGCATATGATCCAGAACTAAGCTTTCAAACAAGCAAGCAATGATGAAATGTGTAGGTAACACAGTAAAAAGTACAGACATTACCATCTAGATCTAGATGGTAGCTGATAATTCGGAGTCATTAATTACAAACTAGGTGCATCTTAAACTATGTAGCTGAGAGCTTCCCAAATTTGCCAGACAGTGAAAGATGTTGCAATTTAAAAATCCTTAGATAAATTCAATCTTCCAGAAGATTAAGAATTATTTTTTTAGGTGCGCCTGTTACATTATAACAAGTAGCTAGAATTTAATTTGTATAAATAAAGTTTATGTGCAATACAAACAAGGTTCATGTGCAAAATAAATTTCATCTATTAAATGTATAAATGATGCGTCGTTCTCCATGTATATAAGAATTACTCAAAAATTAATAGACTCGGTCAATCAGAAATAGTTATATGGATTAATCAGAGATGGAGTAACTGAAAAGTAACCTACATGTCTGCACTCTATCATAGGTGTTTTTCATTAGTTTACTGCTGAATTCACCCAAGAATTTCTCGTTCAAATCAACCTAGATAGGACAATCCAGGGATTTGGTTCCTTTGTAATATATAAAAGACTTAAAAGTTGATAATACTCGCTCTGGTCCTATTTATAAAATCCTTTTAACTAAATCATATAGATCAAGAAAAGATGTTAAAATTAGTTGATGTATTGATTTTTAAAAAAATTATCACAAAATTTCAAGTTTGTTTCTAATTGAAATTAATCTTTACCATTATATCAATAATCATGAAGGGCAAATATAAAAAAGAATAATAAATGCTTATAAAACTTTGTGAAAGATCTTATTTGAAGGACCGTCAAAAATTTGTAAAAAAGGCTTTATAAATAGGACCGGAGAGAGTATAAGGACAAACTCCCCAACTAACAGCCCCCTAATACCTATTGATTCTCTCAAATCGGATTTATATTTTGACCGAAGCGAAAGATGCAAACCTGCAATCACTTGTGACATGGTCCACATTCAAAAACACATGCAGACAAGTACACAAATTGATCAATATCAACTCTAGCAACCAACATTTGCCATGATACGGGGAGAGAGGAGGGACCTGGGTTTTATCAACAATGCCAACCCCACTAATAGTGATCATTGGGTTTTCCACAAATTCCATATGGGTCTTCAGTCTGCATTGCTTTGCTTTAACCAAATCAAATCATATGTCATGACCATTTCATATACATACTTTCCTATTGAAACTGCTAAATGTATTATCTACCGTGGATGATATATCAATATCACATAACTATCCCCTTTTGCGTTCTAAAAGTGAATTTTATAGCACAAGTTATGAAAGTAATAATATATTGTAGCCGGTCTTGATGCCATCTGACAAGGATTTGGTGCGTGAATTATATTAAAAGCAAATTGGCTCACATTGCTCATTGAAGAACAAAATAATGATGAGATGTTAACCAAGATATGACATACATGTCTTAGCATCTGATTCTCGTTCTGTATAGTGGACAGCCTCTCTTCAAGCTCTGAATTCTTCTTCTCCAAGTCTTTAACTCTAGTTTCCAAATCAATCAAGTATGCTTTCTTCCTCTCCCTAGCTTGCTGCGCTGAAACTCTGTTCCTCAGTAGCCTATTCCATTTTCACACCCCACCCTTAAGAGATTACAATTTACAAGATGCAATGAACTGATCCCATGAAGAGGGGCAACAAAGTAACTTCAACTAAACACACCGGTCCAACCTCACACACGTACCTCTTTAGCCGCTTGCTTTCTTTGTCAGCTGAGTTTCTCCCTCTCTTCCTTTGACCCTCCCCTGTCTCTTGAATCCGGTCTGGACCCGCCCCTGAACCGGAGTCTGGACGAGATGCTGAGGTTCCAACGGTTTCAACACCGATCTCCGGCACCCTTCTGATCTCCTCGTCACTCTCAATACCTAGATTAAGATAAATTTTAAAAAATTTGGCCCAAAAAAAAAAGATAAATTTAAAAAAGAAATTTAAATAACCATTTTCAGCTTGTACAGTAAATAAAAAACAATGCAACGGAAGGGTAACTATGGTTTTGCAAATTCTATATGTAAATGATTTCTCGTTAAAACAGAGAAGTCTAGTAATGGAAATCTCAAATACCACAAATTCTGGATGGGGGAGTCTGGAATTTCAAGAAATATCAAAGAAAATTAACCAGGTTTGTTTTGTGAAATTAGCTTCATCTACATTACAGGCACAACTAACGGCCTCTGTACCGATACTGAGAACTTCTCTAAAATGTTAACAAAAATTAACATATCCAATAGATGAAAACATCAGCCGTAACAAGTGCAAAAAGGCATTCGTAAAAGAATTTGACCTTCTTTAACTTCAAGTTGGAGAGCAGAACTTGAAGATTTTTCACTGCTCGAAGGCAGAGAACTTGCGGCAATGGAACTTGTTGCTTGCTCCTGCATTTTTTTTCCCCCCACAATCCGACAGAGCCAGAGCGATATAGAAAATGGCCGAATGGATTTCGGCTAAAAGAGCTTGCGAATTGCTATTCGAGAAGGAGGAAAAAAGCGGGACGAAGTGAGTGTTGAGTAATTCACAAGGAAGACGTTGTCAGTGTGATTACGGCCGTTGAATATGTTGGAATCGACGGTAAAGAAGGGACGATCGTGGAGAAATATAAGCCATGAGGAATCTGCTTAATCAAAGGCTGCTATGTGAGATCGTGGAGGGACGTGGAGTGTTCGATTTGTGTTGCATCAGACGGACGAAAAATGGGATGGGGAGCATTGAATGAAGACTGAACCATTGCGTGTGCTGACGACTGATATCAGGATGGGCAACAAAGATCATCGTGGACTTTTTTTTTTCTTCGAAATGTAATTTTTATTCTTGAACGTAGCCGCTTTAAACTATTTATTTTCTTAAGTTTTTTATTTATTATTTGTTAATTATTTTTAGTAAAAACAAGGTAAAGGTACATGTTTCAAAAATTAATGAGTAATTAAAATAAAAATTATATATATAATTTTTTGTATTTTTATTATTAATTTTTTAATTAAAATATGATAAATATATAATTTTTATAAATTGTATATGAATTTTTAATTGAACTATATACTTACTATAATATTATTAAAATTTTTTATATTTTTATATTTTAATTAAAAAAATTAAATAACAAAGATATAATAAATTATACCTAAATCTAGTTTTAATTAAAAATAATCAAAATAGTTTTGCCCTTTGGATATTCACAAAAAAACCTGTTTTATTTATTTGGGCATGAGATAAAAAATAGGCATAAATCTAAACTTAGAGAATTTTTTTTTTGCATATTTTAAAACTAATTTGAAAATATTGAAACACATTTTTAAGTTACATTGACTATGTATTTTAATGATATTAAGGTCTGTGAGGCTTTTTTTTGTGATTTTGTATGAATTAAATTCATATAAATAAGTCTCAATTTGAGAAAAAATTATTGATCTTAACATTTATTTGAATAAATGAGTTTGGGTTTGAAAATTTAGGAATTGAATGAAAAGAGAGATAAAAATTGAATTTATCATCCACTAAGTGTCCAAATATTTTTTCAAAAAATTCTTTTCAGAACAAAGACTATAATATTCGTTAGTATTCCACTTATTATTATCCATACCAGTTAAAAAAAATCTTAAAAGACTCAATTGTATAACTCTAAAATTTAATGATTAAATATTTAGTTATTGATTGGGGGAGATTTATAAAAAGAAAATAGAACGTCGATTTACATAAAATCATGTTTTCCCAAAAGCAAACGAGCAACAAAAGGAAAAATGAATAAATAAATCTTATTAAATAAAGTGAGGCCCTCCATTTCATCATTCATTATTTGAAAATCGACTTTCTTTATTTATTTTATTTTATTTTTATGAATCTCCATGAATCAAGTCACCAACTCTTGTTTTCCCACGTTCAAAGAGGTACTATTGTTCGTCTCGTTTACAAACACTACCAATTAACAAATTGAGTAAATAAAAAAAAGTAAATATTTTGCGGGGTAAAATCAGTTACATCATTTTGTTATATTAATTAGGCAGTGGGCAATCGTGTAGAAATGCGATATTTCAAAAAGAAAAATAGCAAAAAAACAATGACACATAATTTAAAATAAGTGGTGAGTTACACAATTTATATACAGTAATTATAATAATTTACTCTAAAACTTATATATATTTATATTAATTTGCGAACTTACATAAAGGTTGCGCATCTAATAATATATTTTGATATTAGGAGAAGGAGTATAAAATTTTAAAATAAAAAAAAAGAAATTAATGTTGTAAATATTTTAGTAATATATATGTTTATAACTCTATAACTTTTTAAAATCTTTTTTTATGTTTAATGACATATATTTGTTAATTCTCAATGATTTATATTATATAATTATATAAATTAAATTTTTTATTTATCTCATTGTAACTTTTATATTAATCCTTATGAACAAAAGGTTTATAAATAGAATGTTAGATTTTTTGGGTCACCCATAATAGATTGATCCAAATCCAATAATTAAATAAGCTTATAGGGAATTAATTAATTATAATTGAGATTAATTAATATATTAATTTATTTTTTGAATTATTTATTATTTTAAAATTTTGATTCCAAATTACATTGGTGGTTATTTCCTTTATGGGAAATTCAAATTAAACAATTATAATTAATTAAAATAATTACAAAACGGAAAGTGACCTGACAATGCCATTGGTTTTAATGCCAAAAAAAATGAAAAACATGTGTGGTGTGGCAAAAAATGCTTTGTGACCCTATCTCTCCCTTCCAAGACCAAAAACATAAAACCATATAAAGAAAAATTCTTTGAAAAAAAGAGTAGAGAAGACTCTAAAGCAAAATAGGAGGTGTTTGCTATGAACATCAAATATAAGTCTCTATCTGGGTGCGAGTCCCAAATCTTCCAACACAGTACTACAACAAGCACTTCCTTTGATGGATTGGAAATCGCACAGGGAGAATGCTTAAGGTGGATGCTAACACACTCTCTGCTAGTTTTGGAGATGAAGGTCGAATTGAAAGGGATCGGTTTGCCAGAATTAGTGTGGAGATAGATCTTAATAAGAAACTGGTTTCTAAAGTGATTGTAAGAAATGTAGTGTATGCCGTAGAATATGAAGGCCTCAATCTAATACACTTCACTTGTGGAAGATACGGGCACAAGAATGATGAATGTAGCAGAGAATCAACAATGGCAACTGGAACAGAACTGCATAAAAATGAGAAGCCCAAAAAGGAGAACATACTGTCAACCCAGAACATTCCACTGGGGGAGGAATATGAGCCATGAATGCTTGTTAGGAAACCTTTAAGGCAACGCGCGGGAGTTGGTAAGGCACTGTTTAGATGCAATCTAGGAACATGTATCATCATATGTGCAAAACTTTGGAGAATTTGGTGGGGGACTAACACTTGCATGGAAGTATAATTTGAAAAAAGTGATACTCTACCCTGATTCTAAGATTGCGCTGTTATTGATTTATAATAGTTGCAATGTTGCTAATTCTTATCATAACTTGGTAATGAAAATTCAAAATTTTTTCTATCGCAATAAATGATTGACTCACATTGATCGCACTTATTACGAGGCAAATAGGTGTGTTAATTGTTTGACAAGATATAATTATAATATCTTATTTGGTGTTCAAAAATTGGCCAAACCTCTCTAAAGTATGAGGCAACTACTCCTTGAAGATATCTAAGATATTTCCTTTCAACAATCTACTACTATGTAGTTTTTGTTTTTTGATCTTGTGGGCTCCCTCTCCCCCCAAAAGAAATCTATTAAATATATATATATATATATATATATATAAAAGTTTGTAAAAGTGATTTGATCTACTTTGTAAAACTTTTAATCAACTAATTTTCCAACAAATATATAAGCAATCCAATCTAATCCCATTAAAAATGCTTCATAAAAATTATGTACATATTCTGAATAAGAAATATTTTTATTTTATTTTTAATTTTTTCTCGTTCTATTTTTTATATTTTTATTCGTTTTGTAATAATATAAAAGAAGAAAGAAAGTGTAATTTACTTGAGATACGAAAATTTTAAATGTTTTATTTACTAGTATAATTAAATAAATAATTTTAAGCCTTGGAATGTGAAGCCCACGGTAACAGCATAGTAAGCCGTAAGTAGGAACCCTTCCCGGGCTGAGTCCTTAAAGCAGAATTAGCGTTGAGGGTTAGGACACTTGTTGGTTCCACCGGGGGAGAAGCAGCTCATCCTCCCTCTCTTCTTCTCCGTGATTTCATCATGGCAACTTCAAAAATACCTTCGTCTTCATCATTTCAATCATCATCATCATCTTCTTCTAAGGGTTGGGTAAAGAATATTTCGTCAATAGCAGCTCGCATTTACTTCTTCCTCATCATATTTCAGATCCCTCTTTACAGGTAATTCAAATTTCCTTTTCAAGCTGCTTCTCATCTTGTTTTCTGGTGCTGATGGAGTCGAACTTGTTCATGATAAAAACTGATACACACGCTTTACGAACTTGAGATGGATGTTGAAATTTTATTCACACTTTTTTTAAGTCTATCCTTGTGTTTGATTCCTTTACGGTGTCTATCATAGAAAATATGATTTAATCTGTGTTTATTAACTTCATTGGTTCATGATTGTCGTGCGTAAGCATTTCTGCCTTTGCTTTACGGAATATCTTATTGTGATTTAGATCCATAGGTGGTTCAGTTATTGAATTGTGGCAAAGAGTGAAAAACAAATGAAATTATGTTCGACGGTGGTCAGTGTACTGTCCGATCAGTTCCTTAAGTTTGTGTCGTTGACTTTTTCTGGGAAGATAAATATTTTAGTTCTCTTTACTATATTAGGAAATAAAAGTCGGTTTTACCAAATTTCAAACTAAACTTTTATCGCAATCTGAAAAACCTTTCAATTACGAATAAGGGTCACGTCGTTTAGTATTTAATAGTTTATTGTACTCCTTAGATGCCATACTTGCGAGAGTGGCTACTAGCCTGACATCTTTACCAATCAAAGCTTGTCATAGCAAAGTTGATTGTGTAGTATTGAATCTCATCATTTGCAACAAATCTGAGTTATCCCTAATTGAGGGTTAACGCAACGTGTCTTCTCTAAACATCACCTATCGGAAGCAAACTTAATTGCAAGCTCATTGTACAATTGTTTCCACAAGGCAATCTTTGGTGTCAAAACGTCTCATTTGGACTTTAATTTCCCATATTGATGTGGTAAATATAACTATAATGTGACTTTAGATTGTTTGGATTTCAAGTTTTGTTGACCCCAAATTTTTCTTTGAAAGTTGATATTAAAAGACAATTTTTATAGCAGGCACCTTCTATTAAATTCACAGGTATTAGTTCAATAATGAACTTGTGCCTTTATTGAAATCATTACATTTATAACCTATGCGCTTAAAATTGTTGATATTCTTATACAGTATAAAAATGAAAAGTTAATAGGATCTTGTAGTAGTGTTTGTTATGAGTTTTTTTATTTATTTTGGGAATCTACATTCTTAATGTCTGTTTTTCTGACTATTCTGTCAGATTTGAGGCAGTCCGAGTAGCAACTGACCTTTAAATTTTGGTTTGACTAGTTAACTAAGTGCGATTAGGGAACCTATTTACCTTGTCCTAATTTAGTTTCCTCCGGTTCCTATTAACATATATATCAAATACCTTCTGAAACAGTCTAGATTGTGTAACACCTCTCAGATAATGAGACAATTGCGCTTGTGCCTGTGGATTATTTTGTAATAGAAAGAAGAATAATGTATTTTAAGATGGATGGTTAACTGCTTACGGTGACTTGGACATCATCATGTTTCTGGTTCCACTTCAGATAAGTCCTGTGCTTGCTATGGTAAAAGAGCATGTTATCAAACTTGCTTAGTTTCTAATTTCTGAGTTGTATATAATAATTAATCTTTCTTCCTTTCTTCCATTATTCATATTTTTATATTATAGCTAGAGAATATACATTTTAGCATCTAACACACCTGAAATTTGTCTTTGTCTGCTTTACAGGGTTACTTGCAGATCTGGTGTGTGTACGACCCCAATGCATGTCACATCATCCCAGTTGATCGCAAGTGAAATATTCCCTGTTCCTATTATTAAGGTCCTTCTGTACCCTGGAGCTGCTGTAAATGGTCTTATCCGTAACAGGACTGTTCCAAGCTGGGATAATTTGTTAGACATATATAACTTGACCAGTATAAAGGAAGCTTCTGCAGTAACTGATCTCCAACGCTTAGAGGTTAGGCCACTTTATTGATCACATACTTTCTGATAATTGAGCTTTCTTCTATTGCCTTTAAACTCCATATTCCCTGCATTAAGTGGGCTTCTTCCCGGTCTCTCGTTATTAGCTCACCTCATTTAGGCCTTCGATTCCATTTCATGGATATTTTCTATCTGGTGCCTTAGTCTTGTCAAGATTTTCTATGACGTGTTTACTTTTCTAATGATTGATGGCTTGATGCCATCTCTGAGTAATTGATTTTTACAAGTTCAGGCAATTGAAAATGCTCTATTGATCAACTAAAAAGTCGTTAGTCTTTAAAATCATGTAAAACTTATAGTATATTATAGTTAAGTTCTGATATTGTAATCATCCTTATTATTATTGCAAAGTAGCAATTTGATATACCTTCATCGGCCCTGAATGCAATTGCATATTGATCTTTAAATTAATTTTATTGCATGAAATGGTTCCTCAGGCTTCTGTATGACTTTTCAATGTCATTGTTTCACAGGTTCTTGTGGGTAGCTACTTCTCAGTGGCAGGAGCACTTGTGGGGCTTCTGAAACCCGGGAGGATGAGCATGTTTGGGACACTTCTTGTACTTTGGGGACTCGTGAAGGAAGGGATTTTGGGAAAGCCAGTAAATACTGACCCTTCTAAAGCTGTGTACGTGTACCCGACAATGTTGATTGCTTTGATATGTGCCTTCTCATCTGTGAAGTATGATGCGAAGAAGGTTGTTAGATCAGCCCCTGCTCGGCCCAGTGCTACACCGCTTCGGAATTCATCCAAGTCTAAGCTTAAATAGGTGTTCCCCATGTTCACAAGTTATTTTTTGTTTTGGTTTGTTTTGTTTTGTTTTGTTTTTTAATTCAAATATTGACGAGTTCAATAGTACGCATTCCTCTTAAGTTCATTGTGGAACATATAATTCATTTTGCCGAGACTTCCTTTTTCTTTCACATAATTCAAGTACCCGAGCAGTTGAGCTTCTTGATCCAAAGTAGGAAAAAACTATTAAGGTCGATTGTTGACCGAGAAAAATTATTAAGGTCGATTGTCGAACGAAATATTTTGGTATATCCCCACAAGCTCATTGAAGGCGTGTGGCTGTAATTTAAGAATGTTTCCTCCTAAATTTCAGTCTTTCACATTTTTAACTATTTCAATAAAAAGATCGAGAATAAGTAAGTACTGAATTATTGTGTTACCTAAAATTTACTGACACATTACAGGAGGGACAACTGATGTAATAAAGGTTTGGAAATCCTTCATTCTTTCTAAGGCATTGATATACTTGTAATAATGTGTTTTGAACTTTGAGGATGAAGCCTTGGGACAAACATGAAATTGAAAGATACAAGTATGACTCAACAGTTATAGGTTCGGCCAATAATCAGTTGGATTAATAATATGGAAGATAAGAAGATGGAGAAGCTGTCTTAGTTGAACCAGATTCTCTACGCATTTGGAAATTGTACCCATTTTGATCATTTAAATTTAATTTAAACAGTTTATATTTTACGAAAATTTTGTAATTTTTTTAATATAAAATATTATTGTTTTATAATTAACAATTGTAAAATTATTTTTATTTTATAATCTGTATTTTAAAATTAAAAATATATATAATTCAAACCATCTAGATTTAAATAACCCAAATGAAATGCTGATGCTTCCTCTATGCACGCAATCCGCACAGGTCTCGGTCCCTCACGCCTATTTATCTTGTTAATAGAAGTTACTCACTCCTCACATCACTAGCAGAAGGGGGCTGGATCCTCTGAAATACGCTTCCTCTATGCACGCAGTCCGCACGGGTCTTAGTCCCTCACGCCTATTTATCTTCTTAATAGAAGTTACTCACTCCACACATCGCTAGTAGAAGGGGGCTGGGGGATTTGGATCATCTACCGTGCGAAGTCCCTAAAGTGCTACTGCAGTGCGAAGATCATGAGCGTCTGCTTCATCCAACGGCACCAAAAGGAGCTGCGATTTTATCTGCCAAAACACATCATTTCCTATTATTAAAACGCTGTGTTTTTAGTCTTTGCATTAAGCTGTGCAACAAAGGCAAACAAAGGTGCATTTGGTAAGATAATTAGATGAAATGGTGCATCGGCTCTTGTGCTTCCATGGAGTGAGGACTAAATCTCCCGCGAGTCTCCAAGCTCGCCACCCAATTCGCCGACAATTCTGCTCCTCTTCTTTTCTGCTCGTCTTTGTCGGCATAGCCACCAGTGCCTTCTTTTTCTTCACCAACTTTGTTAGCAAAATCAACCTTGCCATTTCCATCGATTTCGTTTGAGCTTGGTCCTGCAATTCTGGAATCTACTCCAATGAATCATCCGCCATTTCCTTTGATTTAAAGATTGACACCTGAGGCTGACATTTAGTTTGGGTATTATTACTCTCTTACCTTCAAACTCCCATTTTCTTTGTAAATGATGTTACTGTACTGTGCTGAACTTTTTTGTAACAGAAGCCAATGCTTTTTTCCAAAAATTTATATTTTTGTTCTCATCAAATATATGGAGTTTCAATTTAGTCAATTCACATATCAAAATTATTGATTATCAATTCTAGGCATTATTTTTCTGAAATTGTAGAATGAGCCATAAGGATGCTTATGTTGAACCAAACTAGGATGAGCCAGAAGGATTCAGATGTTTATAATTAATAATTTTCTATCCATTTAACACTTACACTATGGCCATATGCTTGTAGGGAGCACACCGTACAACGATGGATTTGTGGTCATAGTTTTCTCTTAAGTTTTGTTTAAGTTCCTTGTCCAAGTTGAAGAGCAATTAAAGTTCCTAGTTTCACTGGTCTTAGCTTTATAGATTGTTGATAATATTTTTGGAAGCTAGAATACCACAATATATGCAAATTCCAACCTCAATTTTTTTGGGGTAATTGTTGACAGATTTGATATAGTGTTGAATCTTGTTCTGTCAAATTTTAATGCAGATGAAGGCTTATTGTCTATATTATCCTGTGTAAGAATATAAATGTCTTGCCATTAGAACTAGATGAAAGCCAAGTTTTTGTCCTATTTTGGAAAGCAAAGTTCTTGAGCTCAAGCTTGTTTTATTAATTGGCCTATTGGACATATAAAGAGCACGCATTAGTGTTCTTCTTGCTTTTTCTTGTCTTTGTTTATAGTATACTATTTTTACTTTTTAGTTCTGATTGAAAGTTGTTGATGGGAAGTATCTTTTGTTGTTTTTTTCAATCAAGCTTGTGTAAGTTGCAACTAATTGGTATAGAAACCATGCAAAATATAAATTGTTTGGCGAAAGATGTTGATGGAAATTGATGGGAAGTATCTTTTGTGAAATTGACAATTGCACATTATGTTTGAAATTGATTTCTATCCCTATTTTTTAGCTTGGATCTAACTTTTATTTGTATTAGCATGTAAACTTGAATCTAAATTTTGCGTTAGGGCAATGTCCTATTGCTACACCCTTTTACTTTTAGCATGATTTAACACAGAGTTTTACTGTAATTTCGTGCAAAAGCTCTGGTTTAAGATGATGATGTTGTCCTAAGTACTTGACATAGGTTTAACTTGATTTGGATGAGAAAACATAAAGGTAGTGTCTTGTATTTGATGTGGTTCAAAGGTTAGAGAAATTAACATGCGTAATTTCATCTTGAGGATGAGAACATTTGGATTGATATAGAGAACATGTAAAACTTTTCTTACTATCACTCAACTATATGTTTCTTGTTTCTGTGTTTGAAGTTGGATAAGGTAACAGATAATATAAATAAGTGATTGATATAAATAAGGTAATGGATGATATAAATAAGTGATTGATATAATTTAACAGTAAAGGAAAATTCTGCTTGCTATCCTAGAAAGGTTTGACAGGATTTGAGCCTCTCTTGGTTGATATCACTCCATTTAAGTTGTAATGCTTTTTCAATTCTCTTGGTTAATATGGCTTAGAAGCTGCAATATATTGGATTCTATCATTTATGTAGAATGTCATTTGCAATGCGATTTGTGTTGCCTATTATATGAAAAAACTGATTTGATTTGTGCTCTCATTTATGTAAAATGCCATTTGATAAAATTGTAGATTTAAAGCTACACTTTGTTTCAAGTTTGTGAAGCTATACCAATGTTTCTAGTTTCTATAGCAATTAAGGTCTCAAGTCTTAAGTGTCCAGCTTCAAAAGCAACTAAAGAAGTCTCAAGTTTTAAGAGCAACCAAGGTCTAAAGTCTCAAGTTTCTTGTTTCAAAAGCAACTAAAGAATCAATTCACCACTTCATCAAGTTTTATGCATATTCACACAGTTCAAGATTCAAGTTTCAGAATTCAAGCTTTGTGCATATTCAAGATTCAAGATTTAAGTTATAAGACTAAAACTATTTGTAAAATAAGAGATATAAAGTGTATAGTTAATAAGTTTAGTCAAAAAGATATAAAGTGGATATGTAGTGAGATATAGAGTGTAAAGTTAGGGAGATATAAAACTGTAATACATATTTTCCTTTCAATGAAATGGTGTATTTTTTTCATTGATTGTATGTCCATCTTTTTCTACTGTGTTATACATAATACTCTTTGTGTGACAAAATAATGCTTTTAACATTGGTGCAGGACAAAACACAAATTGTTACAAGATAAAATAAGTGCTTTCAACATAAATACATGACAAAACTCATTTTTCTCTCCATATTGATTAATCTTCACTTTTGCTTAGATTTGTAACATCACCATAGAGACTTGGTATGTCATGTGATGGATCAAGCTGATCAAGATGGGCCTATATTGCAAAGAAAAGAAAAATTAAAATAACTAAATTTAATTCCATGTAAAATAATTTTTTTTTTATTATGACTTACCAGCAATAAACTAGTATAACTTGAAAAACCATATTGTGTCAATGTAGATTCATTATCCTATAAAGAAAACAAAAAGATCTAAAATATTAAATGAAATCAACTATGTAAAATAATTGAATTGTGACAAGATTAACTATATATACCATGGATTGGCTATAGGGAACATTGAGCATCGATGGAGTTGGACAGGGTATTCCATATTGCATAGGACTTTTTGAGATGACAGGTGCCTACAAGTGAAAGAAAAAAAGTCTGGTATAACTAAAAAAAAATAACTACGTACCATGAAATTGAAAGGGTAAAAAGAATAACTTTACATACCATGAATTGTTGATTATAGGTAAAATTGTCACTTGGGGGAGACATCATTTCATATTGCATTTGATTATGAGCAATGCTATGATCCTATAAGTAAAATAACAAAATAAGAACACTAGTTATTAAATCATTCTTAAAGTGAGTGGTTGCAATCATCACTTTACATACCAGTGAATATTGTTGATTTTGTGATGCGTTAGCTCTTGAATCATGCTTCTTCCTTTTTTGTCCATGCTCAAGACAACTTTTAAAGCGTTTTGATCTATTTTTACCTTCTCTTATCTTGAATCCCTTTACTCATGGCATGCCTTCATTATTGCTTGCATTCACGGTGGAAGCACTTGGCTCATTATCCACACTTGTGTACCTATTACAAATTTCATATATTTGTTTGCCTAACTCAGCAACAACTTTACATAGATGCAAGAATGCTTCTTCTCTACTAGACGCTTCAGTTGCTATCTGTATAAGCTCAGGGCAAATTTCTTTGTAACGATGTGTGGCAGCTAACTTAGCATCACCTGTGACTTTATTTCCTCTAATATTATATATAGCACCAGTCCTTGCTTCTTTTGTCCATCTCTTTAAAATATATTGATCAGGCACTAACTTGACATCCATAACACTAAACACCTTCAATGCATGACAACATAATATACCAATAGTTTCAAATTGTTTACATGAGCAACAAATAGACTTCTCCTTTAGGTTGAAGGAAACCTTCCATTCACCTATATGGTGGATCATGGTAATGACATAGTTAATTAACAAATGAGTCTCAATCTTATGCTTTACACAAGCAACCTCGTATTTCTCCCACTTTTCTTGGAATAGTGAAAAAATTGTAGATGTATAAATTTGAGCCATTTGAAGCAACATAGGGGAATACTGACTTTTCAATCTCGGTATTTTTTCCCGCACTTCAAATTCACACTTCAACTCATTATATCGCTTCTCTTCCACTATCTTTTCAAATCGCTTGAAAAACTTCACAATATCCAATGTCACATTTGTACAAGCCTTGATGTCTGCATTGATACTTTCACTTAATTGTGTACTTCGTATGCCAAGTTTGAGAACTCTCTTCATAGAACATCCTGCCCATTTTTCTTTTATATTATACATATGGTTCAACCAAGCATTCTCATGTTTATCATATCTTGTGAGCAAGTTACTCCAAGCTTCTTCAAATTATACTTCGTCCTCATACTCATACATACACTTTTTGAAGTCAGTCATGAAATGAGATTCGCCTTTCATCAAATTGCCAAGGTGCTTGGTGTCATTTTGCATTAAGTGCCATGTGCACAAACCATGGTACGTTTCAAGCTAAACCTCTCTAAGCGCTTGGGTTATGGCTTTATCTTGATTAGTGAAAATAGTTTGAGGCTTTTTTTTACTTGTGGGCTTTAAAGAACGTTTCCAATAACCACTTGAAAGACTCAATAGTTTCGTCATATAATAAAGCAGCCCCAAAAACCACCGCTCCTCGATAATGATTGAATCCTGAAAACACTGCAAGTGGTCGATGTGCACGATAGTACAATGTGTAGTATCAGGCACACAACATCACCAAAGCATCCATAATCAATAATCATCCTTATATCTGCCCAGAACACATTTGTGATTTGTTCATTTGAATCCATCTGATATGCATGGTAGAAGGATGGATTTTCCACTGATTGTTGTTGGAAATATTGCATCAGATAACCTGCTTCCCCATATACTAAGCGTCTTTGCCTTCTAGTATGCAGATAGTTTTTTTTATCTAAACGAGTATAGCCAAGATTATTTCTTCCGGGGGCTTGTGTACTCATTAAATCAAATGAGGCTCTTTGTTGCAAGCCAGCATCATCTGTTAGTTCAATATGATGGCATTGAACTTCAGATGAATTCTGTTGACAAGCTAACATATGAGTTGTTTCTGGAAGATGAAGAATATGATTATGTTCTTTGATAAAGTCATACACTTTAAATTTTTCAACAATGTTTATGATTCCCATCCTTGCTTAGCATTTAGTTCTGGTCTTAGGTCGTGGATTAGTTATCTGACAATCTCTTTTATCTTTAGCCCAAACACCATCTTTGCAATAAACAAACCTACATGTCCTAATCGAATCATCTTTTTTGCTCTTATTGATATAGTGTTTCCTGACTCCAAAACCAACTATTTTGCTATAATCAACCCAAAACTTTCAAACATCTTCAAAGCTGTTAAACACCATCCCATATTTAGGCCTCCCATCAACTTCCATATTATATCAATAAACCTGGATTAAAGAATAAAAATATGAGAAATCAAATATTAGTAATATTTTGATAAAAAATAAATGTTGTGAGTTATTATTATTATTATTATTTTCAATATTTGATCAAATATAAGTGAGAATACAAGGAATTAATTATTAATAAAAATAAGAATCAATTTTTGAATGTTGTTGTTAATGCAAAATAACACCAATAATTTTTTTGAAGACAATATATGCTACAAATTTTTAGAATTATAAAAGAAATAGGAAATTTTGAATTTTTCCCTGAAAAACTTAAAAAAATCATATTTTTTTATCATTTAAGCATTATGAAAAATTTCATAACTTATCCTTCAAACAATTCAAAAAATAATAAGGTGACCGAGGGAAAAGTGGAGCCTTTAGTCCAAGTAATTCATTTGCAAGATTTTTACAATGGAGGATTACAAAATATCTTTAACAAGCCAATCTCCTCAGTCATGAAAACACAAAGAAAAAATGCTAAAACAAAGCTGAAGCAATTTTGAGCCTATTTCATCTAATATAACTCACAAAATGCAGCACTTCTTCCCCCTGTTACAGAGCCAAACGCGGGAATCCAAAAGTGCAACACTTCCTCTTCCTGTTATAAAGCCAGATGCAGGAATCGAAAAGTGCAGCATTTCTTTCTCCTATTATAAAGCCAGATGTGGGAATCTAATATGCATTATATCAATAATATGAAACGGTGTGTTTTTAGCAAATTAAATCGCTGCTTCCTCTAATGTCGTTGGATGAAGTAGACACTCACAATCTTCGCACTACAGCAGCACTTTAGGGACTTCGCACGGTAGACGATCCAAATCCGATGAGAGGCAGGAAAACATAAGGGAAGGGAAGGCGGGAAATGGAAAGGAGGAGTGGTGCATTTAGAAAGTGTTTATGTTTTTAAAAACGTGTGTTGTGGGACGTCGATTTCGAGCTAGAGCAAGTCACAGTCTACTTCATAGGCAAATTGGTCACCAATTTCACTCTCTCAGGATTGCCGAACTTTCGTTCCATATTATGGATCGAGAAGACCGGGTTTTAAAGGGTTTGTTTGATTCTGTTTTTGTTCTAATATTTTTAAAATAGATATTTTTTAGAATAAGTTTTAAAAATTAAAAAAATTAAAAAAATTTGTTTGAAACATTATTATGAAAAGTAGTTATTTTTTTATTTTTACAGAATAAAAGTTACAAAACATCTAAAAAATGTTTTAATTTTTTTATTTTTAAAAAAATATTTTTTGTTTTACAAAATACTTCATTAAAAATACATTATCATATAATTTTTTTTATTTTTTTGTTCTTAAAAAACAAAAAAATATTTTAAAAATAAAAAATCAAACAGGTCTTTAAGTTTGATGGAGATAGTTCTCCCATGAAGTGCTCTCATCTGGCATACCAAATAGATAGAATAAGCTCTTTCACTCCTTCTCTTATTATGATTTTAGACACCTTCATATACCAAACATCGCCTAACTATACCTTTATTAAAAATTTTAAATTTTAAAATTATTTTTAAAAAATTTAAATATTAAAAATTTTAAAAATGTAATTTTTATATAATTTAAAATTTTCATTTTTGTATTTTTAAAAATAATTTTAAAATTTAAAATATTTTAATATAAATATTTTTAATTTAAAGTTTTCATTGTAAATTTTTTTTCGAGGGATCGTAGTACTTCAATTTCTGATGAAATTTAAAAGAATTAATTATGTTAATTTGATATTGAAATTGGGTTAAATTATATTTGATATTATTTTTCAAAAATTGCATTCAATAATAACTCTTACGTCCTGCGGCGAAGGACGCTTGGGTAGTACTTCGGGGGTACAACTACAAATACTCATGGCGCCACAATCAGAGAGCCATGGGCGGGGGCCCGAAGAAAGTGGAGGCACTGGCGCATACGACGGCGTTTCATTACAGCGATAGAAAGGGAAAACAAGTAAGAACCTCTTGGTCAAACCAGACAGAAAGAAAAGAAAGGAGCCTTCTTGGAGTTCTCGAGTCCTGACATCCGATTGTGAAGGGAAAATATAAAAATATAAATCCATATCAATATCCATATTTTCGTTTTTCTTGTTGTCTTGCTGGTTTATCTTATTTTTTGCTTTTGGGGATAAGAAAAGAAACCGAAGAAAAGTCTGCCAATTTAAAGCTCATTGTATAATTCCAAATTAATATTGATTTGATAATATATTAAACAACCACCATATTTCAACTCTTCCGCGAGGAAAGCAGATGTGTGAAGTCCACTTTAAGGGGAGTGGAGAGAGAGAGAAAGAGAGAGGTGTGTAGGTCCCACATATGTATTTCAGAGGATCCAGCCCCGCCTCTCATCATACCCCTCTTTGACTCTTCATGTCACTTAAAGCATTACCATTTATTTGTACCTAAAGTAATTATGCTTCTTTCTTTCATGCTTTTATTAATTATATAGAGATAACCCTGAGATACTATCTGAATTAGAGGTTTCATTTTCATGTAATTGGGTCCCCAAACACATCATGATTCAAGGGTCCCACTTATTTTGGATGTCGACCAAACAATGTATCTCTTATAGTGACAACTGTCTGTATATATGCCCTTCAATATTTGTGCCTCTAACAAATATATATGTATTATTCTTAATAAAATAGAAAAAAGCTAAAAAAAAACTTATTTAAGCGACAGTTGGTATGGACATAAGTATTAAACAGTTTTAATAATATTATTCTAATACTGCTCATTTCTCTACTTCTAACTCCCAATATTTGGGCCTACAACCAAAAAAGAAAATCTAAACTTCATTTTGATTCCTAAAATATATTTGAAGTTACATATTAGTTTTTATAATATTTTTTGTTCTAAATAAATCTAAAAAGTTGAAAAGCGTTTCAAATAAATCCTAATTATTAACTATGTTAAATGACTTTTGTAACAATAACGTGATGTCTTACGTGGTGTTATTGTACAGTGATATATGTATAGTTCTCTCTCGCTCTCTCTCAAAAGAGTTTTTAGATTGCTAGAGTTTTCCTTGTTATTCTTTGTTGAATTCTCCTATCAATCAAGGGCCCTTAATAAAAGAATATCTCATCTCGTAATAAAACTTAAAAAAACATCAAAATATAATTTAGAGAACATCAAAATCACTTCTCTCTCTCTTAATAAAAGAGGAATCTTTCTCTCTTAATGATGCACAACCAATCAATGGTTGACGCCCACCATTATATGCCCTTTAAGTTGACAATGTACTCTGCCAACCTGGTCAATAGTTTTCTAGATGGGCCTAATGGAATAAAGGCGGCTATCATTGAGCGGTAACACATATAACCTTTTTTATCCTTTGGCAATATATACATATAACTTTTTTGCATACAAGTCACACCATATTGTCCAAATGTCACAAAGAAAAACCATTAATAAAAAGTTACTTCATTTGTAAATAATTATTTAATTAATGACAGAACCGATCCAACAGCTTTTGTAGAAATGTAAATGACGTGAATTACAATTTATTTTACACCCTGAATTCCACGAGGACCGTTTCTTTGTTTGAAAAAAGGAATTTTATATTTAGAAACTGCATATTTAAAGTGTGAATCTAATTTGAAGCTATTATAGCGTACAGAATTTGTCGGTTGTATATACAAACGAATCAGACCCTCTCATGAATTTCCCATCATCTTAACAGTTCAACGTAAGGAACCCCACCTTTTATTTTGAGCTATATCAACAGTAATATGAATTGTATACTACGAGAAAAATTTAACTCACTTATCAATTCTTTAGTAGATTATACAAAATGTTCGCCTGAATTTTATTAAAATTACATTTGTCTCCTATTTATTTTTAAAAAATATATAAGTGTTTCTTGAAACAAAAATTCCCTTATACTTTAGTTTAATTTTAAAATTTTTAACTAAAATATCTTTTATTCAAATTTTTTATTATATGAGATAGAATTAGCATTATTTATTATTACTATTATTATTAATCAGCATCTTTATCTCCCATGTTTTCTAATTTCAACGTTGAAATTATTCCCGGATGGTCAAAGATTTGATTTGATTTCGGACAAAAACCAAATTAAACTAACCTTATCAATTTAACATTTTATTAAAACTTTTTGGTTTTAAATTTTAATTTGTTTGGTTTAGTTTTTGTTGGATTTAGTCTAATTTGATTCATATTTTTTTGTCTAAAAATAATTTTTTTAAAATTTTTTTTTCTTGTAATTTGTAAAATTTAACTTTTAATATCCTACCTTTGTTAAAATTCTAATCAATAATAATAATAATATAATTTATTATTTTTATCTTTTTTTATCTAAAAAATTTTATACATTCACAAAAGAACTTTAAAGATGGAGAAAAAATAAAATAAAATAAGAGTAATATTTTATAATAAAATAGTATAAATAATTTATATATGTTTATTTTCTTAAATCACACAAAGAGTATAATTTTGATATAAATTTGATTGACAAAAAATTCTATTAATCTAAAATGATAAAAAAATTATTAAATTTTAATTAGTTATAAGTTAAAAAATTTGGTTTAATTCAATTTAACCCAATTAAATATAAAATTAATTGATAATTAAACTGATTTAATCAGTTTTAAAATAATAAAAATCAAACCAAACATGTTTTTTATTAATGTTATTTAATTTTTAATGATTTGTTTGGTTTGATTTAATTTCATTGATTTGCTTCGGTTTTGTTAACCTTCACCCACGTGAGCCTTTTCGCCTGGCCTTTGTAGGAGCGTGGGGTCCACACTTCCTGTCCAAAGCAACTCGGGAATATTTTGCAGAAGTTTCTCTATTGCCGTCCATTTGGGGAAAATTCCGGGATCTCACCAAGTTTTTATTCTTCCCTTCAACCATAGGATTAGGTACTACTACTATAATCCTCCTCTTTCAGAACAGGTTCGTGGGTTCTTTCAGTTTTTCTTGCGTTCCTCACTGGTTTTTTTCTTTTCCTTCTTTAGATGGCAATCAGGAACCGCAACGATTTTGTGAATGAGATTACCGCGATGCTGGAAGAGACAGAACCACCCATGACTGCCGACTGCTGCATCTATAGGGTACCCCATGATATTCGCAGACTGAATGAAGATGCCTTTACCCCAAAGGTTGTTTCTATTGGCCCCTTTCACTATGAAGGGCATCCTAGACTGCAAAACATGGAAAAGTACAAGCTGGTGTGTGTCAAGAAATTTTCTGAAGGAGCTTCCAGTTCCGTAAGTTTGGACAGATTAATCAGCTTCGTGGAAGAGGTTGAGCCCAGCGTTCGTCGTTGTTACTCGGACACCATTAATCTTAGCAGCGAGACACTTGTGAAGGTGATTTTAGTGGATTCTTGTTTCTTATTTGAGCTCTTTTTGAGGTCCTTCTACGATGACTGGTCACCGGATGATGCTATCCGGTTAAAACCATGGTTGGCCACTACTATGAGGTTGGATTTGTTGTTACTTGAGAATCAACTGCCTTTCTTTGTTCTTGAAGGGCTATTCAATCTAGCTTTTTCCTCTCGCATGACTAATAATAAAAGGTTGCCTTCATTTCTTGAGCTCACTTTTGACTACTTTGCATATTATAACGACATGAAATTAGCCCCTGAAGATGTCGGCATAAGGCACTTCACAGATCTAATTCGAACATTTCACCTACAGCCATTGAATAAACGACCAAAGAGACTACACGAATCAATGATACACCTTCAGAGTGCAACTGAGTTAATTGAAGCAGGAGTGAAGTTCAGGAAAAGTACAAGCTCGTGCCTATTGGACTTGAAATTTTCTGGGCGAGTTCTTGAAATTCCGCAGTTCAAAGTGGAGGACTGGACTGAGACTTTGTTTCGCAATCTAGTGGCATTAGAGCAGTGTCACTACCCTTTTGATTCTTACATTACTGACTATATTGCTCTTCTGGACTTCCTTATCAACACAAGCAAAGATGTGGATGTGTTGGTTCAAAATGGAGTAATCCTTAACTGGCTAGGGGATAGCAATTCCGTGGCTGACCTGTTCAATAGCCTTTGGAAAAATGTCACGTCTGTAAATTTAAACTCCGAGTACTTTAAGCTCTGCACGGACTTGAATGCCTTCTCTAAAGATCCTTGGCATAACAGGAAGGCTACTCTCAGACGTGATTACTGCAACACTCCTTGGCAAACTGCTGCTTCCGTTGCTGGAATTCTACTCCTTGTTCTTTCTTTAACCCAAACAGTTTGTTCTATCTTACAAGTGGTGCAGCAATATCAACAAAGTCCATCGCATTGAGCTTCTTCTTTTCTTTTTTGGTGATTTATTTTCTATTGTTGCAGCATCCTGTTTATGCCTTTCCCTATGTGTGCGATCCTTAACGCCAAGTGCTAGAGAATTCTAGTCACGATAGCATGTAAGCACTAGTTATAAAAAGCCCACCTTCTGTAGCATTAGATGAATTGAGCAACACCATAGAAGTAAATGGAGTATGCTGGATTTTACCTCATTATAATTCTTGCAGCCAATTAGATGAGTTACTACTGTATTCCTTCTCTTTGAGAATATTTCGTAGGCTCCTTTTTATTTACTTGTATTTACCCATTAGTACTGCCCAAGTCTGTTGTGATGAATAAATTGCGAGCTTTGATTCAGTGGGCAAAAGTTCCTCTGCCCGAAAGCTAAATTATTTCGCAATATTTCTTGATAGTGATTTCCAGTCAACTAGTGATGGCCGATGCCTTGCCTATTTTACGACATGAAGGCAGCTTTGAGACGTGATTATTGACAGATTTCTGTCTTATGGAAATTTGAACTAATTCAGAGGGAACTGGAGAAGTTCACAGAGAAAGAAACTAACTATTTCTTACATTTATTTAAACAAATTCAAAGAAACTCAAGTTTGGTAGGTGGCATTCATAATTTCTTAATTAGGCCTTCAATAATCAGATCTTTATAGCCGGTGAACATATTTTTGTTTTCAAGTAGGTACCATGGGACCAAAGCCCAAAGAAGAAAACAAAAACTAGCGGACAGTAAATAACGTAAGGAGACCCTAATCATACCAGCATTTACAAGTAAACAATGGGTAAAGGTGATTAAACTGGATTCTCTCCAGAATTACGGACCATTGGAGAGGACTAGGTGCACGTTTTGGATAGGGGGTGGCATTTCCCAAATCATGTTTTAGACAAAGTATTGAATTGTTACTTCTATGTATTATGGTTGGATAAATTGGATTTTCAACTTTTTTACCGTGAGACCAAACACGCTATAGTATATGATTAGAAAGAATCTAATTAAGGCAAAAATGAGTTTATTTATATTTTTTTTAAGTTTTAGGGATAAATTTATAAAAAAATTATAATTAAGAGATCAAAAATTATAATTGTGAGAGAAAAATTACATATTAAAATTTTTAAATATAAGAAATGTGATGGCACTAGAGCAATGTCACTACACTTATGAAACTTACACTGATTATATAATTTTATTGGATTCTCTGATAAACACTAGCAAGCAAGAGACCATATATTTGATCGGTATGTTGACAAAATAAAGAATGATGTAAGTAACGGAGATGCATCTCAATTATGTAATTTTTTTGTTTGGGGGGGGGGGTTGTTTGCCCTGTAACAGAAAGCTCATTTTCATTCATTTCAAAAGAAAGAAAAAAGGAAAGCTTTAAAAAGCTTTTAAACATTCTTGTTGCTTTGATTGAAAAGCAAAGCAAATAAAGAAAAAGGAAAAAGCTTTTGGAAAGTATAACTCACTTCTTTTGGCCCATTGAATTAAAATTAAAAAAGTTTTCTTATTTTTGCTACCCCTTGGCTCCTCACAGTATAGCCTATTAGGTTTTCAAACCCTTCCTTGTTTAATTTGATGCCACTTGGGTTGGGACCCAACTGACAATATAAATCCTCATTATTAAAGTTTTTGTTGTTGTTCTTTGATGAGCAATCCTTTTTCTTAGGTCTTGTCTTTGGGCTAAGATTCTCTAATGTGTCCCTTGAATAGAAAAGTCGAGACTTTTTAAAGAAAAAAAAATTATCCACTGCAGAATACCCTACACAACAAGTGATTCATTTTGCCTGTCTCTGCTACATATTGGCATGCAACCAATACACTCCCCATACAATTCAAATTAAAAAAAAAAAAAAACTCCCTTCTAAAAAATGCATTTAAATTTTATCTAAGTAACATAATTAAGATTTTATTTCAGCTTCTCTATCAAAATTTTTAAGGCTTCATCGTTAAGGTTTTTCATCTGAAACACACTACATAACAATTTATGCATGGTCCTGAACATGGCTTTAAAGCCACGTCTTATTTATTCGTTATCTGTGAAAGTACATGCGCATGAGTTCATTTCAATGGGAGATCATGAAGGATTTTTTATAATAGATTTATCTCATTATTTTAAAATTCCATTCATAAATGAATAGAATCAACAATTAAAAGAAGGATTAAAACTTATGTATAGTTATTTATATCTTTGTTATTAGATTTTTTTAATTAAAATGTGATAAGTATTTATGGTTTTTTAATAATATTATGACAAATATATAATTTAATTAGAGAATCATGTAATTGTTCACAAAAATCATACATTTATGATAGTATTATTGAAAAAATATGTACTTATTATGTTTTAATTAAAATATTAAAAATAAAGATATAAATAATTGTATATAAATTTTTTTCATAAAAAAATTAAAAATTATAATTAGTTTATATAGATTAATTGAAACGATAAATTTCTCAACTATTACTAGAGAAAATGCACTGTTCTGAAGAATGGCTGAAACGCCAATTACCAATTGTTGGACGCCAAAGCATATGATTGAAGGGTATTATAAGCTTGCGACTACTTTTTTTACCAATAAATAATATAGCATGTTGAATGTAACCCATGAGACTTAAGGGGGAAACCCACGAAAGTTATAAGCTTGTAATGTTACGGAATCCTATGTCAATGAATTATTAGATAAATAGTGATCGCTTGATTAAAACGTTCGAAGCTAAGTTGATTGATTCATTGAAAGAAGATTGATATAGTCACAACTCATAAGGCAAGATAAGCATGTAAAGGAGCTAAGGTTCACTAATCAAGTTCTCTAAATCACATAATTAATTTTGTAGGAGAAAAATCACACAATTAAGAATGTTAACATCGTATATCCACCTTTTTATGATCGGATACATTTAACGAAGCAATTATCTTGATGAGCTCCCATGGCTTTGAAATTCACTACTATCATCATTTATATTTTGACAAACAAATAATTTTCACCTAGTAACCTAACCATAATTTAAAACTAATTAAATTACATGACTTTAACTAAAAAATAAATTAGATTACATGACAATATATATATATATATATATATATATGTGGTAGTTTTATCTATTGTTCAGTACCACAGAAATACCAGAAATGCACTCTTAATGAGCAACGAGTAACTTAGAAATTAAATGAGACATAAGGATCGCATAGCAACTGAAATTTTCTCAAGCATTAGAGAAAATTTATTGTCCGTTCTGAGTTAATGATAATAATAGTATTTTGTTCGAATTTGGTTTGAAGCATGTAAAGCTTGTTGGTAAAATTTACCTTACTTGAATTGTTTGTGGACTAGTGAATCTAGTGTTATTATCCTAGAATTTGTGGTCTGAAATATGTTTATATGATTGAATGTTGAATCAATGTTGATTTATTTGGCTCAACTTCGTGATGGACAAGTTGTTTATATACAACTTCATGCTGGGTTTTGTTTTAAAAATGAGCACACGGATTTATTTTTATTTCTAGCGATATGTGCAATGTGTGAATTTGTTTGCTTCAGTTGATAAATTATTCAGTTGCCCAAAACAAAGTGTCATGAAGAATACTATTCTTTTCTTCTTTTTACACAAGAGCGTCATGGGATTCTCAGAGAAATATTTAATTTTCTTCGTACGTATCCTTTGACATAAGGCCATTTTTATTCAGGTGGTGTTGATATATTGAATGGTGAATAACATAAATCGATGTGGAAGAAAGTATTATATATGTTTGGGTAGTGGCTTATTATTAAAAACGGTTCCTTCCTTTGTCTTGGCAAGTATGATTTTTGAACGTGGGCTTAGGCATGTAATCGGGGGGGATTGGAATTAATGTTTTTTCTGGCCATTTATGGTTTTTGTCCTCTCTGATATATTGTGTCAGTTTTGAAGCACTTTTAGTGCATGTTTGGCAGTACGTAGTAAAATCACATTTATATGAAAATTTTTATTTCTTGTTTTGTATTAAACGTGGCTTGGGAGAAATGCAACGCATATCCAAACACATTGTTATAGTATGTTTGGCGGAGCGTTTAAAAACACCAAAAACACGTTTGCAAACTACTTTTACATAGAAGCAATGATTTGTCGCTTCTTGCAAATCACGTTTCCTCACTTCTCACAGCGCAACCAAACACACACTTAGTTGCTTGCTTGCTTGTATACAAATTTAGGGATTAACACTTGGGTGACCAGATGAATGTAGTGCAATTCAAATCAAATTTTATTTCTTTTTTAATTTTGGCTTATGATAAACATTAATTCTTTTTTTGTTTTTTCTTTGCATTTGAGCGATACATATGTCAAGAAAGAGAAATTAGAGGAGAAGAAGCATCTTGCATGTAACTAGGGAAACACTTGTTTATTGCACAGGTTTCAAAGAAGCAGGACAAAAGACATAAGAGAAAAAGGAATTTTGGTTGATTGGAGAATATAAAAGGAAATGAAATATAAAAAATAAATAAGTAGAATAAGAAATAATTTTTATATTTTTATTTTTAAAAACAAATAATAATTATAAAAACATGATAAATATTATACATAATTTGAAAAGAATTCTCTCAGCCTGATGCAATCTAAACGGAGCCTACAAGTACCCCGGCACAAAACCATGGCAAAAGCAGTTCAGTTTGTGAATATTACATCTGCGGTAGGAAAGAAAAAAAGGGCTTTCAATGTGTGTGTGTGATAATTCAATAAAGGGCCTAAAAGAAAAGTAGAGTGATTTGAACCGGCGCTCGCATTTAATTTCATTATATCTAGATGCGCTTTGTGGTTTTATATTCTTTTTCATTAATTACTGTCAACCTATATAGAGTAAAACAATCACACATTGTAATCTCTTACATTTCTTACTGTTTGTAATAACTCAGGAAATAATCAGGTTATAGAAAGTCTGAAAACTAGTAAATGATGAACCATTTCTTACAATTCAATCTTACACCGTTGTAGTTGTACCACCCAGGAAGTACTTCCCGGGCATCCTTCACCGGATGGCTTGAGATGAACAATTCTCGCCTCACGGAGCTTGTCTTGTTACACCATATGAGATAGAATTGGCATTTTTTTTTTAGGGCCGATCATGAATTAGCATCTTTATCTCCTATGTTTTCTGATTTCCGTGTGGAAATTATTCAGCCGCCTGAGCCTTTTCACATGGGCTTTGTTGGGGCGTGGGGTCTACCTCTCCTCTCAAAAGCAACTTTGGGAATTTTTTGCAGAAGTTCGACTGGTTTCCTTGGTTGCGAAGTTTTCCTATTGTCGTTATATTGAAAAAAAAATAGAAGCACGGGGAAAATTCCGGGATTTCACCACCTTGCCTTCGTCGCTGAGTTTGTTATTTTTGCCTTTTCTTTTCTATAGATGGCAATCAGGAACCGCAACGATTTTGTGATTGAAATTAACGCAATGCTGAACGAGGCAGAACCACTCATGACTACCGACTGCTGCATCTATAGGGTACCCCATGATATTCGCAGACTAAATGAAGATGCCTTTACTCCAAAGGTTGTTTCTATTGGCCCCTTTCACTATGAAGGGCATCCTAGACTGCAAAACATGGAAAAGTACAAGCGAGGGTATGCCAAGAAATTTTCTGAAAGAGTTTCCAGTTCCATAAGTTTGGACAGATTAATCAGCTCCGTGGAAGCGGTTGAGCCCAGCGTTCGTCGTTGTTACTCGGACTCCATTGAGCTTAGCAGCGAGACACTTGTGAAGGTTATTTTTGTGGATTCTTGTTTCTTATGTGAGCTCTTTTGGAGGTCCTTCTACGATGACTGGTCACCGGATGATGCTATCCAGTTAAAACCATGGCTGGCCACTACTGTAAGATTGGATTTGTTGTTACTTGAGAATCAACTGCCTTTCTTTGTTCTTGAAGGGCTATTCAATCTAGCTTTTTCCTCTCGCATGACTAATAATAAAAGGTTACCTTCATTTCTTGAGCTCACTTTTGACTACTTTGCATATTATAACGACATGAAATTAGCCCCTAAAGATGTTGGCATAAGGCACTTCACAGATCTAATTCGAACATTTCACCTACAGCCATTGAATAAACGACCAAAGAGACTACACGAATCAATGATACACCTTCAGAGTGCAACTGAGTTAATTGAAGCAGGAGTGAAGTTCAGGAAAAGTACAAGCTCGTGCCTATTGGACCTGAAATTTTCTGGGCGAGTTCTTGAAATTCCGCGGTTCAAAGTGGAGGACTGGACTGAGACTTTGTTTCGCAATCTAGTGGCATTAGAGCAGTGTCACTACCCTTTTGATTCTTGCATTACTGACTATATTGCTGTTCTGGACTTCCTTATCAACACAAGCAAAGATGTGGATGTCCTGGTTCAAAATGGAATCATCCTTAACTGGCTAGGGGATAGCAATTCCGTGGCGGACCTGTTCAGTAGGCTTTGGCAAAATGTCACGTATGCAAATTTCAACTCCAATTACTTGAATCTCCTCAAAGACTTGAATGCCTTCTGTAAAAGTCCTTGGCATAACTGTAAGGCCACTCTCAAACGTGATTACTGCAACACTCCTTGGCAAATTGCTGCTTCTGTTGCTGGAATTATTCTCCTAGTTTTCTCTTTAACCCAAACAATCTGTTCTATCTTACAAGTGATGCAGCAATATATATGATCAAAGCTCATCGCATGGAGCTTCTTCTTTCTTATTTATTGTTGTAGCATCCTGTTTATGCCTTTCCCTATGTGTGCCATCCTTAATGCTAAGAGACGGAGAATTCTAGCCTCAATAGCATACAAGCACTGGTTGTAAAAAGCCCCCCTTGGGAGGCATAAGATGAATTGAGTAACCGGGTTTCATCTCTGTATAATTATTGCAACCAATTAAATGAGTTAGCATTGTATTCCTTCTCTGTGAGAATATTTCAAGGGCTCCCTCTTATTTACTTGTAAAGTCTTTACTGATTAGTACTGCCCAAGTCTCTTGGGATGAATAAATTGTGAGCTTGGGAACATTCAGTGGGTAGAAGTTCCTGTGCCTGAGACATACTTGGCTAAATTATTTCACAACATTTCTTAATAGTGATTTCCTGTCAACTAGTAATGGCCAATGCCTCGCGTATGTTACAACATGAAAAAGATAATTAAAAATGTCGACACCGAATGTTCACCTTTTCATGAGGCTACATTTAATGAAGCAATTATCTTCCAGCACTTGCCGCTGGAATTTATGAAGAATCATGGACAGTGCTCGCGTGGGGGAAATACTTATTTTATTCTCATGTTTCTAAAATTAAGTACCATTATTCTTTTTGAATTTTAACAAATAAATAATTTTTACCTAATATTTATTTTATTCCCATGGTTTTGAAATTCAATACTATTACTATTTATATTTTGACAAATAAATAATTATCACCTAAAATTTTAATATAATTGAACTATAATTTAAAATTAAATTACATAATTTTGACTAAACATAATTTAAATTACCATGCAACATATATAAACTGCTCCATACCATAGAGGACCAGAAATGCACTCCTAGGAAACAACGAGTAACCATGCCACAAATGACACACGGCATTGCATATCAGTTTAAGTTTACTCAAGCATTGTAACAATTAAGAAGGGCAAAAATTTGTCGTCTCCTTCCAGTGAATAATTCATTAAAGGGCCAAAAATAAAAGCAGAGTAATTTCAGTAATTCTTTTTCAGTAATTACTGTCAGCCTTTAAAGAGTAAAACAATCATCACACATTGGAGTTTCTTACATTACTTACACATCGTAATTACTGTCAGGAAATAAACGAGTTCTCAGAGAAAGTCTGAAAACTAGTAAATAATTAAACAATTCTTACATTTTAATCTTAAGAAAAAAATAAATAAATGAAAGTTTAGTTTTAATTTGTTGGTGGCATCTGTAATTTCTTGACTAGGTCTTCAAAAATCAGACCATTAAACCCGGGGAAAAGATTTTTTTTTTTGGTGGGTAAACATGTGACCTGGGCCCAGAGGAGAAAACAAAACTGGCGGACACAAGGGGACCCTATTCATATCAGCATTAGCAAGCGGACCCGGGTGACCAAACACCCATGCATTACGACTTGCCACAAACCACTCATTTCCCTATTTCAGCATTAATGTTGATGATGAAATCTCAGAGCCAAAACCCCTTGATTTGGTCGGAACAAGTCTCCACAACCGCAGGAATGAGAAATTCTTACCATTTTCATTATTTTCTCTCCCAAAGTTAGGAAATGTGGGATTCTCACGTATTTCTATTGTATAAAAAAACAACTATTTAAATTTAGAATAAATTATATAGATTTTTTTTCTGAGTTTTGGTTAAAATTATATATATATATATATTTGAAATATATAGAAAGTTATTTTAAAACAAAAATTTATCTTATACTTTAGTCTAATTTTAAAATTTTTAACTAAAATATTTTCTATTAATCTAAATATATTTTTTAAATTAAAAGACTAAATAAAGAATATTTTGGTAAAAAAATTAAAATTGAATCAAAATATAGAATAAATTTTTTATTTTAAAATTTTTTTATATATTTTAAAAATAAAAAATTGTATGATTTTAATAAAATTTAGAATAAATTTATATGATTTACTCTTAAATTTAATTAATCTAGCACAGCTTGCCAGCCAACAGGCCAGAGCATAGACGCCGAGACCACAAGTTAATATGGGCGGGAGCCCTTCGTCGGGTCCCAGTCGGTACTAGGACATTGACTTCAAGTCAATGTGTTGAAAATACAGAACTAGCGCTGAAATTGGTAATAATAAAATCTAAATAAAGTGACAAAAGATGACAAAAAATTAGATAAAATATTTAATATGGTACGGCTTTTGGACAATTACATTGTGTCCATTTTCTATGCACTCATTATTTGCTACTGGGGTCTTATCTCATCTGGTAGAGATCTTTCTAAGGTGACACATTTTGGAGGAGCTCCGGTGCTTGATTTCAGTCGAACAATACAATCTTTTTGTTACTCTGCAGACGGACAATACAACTTCTTCGCAGCCAGTAGTTGTTCAGGTTCTTCATCTGCTCTCTTATTATTTTTGTCACTCTGCTTATATATTTTTCCCCCTCTAATCGTTGAAGTTTCACTGAATATGATGTGCCTGGTCCTCAATCTACTTATTCAATTATTTACTCTGTTCACAAATACATAGCTTTCCCTACATTCTATTTGCCAAGGATTAAATAGCTTTCTTAAGTTTCAATGTTTGCTGATTTAGTCTCCTTATGGAAGATAGAAGATTCCATGTTATATTCAGAACTAAATCTTGGAATTTGAGAGTGGGGGAGGCAGGATCTAGCTTGAATAAGACGTACCAAAAAATTACAACATTTAATAGAAGAACTAAGTCTTGGCTTGGGAATTAATTATGGACTCAAAGCGGAGCTATGCTTTTCAGGGTTCATAAGGAAAAGTCACTTGGTAGATGGAAGAAATTGGAGCAGCCAATGAAGCGACCCAGAGGCAAGAAGATAATGATTCTCTAGAGAATGAGAATAAAATTAGAGATTTGGGACATCGCATTACAATAAAGTTAGAAACTCTAGACCCTCCTTTAACATCCGAGTGTTGTATCTATAGGGTACCCAACAAAATTCGCGAAATAAACAAAGCAGCCTATTCTCCTCGTGTTGTTTCAATTGGCCCATTCCACAATGGGGATGAGAGATTGCAATCCATGGAAAAGCTCAAATTGAGATATCTCAAGAGCTCGACAGGCCTCATGTTGAGTTGGAGGGTTGTATACGAACCTTGAAAGAGTTGGAAAATAGGATTAGAAATTGTTATGCAGAAGCCATTCAATCTCGCAGTGCCAATTTTGTGTGGATGATTTTGATTGATTCTTGCTTTATAATCGAGTTCTTTCTCAGGATCTGCTCTTTTGATCTGTCAGCAGAAGATTCTGCATTACTAAAACCATGGCTAATAAATGATATACTTCAAGACTTGATATTACTTGAGAATCAAATTCCATTCTTTGTTCTAAAGAACCTTTTCAACATAGCATTTAGTTCTCAATCAAGCTCATTTATTGGACTTATCTTAAAACATTTCAACGAGACCAGCCGACAGCAAATGCGCCCCAATGACATTACATCTGTGAAGCACTTCACTGATCTAAAAATAATGTATTACTTGCCACCGGCTGAGCAACTCCCAGAGAGAAAAGAAAGGTTTGTGAAACATTTGCCCAGTGCAAGTGAGCTGCTTGAGGCAGGGTTAAAGTTTAAGGTAAGTTCAAACAAATGCTTACTTCACTTGCAATTTGCAAATGGTGTGTTGGAAATGCCTTGCTTTGAAGTATACGACAAGACCGAAATAATTATAAGAAATATGATGGCACTCGAGCAATGTCATTACCCTTATGAAGCTTACATTTGTGATTATATGTTTTTATTGGATTTTCTGATAAACACCAGCAAAGATGTGGATATGCTTGTGCAGAAAGGGATTATCATTAACGCGTTGGGCGGCCCCGATCAAACCGCTACCATGGTGAACAGATTTTGCAAAAATATCACACTACCAGATATGAACTCCAATTACTGTAAACTTTGTGATGATGTGAATGCAGTCTATAATGATCGTTGGCACAAATGGGAGGCAACTTTAAGACATGACTACTTTAGCACCCCATGGAAGACTGCTGGTTCTATTGCTGCCATATTACTCCTTCTTTTAACTTTGATTCAGACCATATGTTCTATTCGTCCATTGTTTTAAGTTCAAAGCTTGTGCCACTAGCTTAATACACTGATGGATGTTTCAAATGTGTTATGTTCCTCGTAGCTTCTTCAGCACTGGAATTTTGTTTATGCCAGCCTTCGAATACGATTTTATCAAAACTTACCGTGGATTGTTCATACGTATCCTTTGACATAAGGCCATTTTTATTCACTTGGTGTTGATATATTGGATGGTGAATAACATGAATCAATGGGGAAGAAAGTATTCTATATGTCTGGGCAGTGGCTTATCATTAAGAACGGTTCCTTACCATGTCTTTGAATAGGGGCTTAGGCACGCAAAGGGGGAATCGGAGTTAATGTTTTCTGGCCATGCATGGTTTTTGCCTATCTGATATCTTGAGTCGATTTTGAAGGGTTGCCGATCCTTTGTTGTGCAGTATCAATGTTGTGCAGTAAGGGACATTTAAAGAAAAAAGAAGTAATTAAAGAAAACCAAAAATAAGATTGGGGACACGGTACCATAGAGAATTTGTGCTCGTTTTAAAGCACTTTTAGTTGCTCGTTTGCTTATTTATGGCATGGATATGCCAACCAAGTTTAGGGACAAAGTTTGTTCTCTTTTTAAAACCTTCGCTTATGATAGACATTAACTCTCTTTTATCTTTTCTCTTTATTTAAATGAGATATGGGTTAGTGTGCCTTGAAATTGTACAGCTAGGAGTCTTCATCCGACCCAATTGCCTGATTGGCCTAGTGCTGCAAGTTAGTAAAAAAAAAAAAATTAAATAAGGTTGGATTGAGCTCCTTAGCCGATCGTCCAAGCTAGTCTGGCTCGATTAAGTGAAGGTATATAATATAAAAAGAATATAAGAACTACAATGAAAGAAAAAAATTTAGGATTACTGTATAATTTTTTAAAAAAATTTAAATATATTTTATAAATTATAAATATTAAAAAAGATCAACATCTTTAGAGACATGAGATAAATTGAATTGAGCAACACCATAGAAGTACAGTGAACATACAGGTTTCACCTCTGTATAATTCTTGCAGCCAATTAAATGAGTCAGCATTGTATTCCTTCTCTGAGAGAATATTTCAAGGGCTTCCTTTTATGTACTTGCCTTTAGTCTTTACTGATTAGTACTGCCCAAGTCCGTTGTGATGAATAAATTGTGAGCTTGGGAAGATTCAGTGGGCGGACGTTACTCTGCCTGAAACATACATGGCTAAATTATTTTACAAACATTTCTTGATAGTGTTTCCTGTCAACTTGTAATGGCCAGTGCCTTAGGTATGTTAACATGAAAAATATAATTAAAAATGTCGACATCGAATGCCCACCTTTTCATGAGGGTTCATTTAATGAGGCAATTATCTTCCAGCAATTACTGGTGGAATTTATGAAAAATCATAGGCAATGCTCAAATTGGCCCGCCTATGATATATATACTTTACGTGGGGGAAAATATTTATTTTGTTCTAAAATTAAGTACCACTATTCTTTTTGTATTTTAACCATATCAATAATTTTAACCCAATATTTATTCTATTCCCATGGTTTTGAAATTCAATACTATTACTATTTATATTTTGACAAATAAACAATTATCACCTAAAATTTTAATATAATTTAACTATAATTTAAAATTTAATTACATAATTTTAACTAAAAATAATTTAAATTCCGATGCAACATATGTAAACAGTAGTTTCACTGATTGCTTCACACCATAGAAACAAAAATGCACTCCTGGGAAGCAACGAGTAACTGGGCCACAAATGAGACATAAGACATTGCATATCAGTTTTTAAGTTTACTCAAACATCGGAACAATTAAAAAGGGCAAAAATTTGTCGACTTCTTCCAGTGAATAATTCAGTAAAGGGCCAAAAACAGGAGCAGAGTAATTTCAGTAATTCCTTTTCAGTAATTACTGTCAGCCTTTAGAGATTAAAACAATAATCACACATTGTAATTTCTTACACATCGTAATTACTGTCAGGAAATAAACAAAGTTCTCAGAGAAAGTCTAAAAACTAGTAAATAATTAAACAATTCTTACATTAATTTCAACGTTAAGAAAAAATAAACAAATGAAAGTTTTGTTTTAATTTGTAGTTGGCATCCGTAATTTCTTAACTAGGTCTTCAAAAATCAGACCATTAAACCCGGGGGAAAGATTTTTTTTCTTAACTAGGAGAAAACAAAACTGGTGGACACAAGGCGACCCTATTCATATCAGCATTAACAAGCGGACCCGGGGTGACCAAACACCCATGCATTACTACTAGCCACAAGCCACACATTTCAGATTAATGTTGATGATGAAATCTCCGAGACGAAACCCCTTAATTTGATCGGAACAAGCCTCCATAACCGCAGGAATGAGAAATTATTACTATTTTCATTATTTTTCTCTCCCAAGTTAGGAATGTTGGACTCTCACCAATTCTATTTCACAATGAAACAACTATTTAAATTTAGAGTAAATTAGATGAATTTCTCTTGAGTTTTATTAACATTATACAGATTTTTTTTTTTAACTTTTTAAAAAATATAAAATTATTTTAAAATAAAAAAATTATCTTACATATTAGTCTAATTTTAAATTTTTTTGACTAAAATATCTTTTATTAATCTAAATATGTATTTTTTAAATAAAAAATTAAATGAAAAGTATATTAATAAAAAATTTAAAATCTGATCAAAATGTAAAGTAATATTTTTGGTTCAATGTATTTTAATATATATTTTAAAAATAAAAAAAATGTGTGTAATTTTAATAAAATTTAAGATAAAACTCTTAAATTCAATTAATCTAGTGACTGCCGGCTAAAAGACCAGAGCATAATGTTGATAGACCACAAGTTAATAAGCGGGAGCCGTTCGTGAAGTCCCTAGTTGGTACTAGGACATTGACTTCAAGTCAACGTGTTGAAAATGTGGAACTAGCACTGAAATTGGTAATAATAAAATCTACATGAAATGATAAAAGATGAGAAATAATAGATAAAGTATTTAACATGGTATGGCTTTTGGACAATTAGATTATTTGTATCCATTTCCATTCATCTCATTATTTGCTCTTGGGCTTTCATCTCATTCGGTAGTAGAGACCGTTCTATAGTGACACCAGAGATTTCGGATCTCTTGCAAAGAAACTCAGAGGAGCTCCAGCGCTTGATTTCAGCCGTACCATACGACACAATATCATTCTTCTTTTCAGCCAGAAGTTGTTCAGGTTCTTCATCAGCTTTCTGTGTTTTTTTTTTAAAATTACCCGCCCTACACTTTTTGTATTAAGCTTCACTGATCATGATGGGCCTCGTTCACTCTCTGACTAGTTTCATTTTATCCACACACCATACTCAGCCCCATGTCGTGTTTATCAATATACTTATTCAATTAGTTACTCTGTTCACAAATACATAGCTTTCCCAACATTCTTTTTGCCAAGGATTAAAAAGCTCTCTTAAGTTTCAATGTTTGCTAATATAGTGTCCTTATGGAAGATAGAAGATTCAATGTTATATTCAGAACTAAATCTTGGAGAGAGTGGGGGGAGGCAGGATCTAGCTTGAATAAGACATACAAAAAAATTACCACATTTAATAGAAGAACTAAGTCTTAGCTTAGGAACTAATTATGGACTCAAAGCCAAGCTATGCTGGTGATTGTTTTTCTTTTCAAGGTTCATAAGGAGAAGTCACTTGGTAGATGGAAGAAATTGGAGTGGCCAATGAAGCGACCCAAAGGCAAGAAGACAATGGTTCTCTAGAGAATGAGAACGAATTTAAAGATTTGATACATCACATTACAACAAAGTTAGAAACTCTAGACGCTCCTTTAACATCCGAGTGTTGTATCTACAGGGTACCCAATAAAATTCGCGAAATAAACAAAGCAACCTATTCTCCTCGTGTTGTTTCAATTGGCCCATTCCATAATGGAGATGAGAGATTGCAATCCATGGAAAAGCTCAAATTGAGATATCTCAAGAGTTTTCTCGACAGGGCTCATATTGAGTTAAAGGATTGCATACGGACCTTGAGAGAGTGGGAAGATAGTGTTAGAAATTGTTATGCAAAAGCCATTCAACTTAGCAGTGCCAATTTTTTGAAGATGATTCTGATTGATTCTTGCTTCATACTCGAGTTCTTTCTCAGGAGCTACTGTTGTGGTTGGTCAGCAGAAGATCGTGTATTACCAAAACCATGGCTAATAAATGATATATTTCGAGACTTGATATTACTTGAGAATCAAATTCCATTCTTCATTCTAAAGAACCTTTTCAACATAGCATGAAGCTCTCAATCAAACCCACCCTTTCCCTCATTTATTGAACTTATCTTAAAATATTTTAACAAGGCCAGCCCACAGAAATTGCGCCTCATTAACATTACATCTTTGAAGCACTTCATTGATCTAAACAGAATGTATTACTTGCCATCGGTTGAGCAACTCCCAGAGAGACAAGAAAGGTTAGTGAAACATTTGCCCAGTGTTAGTGAGCTGCTTGAGGCAGGGTTAAAGTTTAAGGCAAGTTCAAACAAATGCTTCCTTCATTTGCAATTTATAAAGGGTGTGTTAAAAATGTCTTGCTTTGAAGTATATGACAACACCGAAATAGTTATAAGGAATGTGATGGCACCTGAGCAATGTCACTACCCTTATGAAGCTCACATTTCTGATTATATATTTTTATTGGATTTTTTGATAAACACCAGCAAAGATGTGAATGTGCTTGTGCAGAATCGGATTATCATTAATGGGTTGGACGAGTCCGATTCAATGGCTACCATGGTGAATAGTTTTTGCACAAATGTCACACTAGCAAATATGAACTCTAATTACTATAAACATTGTGATGATCTGAATGCAGTCTATAATGATCATTGGCACAAACGGGAGGTAACTTTAAGACGTGACTACTTTAGCAGCCCATGGAAGACTGCTGGTTCTATTGCTGCCATTTTACTCCTTTTCTTAACTTCGATTCAGACCATATGTTCTATTATTTCATTGTTTTAAGTTCAAAGATTGTGCCACTAGCTTAATACATTGATGGATGTTTCAAATGTGTTATGTTATTCATGGCTTCTTCAACACTAGGATTTTGTTTATGCCAGCCTTCCAATACGATTTTATCAACATTTACCATGGATTGTTCATATGTATCCTTTGACATAAGGCTATTTTTATTCACTTGGTGTTGATATATTGGATGCTAAATTAACATAAATCAAGGGGGAAGAAAGTACTCTGTATGTTTGAGTAGCGGCTTATCATTAAAAATAATTCCTTCCTTTGTCTTGGCGAGTATGAATTTTGAACATGGATTTAGGCATGTAAAGGGGGATAGGAATTAATGTTTTCTGGCCATGTATGGTTTTTGTCCTATTTGACATCTTGTGTCGAAGGCTTGTCAATCCTCTGCTGTGCAAAATCAGTATCGTGCAGTGAGGAACATTTTAAAAAAAAGTAACTAAAAAAATTCCAAAAATAAGATAGGAGGGATAGTACCATAGAGAATTTATGCTCGTTTTAAAGCACTTTTAATTGCTTGTTTGCTTATATATGATATGGATATGCTAATCAAGTTCAAGGATAAAGTTCGTTTTCTTTTTGAAAATTTGGCTTATGATAGACATTAACGCTCTTTTATTTATTTATTTTTTGATTTGGATGATATATGAGTTAGAGCACTTTGAAATTGTGTAGGAGGTATTCATCTGACCCAATGGGTTAATTGGCCCAGTACTTTGGGCCAATTTAAAAAAAAAAGGAAGGGTCAGATCAAGTTGCTTAGCTGGCCATCTTAACTAGTGTAGTTCGACCCAATAGGGTATATATAATATAAAAAAAATATAGGAACTAAAATTTAAAAAAAATTAGGATCATTTTATAATTTTAACCAAAATTTTTTTAACACATTTTATAAATAATAAATAACCAAAAAGGTTAAGATTCCTACGAAGTTTCTCCTAAGTATACTTGTCACATCTAAATAAAAGATGAGATTAAAACAAATATTTTTTTAGTTGAAAGCAAAAGGTTTAAATTGATATAGTAAATATGTGTTTTGAGGGAAAAAAAAAAGCACTTGTCTTCAAAAAATGTTAAAATTTGAAAAAGAAAAATCCAATCAGACCACTAGATTCTAAGTTATCACTCTTTGAAGTTTCACTTTATATACTTGCATTTTTTTTGTATTTCCTCTTTTGAATCTATTTTTTTATTTTCATTCCCATTGTGTAATATCACAAAGACATGCCATATGTCCAAAATACTTAAGTGACTATAAAGATATGAACATTCAAAGTTTCGAGATTTTTCCCACAAAAAAAATTATTGCTTGGCCTGGTTGTCCAACTTGTCAATCCAACTCAGTTTTGAACAAAGCCAAACTTGAGTCAAGTCAAGCCTAAGGTCTATTTTTTTCACAAAACTTTAAACTAGGTGGAGCACCAAGCCAAGGTAAAAGTCAACCTGGGTCGACTCATATATATATATATATATATATATCTACTGTACATTTTTGTCAAGGAAGAGAAATTCAAGAAGAAAAAATAACTTAGTCTTATTATAAAATTTTGTAAATGTACTTAAAAAGAATTAAATGCTAGTTGATTGAAAACGTGCACACACATAACTATGCAGTGACAGTAAATATTATAAGCAAAAACGCACTTTTAATCCTTTAATTTTGCATTAAATTTTAGTTTTGTCTCTTACGTTTATCTAGTTTCATTTTAGTTTCTTAATTTTCAAAAGACAATTATTTTTTTTTTACTCTTAACACCATTATTTTACTTAACAAAAAATATTGACATAAAAATTATTATGCCAAATCATTGCTATTATTACCTATTTATCAATCTTACATGTAAAATCTTTTTAAGTAGGTTAATCAAATGTAAAATTTATTTTTGGAGACATTATACAAGTCTGAATAGGTTAATCACAGTTCTGGAATTGAGACCTTTGAATGTTACAAAATTAACGTGATAGATGTGATTTTTCTATTACTCTTTGATAATGCCTCTTTCACATCTCTTTTATTCAAAAATTTTTAAAATGTATTATGCAAACTTCCATCCCCAAATTAAAGCCCCACCTACAGACTTACATCTTAATATAAATATGATATTTAATTATTCACACTCCATATGTCAAAATTTTTATCAAACTTCCATCCTTTCATGCAGCTTTACATACATTATATTACTACTATTTTAACATTCTATTGTTGTTATATATTATAAAGATGATGCATATGCAAAATTGGGGATGGATAGCAAATTAAGAAAATTTTATTCCCTTAAAGTTCCTTGTGGTTACTATTGAGAAAATTCACCAAGTTTTATTCATCTATTTCAAATTCCTAAACCCTTTCAAAATGACATTGAATATGGCTATACAAACTCGTCTAACTTTTTTGATAGCAAATCTTAAATTAAACCCTCCAAGATATTGCCACAAAGACTTGATTATAAATAGCTACTTATCCAAGAATTAACATTAGTTGTCTAAATAGTCATGTAAGAGAAAAGTAAAAATTTTGATGGCATAGAATCTTATTTTGTATGTATATAAAATTGATACAGTCGAAAAAATTTAATGTATAATCTATTATTTTCTTTGTCAGAGGAACATTATTGTTCCTCATTGATGGCTTATATTTTAGTCCCATTTATTATTGATGACTTTTTCTTTTGCTTTCTTTTCTTTTTAAATTGTGCTACATAAAGATGACTTAAAAAGAGTATTTCCGTAGCCTCCCAAATTCTTTTCCTGTCTTTTTCACCCTTGCCTATGCTTATCACAATCCCTAATATTTTTTCAAAAATAAAGTTCCAAAAATTTGTTTTTGACTTCAATCTCTAAAAAGATTCCTATAGAAAGTAATTTAATGGTAAATTACAGTTTGGCTAATTTGCAAAAACAAAGTTGACTGCATAATACTTGGCTATGTTGAGCACAATCATGAAAGGCTGACAAGTAATTTAAAGGAGGGAAGGTATGGCATCAAAACTAGGTGCCATCAATGGTTTGAGCCAATGATGTCTTAACATCCTAGCAACATCAAGAGAAAGCCACCTAGAGGGAAACAGTTCAACTTAGATTGGTTTTATTATATAACAAGAGACAAATTTTTTATTTAATATTTTTCATATAGATTGTCTTTTCATAGTACAAAAATAAATTTTTATTTTTCTTATAATGTTGTTGAATTGATGAAATTTTTTTTCTCTTTTATCTTATGTTTTTATGATATTTTGTGTAACAGTCAAGTGGGACAAATATAATGGCAAAGGCAAGACAAACAAAAACAATTGTATCAAATCAACTAAGTGAGCTACCACCAAAATGGCTGTTCTAATGGCAGAAGCACTTCTTTTAGGTTTATTATTATAAACACGTATTTTATCTAGATATACTTCAAAAATAATAATAAAATAAAATTAATAAAAAAAGAAGAAAAAAAAAGAGAAAAAATTTTAAGAGGAAAAAGTAAAAGCAAAAAATAATAAAAAAATTCATTTCTTTTTCTCCAAATTCTAAGAGTCTAAATAACCAAAATAACAAAATAAAAATAAAAACCCAAAAAAAGGGAAAAAAATAAGAAAATCAAAGAAAAGTTTAAAAAACAGGAAGAAAGAAAAGAAGCAACAAAAAATGGAGCAAAAACCAAAAAAATAAGAAAATAAAAAAAAGAATAAAAGACAAGGAAAAAAAAGAAAAAAAAAACAACAAATTATTTGCCCCATACCTAAAACAATGAAGCCCAATAACCCAAAAAAAAAAGAAACAAAAAAAGAAGAAAGCAAACAAAAAAAATCAATTAAAAGAGAATTAAAAAAATTACAAGAAAGCCCATTAGCTAAAACTCTTTCGGTCTCAATGCCTAAAATGGCAAAAGCCCCATACCTAACTAAAAAGAAAACAAAAAAACAAACTAAAAAAAACCAAATAATTGAAAAAAGAAAGCAACAAAAAGGCAAAGAAAAAAAATAAACAAAACAAAATAAAAAAGGGGAACAAATAAAAAAAAAAAAAGAGCCCAATAACAAATATGAACCCTACCCTTTAACTCCCTGGTTCTCTCTTGGAGTCCCTAGAAGGAGATGTGATGAAGGGAAAAGCATCATCTCCCTTCACTCTCTTTCCATTACTTTTTCAATTAAATCTGAACTGTTTATATTTTAATTTGAATAATTTAGATTTTTATTTATTTTTTTAAGTTTAAAAAATATTTTTAAAAAAATTCACATAAAAATTTAGTTTTATTTTATATTTGTTTCTTTTTTAAAGAATTATTTTTTAAAAAAATAAAAAAATTTTAAATTTGAACCGTCTAAATTAATTTGAATAGTCCAAATTTGACATTGCAAAGTACAATGGAGATAGTATCCAAATATTGAATCATGATAAAGCCGTGCAAAGAGAGGAAAGAACAAAGCAAGGACGTTTTTTGCAGAGAACTGAGACAGGACGACGCACTAATACTAGAGGGGAGGTAGAACACACATTAACACTGCAGAGTAGCTGGAGTAGGGAAGAGATAAGGAGGTATGAGATAAGCCAATGGTCTAGCATGGGAAAAATCTGCTAATGCACAGGAGGGGAAGAGTGAGAAGCACTCTCGGGTCCTTTATAAAAGGGGAATTCAACTAAGAAAAAAAAAGAGGACAAAAAAAGGGTCTTTGGGGATTGAAGAGAATCGAGAGGGAGAATCGTTGAGGGAGATTTTCGGGCCTAGAAAATTAAGAGGGATTGTTGGGAACTGAGAGAAAGGAAAGAAGGTGAGAGAGGACCTTTTTGGATAACACAAAGGGAATAACAAAGAGTGGGGTTCGAGACTATTGGAGAGAAACTAGAATCGGATGAGAGACCGAGAGTGAAAGGCTTAGGGGGTTGGTTGAATTGATTTGGGATTTGAGGAAAACCAAGAGGGAAGAGCTCCAAGCAAAGAAATCGAACTAGATTTGAGTGCGAAGGTAGATCTCGGTATTAGTAGGATTTGATCAAAGAAGAGAACCCACTCAACTTTTTGCAAGCTAAAATAGGAATTTGAGAGGTATATTTCTTATGCTTTCCATTTTTTATCCTGATACCATGAAGCCATGCATGTGTTCTATTTTTGGGTGCTGAAACCCAAAGCTTCTTTGTCTTGAGCATGGTCTAATTCCATTGTTATTTGGTGCTGATGATTTGAGTTCTCGATTCAAAGGCTTAAAACTCATATTGTTTGAATTGTCACATATATTTGTCTAACTTAAATTGAGAAATCATATTCCCGAGGTTTATAAAGCCTTGGATATATTCTATTATGAGATGCTGATATTCGAGTTCATTTTGACCATTTGGTCAGAGTAAGGATCTGGACCAATGAATTGATTGAAACTTCTATTGTTTTTTTTTTTTGGAATATTTCTCTGTTTAGTAGTAAGCCTTCGATGAGAAAACTTCCATGTGTGTCTTGATTTAGTACTTAGACATGAATTTGAGGCTTCAGTCTATGTGGATCATGGTTTGCATTGAATAACTAGATTTTGTTGTTTATGTCTGAATCTGTATGATGAGTCATCCATGAATAAATTTGGTTGGCTTGGTTGGTAACTTATGCTATTATCCTGTCATGTTGCTCCGTTGTAATCGTGAATAGCTGGGGTTTATTGGTAATATTGTAATGCAAATTGGATTTGGGTCTTGGCTTCTATTTGGCATCTCGCATGAATGTGTGTTTTGGTATCTATGATTAAGATGCTATAAATGTATATGGATAAGAAGATATAAGTTATAGACTTTCATTTCATTAATTGAGGGGTTTGAGCTTATGTGGGTTTGGGAATTTCTTCAAGGAACTAGAGGGATGTAGCTTCTCTCAATTTGGTGGTGCTAACATGACATCTAATCAGTTCATTTTGTCATTTTCAATCTTCTTTGTTTTTTAAAATTTTTTAACTAAAAAAATATAAAAATATTCAAATGGCTTGATTACACCATCACCCTGCCACGACTGCAAAGAAGCCTTTCTCGAACTAGAGTTAAGTTCATAACTCTTTTGTGATATTTTTATAAGTAGGAATATTTGTTGCAATCATTCGGGTTGTCTTGATGTTAACTACAGAACTTTTGTTCTATCAGATGTTCTTATCAAAATTCTATTTGATGATGATTAATGGTTTTAGTTAGCAAATCCATTTGAGTATTTGGGCTGATAATTGTTGATCACTATTTGCATAAATGGTTTCAATTTAATCTATGATGTCTTTTTTTTTTAATTTTGCTTTGACTATGAGGTTGAGTTATTCCTTGAAAGTACTCCCTATTCTGCTTGTTGTTTGCCTTTTGTTGCATATGAGTTGTGAATTGGGAGAGGTTCATTACGAGCTAAACAAGAATTGAAGAGAAGACCAAAAGGGAGCTTCACTGGTTCATCTTTTTTATATGTAAACATTTCATGTAATATAACATATGAGGATTGATTTGATGCATACAAAATCACACACAAAATACAAATATTATGTGCTTGTAAACATTTTCACCTTGTTATATTTATATATTTTTTAGAATAGTCATGTGAAATTTCTTATCCCTAGATATATAGGATTAAATTTATGAATCATGTGTGGTAATAAGTCTCTTTGGCATCTATTAAGCTTCATAGTTATACTTAATCAAACTATGGGCTTTAATGGCCCTTAACAAATTGAGTTTAATTTTTAAAAAAATTCCTAAATTTTTTTTCTAAAAATAAAATAGTTCTCAAAAATGGAAAATTACCACTTTTCAAATAAAAAAGAATTTTTTAAAGAAAAATAATAAAAATGGTTTTCTAAAAAAATTATATGCATTTTTCTTAAAATAGAAAAAAGAAGAGGAAAAATATATGTCACAAAGTTCAAAAGTAACTTCTCACATTTAAGATAACGAAAAATTAAGATGTTAAAAGTTTAGTTTTGGAAGGATTCTTTAATTTCTTGGGGGTTTCTTTTTCCTAAATCTCTTTTAGACAAAATTAAAAATATTTTTTACCCAAAAAAAAACTAACTAAAAATAAAAATATAGAAAAAAAAGCACAGGAATAAAAAACATAAAAGCAACAAAAACAAAAGCAAAAAAAAGAAGATTAAAAAAATAAAGATCATTAAAAAGGAATCAAAAATTAAAAAAAAATAATAAAGATCAAAATAAAAAATAATAAAAAGAATCAATCATAAAAAAATTTAAAACACAAACAAAATTGAAAAATATTAAAAAACCAAAAATATAAAAACCCAAAAATAAAAAATAAAAAACAAAAAACAATAATAAAACAAAAAAAATCAAAAATCAAAATACAAAAAGATATAAAAATTAAAAAAGTCAAAAAATCAAAATATGAAAAGATATGAAAACAAATCAAAAATAAAAAAAGAAGTCAAATAAAATAAAATATCAAAAATAAAAAGGGTAAGAAAGTGGAATTAATTCAATCTTCGCAAAATGAATAAACAAACCAATTTCAAAGTTTTTTTATTGATGAAAATTTGAAATAATTTTTTCTTTTTTCTCTTTTCACAAAAAAATAAAAAACTAGCTAACAAACACAATTTCCAATCGAACTACGTGAGCTTTGATCCCTTGTATAGAATACGTAAGCTCTATGCTCTTGTCATATGTCAAATATGCCTTTGTAAATAAATATTTTTCCTTTTTATTTTATTTTCTTAATTACTTTTCTTTTCTCTATTTTTGCATGTGGTTGTTAAGGGAATTAAAATAAAATTAAGGCCATATTAATTTTGCATAACAAAGCTAAGGTAACCATTCTAAAAACAAGTGTTGTAGGATGTTTAATACTTTTTCCACTCATAATTGACTTTTAAATTCATTTTTTGGTTTGTAAGCCTTTTTTTTATAGAAAATACTTTTTCAAAGTTTTACCTTTCATAAAAAAAATTAAAATTTTGGTGGTGATTCTACTTCATTTGATTTGGTTTTCGTTTTAGAAAATCGAAATTAAAAATTCTACTGGCGTCATGCAATCGCATTTCATGTGTGACAGTTGCTACAATGCAAGGCATTTATTATGCTCAAGATTATGTAAATTTTGTATTAACTACTATTATATGACTTTTTGGCATAACTTTTTTTATTTGCTATTTTTGTGTGACTCTTTGGCTTGGAATTTAGTATACGTGTTGATAGATATTTAGTACTTATTGCAAGTATCTTTTAGATAACTGTGTACGAATGTTGCTTGAATGAAATTAAACTGTGGGTGCCTTTTCAAATTATTTACTAGTGTTGCATTTTGTTTAAATACTTGCAATTTAAAAATAGATAACCCACTATTTTATTATTTGCGTCTTATGATAATCCCACACATTCATGAAAAAATTCATTTTGCAATCTAAAACATGAATTATGAGTTTATTAATACTTTTTTCTTAGTATTGGAAAAAAGATGTGTAACAAAATAATTTAAAATCAAACAACATGTGGAGAAGAACAAAAAGCATAATATGTACATTGAAATTGTAGAGATTTAGATCCAAACAAAAGAGTTTCATTCAAACAAACTCTAGAGAACAAATATTCAAACAACCTAATTACATAGATGTATACACATAGAGGGCTGCCTAAGTCGTCATCTAAGTGACAATTTAAAATTTTAACACCATTAAAGCTTAGCAATAATAATAATAATAATAATAATAATAATAATAATAATAATAATAATAATAATAAGGTTAAATTAATATTTTAGTTTCTTAATTTTATTTAATGTTTCAAATTGATTTTTTAACTTTAATGTGTTTTAAATTAGTCCATTAGGTTTGAAATATTTTAAATTAATCTTTTAACTTTTAAAATTTTATTTTATTTAATGTTTCAAATTGGTCCTTTAATTTTAAAAGTTGAGAAACCAATTTAAAACATTTCAAAGAATCTTTCAATTTGAAATATTTATTTTAATATAAAATATTTAAAACAAGTAATTTGAAAAGATGCAAAAGTTCTTTTTACTGATAAAATTATTAAAAAAGTCATACAAAAGCACTTTCTTAGTTTAATTACTTAAACAAAAAAAACACTTATTATAAAATTTTAAAACCTAGAAAATACTTAACAAGTTCACTAAAATAAAATATTTTAAAAAAGAATATTTATTTTAATATGAATACTATTTTTACAAATATTTCATATTTAAATAAATATCATTTTTTAAAGTATTTTTTTAGTGAACTTTTAAAGCATTTTCTAGTTTTTAAAATTTTATAATGAGTGTTTTTTTATTCAAGTGATTAAACTAAGGGAGTTTTTTAAAAAAATGATAAGCAAACTTTTTAAAGGATCATTTTAAAACACTTTAAAATTAAGAAGCCAATTTGAAACATTAAATAAAATTAAGTGACTATTTTGAAACACTTCACAGTTAAAGAATTAAAATACTAATTTAACCTGCTAATAATAATAAGTAGCTTGGTCTTCCTGAACAACTTCAACAGCAACTATTAGATAATTCTTCTATGTCTAAATACTATTACTTCAGTCTCATATTTTGATGCTAGTGGATCAATCCACATAATATAATTGTAGTGCGCACCAACCTAGCATTTTTTTCATAACAAAATCAAACATTAAAATTAATTAAAAATAAACAAATGAAAAATGTTGGAATAGAATAGTCTACCCTAGAAAAAAGTTACCTCATAAACTTCTTTTAAATAATCTTTATCAACACAACTAGTGGCTTCAAGACCTACAAGTTTCTAGACTTTAATAATTTGATGGCTAATATAATGTGTTTTGGATACATACCTCTATTTAGTATATTCACTAACTAGCCTCTTTGTTATAACAGCTCTAACTCCCATTTTTAATTTTATCTAGGATCCATTGTTACATATTTTAGCAAAAGGGTTTTCTATTTTATCCTTTCAATAAATTAAAATTGTCATGTTTATTAGTGCAGAAACAAATTAATATTATTAAGGTAGAGCTTTCATAATTGTTTTTTTTTCTTGTGAAATTTATTAAACTTCTATATAATCAATTGCAACAATAATCAATCCTTGTTAAATATAACCCTTGCACGCGTGTTTGAAATTTAGTTATAAGTGTATGATGCATAGGCAATTGCAAATTAACACAAAATGCTAATTTTATAAATCAACACCTAAAATTCATCATAAATAGTAAAGAAATTGAAGTGATTGACTATCACCTCTGTAAAAATTTTGGAAGCCTTTTCTATTCTCTTTCTATTCAACACAAAAATTGCTAAATCCTTTGGGGATTGCATTTGTTGGATGGTGAGAGTCTTTGGCTTTCTTTGTGAATTGAATATGTTTTATTAATATATAGCATCAATGCTGAGATTCAAATAAGGATTGACATATTTAGACTTACAACAACAAGTCCTTTAGCAACAATAAGGAAAATAAAGGTTAGAATAAGTAATATCCTCCCAATTCCTCCTCTTCCTCTCCTTTTCTCTTCTCATGCTTTTTATCATTGCACAATAACACACCCATGATTCTACTCGATCACACCATCACATTACCATTGCATTCTAAAGATTTGGAGGTAAATGCCATTGGAGCTTAAAGATTGCAGAGAACTAAAAAGAATCATATAGTGGTAACATGCGCTGAGAATTTTAATGTAAAACCCTAACAGCTCTAATTTTGGAGTAAAGGAAATAAGGAACAATGCTTTCCTAATTGCTTTGATAACACGCTAAAGTGGTCAAGAATTATTACATGTAAGCTAATTTAAATTCACTTTAACATTTTTCGTCAAGTAAATTAATGATATTAGAGGTGAGGAAATTTTTTATTATATTTTAAAAGTTAAAAGATTAAAAAGGAACTAAATAAATTTAAGGGACAAAATTAAAATTTAATATAAAGTTAAAGAATTAAAAATACATTTTTACTATTATTATATGTAATAATTAAATAAAGGGTCAAAAATAAAAGTCGACTCATTTAAGCAGCACACATTTAACTTCATTATATTCCAGATGCACTATATGGTCATATTCTATTTATGTAATTACTGTTAGCCTTTAAAGAGTAAAATGGTCACATATTGTAATTTCTTACATATTTTAATTATTATCAACAAATAAACAAGTTCTTAAAGAAAGTTTGAAGGCTAGTAAATAATGAACCCTTTCTTACATACCAATCTTAAACAAAATAAATAAATAAATGAAAGTTTAGTTTTAATTTGTAGGTGGCATCTATAGTTTCTTAGCTAGGTCTTCAATAATTAGACCTTTAAACCCAGGGAAAAGATTTTCTTTTTGGTGTGTAAACATGGGACTAGAGCTCGAAAAAGCAAATATGAACTAGTGAACATAAGGAGAACTTATTCATATCATCATTAACAGGCAAACCTCGGGTGACCAAACACTCACAAATTACTACTAGCCACTAACTTCACATTTTAGCATTAATGTTGATGGTGAATTCTCAAAGTTAGAACCCCTTAATTTGATCAAAACAAACCTCCACAGCTACAGGATTAATGAGAAATTCTTACGATTTTTATTATTTTCTCTCCTTGTTAGGAATGTCGAATTCTTACCATTTGTGTTGTACAATGTAACAACTATTTAATTTCAGCCATACAATATAATATCATTCTTCTTTGTAGCTAGAATTTGTTTAGGTTCTTTATCAACTCTTTGATTAGTTTTGTTACTCTCCTTATATTTCTCCCTTCTAATCATTAGGCTTTACTAAACATTTTAATCCTGGTTCACTAGTTTCATTCGATCTTCAAATTCTCAGCCCTGTGTTTTGTTTATGAATTTACTTATTCATTCAATTAATTACTCTATTTACAAATACATAGCTTTCCTAATATTATTTTCAGAGTGTGTGATCCACCCTCTCCTTTCAAAGCTACATTAAAAAATATTTTTGCAAAATTTTGACTAGTTTCCATGGTTGTGAAGTTTTACTATTGTCATCCATATGGAAAAAATAAGAGCATTAGGAAAATTCCGGGATTTCATCGCCTTTTTATTCTTCAATTTTTCTTGTGTTCTTCACTATGTTTTTTTCCTTTTCTTTTCTATGGATGACAATCAAGAACCACAATGATTTTATGATTGAAATTCTATAGATGGCAATAAGGGTGTGTTAGAAATGTCATGCTTTGAAGTATATAACAATACCAAATATATATATATATATCTATATAAAAGAAATATGATGGCACTTGAGCAATGTCACTACCTTTATGAAGCTCACATCTATGATTATATATTTTCATTGGATTATTCAATAAACACCAACAAAGACATCTATGTGCTTGTGTAAAAAGGGATTATCATTAATGGTTAAGTGACTCTGATCCAATGGTTACTATGGTGAATAGTTTTTGCATAAATGTCACACTACTAAATATGAACTCTAATTACCATAAACTTTCTGATGATCCAATTATAGTTTATGATAATCCTGAGCACTGAACCAAATTAGGCAAAACTGGTGAACATATGTGACTTGATGCCTAACTTGACTCGACCTGATTTAGTCCTTTAGGTCAAGCTCACCAGGCTAATCAAACTAATATACACATCTAGTTCAAAGTTATGTCACCACATTAATCTAGCTACTTTTTTCTTTATAATTTAATCCATCATAAAGTACAAAAATAGTTATTTCATTGTTGTCATTTTAGCATATTTCGCTTTTCATTCATTTATATATAACTTTATCTCTATTTAGATGAACTTAAGCAACTTTTATTTTTATGGATAATGATACCTATAAAGATTATGTGTTCAAGTGTGCAGCTTCAAATTTTTCAGTGTGGAATCTAACTAGCTTAATACATTGATTAGTGTTTCAAATGTTTTATGTTCTTCATAGCTTTTTACACATTAAGGTTTTGTTTATGTCAGCCTTCCAATATGATTTTATTAAACAAAGCATACATTTTTTTTTCTTTTAGTTTTCAAATTTCAGGACGCAATTTTTTTTGGGACAAAAAGTAAGAACAAGTTTAATCAATTATCAAATGCTTTGATTTACCCTCGCTTACTTGACAAAAATTTCTATATGTTCTATTGGGTTTACAATGAGATAGGCCAAATTTTGGGCTTTTCCTCGATGGCAAGGATTTTTTTAGATGTTAATAATTTGTTAGCTTGATACTTCAAAGGGAAATGCTTATATTCATAGAAAAATTAAGGCAAATCCATACTAAACAAAAAAATTACATCCAGATCCTATACCTTACATGGAAATTAAATCTATAGCTACTAATTTGCATCTTGTGTATTTATTTATATTTTTCTATGCAAATTAGATCCATAGCTATGGACTTGCTTTTATTTATTTATTTTTAAAATCAAACCTACATGGTTAGCAAGCATAGGGCAATCATGGATATAATAAATGTTAGAAAGAGTTAGTTATTTGTTAGTTTGTTAGATGTAATAGATGTTAGTTAGGTAATAGATAATAATAGTCATTAATAATTTAGCAATAATTAAAGTAATCATTGATGTATTAAAAAAATAAAAACAAAATAATGAAGAAAATTGTAAGAAGATGTAGTTAAAAAAGATAGTTTTTGAAAAATAAAAAATAATTTAATGTTTTTTAATAATTCACTAATATAATACTACATTTGTGATAAATTCAATTAATATGATTTTCTACAATATACAAAAATTAATTTATCTGATTATATATATATATATATATTAAAAATAATAGCTTCCAATGCCATAACAAGCGCTTTGCCTTTTGTATTGTAGTTGCCCTTGATCTATAAGTTTTTCATGTTATTGATTTGATGGGTTGTTAACAAGATCAGTTGATAGAAAATTTAAATCAAATGTAAAGGAATGCATTGGAGGAATCAGCCGTTATAAAGTCACAAACCCCTAATGTGACAATCTGCCAATTTCAAAAAATGGATCACCATACTCAGCATTAAAGATCATTAAATCATTAAATAGTGACATAAATAACTTAAACTAGGAGGGATCAGGTGATTCAAATTGTAACAATGGCAAATAGGGCACGTAATAGGAGGGACCAACACTTCTAAAGTCTGCATATTGGCCAATAGATATAAAAGAAGATAATCTGACGATGGCAATATCTTTCTATGTTGTAGCACCTCCAACTAATGTGGATGATGTCAAAGCACTAGTACTATTACAATTTTGTTCATCTTGTGCAACAATAGGCAACTGGACTAACATGTAACCTTTACATCTCTTACCTAGCTTACCTTTTAAACATTTTGGTTATGGTAAATCAAGTGCAGGTAAAATAGGTTAGGAGACCATCATGAAATGCTGTTTCCAAGAGCCAGTAAGATGTTCATTTAGTCCTATCTCACCCTCTCTCAATACTAACAATAGTCCATTTACAGAGGGAGACCATCATGAATGCTCAGCATGTAAAGGTCATCAGTGATATTAGCTCTACCATTAAACAATAAGATGTTATATATTAAGCAAATGAAAATAACAAGAGTGGATACCATTTGTAAGGTAGATCCATCGCCAAGTACATGTCCAACATCATCACATGTACTTATAAATGCGATCCATAGGTGTTGTAGCCATAAGTGCTTGAGATAAAGCATATTGTCATGCATTCCATGATTCAATAAAGTCTTATGCTCTTCTTTTTAATATGTCAAGATTTTTCCTTGCAATTGTAGTGTATGGCAAGCCTCCAAATTAAGTAAATCAATTAGGGTTGGCTATTACCTGCCAAATTGGTATAACACATTATCTGAGTAGTGTCACTTTATGATATAAAAACAAATTACTGATATTGAAACTAGTCAAATGTCTCAAAACACCAAGCAATATTAGGGGATGAGCTCCTACACACTATTTGATTCATATAGCTATTAAATGATCTATGCACAAAATATCAAAGTGTCATAATAAATATAACATATATATGAGTCATTTTATCAAAAATTTGTCCATGTAAAGTGAATAAGCCTCATTATCCCACATCGCATCTAATAAAATTCAATAATGTTGCAAGGCCATGGCACTTGAACATGTCACATTCTTCCATTTGTGATTACAAGCAAACATATTACAACATATTAGTAGGGGCATAAGTAATAGATTGAAACCAAATGAAAAAGGCCATGGTACTTTCTACAAATTGTTTATAATGTCTTACCAGAACCCAAAGTATTAGATAAATATTTATTTAAGGATTTAGCTGTGGAGTTCTTTGTGGAACTAGCATTGGAAATCTATTCTATGCCTAAATGTGGAGTAGGGTCAAAGTATTGGTGTATGCCTTAGAAGCTAATTATAGGATGATTGTATTTATATATATTGTATTATGTTTTGTTTATCAAAGCATTTTAATTATTATATTTAATATTATATCTATATAATATAAAATATATATATTAATTTTTTTTAATAATTTATTATTCTTAAAATGTCCTTAGTTAAATATTATTATGAATTGGGGTAATAATAACATAGTGAGACTAGTATGTATGTTATCCAATGACTACAATCATAAATATGAGACATCAAATCATGATATAAGTACATGTTAGAAAATAAATGTATTAGACAAATCCATTATGAGAATACTAATTAGATCGCTAAATGAGTGTTATAAACAATCCTTATGTGACTATGATGTATGTGGTCATTTGACCTAAAATTACTACAATTCTCTACATAAGGAATCATATACTTATGTTATCTAATGTCAGCTTTCATAAGGATGCCCTAAAAGGAAATTGTTAGATATATCACAAATCATATAGAGGAATGTGAATGATCTATATGATATTTTATCCCTTCTATGTAAAAGAAATGATATTTGTGGGCCCTTTGATTAAATGGCACTAAAAAAGTATGACCATGCTCATATGGATAAATATATGATATTGATTCATTTGTTTTAACTCAATCTATTCAAAGATCAAGAAATACATAGATTAAATTATAAAGAGGATAACACAATCTATACATTGAGTTCAATTTGGATATCAAAACAAAAAAGAATAAACTACATGGAATATTAGTCATGAATTAGGTAAATCAAATCACAAATATTTTTATTACTTAAGTGGCAATCATATATTACTATATATTGTTCACTGTCTATGATACTAAAATAAGCTTCTTTTTAGGATTATTACCAACATAATAGAACCTATAGAATCATACACAAAAAGTAATCAAAATTAGGGTTAATATAATATAATTAGGATTTCTAATTGGATTAGAAATCCTAAGAATGCAACCTCATATATATATAAAATATAATATAATACTAGAATTATATTATAATATAATATTATAAATATTAAAATAATATTAAAGTAATATTACATTCTTTTTGGGTTTTATTAAAGTGATATTACATTCTTTTTTGACAAATTATTGATCAAAGTCGCTATTAGACTAGGTTAATAACTTAACTTCAATAGTCTCTTCACTCATCATCTATTTGGCTAAAGCCTATTGGATGAACATTACTAAACCCTAGTGTTATTTTACAAATAACGTCTAAGGTTATGCATTTTTTATAAAAAGCTGTTGTTAATATAGAGAGTCTCTTAGCAAAGATTGAAGGAAGAGTACTCTGTTTGATTCTTTTAAGAATCAACATTTTAGTCTTGCTAGTGTGGATAATGTAGAGATGTAGGTCCAACAATCTATGTTAGTGATTCTTACATATGTTTGCACTCTAGATTACATATTTAAGGGGAATCACTTGCAATGTTCTTGCATTTGATTAAAGATCAAACATTCGTAAGATCAAGCATTTGTAGATCAAATTGATTATTAGTCATTTGCAACAAATGTTCTTCACAATAGAAGGTAAGAATTCTATCATCAAATTATGCCCTTTTCCTAAGGATCCTTAGTAGGTTTCAGGAAATTTTAAATTTTTTTTATTGTACTTGGTCCTTGAAACTCAACATAGGCAGCACCTATGCCTTATTACCCAAGGTTAGTTGCATTACAAAACTTTATATACAAGTGAGCTAACAATGTAGATCTGCTAACTATATTAGCTGGCTTGTTCAAAATCCCATAACAATATGAGATATATCAAATATATCTTGTGACTAGACCTATCCAGTATCATAACCACTAATCCGTCTCAGGATATATGTATATGTAAACTGTTACACATCTTTGTCATTTGCATCGTCTAATAAGTTATTAAAGTACTTAACTAGCCAACTAATGACCAGCATCTGCCCATAGAGTTTATCATATAGTAGTGTGGTTCCAAGTAGCCATTTACAGGTTTGTGCCTGAATGTAGTTCATATGACCAATGGCAGGTATCATTGTGCAAGGGAGGCCCAATTGCATAACAACATCCTCTAAAGTGATCATGTACTCTTTTCAGGTAGTGTAAAAAGTATAGATTTTGAAATGCCATCTTTCTATAAGTGCCAACACTAGTCATAGATCATACTTGAATTGCTCTAGTTAGGCAACGTCATAGAATCTAACATGCCAAAGATAGTCAACAATAACAAGTAGAGGCAGAGGTTAAGCACTTAATCACTGTGCATGACATGTCACAATTAGAGCACTTGATTGTCCTGCAAAACAAGGTAAAATATTCTACACACATTAGTACAATTAAATTATAGAAAAAACATATGAAATATAATGAGAGTGAGATTATTTACATGGTCAAGCCACATGACCTATGACACATGCTATATATCTAGAAGTACAAAAATAAGTCATCTTTTAACCTAACTAGAGCACTTGTTGTTAACATACCATTGCTCTAACGTTTTTGTAGACATTTTATTACATACCAAAAAGAAAATTTTGTTTAACAAACATAAGAATAATAAATAAAATGACAAAACAAATATAATAACAAAATAAATGCAAAATACAAACATATTATCCAATAAATAGAAAATAAATATAACAAAAAATTAAATGATACTATATTTACAAATTTAAAAAATATAAAAAATTGGTAAAAATAAAAATAATAGGAGAGTAAAAATAAATATATAAATATAACAAAGAATGAATGTAAACATATTTACTTATTTACTTCAGTATAGTAAATATAATAACAAATTAATAACATATTTTAAAAAAATAATTACAAAAAAAATTAAATATAATAAACAAATAAATGCAAACATATTTACATATTTGCTCTAATAAAGTAAACATAAATATAATAATAAAATACAAAATGATAACATATTTAGAAAAATAAATGCAAACAAAATAAATATAACCAAAAAAAGAAATGCAAACCTATAATTTAACTAACAAACATATATAAACTAAATAAATAAAATAGTGCTGCAAAAACACAATTTTGCTTCTATGGAATATAAATATGCTAGTAAAGAAATACATGTGACATAAATTAGTTTAACTAACCTTTAAATAAGTAGACTAAAAAAGAAAACTTGAAAAGGAGAGTCCAGTAATTTCAAAAAATGAAATCAAAGATTGGAAGGTTCCAACTGCAAATTTAGGAAGCGTAGAAGAAATGAAAGAAGGAGGACCACATAGGAGAAAAGAATGAAAATGAAGGGAGAAGGGTCACCGTTTTTTAACATGTTGAAGGGTGGGGGAATTGGTTCTCTTATGATCGTCAAATCAAGGTCAAAATACCCTAATTTAACAAAGGCCGTAGGCTATCTACACTTAGCCTACAAATGCTACAAACCTAAAGTTAGAACAAATGGCCTATCACCTTGAAGTTGGACTCATATAGTCTGACTTTAAGTTAAATTTTAAAAAAATAAAAATAAAAAATGGAAATTAGAGTCATAGGATCTAATTTCTATTAAATTTATAAGATATGAGTAGAATATTTTGCATGGTATGAATTTGAATTATTTTTTAATTAAATACTAGTATACAACTCAAAAAACTAAAAACGTATCTCATGTGAAAAACGGGTCTATTGGCTCAAAAAAGAAGTAAAAAATTGGGTTTTATGAGTGTCCAATGAAAAGTAAGAGACCTCCCGACCCGAGAATATATATATATGATCAATATGTTAACAAAGTAAAAAAAGAAGTGAGTAATGGAGATGCATCTCAATTAAGTAATGGGGTGTGTGTTTGACTTGTAAACCAAAGCTCATTTTCTTTCATTTCAAAAGAAAGAAAAAGGAAAACCTTTAAAAAGCTTTTAAACATGCTTGGTGCTTGGATTGAAATGAAAAGAAAGTAAAAGGGAAACCTTTAAAAAGCTTTTAAACATGCTTGGTGCTTGGATTGAAAATCAAAGAAAAGAAAGAAGTCCTTTTTCTCAAACATTTTTCTTTAAGATACTTTTTTGGCCACGATCAAGAAAAACATTCTTGCCAAAATATTTTTCTTTAAGACTCCTTTTGACCGAAACTTGTAAAAACTCTTTTTGTGCTTATCGTAGGAACAATTTATCCCAAAATTTTAATAACCAAGTTAACATATAGTAAGACCAATTCATAGAGACAATTTTCATTAACAAAGATTTAGCCCTAATGATTTCTCTAAAATTTCTTCAGCCCTCTTTTCTTAAAAACTTCTTTGGCCCAAACTATTTTCATCAATGAGACCCGTTTGGTTCTTACTTAATTATGAAGAGTTGATTAATAAAATGCTTCTCCCATAAAATGTATGCTTCCAAAAACATTTTCCAAGAATAATATTTTTCAAATTCGAATTTTCCAAAAGCATCTTTTTTCCAATCCATAAGTATATTATTTGACACAATTAAAACTCATTTAAAAATTTATTTGAGAATTTTTCATCAAAAATTAAAAATGAATAGAATAAACAACTAAAAAAAAGATAAAACTTTTAAATCATAATGACTTTATATGGATTGAGACCATTTAAAATTTCTCAACTATTTAGGGAAAATGCACTGTCTTGAAAGAATGGCTTAAACCTCAGTTACCAATTGTTGGACCCCAAAGCACATCATTGAAGGAGGAGGTACTTCACTTCGCCAACATTAACAAAGTAGATGAAGTAACATAAAGCTTAGAGTAAAGTGAGAACAAAAGAATCTTGCTAAAAGCCATACGATGGAGTGTAGTCGCAGACACTAATAAAGTTGTGGCCACTTTTTTGACCAATAAATAATATTGCATGTTAAATGTAGCCCATGAGATTTTAATGGGGGAAACAAACCCATGAAAGGTATATTATAAGCTTGTAAAAGTTCAGAATCCTATGTCAATTAATTATTAGATTAATTGTAGTCGCTTTGATTGAAACCCTGGAAGCTAAGTTGATTGAGCTTAGCGATAGAACCCCCTCCTTCGAAAGAAGATATATATACGGGAAGATAAACATTAGGAAATGAGTTAAGGTTCAATCAATCAAGTTCTCTAAATCACATAATTAAGAATGTTAACATTGAATATCAACCTTTTTATGAGAGTTCGTTTAATGAAGCAATTATCTTCCAGCAATTGCCTGTGTAATTTCATGAAAAATTATATACAAAGCCAAAATTACCCTAGCTATTATGTACTATACGCAAGGGAGATATTTATTTTACGGCCATGTGGTTCTACAAATTTAGTATTGTTATTATTTATATTTTGACATATAAATCATTTTCATCTAAAATTTATATTCATAATTCAAAATTAAATTAGATAACTTGAACTATTAAAAATAAATAAATTACATGACAATATACTACCTTCGGTCTCATACATAAAAAATAAATAATTAACTCACAAAAATTAAGGAAATTAGTTAAAATTAATTAATTTTTTTAATTTTATCTCAAATAAAAATTATTTTTTAAGAATATCCATATTTAATATATGTACTTTTTTTGAAATTAATAATAACTACTACTCATAATTTAAAAAACTCATTTAATAGAAGGTATAATTAGAATACTATAATTAATATATTAGATATTTGTGGTTTATTTTTTATATTTTAAATTAAATTAAATTTTAAAAAAGTTTCTTATACATAAAATCGGAAGTAGTATATAAATGGTAATATGATACAACTACCATTTATATATATATAGGCATTGCTTAGCAATGTAAATTTTCTCAAACATTGGAACAATTAAGAAGGGTAAAAATTTGTTGTTGTCACTTCAATAATTCAGTGAGGGACCAAAAATAAAAGCAGCCGCTCGCGCATTTAACTTCAATATTATCTAGATGCCTTGAGTGGTTTTTTTTTTTTTTCTGTAATTACTGTCAGCCTTTAGAGTTAAACAATTACACATAGCTATAGCTAGCTATCTTCAAAGTTCAAACTGATACTGATCTACGTTGTGATGGGTTTACAACAACTTCAACTTAAAGTGGTTTATGAACCTTTAAGAACTGCTTGAGAATATATGGGCGTTAATGAGTATTAGCAATTACAGTTACGAATCAATTATAATTTTTTGGACCACTCCCATTATGTATATCAGAACTATATATGTGTAGTTCTGGGAGAAAGAGAGTAAAATATACACAAGATATCAGTCTGGATCTAAATTCTTTATTGTAAAGTTTAGAGAAAAAAGAGTAATTGAGCTTTATACATACTTCTACATTTTATGTTGAGCACATCACATAGAATCATTGATAAATCATATATAGAGAGGCTTCAAATTAACACTGATGATATATTATAGATTGTTGATATATAATTAAAACTTTACGCACATGGGCTGCTTTTGAGTCATACCCAGATAATCAATGCTCATTGCTCAACGTACGCCAACAAAACTCTTCTAATTAATTAAAGCTTCCTAGAAGAAAATAAATATTAAGGGAGAATATCATCCGACTGGTGGAAAAGGTAACATATAGCAAGGTAGGGCCCACAAAAAGGCACGAATCATTAGGGATAGCCTCTGATCATTGATTCTCTTCTCCTTTAAATAGCAGACCTGAAAATCAAAGCCATTGTAAAGGTGCATCTTAATTAGTACGATATGTAATTTAATTTATTTGAGTATATACGGAGGCAGGCCGATCAATTAAAATATAACACATTTTATATACCATATTTATATTTAGAAACTCTAGGATGAATACGGAGACCTGGCACTGCTAGGGTCTCTTGGTGCATTGCATCGGTAGCACTCCATTCTATTGGCGAAGTTATGCTCGTTGCATCCAGACCTGCGCAGCTTTAACAAATAACCATATTGTATAGAGTACAATCCAAATTTTGAAGAAAAATTAATTTTTTTTTTTAAAAGTGACCTGGTGCATATCCAGTCACCGGATTTCCAGCCAGGGCGGCCGGAGCCGCCGAAGCCTCTTATTCCGGGGATGTCACCGTCGTAGCCACCGCTGGAGGACTCGTCCTTGGGGGCACCGCACTTAAAGCAGCTGGAGCGGCTGGCGAAGTTGTGGGCTCCACAGTTGCCCACGGAGCAGTACCAGTCACCCGGTCGGACGTCCGGCCCAGTGGCGAAGCCAAACGACGACGAAGAGCCTCTGCCACCGTAGCTTGATCCATAGTCGCCTGCTGGCCTTGTCTCCCCACAACGTTGGCAGTATTCTCTTCTCTGGAAGTTGACGTGGTTGCATGTCCTGCACTTCCAATCCCCTGCTCTGCTCATTTTCCTTAACCCACACACACACAAACACACTTATTCTTCTCTTCTTTATAATTAATTATATTGAAAATGATACAGCTGAAAAATGAAAATGGGGAGTATAATTAATAATTCACTTACCTCTAGAGTTTAAGGGCACACACAGATATATTGTTTGGTTGTGACGGTGGTGTGGGTGGTCTGAGGTGGTTTATATACTGGCCATTAAGTGCCTCGGTAATCGTATACGTACGTCATCCAAGTAACTAAACTAGCTAGGGTTTCTTTGTTCAACTATATTATCATCAAAACTATAATTGGCAAAAGGGGAAAAGCAATTTTCGAAATGTGACTCTCTACACACACACACCAATTAATATTTAATAAAATATATGTTGTTGGAGTTGGCAACACAATCAGACAAAATATTTAATTTATATTATGATATTACATAATTCAGAATAATGTTGAATCCATTTATAATTGGAATAGTTGGCTTCACAAAATTTATTACACACTTAATTAAAGTGCTTCAATACTTAGTTGTGTGTGTCTATATATATATATCACTACAAGAAAGCAACGAATTTGTCACGGAATATTCTCGCGGAAAAATTTTTGTCACAGCTTCTCACAGAAATTATCACCAATTTTATCACGGAGAAACCCTTTTCACAGACTTTTCTCACGGAAAAATATGCGAGAGAGGAAATAGATATAATTCCGTGAGAAATACTGTCAGAATGGTGGCGCGAAAAGGCGGGAAAAATTTCTCGCGATAATTTTCCGTGAGAAAAATTGACAGAAATCCGATTGGCTTTTTTTTTTTTTAATTTTGGGATAGTTTTCTCACGGAAATTTTCCGTGAGAAATTTTTCTCACGGAATTTTTCCGCGAGAAAACTCTCGCGGAATTTTCCCCGAGAATTTTCTCGCGGAAAAATTCCGTGAGAATTTCAAAAAAAATTCTGCAAAGCCTTGGGCACCTGTTCTCGTGGAATTTTCCGTGAGAAAATTCCGTGAGAATTTCAAAAATTCTGATGCCACTGATTTCCCACAGAATTTTCCGTGAGAATTTCAAAAATTCTGCGAACCCTTGCCACTTATTTCTCACAGAATTTTCCGTGAGAAAATTCCGTGAGAAAAGACGCTATTTCCCCCAACCCTGTGCTTCGATTCATTCTGTTTCAGCTGGGCAAACGGCGCTTCTTCTGTTGGGTTTCGTTCAGGCGACGCTGCAAGGGAGCTTGGGGAGAAAAGGTGCTATATTTCTAAACCCTTTACATAGATCTAGGGGAGAAGAGGTACTTTATTGCAAAACCTTGCTTTGATTCATTTCAAATAAGCTGGATTACCTCCATTGTCGCACAGATCTTGCTTCATTTTTGCTGGGTTTTGGTTGCTGCTCCATATGCGAACAGAAATTTCTGATGGAAAATCAATTGCTCCGTATGCATATGTCGATTTAAGGCTGGTTGCTGCTCCGTGGGAAAAATTTTGAAGGAGATGGAGAAAATTTGATTGTTGCCTCAATTTTTCCTATCATTCTAAAGTAAGTGTTACATGCAAGTATCATGTTTCATTGTCTTGTTTATTAGTTTTTTTTTTAATTTTTTTATATATAAGTATGATAATAGTTATATTTTTTTTTCTGAATATATTACTGGTCTGTTTGTTGCTTTCTGCTGCATTTTTTTTGTTTTTATTTTGTTTATTGTATATAATATCATACTATTAAAATTTGGATAAGTCCAACAAATTTTCATGTGTCAGAGTACTAACCAATGAGTATGATAATTCATTTTTAGCTAAAAAAGATAGTGATATAAACAGCTTAATAATACAATACAGTGCAATACAAAGTTAAAGATGATAGAGTCAGGTTTATTAAAACCCCCCAACTTTAGAAAGTGGCCACATTGATTGAATGGAGATTATAAAAATCAATGTTAAAGAAAGTAGCCACATGGGTTTGTCCTATAAAATTGAGAAGCTCATCGCTTAAGTTAATTTTATATGAACTTTATGTTAAGTTATATTATTCATTTTCTTAATTATTTGTTACCAAGACTTATATAAAAATAAAATTTTATAAAAAAAATTAGGAAATTAAAATAGAATATTAAAATTTTAAATAATTAAAGTACAACAAAATATTGTATTATTTAAAAGACTACAATTTGAATTCACTATTATTCACATACATGAAAAGTAGTGGAACATGTAGTAAAATGAAGGTGGAGATAACACATTACATATAGGCACATGACCATTCCGACTTGTCGTAAGGATTATCAAATGGGGAAGCAAATTTTATTAATTTGGAAAAATTATATTTTAGGATCATCAATTAAAAATATTTATTTTACATAATTTTATATTTTATAATTATTTTAGAGAACAAAAAATTTAGTATTTTAAAATAAATTTTATGTGTGGAGAAATCATATTTGATGGTGATAAGTTAAAAATATTTATATTAAATTATTTTAAATTGTAAAATTATTTCAAAAGGTGTAACTATTAAAATTTTTACTCTAAACTTGTAAGTTATAATTGTTTATACAATTTAAATTGTTAAGTTTTGAATTACTTTAAAAAATTTAAAATTTTTTATCATAAATATCTTTAAATTAAAGTTTGGTAACTATTCCTTTTTGAGATATGGACTGATGTGATAATTTTTAGATAATTATTATGTTACTTTTGTATATACAATTATTTTTGGGGTGATTATGTCTATGGAGATTGAGTAAGTTTTATTCTTTTTTTTTTGGGTTTATGAACTGAACTTTTATTTTCTATATTTAAATATTTAATTTCAATTTAATTTATTTAAAAATTGTACATAATTCAATTTATAAAATATGCCTACATAATTTAGTTTAAAAAAAGTTATTTTTTTAGAATTTAGTTATTATCTTATTTTTTAAGTATTTTAATTAACATTTAATTGGAAAAAACAAAAATCAAGAATATAAGAATATACTATTTTTAAAAATGAGTTATTTGAAGAAAGAATAAGAATTGATGAAGTTTTGTTGTCATCCTTAGATTACTAAGGTAGTATTTAAATTCTTAGACAATATATCACTAGTCACTATCATTGTTCTAATTTATGATGTCAATTTTTGTGTTTTTGTTTTTTGGTTTCATTTAAGTCTCATGGATCTTCCTGAACATCGACGTTGGATGTATAATAGAACAGAGGGTAATCGTCAAAGGATTACACATGAGTTCTTTGCAGGTGTAGAGGAGTTTATTCAATTTGCAAGTCAGTTAGATATATTTAAACAAGAAGGGAGGTTTAGATGTCCTTGCGTGAAATGCAAATGTATGAGGTATCATACGCCAGATGAAATTAGGATGCACTTGTATAAAAAAGGATTTATGCCTAATTATTATTATTGGCATAATCATGGAGAAGAATACCCACCATCAGCTCCAATTGAGACTAGCATTCATATGGATTTTAATCCATATGAACAAATGGTTAGGGATGTGGCTGATGCATCATTCGAGAGATATGATATGCCTGAAGACCCAAATCCAAGTGCTGCGATATTTTATGACATGCTAAGAGCTGCACAGGCTCCATTGTGGGATGGGTGTCAAAATCATACAGTGTTGTCAGTGGCTGTAAGATTGTTGAGTATCAAATCTGATTATAACATTCCAGAGGCATGTACTGATGAGATTATCACATTGATGTCTGAAATTTTACCTTCTAATCACCGAATGCCTGCTAACTTGTACCAAACCAAAAAATTAGTTTCGAAACTTGGCTATGGTTATCAAAAGATTGACTGTTGTAGCAACGGGTGTATGTTGTACTATGGTGATGCAGCTAATGATAGGGCATGTCAATTTTGCGATGAAGCTAGATTTAAGGAGGCAAGAGTTGGAAAAGGAAGGTTTAAGGAGGTTCCCAATAAACAAATGTGGTATTTACCGATTATTCCAAGATTGCAGAGATTGTTTGCATCTAATGCCTCAGCTAAGTACATGAGATGGCATCATGAAAATCATCGTGATGAAGGTGTGTTATCACATCCATCGGATGGAAATGCTTGGAAGCATTTTAATCAAATTCATCCAGAATTTGCATTAGAGCCAAGAAATGTCAGATTGGGTCTTTGTACTGATGGGTTCACTCCATTTAGTTTGAGTTCTAAGCCTTACTCTTGTTGGCCTGTAATTGTTACCCCATATAATCTTCCACCCGGTATGTGTATGCGACGAGAATATATGTTCTTGACAATCATAATACCTGGGCCTCATAATCCAAAAAGTAAAATTGATGTTTTCTTACAACCTCTAATTGCAGATTTGAAGTTGCTTTGGGGAGAGCGTGTGCAAACATATGACATTTCTATGAAACAAAATTTCAAGTTAAGAGCTGCCCTTATGTGGACTATTAATGATTTTCCAGCTTATGGCATGTTGAGTGGTTGGCAAACTGCAGGAAGATTGGGTTGTCCCATTTGCATGGGTTGTTCAAAGGCATTCCGATTGAAGCATGGAGGAAAAACGTGTTATTTTGATTGTCATCGTCAGTTTTTACCAATGAATCATCCATTTCGTCGAAATAAACAAAACTTCCTAAAGAACACCACAGAGACTTCACCACCACCATTGAGGTATTCAGGAGAAGAAGTGTATGAGCAAGTTCAAAGATTTCCTAAAATAACTGAATTTTCGACCCTATCTTTAGAAGGATACGGGCAAGATCATAATTGGACTAAACGTAGTATCTTTTGGGACCTACCCTATTGGCGTGATTTGTTGAATCCACATAATATAGATGTAATGCATACAGAAAGTAATATTTTCCATAATGTGTTTAACACAATAATGGATGTGAAAGGTAAGACAAAAGATAATGTGAAAGCAAGGTTAGATTTGGCTGTGTACTGTAAACGGCCTACTTTACACATGGAAGATAAAGGGAATGGTAAAATGACAAAGCCAAAGGCAGCGTACACATTTAATATGGACCATAAAAGGGCAATATGTGAATGGATTAAATCTTTGAAGCTTCCAGATGGTTATGCATCTAACTTGGGACGTTGTGTTGATGTGAAGAGTTGCACTTTAATAGGGATGAAAAGTCATGATTGCCATGTGTTCATGGAGAGGCTATTACCAATCGTATCCAATGGGTTACCAACCTCGATTTCCAATACTTTAACAGAGTTGAGTCATTTCTTTCGAGATCTCTGTGCTCCTAGTTTACAACTAAATAACCTTAATGTGATGGAGCAAAATATTCCTGTCATTTTATGTAAACTTGAGAAGATTTTTCCTCCTGGTTTCTTTGATGCCATGGAACACTTACCTATTCACTTGGTGTACGAAGCAACAGTGGGTGGACCTGTACAATATAGGTGGATGTATCCATTTGAGAGATTTCTGCATACACTAAAGAGAAAGGTTAAAAATAAGGCACATGTTGAAGGGTCTATTTATGAAGCATATATACTTGAAGAAACTTCAACTTTTTGTTCTTATTACTTTGAGTCACATGTTCACTCAAGAACTAGGAGAGCTCCTCGAAATGATGATGGTGGGGAGTGCAATGATCATCCTCCCATTTCAATTTTCAACTATCCTGGTCAGCCTCATGGAAGATCTACTGGTAACACTCGTTATCTTACTGATAATGAGGCTAATGCTATAACATTGTATGTTCTTCTCAATTGTCCAGAGGTTAAACCTTTTTTAAGGTAAGATTCTTTCATAACTTATGTGCATATATAGGATTAACTTTTTTTCATAATATTTTCACTATCCAGGACTAATTTTTTTGTGGTATATTGTAGTTTGTATGTTGAGACATTACTTTCCAAGAATTCTACCTTATCCAATGAGGCAATTGATAAGTATATTTCATCTGAATTTCATGATTGGTTCAAAACTCATGTAAGTATATAATTCAATTTATGAATAATTGGTTATATAGTTATGGAACTAAACTTCTTATATTATATTTTCATAATATCTATTCTTTGATTAGGTTTTGAATCCTACAAATGGAATACAAGACGCTTTATTGGTTTCATTGGCTTGGGGTCCTTTGAGACTTGTACATACATGGGATCAATGGTCTGTTAATGGGTATAAGTTTCATACAGCCTCTTGGGCAAAAGGAAGGAAGACAAACAATAGTGGGGTATGTGTAAAAGGGAATAGTCATGGTGAAATTGAATTTTCATATCATGGTGTGTTGAAGGAGGTTATACAGTTAGAATTTACTGGCCTACCAACTAAGCGATTAACAGTCTTCAACTGTGATTGGTATGATCCTACCAACCAAGGAACTCGAGTTTGCTCTAAATATGGTATTATAGAAGTCAAGGCTAAAGGAACATACAAGGGTAATGACCCTTTTATCCTTGCCCAACAAGCTGATCAAGTATACTTTACACCATATCCAAAATCGATATCCAACAAAAATGGTTGGCTTGTTGTGATTAGAACAAAAGCAAGAAATAGGATTGAAGCCCCTGCTGATGATAATGTAGATGCACCATTTCAAGACGAAAGCAACGGTTTACCTCAGTTAGTTGATACTGACATTAATGAGCAAGATCTAAGAGACAATAATGGTCAAAGCGAAGAAGTGGATGGTGTGCATGTTGACTCCTTTATTGATGCAACTGATGAAATTGAAGAAGAAAATGATGAAGTTTTAGAAGAGGAACTATTAGATACCGACTCATCCGATACTCAAGAGGATCCTCTTACTGATTATTCTTTAACAAGTGATTGATAGTGTTCGGTACTAACTTGTTATTGTTATTTAACATTTATTTAACTTACTTAATTTATTTTCTAACATTAGTAATGATAATGTTTTGCTTTTTTTTTTAGATGTCAGATAGAGGTCGTAATAAGGGTGGAGGATCAGCTGCACCCAAAAAAGGAAAAGGAAAATTTGTACGACAGTCTGAGCCGATTCACATACCATTACCTGCTGTACAGTCATCATCTCCGCACTTATCTCCCCATACTGGGACCCCTCCTGGATCAGCATCTGCATCATCTTCTTTTCCGTCTCCACACATCCAAACACCACCTGATTCCTCAACCTTCATTGGTTCAGAGATACCTTCTACACATATTTTGAGTACAGATGCAGCTGGCTCATCTTCTCATCCCATTAGATATGAGCCAGGGACGAGGTTGAGTGATGGACGACTAGTTATCAGACCACATGGAGTTGATGAGTAAGAATTCTTTAAACGCAACATTTTTTGTATTGTAGTTATTTCATTATTTTTACTTTTATTGTATCATTTTTTTCATTTACAGGTTTTATCCACATATCCCACCCGTCACCATATTGTCTCAGATTATTCATAGTAAGTTTGAGCATGGTTGGCCAACATTTACTAAAGTACCTGATATTGTGAAGAATTTATGGTTTGCAGAGTTTAAAGTAAGCAAATTTTATAACCTTATAAGTTATAATACATATAGTTTATGTGTTACTCTGATTATTTATAATATTAGCTTTGCTTATTTTTAATATAGAGATTGTGTGCTTGGGATCCATCTACTGAGCGACGAATTTACAAGATATGGAGGAAGAAATGTAGCACTATTATGCGTGCATCTTTTAGAGACATTCGTACTGGAAAAACCAAAGGTGATTGGTTATCTCTAACAGCTCGAGTTGAGTTAGATGAGTATTGGCAAAGTGATGAATTCAAAACCAAGTCTACACGTAATAAGGCAAATAGGGCTGCAGATACTGGAGGATGCCTACATAGGGGAGGGCGTGTTCATTTTCAGAGCATAAGAGAAGAATGGTAAATATTCTTTATATGCGATGGTTTTTTTGAATTATTGTTTCTTTTAAAATATTTCCTTTCAAATATTATAATTCTTATGTATTTTAACTAAGTGTTGTAGGAAATAGAGTTGGGTAGAGAGGTTCAGATCCCAGAAGTATTCAAGAGGATCCAACACAATGAGAAAAAGGGAGGTTGGATTGGTAAAAAAGCCTCTGACACTTATGTAAGTCATTTAACTTGTTTGTTAATAAGATTGTTACTATAATTTGTTTATGTATCTAATATTCATTTGTTCTTTGTTGTTACAGAGCCAGTATGAGCAGATAAAGCAAACTCAAGAGTCAGGATCAGATGATACTGATTCTTCTATATGGCTCAAAGTTGTCGGTGGAAAGAACAAAAGAGGTCGTGCTTATGGGTTTGGGTCAGAGGCTGGTCTTCTTACTTTTGATGGCACACAACACTTTGGATATGGCCCTGGTGAGCTTTCACAAATGAGAGCGCACTTAGAGGCCTCATTTGAGAAGAAATTAGAAGAGAAATTATCAAAACAAGCCCAAATTTATGAGACAAGTCTTGCCAAGATGCAAAAGGTGCACGAAGACAAGATGGAAGCTTTCATGAAACAAATTATGACTCACATGAGTATAGGAGCTGAAAGAGGTGGTACTTCGTATGATAAACCAACCCATGATGATGATGGTGACAATGGTGGTGGTGGTGGTGGTGGTGATGATGATGATGATGATGATGATGATGATGATGTGGATGATGCTGATGAACAGTGATCCCAGCATTCTTATTTATGTCACATTATGAAATTATGATATGCAAACTTGTAATGCTAAATACATTGATGTCTTAAGTTTAATGTATTTTCAGATATTTCTAACACAAATTACAAATTTGTGGTTTTGTTATTTGTTAGCTGAACATAAGCACTTTGCTTTTTGACTGTTTGAATAAGTTGTAACTATTCAAGCAGAGGTAAAACTATAAAAGAAGTGTGGATGACCAATTTTTTCCAGTTTCTCACAGAATTTTTTCGTGAGAAAGCTGCACGAATGAAATCTTAATTTTTCTCACGGAAAAAACTTTGTTTCTCACGGTATTTTTCACGGATTTTTCAACTAACATGATAGAAACACATAATAGTTTCATAATTCTCACGGTATATTTTGTGACAAATTTTCTCACTAATTTTCTCGCGGAATTTGTCCGTCAAAAATCATAGCAGCATTCCTTTTTTCTCACTACCTTGTTCCGTGAGAAAACTTCTTGTTTTCTCGCGGAATTTTTCAGCGAGAACATTTTCTCGCGGATTTTTACCGCGAGAAAATCCGTGAGAAAATTCACGGACTTGACATCAACTTTCTCTCTCATTTTTCTCACAGAAATTTGTTTGCGAGAAAAGTTTATCACGGAAAATTTCCGTGAGAAATTGTATTTCCTACGGCTAGTTTTTTCACGGTTAGCTTTGAGTGAGAATTTCCGTGACAAAATCCTTTCTCACGGAAATTATTATTTTTTCTCACGGAAAAATACCGCGAGAAATTACCTGTTTTCTTGTAGTGTATATATATGATGCACGAAATTAAAGGCAAGATTTGATTGGGGAAATCTGGAGCTTAATTTGATCAACTTTGTCAAGCTGCAGTAATTTTTTGTCCCCACATAAAGCAAATTAAATTAGCATGCATGCATGCATTTGTAACCTCTCATTAAACTCCGCAATGACAATGCCCTATATCTTTTGAAATGATATCAAGAAGACCTTTTGACTGTAGATATTGGACCCCTCATTGTTTTTTTAATAGTGAAGTTGGCGGAGGAATTACGAAAATCTCAGGATGGTCCCGAAGATATTCACAGAGGGAATTGGATAAGAAAGAACTAACAAAATTCATTGTTTATCACAAGACAAAATGAATATAGTCCTCAAACTTCAAGGGAAATCTTGATATTAATTGACCCCACTGACCCCTTCTCTCTATCTTCAAAAATTATACATAGCTGGGGTCATGTCTCACTTTCAATATTATACTTTCAAAACTAGGGCTCCTCGCAAACTATATGGTAAAAATTGATGCTGCTTTTCATTTTGAATACTCCTCCTTTGTACTTTGGGACTCAATTGGTGTAAGTCTTTTTTTTTTTTTTTTGCTTGGCCCATCAATTGGTGTAAGTCAAACGGTTCTAAATGTGTAATTTATTATTATTTTTGTGAAATATTTTTGTCCTGAGATTGAGAGTTGAGTGCCAGCTTAATTAGCAGTAATTCATACCAAATCTTTTTCAAATAAGTGTTCCAAGAAACGAATATAGAACTTACTCAATTTTTTGGTAAGTTGATAGAATTTATTTAGTGATGAATGATGATAATAGTTTTACACTTTTACCAATTAATTGCACCACATAATTATATAATAATATTAAATGTAGAGGGGTCACTCGTGCATGTCAGATGCTGAAGATCTAGATAACTCCAAGACGTAGGAGAAGTTAAAGTAAAAGTTGCATGGCCATTACCTAAAGGAACTTCCTTAGTTTTCAAATGATAATTGCACCACATAGTGAAAGAGTAGGATTCCCATTGATGACCAAATATTGATTGGAATTGAAGGAATGGTTCAAACTTCGAACATCAAAGGAAGAAATTAAAGGAGCAAAATCTGGTAGAGTCTCGATAAAGAGACGATGATGGAAAGAAGTCTTCGAGGTTCAAATTTTGACCATCTTTTCTTTTTCTTTTTCTCTCTTTCATTACTTATATGGCTTTTTCGCTGTCATTTCCTTTTTCCTCCCTTCCTCATTAATACCGCATATTCTCTGCCTTTCCCTCCTCTCTTTTCTCTTCCGTGTGTGTGAGAGAAAGAAAGAAAGAGAGAGAGGAAAGGAATTAATTAGAAGTATAGGAATAATAAAAGAGAGAGAAAACATGCATAATTATGAATGCAAACAACTTAAAACAGAGAGAGAACACTCACCAACTTTGTTTTCCCTTGGGGAATGGTAAAGCAGACTGTAGCAAGCTGTGCAAAAGCAAAAAGAAATGGGAATAGGAGGGGAATACTGTTTCGATTCTCTCGTTGGGAAATGTTTCCATGCATCACCATATATCATCATACCCATGTACGCTAAACACGCATTCATTTGCTTTCCACCACTATATCTTTTCATTTAATCTTATTATCATATACAAAAGGATTTACATAGTTTGTAGGACACTATAATTTCAATATATTTGTGCTCTCATTTGTCAAATGTAAAAACGTTCGAGTAAGCGCTATCTATATATGCTTTGCGCTGTTTTATTTTATTACTAAGCATGTCATCTTCATTAGTTCCCCCCCCCCCCCCACAAAAAAAACCAAAAAAAAAATGTATATGTATGTAGGTATTATGATTTTTAAAATCTATTTTTACTTTTTTTTTTTAAATATTCATCCCCTTAATACTGAATTGTAACTTTGTTTCTTAATTTTTCTATAGTGATATACACAAATATAACCAATTGAATTATTGTAAATAATTAATCATGCAACAAAACGTATTTGTTACGTGAATTCGTGTTTAAGTTGCATGCACGTGCAGTAGTAGAACGATTGTGAATGACGCCATCACAATGATAAAAGCTATCTCTTTTCTTTTACTTTTTAGACCTCCAATATCCTTTATAATATATGCTGTGAGATTCCCCAAATTAATGTCTATCCTCTTTGATTTAATTTACACAGTTCTCCACCCAAATCACTTGCATATCTTCTGTGCAAAGCTTTGGACATACCCTCTTAAATTAAACGAATTAGGGTAAAGATTTTTTTTTAATTACACTTTTTTATTTAAAAATATTTTTTACAACAAAAATAAATTACAATTATATATTTTTGTTATGAATATCTTATAAGCTCAGTGTCCTTGTAAACGCAATATGATTCTATCCATACTACTAAGACTCACGTTATTAGATAAACCGTATTAATCTTAAAAAGTCTAACAACATTTGGCATAAATCCCTAATAATAAAAGGAAAATGAGATCTAATTGACAAGTAACAAAATCTCTAAAATTTATCGACAATCTTACTGGAATTATTACTATACTTTAGCAGCTGCCTTAGAAAAATCTTAGTATCTGATCATTTCAAGCTACATATATATTACATTCTGATTGGACTAAGCTTCCATAACTCATCAAACACTTACGAGCATAATTGAATTAGATTTTGAATATAAGTCCATTAACTGGTAACTAAAGTAAATTGTTGGCTTTTATTATGTTTGGAATAATAAAATAGAATATTTAACTGGTAAAGCGATACAAAAATTTGATGAGAAGACCAATTATACTTAGAGTTTGGACTAAAATAGTTACTCTACAAAGATTAAAAGCTTTCACTCTCTTCTGACTTTTTTCTTTTCAATATTCTTTTATTGAAATGAGATTTTAATTGTTAATAAAAATATATAACTTTCCCCTATAAAAAGTATATTTTTTCTAACTACAGGTCTTTCTGCAAAGAATTTAGATTTAAATATGTTAAAAGATAAACTAACATCTTTTAAATTTTGAGTTTAGATTTTCTGAAATTTCTTTTTGATAATTTCTATAATATTTTTATTGTCATCATAATTTATTTTAACAAATAATTGTAATGAGATGCAAATCGAAGAAATATGATATTTATTCATCCTAAAAAGATAGTTATAAAGAGAAAATGAGCTCTAATTTAAACAAGGAGCAAAATTCCTAAAATTTATCAATCATTTTACTAGAATTATTACTGTAACTAACAGGTTTAAATTGCCTTCTTCTCTTCTTAACTTATAGAAAAAAAAACTTGTACCTCATACTTATTTCTTGCTACATATATAATACATTCTGGTTAGACTAAGCTTCCTCTCTTGTCATAATCTCATCAAACACTAACAAGCATAATTAATTGGACATTGAATATAAGTCCATTAACTAGTAATTAAAGTAAATTGTTGGCGATATTTTATTATGTTTAGAATAATAAAATAAAAAATTTAACAATAAAGTGATACAAAATTTTGAGGAGACCAAGTATACTTAGAGTTTGGACTAAAATAGTTCTAGAAGTATTAAAAGCTTTGACTGTTTCTTTTTCAATTTTCTTTTGTTGAAATGAGATTTTAATTGTTAATAAAAATATATAATTTTCCCCTACAGGTCTATCTGCAAAGAATTTAGATTTGAATATGTTTAAAGATAAACGTCTTTCAAATTTTGAATTTAGATTTTCTGAAATTTCTTTTTGATAATATCTATAATATTTCATTGTCACGATAATTGAATTTCTTTTTAACAAATAATTGATTGTAATGAGATGCAAATAGAATAAATATGATATATATATATATATATATACATGCCAAAAATATATTAACACAGTTTTTTTTAATAATTATATATAGGGTGACAGTACAAGTTGATTTCTATCTCATAAAATTTCAATGGTTTGATATTTATTAAAGTATATGTCAATTTTTATTTTAATTTATTTTTTAATAAAAATAAAATTTTAGTTTTTTATTGGAAATTAATAAATTATAAAAATAACAAAAATTAATAAAAATTAAAAACTCCACACTCTTATATAGCAATTTATATTTACTTTATTAATCATATTTTATTTTTTGTATTAATTATGGGATCATGATACCAAAAAGTGTCAAAGCCTTTTTTTGTATCAAATAATTTTAGACTCATTTGATGTACACTAGAAACTAAAAATATAAATATATAAAGATAAATTAAAATTAAAAACTTATATGAATAAATATAAAGAAAAGCATTCTAACAAATTGTCTAAATTTTTTTTTTCTATTTCCATGCCTAACAATTTTATGTATCAAACGAATTATGAGGTTGATAAAGAAACTTAGTCACATCTACAATATTTTATATCACTAATATTATATTGGTATATATAAAAGAGTTTACAAATAAATATATTATTCAATTAATTAAAAATATAAAGATAAATATAAATAAGAAGTAGAAACTGATTAAAACACAATATTTATCTTTTTAATTTTTTTATTTTTCTTCTTATTAATAATTATATACTTTTTAATCACTAATATCTTCAATTATCTTTTTAGTTTCATTTTCATTTATCTTATTAATAATTGGACAATTTACCTTATTATCTCTTTAATATTCTTACTTATCTTATTATTAACCATTAGATAATTTATATATTTCTAATTATCTCTTCTTATATTTTAGTTACAAAAGAGGTGTATATAATATCTTGAAAATAAAGACTTGACAAAAAAAAAAGAAGTAGTGATGGAATCCATATATATCCAAGGACTCTAATACTTGTGTCCAAGAAAAACTTTATTTGAGTCGAGATTTTTTAACTCATTTTTTAAATAAAAAATTTATATATAATTTTTTATATTTTTATTATTAAGTTATTAATTAAAATATAAGAAATATATAACTTATTAATTAAAACATAATAAATATATAATTTTTACAAATACCAGTAATAACGATTGATAAGTAGTGGAGTTTATCAGTGATAAGTAGTAACTACTAGAAATAGCAGAGCTTATCAGGCCCGGCCCAAATGCTGAGTAGTAACAACTTATTCCCGCGGTTATTTTAAATATCTCTCTTGTCCGGTTGCCTTGCACCCTACGTCTCTCCCTTTCTGTTTCATAACACCCAGAGCATCACGCAGAAGATACACATACAGAGCACGATTATGGATTCTCAAGAAGCTGCCAAGAACACCTCATTGTTACAAGTAAATTTACTTGTTCAATTATTTCATTCTAATTTCAACATGAAGGCTAATATGTATTACGTCGATTCCAGGTTTCATCTTATATGAGTTGTGTGAATAATTTATCTCCAATCGAGTCTGTGAAGACTACTCATGCATCGAGTTCTCCACCTCTTGTATTTACATCACCGTGTGTTAATCCTCAACCTATAGAAATTTCTCCAAGTGATAATGGAGTCAATAGTCTTGACGATTCCAAGAAATCAAGTTGTCAATCTCAAAAGGATTTTGATTCACAAAACGTTTCTACTCCTGCTCCACTGAGTGTTGATGATTATTTTGTTGATTACAACGTGGAAGTATCGTTGCAGCCTACACATGTTGATCAACATTGTGATGCCCAGGTAATTGCCATAGGTTCTTGCTGTTTATATTAATAAAGTAATTAAGTTCAAAGAACACGAAGAGATGATTTTCCGTTTTCTAATTTTTTTCTGTTTGAAATATATTTTAATATAATTATTAGATAAGTTTGTTCCTCATCTCTTATTTGAATTAAAAGTTTTATCATAATTAGGATTAGAGTTTTATCTTAATTAGGACTCAAAGAGAGTTGCTAATTGAGTGAGGCAGATTTTATCCTAATATAGTGTCTATTACTCTGTTGCCCCTTTATCAATCAAAAAACCTTTGACATGTGTGTCCTTTCCTAATTTGTTCCTGCTCTTAAATTGGGATTCATTGTTTGGTTGAAGGTACAATCATCTTGTGTATGTTTCCCCCACATAATCCCAAAATTTGGTATGTTTAGAAATTCAATTATATGTTAGGTTTTATTTGATTGGCTCATATGTGCGAACTATTTATATTCTGGAATTTGTTTTATTTATTTTTTTGGGATTTCAATCTGATTTTGAAAGCCTAACACTATACCCTCTAGGGATAGCTTGAAAATTTTCTGATTTTTGCTTAATCGTTTTTGGTTTGTTTTCTATATTTCCAAACTGAATAGAGGATGTACTTTACTGACTGTGTCAATCTGCAAAATCTTGTGCTTTGGCGATCTAGTTTGTTCTATAAATCTTCGCATGCATCAGCTTGAACATGGAGAAGAATGTGATTTTCGGTGGTTGTGATGGCCGATGAGACTAGCCTAATGGCATTCTAGCTATACTTGGTATCTTAGTATATGCCATTTGAAATAGATCGAGATTGAGCTCGAATCCAAGCTTTAACCACAGAAAAAATGTGATCAAACATAAATGAGCCAACTAGTGCGTAGTGTGTATATGAAATTTGAAAAAAAAAAATCTTCATTGACATAAGAGAAAGGGTGTCGATGAACTAACTTTAAGTGAGTAAATTATGATTTAGTCCGGAAAAGATTATTTTAATCTCAATTTGATTTTTCAAAAATAAAAATTTTCAATTTAATATCTTAAACAAATTTCTCCAATCATTTGTAACTCTTTAATGCATAAGCTTTGACACAAAATGACCTCACTTTAAGGATTGAGGACACTTGGACAAATCTGTATTATTAACAATCACATAGAACCATTTTAATTGATAAAAAAAAAAATTTGGAAGACTAACAGAAAGATTTTATCTTCTAAGGATCAAATTGAGAGAAAAATAGTATTTTAAGTTAATTTACTCATTTTAATATTTTTAAAATAGAACTCAAATCTAAGTAATACATAAATCATAAATGTTTGACCTTATGGTTTCATTGAGTTTACAGGGGGGAAAAAAAGAATTTGATTGTTGGGTTGTCTTATATTCCTACTTTAAACTTTCAAACCCGTGTGGACTTATGAGCCAACCCGTAGTGATAAAAATTACTTTCTTTATCTAGGATTTTTTATGAAGTTTTGTATGCTTGCGATCCCTAATTGTGAGGCATTAGATTTTTATTTTTATTTTTTTAATTATAGAGTGCGCCATGATTTTCCTTTTATGTAGGGTGGGATGAGTAGACGTTGCCTTCAATTTAATGACGGAGCAGTTGCAGTAAATGTGAATTCATTCCCAAGTGAAATGCCTGCACTATCCTTTCTTCCTCCAGAGCCTGAGATATATATTAGGTGGCATTTACAGCGCCACGCCATGTCTATGCCTCATGCTGCAACTACAAACACCAGAAGGATACTAACTTATGATGATTCCATACAACCCATCACTTACTTCGATCCTGCGAGTGTCCAAAGTAAGAGGACACTAACTTACGAAAATTCTGGGAATTCTCAGCAACTCAACCAACAAAGAAGACCCGAAAATAAAAGGTCAGTTCTTTCCTTTATCCTTTTAAGACTAACTTAATAATTTAACTCTTGAAAGATTACTCTTCTTTTAATTTGATTTTTTAAACGTAGAGCTCTTAATTTAATCCTCTAGACATGCTCTCCCACTCCAAGATCAATGGACATACTGAAGCCAATCTAGCAAATTTTTCCTAATTAATAAACAGAAGTCAGCGGTCACGTTTTGAAAATTACTTGACATTCTAAAATTTATTTAAATAACACATTTTTGAAGAAAAATGGCCCTTAAGGTAATCCAAATTTATAAGTTGAAGGCTATATGGGCTTGCATTTATAAATTAAAAACAATTTTCTTAATTGAAGAATTATTTTAATTAAGGAAACATTTTTCAAAACTAGATTAATAAATTTTATCTTTGGAGAATGAAATTAAAAAAAAGAGTATTTTTTAATAATTAAATTACCAATTTACTCTTCTTTTAATAATTTCCTTTTTCTGGTATTCATATCTCTAGCTGTTTCAACAAATTCTACATATCTGTTTAGGCAGAAGACATCAAGCACTGACGGTGCTACTCGTAGACAGTGCAACTGCAAGAAGAGTCAATGTTTAAAACTGTAAGAAATTTAATTTTGTATATATTAGTTGTGGTATTATCACTTTTCATGATATATATGCTTTATCTATCTATCTATCTATCTATGTGATTGGTTCCGTTTGTCTCTGCAGTTACTGTGACTGTTTTTCTTCCGGAAACTATTGTGCTGAGAATTGTGCTTGCCAAGGCTGTTATAATAGATTAGAATATGCAGAAACAGTTGAGGAGACAAGGAACGAAATTAGATGCCGTAACCCATTTGCATTTCGTAATATTGTAAGTCCCTAAATTGATGAGCTCAAGGACATAAATTATTACTCAACTGCTCTTTCTAGTGACTCATTGTCTTAACTTTATGGTTTCAATATCAATGTGCCCTCCGGTAGGACGATGTCAATCAAAGACTCAGAAAAGGTTGCAATTGCAAAAAGTCAACGTGTATGAAAAGATATTGCGAGTGTTTCCAGGTAATGTTCTTGTGTGCTTTTAACTGTTCTTTCCTTCATTATCTATTTCCACTTGCGATTATTTTTCAATACCATTATTATAAGACAGGATTAATTCTTTATAGAAATTTATTGAAAAATGTGATAATAAATCGTTAAATAACTCAAATTTTTATTTATGGACAAATCCTTGGTGCATTTTTTAAATGTTTGTCATCAAATTTTTCAATACAAATATTATAAGACATAATTGATTCTTTTAAAGAAACTTGTTAAAAAAAACTCGATATCAAACTCCCAAATAATTTACTTAAATTTCTCTTTCTTTCAATGAATGAAGGCTAACGTTGGATGCTCTAGTGCATGTCGATGCGAGGAATGTAAGAACATTTATGGCCAAAAAGGTAAGAATTTTTTGTACAAATATCTGTTGTTAGTTTGTAGTTCATAACACTCTCTACTTCTTATTTTTGTTTGATTATTAGAATGATATGAGAAATGCTTAGGAAGTTGAGGAAAAGAAAAGTGTCAAAACCGGCAAAACTTTGTTTTTTATAGGTGAATTAGGAATTAAACCTAAAGCCTATTGAGCTGTAATTGGTCACGATGGCTTTAGAACTGATTTGTTACGAAGAAACTATGAATTGAATTGAAATACAATATAAAGCATGGCATTGAACGAATTATTTGCATGAGAGGAGATATATAAAGGCTGTTAAGATTTGCATAAAGTTTAACAAATGTTTGGATATCAGATTACGCTGCAACTGAACATGCTTGGAGTCAACAAAAGTCGAACAGCAGAGTTGAAATAGTATCAGAGAGTAGACTTCACAATAACATGGAAATGGTGACAAATCAGAGAGATTCGTTTCATAATTTGCACCAACTAACACCAATGTTGCAATTCCCAGAGTATGATAGCTCAAAACATAATTCCTTAAATATTTGATGCAATATATAAATTACAATCTGATGTTTCTTTTTTTGGTTGCTTTTGTCCTCCTTATCCGTTTGTCCAGCTCCCTTGAAGCTGCTGCTATCGCCATGTTTTCACCTGAACCGATACCTTCAGAGAGAAGAGTGATTCAGGAAAGGAATGAAATGTCGGGAAGTGGCAGCTATGGTTGTCAACTAGATTACAACAACATGCAAATAACGAATCAAACATTAGCAGGAAGATGTAATTCAGTTTCCAGCCAACTACATCAGCGTACTTTGACTTATCCTCGGACAATAACGTCCCATGCAAATAATCGCCACTTATCTAGTTGGCCTATGATTAGAAATTCAGGTCATCTTGGACGGAATAACAGAGCAGTTTGTGACATTGTAGAAGACCAAACGTTGTGCGAAATAGCTTTGACTCCTAACACTCATCCTTCAGCACACCTGAGAAGCAGAATAGTGAAATCTATGCCTGCTCTCCCACTATTACCGCCTTCTGTTGGTGGTTCACATAGCAATGATCACCAGGATTCCGGTTCCGGTACCTGCATGTGACAGATGATCCCCAACCTCGCATGAGTGATATCGTAGTCATTCATTGTGGGTTGCGTTTATTATTTGAAGAGATTGAATTTTTCGTAGCCGGCATTTTTTTTAGCATATTGGAGGTTTGCTTGTGCGAATAAGTTTTTTTTTCTTTTCCTTTAAATTTGAATTGTAATGGATTCATCTTGATGTTAATCCGTCTGGGTGATGAGTGCTGACCAATATGTCTGATTAGTCATGTGGCTGAATCACCTTCTTGTCTGAACAATTCGAGAAGGCCTTCTTCTCGTTCGAAGAATATTGTGAACCTTGGATTAACACTCTCAGTAGGTTCGGTTTACAATTCACTATGTTATTCTATTAATGGAAATTTTTTATTAAATAATATATCTATGGATTTTTTATGTTTATAGTCATGCTTTAATTATTTTTTTAATGACCTTGTTTGATCTATTTCAATTAAATTTTAATTTATTATTTTGTTAGTTGTTTTTTATTTTTATTTTTATTTTTTGTTACTGAGGGTTCCGATACAATTATTAAAAAAAAAATTACACGGACCCCAGCTTACCAGACCTCTTGTCAAAACAAGTTTACCTGCTTTGGGTAGTGAATTGCAATTTTTTTTGGACGTCCTTATAGTCAACCAGAACCAGGTATTCGACTAATTAAATACAAAGTTGCAACTTTGTAAACCAGTTTCCCAGATGATAAACTACGTAAATCTGTTGCTATCACTTCTGTACGAACTTTTTTTTTTTCCGACTCTGTTGGCTACCAGAAGTACAAAAAACTTGAAGACACTAACTTTATTTTGGCCAGAATACACAAACCGAGATATCTACTGCAAGCTGACTCCTTGAATGAAATAAACAAAATTTGTAGCATGCAGAGGATTATCTATGTATTCCCGTCAAAAGCAGTCCCAGAGCAAGAAAAATAGCGACCCTTGAAAATGGTATATTCAGTGCAAAAGGGATACCAAAAGAATAGGAAAGAGAATGAAATTGATATGCCACATACTCACACATCAACTTTTCCATATTTATTTCCTGATTGAGCTTCTCTAGCTCAATTTGCAGTTAGCCAATTGCAAACTTCTTCAGTCTCTTGGGGGACCGTATAGTGACCCAGTCTGCACGGCAAAAATTTAGCACTCGTAAGACTAATGTCCAGAACACACACCATAGTCTTTGCCGCACACAGGTTGAATATACCCATTATAGCTCCTAAATATTAGATTCCGAAATCCAGCTGATCTTAAGGTCTCTGTAGATTTCTCTCCATGTTTATATGCCACCACATCATCACCTGCAGAAGGGATTCAACATACACTTTTTAATCCATCATGATGATAAATGATACATGTTACTTGGGAATACCTAGGCCATGGCAGAGAAATAAGGGCAATGATACTGCACACCTTGCGGCCTCATATGACCCTTCAATCCAAATTTTTAAGGTCCTGCAAAAAACAGTATTTTCTGCGTGGATGTGCCTTGTTAGCATACTATATATATGTTTGTCAGGTAACATGTGGAAACCAAGCCTTGAACAAGGAAGCCAACCACTTAAAGCCACAATTGCACTTAAGTTGACAGGATAAATGCTTCCATTCCCGTAGTGCCCTAAAACATGGCATGTAGCTGTGTAAAGTGCAGTTGCAGCACCCATACTGAAGCCTCCAACACCGAGTTTGACTGTACGGTAAACAGTAGCATTTAAATTGAATTTCTTGCAGCTTTTATTTGGTAATAACAGTCTCATGTACTAGATCTAATTGTGATATTTGGCTTTTCTCAAAGTTCCTTGTTCAGGCATGGATTTGGAAATAACAGTCTCATGTACTAGCTAATTGTAATGTTTGGCTTTTCTCAAAGTTCCATGTTCAGGCACTTTATTCAATAAATGGAATTAAATAAATCTTAATGGTAGCAAGTATGGAAGATTATGGCAGAGTGTCAGGAAGGTTGTTTGGGCATGTAAGCTGTTGCTTTAGTACTCGCTTTAGGGCTAAATGATCACCAAAAGCTATTTATAAGATCTTTGAGGGCCATGCATGGTAGACTGTCATCTTCACTGGGAAAGACATTCTGGTTTACATTGGGCAGGGTGCAGACTAAATCCTTTGAAAGGGAAAAGTGGTGTAAAATATTGGTATTAAAAGAAAGAATATAATTTTTTGCTATTACTGAATTAGACTGTTAAACAAGCTCCCCACAGCATTGATGGTTTATCGGTCTACTAATGGGGTAACAGTGCAAATATAAACTAAGATGGTCTGCACATTAAGAAAAGCTCTCTCTTTTCCCCAATCATATGGGTGCAAATAGACTGTATTCACGGTACCAACACTGCCTAAAGGAAAAGCGATACAACCTTCTCCTAGGATGAATTTTTTTAACTTGGGCACCTGATATCAGTAGGTAGAAACTACAGCAGAAAAAAAAAAGAAGAGCATAAACTTGTTGGTTACTTAAGCAATCTACAAATCTTTTGGTCAATTCCGTTGAATAGTCCCCCAATAATTACAAAACCTTTGATTTCACTCCCCATAAACATATAATGTTATTTCTGTCCACACACATAGGTCATCTTACAATTAAACATAATCACTAGCTCCACTGATCATAACTCGGTAACTTCTGGTTAGGGAATTGATTCCATATTTGTGGTGTTAGTGACTAATATTGGTGATTTCTCTTGGGGGAGTTTCCCATAATCATCTGTTTTACATCATAACAAGAAGAAAAAAATGTGGGTCTCTCTATGGATCACAGGGATAGAAGATTTTCTTAAACGATAATAGAAAACATACCATTTGGAGGCTCAGTTGACAAAAGGTTGGCAACATGTGCTGCAGAAGCATCTAAACCCTCCAAATCATCTGGAGCATCTTCTGAGATTTCTCCTACATCAAACCCTGTTAAAGATCACTCAACCAAATTAGGCTTTATTCCTCGAGTTACTAAAGAAAAAATAAGAGAGCACGCTTTATAACCTAAATTGAATATTGAGTAAGTTCCCAAATTATTTATATCTGGTACAACATTTTAGTAACATATTTTGCAGTCAAAGAAAAATCGAAAAGAGAGAAGGTGTTGCCAAGTGAATATCATGTTTCAGGCATTGAATCTTACAAGCCGTGCAAGGAAATCCACCAAATATGGCCACAGGTCTTGTAGGAGCCGTGGGGCAAATCCATTTAATCTGAAATATAAATTTCAAGAAAACGAAAGGCATGTGCTTGTCAAATATGCCCATGCTTTCCTGATATTATATTATTAGAGCGGCTGGTTGATGCATGTTGCATCCTGGGATGAGCACTAGCTACTGGAAATATTTTTTTTAAAAAAAGTGATTATGCTTACATTTGGAAGAGGAAGAGTTTCCAAGAGCTGGGACCAGCTGCAAAATACAGTAAGATTTATTTCGGTGGTATACAAACAAGCTAGTTTTGGGACCACATATTTAGCATGGATTACAGAATGAATATATGTACTAATCATCCTGATTTCATTTATGAAAACCATGAATTATCTACCGTAAGTACAGGGATAACTAAGTGTCCGATGTTTTCTGATTATTATATATGTCTGCTATGTTAAGAAGTGGTCCCCCGTTCTACAATCAGGCTTACATAAATCTCAGATCCAAGGTTCCCTGTACTGCAGAAGTTCATTCAAGAAGATGAAGTAAAAGGACTATTAACAGGACTTCTTTGGTTGACATCCATTATGTTATCCCACAAAATCAATTAATTAAGAATCTTCCAAAAGATGTTATGGAGTTTAAAAACTTCTTTAGAAAAACTAACATCCACACCAGAAGAGGACAGATATTGGCATTCCATACTCGACTCCTTAAAATTATCGGAAGAAAACAAATCCACTGTTCTCATAGAAGGCATATTCTCAAGCAAAAGGCATCCACATTATTTGCCAATAAATCGAAAAAAATAATAGTTAAAATACTAAACATCACAATCTCTTGATTGTTGAGCCACGCGCATTGACGAGTTCTGGAATGGGAAGGCAAAGTGTTTGATTTTGTGAGAAAGAAGAGTAACCGTGTAGAACGCAAAAAATGAGAGGAAAGGCTTCTTACATCTTGCCTACATTTCATTCAAAAGAGTCTTGGTAATTTTTACGTCAATTAACCTTTCTTTAAAGTTATATTTACCTTGTCTACATAGTTTAACCATTTATAAATAATTTGTCCCTATAGGTTAACTAAATTTACAAGTTGTGTCTACCATGCTATAGTAACAGTTGTCATTTCTAATTAATTGTAGCAAATTTTATCAATTTCAACACTCCTTAATAAGTTTGCTTCAAACTCCCAATTTTTTTTCAGTTGTTCAAATCTGATTTTTTGCGGGGCATTTTAAGCAGATATCCTCCTTTCTTGGCATCCAGAGGTTGTCCAAAAATTTCTTCCTTGTCATTTTTAGGTTTTGGTGTTTGACCCTTTATTTTCTTCTTCTTTATTACTCCTTGAAGCGGAATCTCTATTTTTTTCCTTCGGTCTTTCTCATCCCACTTTGTCTTGAGGTACAGTTTCTTTTTTCTTTGATCATCTCACTTTGTAGCAAGGGTCTTAGTTTTGGATATCCTCAATTCACGTTGAGTGAGAGTCTTAGTTTTGGATATCCTGGTTTCACTTTGTTGTGAGGTAAAGGTTTTGAAGTATCTATACCACACTATATTGTCAAGTAAGGCCAGAAAGATACATTAGTATCTTCTCTACTATTCTGGTGTTCTCTTCTGTTATGATTTTATTTCTTTTTTTACACTCATGGTCCCTCTAAGATCATAGAGTGCTCTAATACTACTTTTGAAGTGGGGAAGAGCAAAGTGTTCGATTTTGTGAGGAAGAAAGAACAAGTGTATAGTAGAACACACAAATGAAATGAAAGGCTTCTTACAATCTTGTTTGCATTTGATTCATAACAATGGGTATTTATACTTGCAAAATGTTTCTTCACTCTTACAAGTTATTGGTAATTTGTTTACTAAATTAACTTTTTTTACAAGTTATAGTTAATTTATCTATTCAGTTTAATCATTTTGGCAAATTATAACTAACTTATTTTTATGAATTAACTAAACCTGCGAGATATATCTACTATACCATAATAACACTCAGTCACATCTAATTAGTTGTAGCAAGTTTTATCAACTTCAACAACACGAGCAGTCATTAGGCATATGCATAACTGTCTATTGTTTCGAGTATAATGAGTTCTGGCCAACAGATAAGTACAATGAGTTTAATAATGTATGATCTTTATTTCCATTTGCCAACCAGCTCAAAAGGAAGAAAACCATAGGTGTATACTAACAGAAAGAGTAAAATTATTTTTAAAATACACTTGCTACTATTAGAAGACTCACAAGTTGAGAACATACCTTGAGCCATTATCGCCAAGGCCATGTAGCCAAACTATAGTTGCCTGGTGCTTCCCTTTTGGTCTGACAACATGGGTCCTGCCAAACTCAAATGTCCTCCTACTAGTTCCACTAACTGAAACATTGCAGCAATAAAGTTCATTTCACAAATGCTAGAAATCCTAGATGATTTAGCTGCCAGAAAGCTTCACAAACAAATCATTATGTGTGGAAGCAATGGAGATGCCATGAGATTAAAACTGACCAGAACTCATAGAGGAGCCGCTGTAGCTCATGCTTTTCTATTCAAATAGCTAAACGCTCTGGTCACTGTCACAATGCTTACGATGAGTTCCTGCAATGAAGAACACCAACATTAGCAATCTCTATTTATACACAAATGAGAGTGACAAAGGAATAATATCACCAAGCCTGCATCAGCCACCCTGCTTGCCAGCTATAACTAGCTGAACCCTTGAGATTTGACAGAAAGTGATAGGCACTCAAGAAAAGGAGATAGAAACTTAAGGGACCAAAAAAATATATAAGTCGAGACTCTTTATGAGCCGAGAATCCACAGGATATTAAACACAAAATGCAGAGAACAAGCAACAAGCCAAGGGAAGTGTTATCTTTGGGCAAAATGAGAGAGTGACAAAGGGAATAATATCAATGCACAAAATATAAGGAGTGTGAGAAAGTAAAAGATTGGAGGATCTATACTCGTGGACATTGGCTAAAGTAAATCACTTCAGCCACGACAAGAAGGAGAATATTGCCCAAATCTAGACATATAAATATAACCTTTTGTCATTTCCGAAAGAAAATGATATAACGTACATTTTGCAAGATTAACTAAAATAAGTTGGAACGTTCACTTGTCCAATGAGCTTCTCGTGTAAAGAAAGATCAAAATGAATATTGAATAGTGAAGAAAAAACCAAAATGTGGATGAAGATTTCTTGGTACCAAAGCATATTGGATTTTCCCTTTTCTCCTTGATTTGCCTTTGTTCGTTCCCACGACTTTTTCTCTTCTCTTTTTGTGCTTCGTTAATTGTTAGTTCATTCTTCACCCACATGCAGAGAAACCCCCAGCAAGCGCACACACGCTAGAATCAGAGCAAAAACCGATTGTTTTCTTACAAAATTTATTGACCACATTGCCCTTTATATTGAGTTTATCAAATTTCTTGTTTCTAGCCATCTGTAACCCAGGAAGACAAAAGCTTCCAAGCATTCCAAAATCATGGAGATACAAAAACCACTAATGTGCAGGATTACCAAAAACCCATTGGATTTTTTGTTGCTAATATAAATCAAAATTGAATTTTCAGTAGTCAATTATGATCTTATTTTTCTTGCCTATACAGATAGCCCCACAATCAATACAAGGTGAATTAATTTCAAATTTTTATAGCTAACATTTACGTAGGCATGAAGCAATGCGAGTGAATTCTATGTAATGTCAATATATATATATATATATATATATATGTATGTATTTTTTTTTTTCAAAAGAGCCTAGACCCAAAGTTTATCTATAGCATTATATATACGTTTGGGATCTTTGGTCTCTTTCATCTTTTAAAATATTAAAATAATAAAATAATAAAATATTTTTTTAAATATATAAATATAAATTATGATTAAAAAAATTAAAATACATGTGGGAGAGAATTGTAAGTTATTTAACTTTTCAATTTTTTAATTTAAAAATATTATAATTTAATTTTTATTTAAAAATTACTTGAAAATAATTTTAAAAAATTGACATATACAAAGAACTAATATATATATATATATATATATATCTATATTATAATGTAATCAAATCAATGCCTCAAAACAATATGAAAGTTGAACTCGTTTAGAAACATTAATATGGATGATATATGTGGCGTATATTTCAAGGTTTTAATTATTATCATATTTCTCATAATATTCTCGATGGGTTTATGTATCAAGATATTAATGTGCAAAAAATTAATAATTCAAATACTACAGTGCCAAAAATATTATATTTAGATGCTATATATTACTTCAAATTTAGTGGCATTGCCCCGGTGTTCTTGAAAAATGTGGCATATGAATGTAATTTTTTTTTACACTGTGGTATTTAACAATTTTTTTTAAATAAATTGTTCAAAATTTGATTCTCTATAACTCAAGTTCATGAACTACTTTACTTCCCAAAAGTTGAAATTGGTGTTCTAGTTAATTATTACGAATATTAAGATTGCTTCTTAAATCTCAATATACAAGGGTTAAATAGGTTGGTTAGAACTACTGTGCCATAGGCATAGGCCTCGGGAAGTTATTATGAGATGCTGCTGTGCTGCTGTGGAGAACAAAATGAAAATGGATATGGAACAGCAAAAAGAAGCTTAGAGAGGAGATATATGCTTGCACTTTCATTTTCGTATCTTTTTTTCCTAGAAATTCAATCCGAGTTGAATTTCCTCCAACTTTTTATTATATTAATCATTTTTAAACTGAATGTTTTTCTGCCATTCCTGAAAAGCCTTGCCCTTTTTTATTTACTTTTTTTTTTTCAAAACATTATAACTACTTCAGGATCTTTTATCTCTAAGACGTAAAAACAATAATATGCACAACATCTTTCAAATTTTTCAACTCAAAAACAACTAGACAAATAAAGTGGTCCCATCCACATTAGAGGTTAAGTTCATTTCAGTTATCTTCTTTATTAGCAAATTAGCCTTCTCTCGAACTCTAGTAGAGCCTCTCACAGAAAGCTCAGCTAACACAGTTGAGAATTCTGGCAACATCAAAGCCTCTTTGACACAGCCTTCACTGTCATCAAAGAGGCGAAGAAGGATTGCAGCTGCACCCTCCTTACTTAACAAGGACCTCCCTTTCAGCACATATAACATTGAACGCACTATCTGATCAGTTCCCTTCAAAACATTTAACCCTTCATTAAACCTAGCAAGAAGATCTAAAACAGTAAGAGAAGTTCCAACGAGGTCCTCTCTGTCACTACTCAGTATTAATTTAAGAAGCACTTGAACTGCTCCAGATCGCACGGCCAAAGTACAGTTTCCATGAAACTGAACAAGCTTAGCCAAACAACTCAAAAGGTGATGGGCATCAGGGTCACGAGAGCCTGCAATAGCATTGATCAATATCTGAATTGTCCCTGCAACTCCGAATCTGGCCTTATTTTTGTCAAGCATAGCCAAACTACAAACCAGGGAGGAGGCCAATTTGCTAATATCTGGAGAACTTGGTGCGCTAATCCAGGAATTGAGGGAATAAATGGTTTCCATATCAGTAAGAGACTGCTTTAGATCAGGGTTCAAGGAAAGGTTGAAGAGGATCAGCAAGGAAAGGGTTTGGACGATGGTGGAGGAAGCATTTGTTAGTGTAGCTAGTGCTGGCATTGCCCCATCTATCTGAGCAAGCAAGCTTCTGTTCTGGGGACTGACCTTGGTGATGGAAGCCAGCGTTTGGAGAGCTTTCTCCTGATCTTCAGGGGGGCCTGCTTGAGCTTGGGAAAGACACTTAGTAACGATCTCATGAACCCCAGCCGCCGACATCCTTTTCTAGATGGTATTGGTTTGCAACTTACAGTGAGCAAAGTCGCAGATGTTTAGCATATTTAAAAAGCTTATACATGATCTAAAAATCCAACTTCAAACAATAGTCCACAGAGAAATGCAAGTATCCGTAGATAGTCTCAATGTCTTGGTAACATTGGAAAACACTCCACTTGTATCTTAAGGTGAATATTTGATCGATGTTTTCGTAGTTCTCTCATTTCCTTTTTCTTTGCCCTTTCCTTCGGCAGGGAACGAGGAGCACAGGGTCAGCTCACTAGTGCGATAGATTCCTCGTCTCTTAGTTAAAAGATATGTTAATAATTCCCTTTCTTGTAATTCTACTGGTTATATTTCCATTCACCTCGTCCAAGTCACCAAACGTCTACTTATCATCTCCCACCTCAGTCATTCTAAACCATGTCGAATGATTACATGATATACTCATCACAAACGAATTTCACAAACATCCCAAGCAAGGTCTAAACTTCTTCTTCCCTGTCAAATTACCCCCCAACTCTTTTAGGGGAGCGACAGTCAAAACTATATAATTACAACTCAATCGCATTATTTAATAACTACAACATTAGTAAACCATCAAATCCAATAAAATTAGGTTCCACATCCCGAGCTATCTTCAACAAATGCCAGGATAACAACAATAAATCGGCATCTTAATGTGACAAATACAGATCCTCTATACCTTTGAACCATGCCATCGGAAGTTTTAGAAAAAGGAGGGGGGGGGGGGGGGAATCCAAAACCATGGTTTATATGGAAATAATATGCAGCATTCATGAATTTCAGCAACCAAGCAAAGCAAAAGGCAAGGCTCAAAATCGAAGCCTCCAGCTCACTAAAAGGTGACAGTTTGCCAACATCTTTTGGACCACATACAAATATTCACCTCTCGCCTGAATCAGGGGAACCATCTCCATATGAAACTAAACCTTTCTTTCCATTTGGACTTCTAGATGACGACCTTGAGCTGTTTCTGCTTGCTCTTTGCGGAGAAAGTGAATCCACAGGAGATCTAGATTGTGATGGACTCCTGCTCCTGGATGGCCAGCGCCTCTCACCAGGAGAAGCACAAGATCGATTGGGCTCAACTGGGGAATGCCTACGAACTGGGCTGTGGCTTTGGCTGTAACGACGAGCACGGTAGCGAGGACTGCGAGATACAGATGGTGTCCTTCTTCTTCTGCTCCTGTACCTACATATACAAGTTATGCCTCATGTACAAGCTTTGGTAATAGAACATTCAAGAAATGAAGATTTATAGGGAGCGGGGGAAAAACCTTGGAGAAGTTCTTCTTCGTGGTGGTGGGCTCCTGTAATGCCTTGGGGGATACCTTCTGTAACTAGAGTATCTAAGAGTAGAAAGTGTAAGACATTATTCTGACATTCAACTCCAAATAACACCAAAGTATAATGATTTACCTGTCCCGGTCACTTCTTCCATTGTAACGGTAAGACCTCACTGGAGATCGAGAGGGGGTTCTATACCTTCTTGCATAAGAGTACCGATCACTGAAACCTCTTCCTCTTCTAATATGCTTGGGCGAAGCATCAGGGGAAGCACTCCTTGACAAACTCCTCCCATGAGGTGATCCTGCCCTACGAACAGGCCTAGGACTCCTAGAATAACTGCGACAGTTACTTCTGTTTGGTCCCCACAGAGGACTTCGGCTAATGCTTCTCCTGGATGGGACCCTGCCAGAGCTTCTGCTTAAGCTTCTTGCAGATGATCTAACTGGAGTCCTGCTTATACTCTTTCTTGAATTTCTTACAGGGCTTCTGCTGACCAATCTTCGTGACGATGCTCTGGGAGAGCCCCTGCTCCGGCAGCTCCGAGACAGGGATCTTACAGGGCTTGCACTTACACTTTTACAAGTATGAGAATGAGTTCTCACAGGACTCCTACTGATACTTCTCCTCTTCCTGCTCCTCACTGGGCTTCTTCTGATGCTTCTGCTTGGGCTCCTGCTGATGCTTCTAACAGGACTTCTGCTGAAACTCCTTGTTGGAGCAAGAGGACTTCTACTGCCACTAGGACTCCTGCTATACCTCCTTTTTGGGCTAACACTTGAGCTCCTGCTCTCCCTCCTCCTGGGACTAATACTCATACTCTTACTCACGGTCCTCTTAGGACTCATGCTTCGACTCCTGCTCATCAACTTCTAATAAAATACCAGATCTGGAAGAAATGGCAAGCATAAAGAATAACTGAGGCGTGACAAGAGTGAAAAGTAGACCTAGATTTGCCAGGATGATCATCCATCATGTCAGGCTGCCTTCCTTCACTCCTGTCAGATCTAGAGTCAGCTTCAATGCCATTACTGTGCCGCTCACCATTTAACTTTGGATATCCTTCCTCCTCTAGCATACCCACTTCCTCCCTCTTTTTATGTTCCAAGGGAAGTACTTCTTTCTCCAGGTCTAAGGGAGACTGAACTTCTGCTGCTACATAACAATCCGCATTAGCCAAAAATTAAAATCAAGAGAGAAAACAAAATTTTACATCATGAATGTTTCCAATTTAAGGGAAAAATTTAGATGACTGTTCTCCCAGCTTACATTTAATAGTTAGGTGATGGAAATCAATAAGGAAATCACAAGTACATTTTCATCAATAGAGAGATGCAAGGTTTAGTAATTAGAAAGCATTCCCACAAACCGCATCAACAAACATAGACATAAAGATTAAAAAAATAAAATAAAGGGACTCTACTATCAAAAAAATAAAAGCTTTCCGGATTTTGCATTATTGAAGACTACAAAGAGGAAGCAGACTAATTTATTTGGATACACATTAACTATTTAGTTAAATGTACATATTAAAGTTAAATAACGTTAAAAATTACCAGTCTTCTGAGAATGATCTTTAGGCCTCTCTTTTTCTAGAGCTTCAAGATTTTCACCATCAGAGCTATCATCAGTAGTCTCACTATCAGAATCAGTGATACTGCCCAATTCCCTAAAAAGACACAATCCTAGGATCTCAGCAGCATCCATGAAAAATATTGAAACCTCATATGCCACGTTATATGAGTAAATACTCGAAAAGGATATTGCATTAGTCAATGAATATGCCAATGAGTAAGAGACAATTCAAATCAGATAAAAAATTCTAGGGGCTTTAGCTGCATCAATGTTCCTAACTGAAAAACAACGAAAAAATTGTGATTCAAATGCACTAAAGACCACATGGCAGACATCCATCTCCTCCAATAACCTTACGAAGAAAGAAAATGTAAACAATATGTAAATGGCTATTATAAATTATCACAACATACTAGCAAATAACAAAAACATAAATGAAAGATCATTGGAATCTAGATTTCTAAATCATTACGAAGGATTAATCAAAATTAACGAGACAATACCTTCTTGATTTACGTTTTGATCTCTTATCTTGTCTCCTCCATTTCTTGTCATGGCGTTTATCTCTTTTTTTCCCACGTCTATGCTTATCTTTCCTAGAAGATCTCTTCCTCTTCCTCTGCTTGTCCTCACTAGAAGAACTTACATAAGATGACAAGGACACATCTGAGTCAGAATCACTATCAGTTTCTGAACATTCCATGTCTGAATCTGAAGATCTCTCAGATGAGTAGTATCTTCTTCTCCTTTTCCTTCTGTCTCTTGAAGCTTTTTTGTGCTTATGCTTCCGCTGCACCTCATGACTATTGGCTTCAGAAGATCCATTCCTTCTTATTTTTAACTTATCTAGCTTCTTTTCATCTACAAATGTAATTTAAAATTAAATCATGACATCAAATATATTTATAAATGACATACCCAACCAAGCTAGAACACATTCGCTTAAACAAGGTATAAAATCACAATCAGATGATATGCCCTAGCATTGTAAAGAGTTGGGGTTGAGATATGTTCATCATATTATTCCAAGTTTACACAGCATCCTTCAACTAAAACGTAGAGCCTTGTACCATCCCAAATAAGCTAAATGATTCTCACCCTCATTATATTCACCACAATTAATTATTTTAACTGTGACAGTAGGATGCCCTTCTCCATCACCCACATCTTCAATTTTCTTCAATACATTATGTCCTTGAACAAGCTTCCCAAAGACTACATGCTTCCTGCAAAATGACCCCACAAATGAGGAGGATAAGCAATTTGTACAGATAATTAAACTCACAAAAATGATAATTGCACAACCGCAAAATTTCTCACCCCACTCCAAAAATAAAAAAGAATTGAATAAAGTATGTCATCAACAATAAACCAACCAGACAGACCTATCAAAATGGTGACTGGCTTTCACAGTGATCATAAAATGAGAACCAAGAGTTTCACGATCCTCAACTGCCATGGATAGAAGGCCTGGGGCATCATGCTTTAGTGTAGGTGACTCATCTGAAATAAATTCAGCTTGTTAAAAGTAAAAACCACGTAAAGTTAGAGATATAACTATAAAGCAAACTCAATCTACAGAATATGCGCTCAACAGCATGACACAGCATTCTCACCGGGAAATTTCGAACCATAAATGCTTTCTCCAGCAGTCCCTGCAAAACAGAGTGGAAGTTGTTATGCAGGAATCACAGGAGATTATGCCCAGCGAGAAAAGCTGAACAAATTTAGGAAATACGAACCCTGCATTTTGAACCTAGACTAAACATATCTATATATATATATAAAGGACGGCCCAGTGCACGAGACTCCTACTAGGTGAGGTCTGGGGAGGGTAATTGTACGCAACCTTACCCCTATTTTTGTTTACAGAGAGACTGTTTTCAATTCGAACCCGTGACCTCTAGGTCAATCAGCGGCAACCTTACCGTTGCACCAAGGCTCGCCCTCAAACATATCTATATATATATCAATATAAATTAGTGGACTAGACTTAGGTCAAATTTCTTATATCTTGGCCATCAGGTTCTCCATAAAATTATGATATGTGTAAGAAATTCTTTAAAATACCCAATCATGTGATGCCAAACTTTAAAAACCATACATCTGTCTGCAAAACCCATACACTGTCATGTTATTATTGAAGAACCTAATAACAAAAACATAAAATCTAGACCTAACTTTTCTCCTCAATTAATAGGGCCACCATCCAATTTATATCGCCATACCAAGGCAAAAAACTACTAGGCACCCAGGATAAAAGTATAAAAAGGAAGTAGCTATGCAGTATATAATCTTGGAGTGCCAGGCACATCTAAGTATCCATGTCATCAATGTTTAGGTACCTAGACTCGTAGGGTACTTACAGGCAATCCCAGGATAATTCTAATCCTAACACAGGAACCCTAATTTCCTCACTAGCACCACCCCTTAGAAACCTAATAAAAATCATTTATTAAAATTAATCCAGAACCACCCCCAAACACCCCCCCCCCCCGGCAAAAAAAAAAATTCAAATTAAGCTACTATTAACTTTGATAAGGCTTGCAGAGAAAGCCAGTTGCGAGCTGACTGAAACCACATAACATTTACAGCACCATAGGAAGGATCAGGCAACAAAAATTCTGAATAACAGATATATCCATTCCCAAAAAATATAAAATAAAAAAAAGGTTATTAAAGACCTCAATGGTTGAGGCTTAAGGCAAATTTTTTGCTCATCTACTCGACTCAAATCCAGTCAAAAGGCGGCATGGAATTATTAAAAGCCTATTTGAGTGCTTCAATTTATGGCTCAAGACTATTTGGCAAGAAGAAAAATAACAATCACTACATGACATGATGTTAACTCATGGGCACCTAAGTAAGGTGGAGAACCCTCTCCCAAAAACTAGCCATTAAGATGGGAGAACTATCTTACTTAAGTACTTCATTAACTATTGTCTACTACTCAATATGGGACTTCGGTATCCCATACTCTCTTGTCTCCATCAATTGGTCACCCTTGGAAAGCCGATGTCTCGGCAGCTATACTCTGTGACACTTTATTCAGCGACAATTCACTCGACCTTCTACCAATTAGAACCCTCCGACAATCATAACCCTTCACAAGTGGTACTTTTTGGAGCCGTTGACCATCAAGTTTTAATACCAATTGATAGGCACCCAAGCAAGGTGGATAACCCTCCCTAAAAGCTAAATATTGAGATGAGAGAACCACCTTACTTAAATATACCATTGAACATCCCATATTACTCAATATAGGACTTTGGCATCCCATACTACCTTAATCTCCATATTTAACAAACTTAAAAAAGGAGTAAAGACTAAAGAGATCAGATGAAAGCATTTGCAGACAGAAAAAAGCGAAAGATAACTCAATTTTCTAGAGTACAACTAGTGTGGCATCCAAAATATTACCTTAAAAAAACAAAAAGTTCATTTCATACCCTACTAAGTGACAGGCCAGTCTATATTAATGCAAATGAACTTAGTTGATTAGTTTCCAAATTGACTTAGAAAACAAATTACCATTGTTACAGGAAACATGCAAATGGAACAAGGCTTGAAACTAAATAATCAAATAATAAAACATGAAGAAAGTGACTACATATATCGTATCAAATTGCAACCTTCAAAAGCTAGAGAGGTAATTCATGATATGAGGCAATGCAACAAAAGAATACATACCATTTCGATTGACAAAATCACCACCCTGCACAAGGAATACCAGTAATTAACAAATTATCTTTCATAACAAAACATTTCATCCAGAATGGTGAGCATTCTAAAGCTTATTATAATAATGAGGATGGACAACTTAATAAGTACAACCTCAAAACTATATCACAAGAAAAGCAGTTGTGAGTATCAGCCCCATATCCTACAGCGTAAACAAGGGTAACTGACTAAAAGAGGGACAATATTAAAGCCATGTCCAAACACAAAATGACACAACATATATACAGCTAGAGAAGATAATCTAAGAAGAAGAAGTAAGAACTATAGAAGTAACATGCCTGCACAATGGAGCCTTTCACAATGTGATGGAAGAAAGAACCCTTGTAGTGCAATGATTTTCCAGTACTTGCACTGACTCCCCTCTCTCCTGTAAGTAAAATGAAAGTTGAATAGAGATGGGGAGAAAATCAGTGACTCACTGATTAGGAAAACATTTTTAAGAAATAGAACCACTTTTATATAAAGGATGAAAAAATATTTGCATTCACAATTTCCTAGAAGAAGAATACATCAAAATGTCAAAATTTGCTCAGTCAGTGGATAAGTGATGGTTATGATGGAACAAGGAGGCTTTGCAGAATAAGGTAAGGATCCAATCAATATATGCTACAAATTGAAGAAATTTTCTCAGCAAGTTAAATTTATATATTACCTGTACATAGTGCACGGAAATTTTCGGCAGTCTTGGGAGCAACATCATAGTAAAGCTGTGAGAACAGGACAATCAACCATCAGATTAAATATTTACTCATTCTCCATATGGCTCAAGTTGCAAAAGCCAACCGTGATAGTTGCAACAAATATCACCATAATTGAGATATTTATTAAATTAAAGAGGAGAGTACCTCAAAAATCATCCTTTCAAAAGGATCACCATCTATAGACACATCCATAAACACCAGCGGGTTTTTCTTCTTTGCCATTGTCTTTGTTTTATCCATCAAAACTCAATCCAACATAACTATTGTTCTGAATTCACAAAGTAATTGTAAACAAACACCAATTAACCATTGACGTAACAATGCATCAGTAAGCATGTGCCAATGCTAGTTAAATGTTAGACCTAACTAACTGCACTTTCAAGCTTGAAAATTTTAATTGAGAGGAAAACACACACACGCCTCTTAATGAACGATGGTAATAGGTGATTATGGGTATCCATACTCAAAATAAGTGCATAAATAATTTCTAGATTGCGATCTGTCACCATCAGTATGGCACTATACAACTCAATCTCCTTCCAAATGTTAACGCTCAACTCCATCACGGAGAGGGGAAAAATGAGCAGGATAGAGACCACACGAGACTTCAGCTCAGTAAAGTTATTGCAAAATAGGGGTTTTCCCAAAAATAAAGAATATCATGGGGGAGCACGCAATTTAGCAGCACTAAGAGGACAACTGGTTGATATCAGCCTCAAATCATATCCAAACTAAGCTCTTCACAACCATTGCCGTGTTTTGATGACAACGTCTCCAAGATAAACCACAATAAACTCCACTAAAACCTTTAATGGGTCAAGAAAATAAAGATCTACAAGAGATCATTATCTTCTAAATGACACCAATCACCGAAACATTGGCATGTGTTGATGACAACCTCTTCAAAATAAACCGCAATAACTCCACTGAAGCCTTTAATGGGTCAAGAAAATAAAGATCGGCAAGAAATCATTATCTTCCAAGTGGAACCAATCACCGAAGCAATCGCTTATTATAATTCAACCAAAATTAAATTAAGAGCATGAATATTTTAGATACATCAAATTTAAGTTGCTATAATTAAATCCTTGCTAGATTTCCGTAAAAAGAACCCAAAAGCATGCCACAAATGTAATGATTAAGCCTTTGAGTTGGAGAAAAGCATTACGGATTCGCTCAGCGATAGGAACAGACGCAATATACCTTCGTATAACCCACTAATCATAATAATGTTCAATTTGAGGAGGGTTCACAGTGTAGTAGAGTTTTTTATCAGTGTTAACCAAAAATCCATACAGAAGTTGCAGAAACTAAAGCACAAATCTTAGCGTTGTCCATAAGTCAGAAGTAATAGATAAAGCACTGAAGAACCCTAAAAGGATCACCTGAGAAACGCACGTCTCGGGTAGATGAAGAAAAATAAGACAATGAGCTTAAAAATCTAGGTTTATACACAAGAGCCTCCCGTTGCTTCCTCTGAATTAGAGAGTTACGAGACTATCCCTGGGTGAGTGTGTATTGATGAGGGAGTTCGGGCAAAATAATAGCGAGATGGCATTGGCAATTGGCCACGGATCGCTCCTTTTTCCTTTGCATATATTCGGTTGAAAAATTGAATGCACAATGGTATGCATTCAAAAAGAAAGGAACGGTCAAACTTTTTCAAATGAAAAAATATTATTTCAAAATTCATTTGGTATATAAAAAAATATTTTAATAAAATTTAAAAAAATAAATATTGAATGAAATAGAAAATAATAAGATCTATTAATATGACATAAAAAATTAAAATATTTTTTATTTACATGTTTGGTAAAATAAAAATATTATAAGAATAGAAAATAAGGTGTTACAAAGACATAAATGCCTTTGGTTGAAAAAAATAAAAAATAAAAAGTTTGATTTGTTACTTTTATTTTTAATACAAAATAACTAAAAGACTAAACGGAGTAGGGAAAAGGGAAGGACATTAGCTGTATCTATCTTCTCCTGTGCAACTCCTTAAGCATGTCCTGGCTAAAACCTGCAAAAGGAATTTTGGAGAATCCTAATATCCTTTAGAGGCACTGAAAGTAAGGCATTTTTTAGTTAAGAGTTCAAAAAGAACTAGCAAATTTCCTGATTAGCAAAAAGTAACTGCATTCAACAATGAGTAAGACTATCTATAACGTCACTTTTTATTACCCATTGCAGACGATCTCTTATGTGGAGATATGCAGCTAGCTTCCATGAAGAAACTCAAGAAAAACTCATATTCACATAATCCTTAATTCATCGAGGGGAAGAACTGACCCATTTGTGTGAAGGATTAGAGCGCTTGAGCTTCGACAATGGCTGAATCAGGGAGAGCTAGCACCCACAATTTGCTCAACGACGAGAATCACTGAGGATGGGGAGCACAAGACACTGGATAGTAGTATAATCGACCTTCTACGATTTTAGCTCCAATCATTGCTTCATTTCACACCCTACTGTGCCTGAAAGCCACTTGCCTCCAAGCTTTTCTAAGCTCCTCCCTTTCTTTGAACCAAACAAGACACACAAATGGAATCCATTTTTGGTTTCGTTAATATACCAAAAGGGCCTCAATCTTTTCCATTCATACGCCTGATGTAATGCTAGAGTAAATTACCTTAATCTGATTTTATTTTAAAAAGTATACATCATTTTTTATAATTTTGATATATATTATAATTTTTTTAAAAGAATTAATCTGTAATAAAACATAATATTATAATTTTATTTTTAATATAATGATAAAAACTGTTAAATAAATATTAAATTCTAACATAAAATATAATTTTATTCTTTAGTAAAAAGAATTAAGTAATTTTATTTAATAAAACACATAGTATGTAAAAAATTAACTATATCAATAAAAAATAAATTAGACAAGCGTAATTTTTAAAATAAAAAATGTATTAAATATTATTTAACTAAATCTCAAGAAAATTAGTATAATTTATTCAAATATATATCCTACACAATTCTTATTAAAATACAATCACAATTTAACGTGATAAAATATTACAATTTGATTTAAAGATTAGGATTCAATTTATGATCATGCCAACTTATAAAAGAAAACAATTTGCAATCATACAAACTTAATATCTAAGACATACAACAAGTGAATGAAAGAAAAGAAAACAAAAAATAAAAATTACAATTATATATTTCAGTATGTTATAAATGTATTTTTTAATTCTTAACATTATCAAACACAGACCATAAATTTAAGTTGAAATTTTATTTTTGAATTAAATTGAATTCTCAATTACAAAAAATTATTTATGTTAAAGATCATATATACGCGTGATTTTTTCACTAAATTGCATTCTCAATTATAAAAAATTATTTATGTTAAATTGGATGCTCATTGTTTAATTTTAAATAAGGAGCAAACTTAAGTATAGTTTTTAAATTTTTTTATTAAATTTTTTAATAAAAACATGACAAATATATGTTTTTATAACACTATATGAGGAGAGATTCACAATTGGTTAAATAGCTTAGCCAGCCTAATCCCACTCGATCATATTAAGTTAGGTTAGATTAGACTTAACAAATTAACTACATTAGACTAGGTATTAGACCACCGATATTGACAAATCCTCAATCTAGTCCAATCATGTATATTTAAAAATATATATATATATCATAAGAATTTATATAAAATTTTTTTATGGTCAAAATATAATCTTATAGACACTTATATTAGATGATTATCTTTTAATGTTTATAAAAAAAAAAGACCCAACTAACCCATCCTCAACCCACCTTAATTCAATATCATATTAGGTCTAAAAATTTAGTTCAATGCTAAATCAGGCCAAACATTTGATTAGACAAAAACTCAATTAATGTACATCTCTATGTATGAGTATAATAACAAGAACATAATAAACTTTTCTACATTATATTTAAATGGATGGGAATTAATGATATAAAATAAAAAAAACAAAAAAACAATAAAAACTAAACTTTTTCTCTCATTTAAGAGTCTAAAAAATAAAAATAAAAGGAATAAAAACGAGGTTCGTCCCATCTCTCTCACAACACTTGTTTTTAAGGCAAACTACTCCACGAGGTGATGAAATTATTATTATTTTAGGTAATTTTGAATTCTGCTTATTTTTTATTTGTTATTTTAGATGATTATTTTTCTATGTAACAAGCTTAAAAAATAGCTTATGGGAAAAGAATATTTGTTAAGGAATAACCTTGATTTACAGGTGATATTCAGGATAGTGACTATTAAAAACTTCAAAAATGTATGGAATTGTCTATGAGTGGACTTAAAAAAAGTTAGGGAAAAAATCTGAGTAGTTATAATTAAATTAATAATGTTGATATTCAATGACATAACAAATACATTATGTAATTCGTATAATCAATCTAATATGAAGAAGATAGATTTATTTGCAGGGCGAACATAGTTAGGAATTAATAAGGAAAGGTATAGGATGGAAAATTAGAAAAGCATAGGAAGTGATATAATATCAATTATGAAGATGACAAAACAAAGTGTCAAAGTACTTTGCCGCATTCAGGATACAAACCTAATTATGATAAAAGGTTTAACCATGCAACTGAGAGACTACAATTTTAAAGGAGGTTTGAAACAAGATTTTGCAACTAAATTTCAACCCAAATATAAATGCCAAAAACGTTACGTCAATATCAACCTAATAGATATTTGAACCTACGTGCAAGAGAGTTTCAAATTGAATGCTGCATGTCAATCATCGATGTCTGTGTTTGATGGAACATAGCTGCATGCAATTTTAAAAGTACATGTCTCAATATCAATCTTTTAAACATTCTTATCATCATTGTATCAAAGAATAGACAATTAAGTAAGTAACACATAACTATTTCTAGTGTACCTCAATCTATGTTGCTAGGCAATATCCACTTGATAATCACCATGGTTAATAAATTATCAAAAATACAACACTAACATTGGATGAAAATAGAAGGTTATTGCACTTATTGACAAAGAAGAGAGGAGTGGCTTGGGAATTATGATGGGGAAAAAATGTGCCATTCACATTGGGAAAAAAGGATGAACTTCGAAGTTAGCACTATATTTGATCAAATGAAGACTTCCTTTGAGAACATTTTTAAGAGAAGGAGTACCAAATTTTAATCACTAATGTACATATTTATCTTTTGAATTCTTTTAACCTCCTTCATTATCATTATCTATCTCATTTAAATCTTCACTCCAAATTTATAGCGCAATGAAACACATTTACTCTTTGTGTATGGAACTTTCACTCAATATCTTCTTATAAATTTGACTATAAATATTAAAAAAATTATAATCATTTAATTTAATTTTAACTAAGTTCCTTAACTTTATTTTAGATATCACTTTTTATTTTTTAATTTTATTTTGTTTTGACACAATCATTTATCATACACAAACTATTTAAATGTTTCATTCCATTTAACACAACCAATATGCATAACAAAATTGTCAGACATAGTTCCTTGGTAGCTTAATTATACATCTTACTTGTCATATACACTTTCATATAACCACCCAAATTATGCATTTTATTCTTTATGCTTTTTTTTTAATAGAAATAGTATTATTAATCTCCAATTTCACCATCGATCACAGTCATTGGTTACATCTATAGATAATATGCGCACATTATCTTGTGCTTTCAAAACGTAATCTTTAGATGGTATTAGAGAAAGGTATTATAACAATTATATTTCAGTTGGCAAGGGACTAGAGAGAATGAAACATTTAAATAATTTTTAGAAGTTGAATAATCAAATTGAAACAAAATGAAATTAAGAGATTGGAGTAAAATTTGAGATAGAATTAAGAAACTAAATTAAAACAATATAAAATAAAGATGAGAGTGAAACTTGATACCAAATTAATAAACTTAAGTAGAATTAAATTAAATAACAAAAATAAAATTTGAAATAAAATAAGAGATCAAAGTTATACTTTTGTCAATATAAAATAATCATCTTCATATTTAAATTTTCATATAAAATTGCCACTCTCTTCTTTTATTTTAAAAATCTTAAACTTTCATTTGCCTGTTCTTTTGACGTTGCAGTACGTTACTTATTAAAAAATGATGACTAAAGAAGAAGAAAAAAAAGTACATTATGTAAACTTGTAATTTGGATAATTTCATGCGTTTTCTCAAGACAATTTAATACATGTTTGGAATCCCATTTTAAAATCACGTTTGTGTAAAACTAACAAATTGCGCTTGCATTTGGATATGCGTTGTTCCACTTGCGTTTTAGCCTTTCAACCTGTTTGAATCCGCGTTGAGATGGCTGCACTAGGGTTTTGGGAGATAAAAAGTATGTGTTTGAAAAAATAGCAGGATATCCAAAACCATGATTTTAGCCAAAACAATAAACTATAACTTCTACATCTTGTGAATTATAAACCATGATTTTGGATGTCTTGTCATTTTTTCAAACACACACAAAATCACGTTGGGTTGACGCTTTGTACCAACGCGGACGTGTTTCTATTTGTGGTTTATTGGATTATCAGCATGGCTGCTACTTTTTTTAACCAGTCCGTGGGGCTTCATGGTTGGGGCATTGATGCTTCTAGCTCTTTTATCAAATTAGGGAATTTCTCTGTGAGATTCCTCTCAAGGCCTTCGGGAGGCAATACTGCACATTTCCGGAAAGATTTTCATACCTCTAGCCAGCAGAAGTTGCACCTGATTCATGGATCAATTTCCTATTCTTCTACTGCAGATTCTACATCAATTAACAATGCTATTAACATTTCTCAGGACTCATCAAGTGAGTAATAATTTTCTGGGTAACTCGTGGTATTTGTGTATTACACTATATTGTTCCCCCTTCCCCCTCAATATCTGATAACTTCTGTATATATTTGAATTGTAAACTATGTGTTAGTAACCCAATTCCATCATAGTTTTTAGTACTGATTCTTATTGAAAACAAGGGCTTCATTGTTTTTGCTTTATCTTCTTACTGGCGGGTATTTCAAACTTGTTTTTAGCTGAGATTGCTTTGATATTGATTCGGCATGGTGAATCTCTGTGGAATGAGAAAAACTTGTTTACTGGATGTGTTGACGTGCCTTTGACCAAGAGAGGTGTAGAAGAAGCAATTGAAGTCGGTAAGAGGATTAGCTATATACCAGTAGATGTAATTTTTACATCTGCACTTATTCGAGCGCAAATGACTGTTATGCTTGCCATGACTCAGCACCACCACAAGAAGGTATGTGGCTGGACTTTCTGACAGATGCTATTGAAATTTAGCAGTTACTCATTTGAAGAATATCCTTAATGAAACTTGGTGTCAGCTAAATTCCAGCTTAATTGACAACGCAACCCTAGATGATCCTTTGTCCCTGCAAATGGGTTGGTTTTTTCTGAAGATTTGTGCTTTAAGTAAAAAAGGAACTTGCACATCTATGATACATTATTAGGCATATATTTATGTTGTAAGATTAAAATCAAAGTTGTCTAGTGCTTTGATTTGTGAATCAGTTTTAAGCAAAACCAACATCTGCACTATAGATCAAAGTTGTCATAGCGTTTGTTCTGTATGTTTGTGTTGGTCGTCTTTGGCCTTTATTATAACCTGCAAACAAACAAAAGCCAGAAGTGTGGTGCTAAGATCTTTGTAGTTTATGACTATATTAATTTTTTTCACTTTGGCGGTTATAGAAATTGAAGAGAAGCTATAACAAATCCAAAAAAAAATTGGAACCTTACAAGGCTTTATCATAAGGCCTCGTATGGTTCATTTTACTGCTTTTTTTGGTAGAATTGGGGACTATCATTCATTTAAATTGGGCAACTATCAATCCAAAGTCACAAATCAAGTTTGCAAGAAGGCTTAATTTTTTTTTCTTCCTGGGCATCCCAAGAAAGCCTACCTCAAAAATGGCAATTTACAAATAGTTTATTGAATGTTTATGTTTCCATATTAAGGACAAGAATTGTTTCTATCACACTTGGCAGACTAATGAGCATCTATTTTGTAAGATGTGTGTTTGATTCTTGCAATGTTGTATGGAACTAAGTGTTGGGCAATAAAAAGTCAACAAGAGAATAAGTTCAATGTTGCAGAGATGAGAATGTTGCGTTGGATGAGTGGACACACTAGACGAGATCGGATTAGAAATGAATGCATTAGAGAGAAAGTAGAAGTCGCCCCTATTGTGGAAAAGATTGTAGAATCAAGACTTAGATGGTTTGGTCATGTTGGGAGAAGACCTATAGAAGCCCCAGTTAGGAAAGTAGATGAGATGGAGAATAGTCCAATAATTAGAGGTAGAGGAAGACCAAGACAAACTATAGGAGAAATTATTAAGAGAGATTTAGATTTAAATGGTTTGTCTAAAAATATGATTTACGATAGGGGCTTATGGCATCGATTGATTCATGTAACCGACCCCACTTAGTGAGAAAAGGTTTTATTGTTGTTGTTGTTGTTGTTGTGTGTTTGATTCTTGCATAATCTTTTTGGTCGGTTGTTTTTGGTCTGGTTTCCCCTGGATGTCACTAAAAATACACAGCAGTGGACATGGTTGTGGATAATTTATGAAGACAATCACCAAATCGAAAATTATACTATCCCTTTGGGGCTTGAAAGGAAATTTATTATTTCTTGTTATTGTTCTAAGTAACAATAGATGGTAAAGTTTGATTCAACAAGGCTGAATGGCAGCATAGGATTTATCATACATGAATTGATCTGTAATTCCATTTAGGAGTGGAGACATCCTCTAACTTTGCTCTGATTTGTTGATTGACCCTCATTAGGTTATAATAATATTTCCTTTTCAGACTTTGGCTTTGTTCATCTCTCTGAAGTTTGAACGTACTTGATAATCCCAATGCTGTATGTTTCCAATTGTACTTGCAGAGCTTAGCTGATTATAGACAACATTTGGATGAAATAGCACATTAAAGTTATTGATCCCTCTTAATGTTAAAGATAAAAGGTGAGATGATACACCAAGAACATTCATTTTTGGTAGTCATAGCAGTCTGTTATATACATGCCCAATTGGGTATTCGATAGAGCCGATACAACATTTAGACTTGGATGATAAGCAAAATTTTGATGACTTGTTTGCTCATAAATATTTGTAGGTATAACCTTTGTTCATATTTGATGGATAACTTCATAGTTTCTTGATATTGTCATTCCATGGAATGTGTTTTCCTATTGTACACTCTTTACAACCCATTGAATATTCTCAGAAAAAATTGATCAAGCTTTGGTAGGTTGAACTCTCTCACGGTTAACATGGGAGCCGTCAAAGTGTAACACTGCAATAAAACCCCAAAGCGTTTTGAGGTGGACAGAGAAATAGCGAAAAAGAAAATCAGATTGTAACTCACAATGTTTGCTAATGTAGCGTTAGAACGTGATTTTGTCATAGTGAAACTAAACTCATATAGCTTGATATTTATCGGAACTAGTCCTTCACGGGAAAATGACTCTATAGTCGAAGAACAAGTTCAATATTCGTTGACCAAAGTACTTCATCTATGTTATGCTTTACAATGTATTATGCTGGACTTTATGTAATAGATTTAACTAAAATATTTATTTTTAATTTATATTTTAATTTTAGTATCAATAGAAATAAAAAGATGTATTATGCTATATTATTTGTGAAATGTTATTAAAAAAAAAGTAATGTTTTAAGAATAAATCAAACAAAGTAATATGAATACCCTTTCTGATAATTTCACACCTAAAAGTGATTTTGTTATATAATATCCAAACAATATCAATTCTACTCAAATCACTTTTCTATTAAAATTTTTAAATATAAATCATATTCAGGTAAACTCACATTTATACAAAATCAATTTTACAAATTCAAGTTTACCAAAATCAATTTTATTCACCGTTAATCCAAACACACATTATTACTTTTTCACAAACGTGGTTTTGAGTTTTGCACACACAAAAACAAACACATTATTATTAGTAATATGAACCATCATTTTAATATATATGGTATAAGTATTAAATTATAGTTAAGTATCTATAATTCACATACTTGCGTTCATTTTAGTATAATTCTTAAATAGTAAAACAACGGGGCTAAACGCCTAGAAACAAAAGCAAATTACTAAAGCCCTCGGGGAATGAAAGTTCCTATACAATCTACCTTAAATGCTAGACTTTAAAAAAAATGAAGGAGATGCAATCCCAAAAATAGAGACCAAGAAGAAGAGTGAGATTATGATTAGCTAAGAAATTTCCACATTTATTTGCCTCTCGCAGTAAGTTGGCAACCTCGATCTCCCAATTCCTTGTGATTATATTCTTGATCAGTTTCACTACTCGATTATACTTCTCCTTATTGTCAGAGTTATCATTAATAGTTGAAATAAGGTCGAGAGAATGTGGTTCAAAATGAATCTTGTAAAAGCCTTGTTGCCAAACAAGTTTCATCCTAGTGAGTCTCAGGCTTGTATAAAGAATGGTAGGATCCCATGTTCTTAGAGAATCTACCTACCCAGTTGCCATATGAAGTACGAAAAATACCTCCACGCCCTGCCAATCTTGAATTATTTTTATTAGCTCCATCACAATTTATTTTAATCCATTCCTCTCTTGGAGGCCACCAACGGATGTCTTTTATCTCATTGCTTCTATTTTTCGAACTTAGGACGTGGCTTCTAGCATCAAAGATTTAACCTGCAAAAGTATGTATCTTGCTTGCAGTATTATATTGTCGTGAATCATCTCCATTAAAGACCTCCAAGTTTCTTATTGTCCCATAGGATCCAACACCCAACGCCGAACACTGTTCTCCATGGGATTCCATTTATACCAGTTGATTCATCTTGTAGATCTAACGCTAATAAGTCCATGAGAGGCCTTGTGAAGAAAAACGCCCGTCTATCTGAGGAGACCAGGTGGTTCCAGATGGTTGCAGCAGCTGGGCAGTCTCCTTCGTGTAGGGCTGCAATCCACGAGAAAATTTTGGCTTGTTTGATTTAATTCCGTAAAACAATTTTTTTTGTTTTTAAGAATAAAAGAATAAAAAAATTTATTTAATAATATATTTTTAATGAAGTGTTTTGTAAAATAAAAAAATAAAATTTTATTTTTAAAAATAAAAAACTCAAAATACTTTTTAAATATTTTGTAATTTTTGTTTTACAAATAAAAAATAATTACTTTTCAAAATAATGATTCAAATAGATTTTTTAATTTTTTTATTCTCAAAAATTTGTTTTTAAAAATATATATTTTGAAAACATTAAAACAAAAACAATTTCAAACAGGCTTTTTAATTCTTTCTAAACCATTTTATTTCTATATTAGATTCTAAAAGGAAGATGAAAATATAAACTTTTAAGTAGAGAAAAAAAAATTATTTCGTTTCATTTTTTTCATTATTTTTTATTTAGTTATTTATGAAACTTTTAAACAAATTTACTCCTTATTCCTTAATTATTTTTTAATATAGTAATGTATATTTACATTAATAAAACTTTCAAAAATCAATATCTTGTATTTATCAAAATAACTAATAAATAATTTATTTTGAATTTTTAATATTTTGTCGGCGCAAAACAAAGAGTGGGCAACGTGGAGATGAGTGAAGAATATGAATCTTATGAAATGAAGATCCTTATAATATTACTAAAATCTCTTAAAAACATTTCTTTCTAATAATTTTTTTAATCAGAGAAAACAATCCGTGTTAGATGAGTGAAAACGCTTTCGTTATTGTTCCGCGGCTCAGCGCCAGGAGCTACCTTTTTTCTTTTTTGGCCTGAAGCGCCGGTCGCTACTTGGTCCTTCCTGTTCCGAATTTGGAAAGTGAACCGGAATGGCAAAGGCCTCCCCCGGCGCCGGAAACGAGCCATGGAGAGTCCTCGAGTTTTACAGTGGGATCGGCGGCATGGTACGCTCCGAAATCCTAATTATCTATTTCATCGAATGTATGCCGTCTTCTGTTTTTTGTTTTCCAAATAAATATTTGTGTATGTACTGTTTAGAGGTACTCGCTGATGAAATCTGGCGTGAACGCGGAAGTTGTGGAAGCATTTGAAATTAATGACAAAGCTAACGATGTTTACCAGCATAATTTTGGTCATCGTCCTTGTCAGGTTTGTTGCCTAAGCTTTGAGCTTAGAAACACCGTCTATTCTTAAGTTTGCTTTACCTCTGTTGGGTGCACCTGTTGGATTAAGCTCCTGTGTTGGGATCTTTGGTGAATTTAAGCTTTATTAAACTAGAAAGAAGCTGTTAAAAGAAGCAAAGATTTGCCAATGAGCCTCTTTCATTTTTTTGGAGCGTGGATTTGATGTGCTTGGCCTGTCATTGTTGTCAAGCTACACAAATCTGGACTTTAGACTGCTGAGCCGTGTAGTTGATATGAAAATAATCATGTTGATCTTGATTTATTTTTTATGGCTGACAGGGAAATATTCAAAGCCTGACTGCTACCGATCTTGATGGCTATGGAGCAGATGCATGGCTTCTTTCTCCTCCTTGCCAACCTTACACAAGACAAGGTGGAGTTTTTTCCTTCTCATTTTAGGGATTATTTTGTTTTACATTGAAGGATTCCTCAAGCATCTTGAAATTAGGTCTCCAGAAGGACACTGGTGATGCTCGGGCATTTTCCTTTCTTCAGATTCTTGAACTTATGCCATTCATACTGCATCCTCCGAGCGTGTTATTTGTGGAAAATGTTGTTGGATTTGAGGTTTGTTCATTTGGATTCTACTAGTTATCTGAATTAATTTCTTTAATAATTTCTCTCACTCATTCCCCCCCCCTTTGGTTTCAGACTTCTGATACACATGCAACAATGATTGAAATATTGGAAAAAACAAATTTTATCACACAGGAGTTCATTCTGAGTCCATTACAATTTGGAATCCCATATTCTAGGCCACGATTTTTTTGTCTGGTAGGCTTTCTTAATGCTTGGCAAATTCTTTAATCCTTATGTTTGTTTTGAAAGATTTGGGATGTATTTTATATTATTGAGGAGCCAGCTGGCAAAATGGTTATAAACTTTTGGATATGATTACATATTTGTGATCTTTTCTAACCGTGCTTACTTTTTTGAAGAAGAGATATTTAGATTGTGATACCTATACTATCTTTGAAACATTACTTTTTTGCTTCATCCAAAAGAGAAATTAAAAAAAAATAAAAATTCAGGCAGTCACTACATCTGTTGCAATTTGCAGCGGTTTCCATTGGAATTCATATCATTGAACCAAATTAAGTTGAGCTTTATATTATGAAAATTGCATATACAATGATCTTAAACAAATATCTGATCTTGTAAAACATAATAGTTTTCATGTCATTTAAGAATGGGATTGAACACCTCCTTTGTTGGGGCAGCGATTGTGGTAAACTGGTAATGTTCTCTTGAGGTGGTTGGTGTTGATGTTGTTTATGCATGCTTTTCCACACTTTGATGTCATGGTTGAAGTTCTCGTTAATCACTTGATATGCAAATTGTGTTATTTTTTATTTTTCCTTACATTTTACGGGTGTTAGAGCAGAAGCAGAAATAGTTATTCTTATTTCTTCCTTTAGGTTTCTTGTTGTTTAGCTTAAATCTGTTTTCCTAAGTATTGACCTATACAAATAATTTTTTGAGGCAAAAAGAAGACCTTCATCTTTTGTAAAAGAACATTGGAACAACCTGCTGATTCAATCACCAAGACCATTATTTGAGCATGTTGATACAGTGGCAAAAGAAGATGATTCGTCCCGAAAGGACTGGGATAAGTTGTTGCAGTCATGTCAGCCAATTGAACAATTTCTTGAATTAAAGAATCCTAGCAATGATACAGATGTTGAATCTGCATCACTGGTCACTGGTTTACCTAAAGATACTATTAGAAGTTTGGGGAAAGATGATGTTGGTGAATATGATGGGGAAGTGCTCAATAGAGCATCTTTAGACCAGTATTCTGTTCCCTTGAGCTTGATAGAGCGGTTGGGAAGTGCTATGGGTATCCTTGTCCTCATTAATTGGTCACAGCATATCAAATTCATTCTTATAATCTGACCATTATGCATTTTCAAATTTTAAAAAATTGTCCGTGGTATTCAATCTCGAGTCTTGACATTCTTTTCCTTAAAAGAGTTTAGATATTGTCTATTCTGATTCAAAGCGCTGCTGCTGTTTTACAAAAAGTTATTACAGATATGTGAAGGGAACTGGATCACTTTTGGCAACCGTCCAGGTACTGCTTCTATTTTGCACCCCCCCCCCCCCCCAAAAAAAAAATTGTCCCTTATATTTTTGTTTTTTTAGTTCCTTGTTGTCCTCCAGGTATCAATTTTGTTCCAAACCTTTCCTCTTTACCAACATGTTTATGTCTCTGTTAAAAAATTTCTGATTTGGATATGATGTATTTTAGATAACTGCACTTATTAATGTTAGATACTCAACACACATGACACTGATTATTCCATGTTATCACACTATCAAATTGGCAAAAATTTACAACACACATCTACAAAGTACCAAAAAATTTCAAATGAAACCCATCTGCCCCTTTCACCAGAAAAACGAAAAAAAGGGACTTCTGTCCCTATTACACACTTAGCCTATGGAACCTAACTCCAGAAAACACAAAATCTAACCAATCTCTGTAAAAACTGACGACACCATTAGATGCTAACAATCATTTCTGGTTCTGTCCCAAACTAGAGGATCATCCTCAGCAATAAAAATACATTGTCATCTTTACAAAGAACTTGCCCAAATTTGTCAAGGAGCTTTTCTTTTTCCACATCTTGTTCTGTCCCAAACTCATCTTTTAGCTCAATCACAACCCATTTAATTTCAAAATTCCATTTATGGTTTCATCAGCGATATAATTTTTTTAACAGAAATTTGGCGAATTCTTTTTCTTCTCCTCCTAGTAGATCTGTTCTGATAAGGATGAAATTTTTAGTTTGGGTGTTCTTCAAAAGCTCTTTCATGAAATGGTTATGAGCGAAAAGGGAAAGAAACACTAAAAGACCTCTTTGTTCCTATGTGGGCAGAGGGTGATCTTTAGCCTAACAAAGGGTTTTACTATTTCAGATTCTTTGCACGCCATTTTGTGGTTGCAGAGAGAAATGCACAGCGATGGATAGATGATACAGGAAAAATGAGTCACCATTTCCTGGAATTTTTTGGGACTTGAATGATGTGTGTTAGAATTTTGTGTAGATTGTTGTGTGGTGACATGGAATAATTTGCCTTAGTCATCTCTAGTGCCATGTGTGTTGAGTATTTGATATCAATAAGTGCAGTTATCCATGTCATCTATCAGTCAGCAAATTTTAACAGAGAAAGAGACGGTATTGACAAGGAGGAAAGGTTTGGAAGAAGGATAATCCTTAGAGTACAACAACAAAACAAAAAGTAGATAACGGACAAAAAGTTGCTTTTGCCCTTTTATTCGTTGCATTGGGTCATCTGCAAAATTACGGATATTTTATTGAGAATATTTCTTCCCCATTGTTGTTTAATGCATATGCATAACAATACAATCTGCTCTTATGTTGGAAGCATAGTGATGTCGTCCTATGTTTAAAATCATCTGATGTAGAGCTTGATATCTTGACATGTTACGTTTTGTACCAATTTTTGCTTAATAACTGACATATGGACCAAACTGATCATAAAGACTTTGGGATGGCTAACCCCTTGAATGTCAAAAGTGGAGTCCATGGTTGACTTAAAATGTTCAGTCAATTATGGTTGGGTATGAGGTCTAATATCAACATGATGCTGCAACTGATTGTGTTTCTTCTCATTCACTTTTTCACTCTTCATTATGTCTAGTTATTTTATTAAGAATACTTATTTCAAAAATCAAAAGCACAAAGCAAATATTTTTTCCTCTATGCCAGGTGGAGATTCGTTTGGAAATAAAAATATTACAAACGAATTAACAACTACTCTTTTTTTCTTTTTTTATTTATCCAATTGGAACAAATTTGAAAACACCCCTCAAACATCTATATTATCTACTTTCCTATCTTACTACTTTTATTATTTTTTGTTATCGGTTCCTGTGGCTATGAGAATCACACTTCTTGCTTTCCACCACCTAATGTGCAGCCAAAGAACAAGGACAAAGCATCACTGAAGGAGCTGCGCCTTAGATATTTTACCCCAAGAGAGGTGGGTGGATCTCCTTTTTGTCACATCATTATCTAGAATCTCAAGACAGACCTAAATTCACTTGTGTCTGTGCCTATGCATGCACATGAGTGAATGTGTTTGTAAACTATGCTTCATTTCAGTACATAATACTAATATGCGAGGTATTGATATTGTATAACTAGATTGCAAACCTACATTCTTTTCCCGAAGATTTTCAATTTCCGCAGCACATAAGTCTCAGACAGAGGTATGGCCCTTTATACCCTTTTTAAAAAAAAAAAAAAAAACACTCTATTAGGAAGCCTTGATATTGTTGTTGTTGTAGTTATCATTTTTTGAAATATCCTGAACAATTAATTGGTGAGACTGCTGTGCGCATGGGCACGAGTAGATCTATTGCCTGTGCTTTCATTTACGTTAATAATTTTCTTTCTTTTACACAGGTATGCTTTGCTAGGAAACAGTTTAAGTATCGCAGTTGTTGCTCCCTTACTACGGTATCTTTTCTCTGATCCTTTGTGATCTTCGATGACACCGCCTGTTTAGCGGATGCAGATGTTCTTGTCCATGCCCATCGCCAACAATTTTGTATGATAATGTGATTACATAACAAAGTTTCTTTCTGTTTCAATCATGAAGATTCAAGTCATAGGCGTGTTTGGTCATCTTTTACTACAAAATTCAATTTGTAATGTAGTTTTTGTGACCATTTATTTCAAGACTTTGTCTTAAGCTAATAGTTAAGTTACTATGTAATTGAAAGAGACTTAAAATGTACTTCTTAGACATGTTGTGGAAGAAGGGATAGGATCTTGTGAATCACTTGGTCAGACAGCAAGAAGTTTGCCAAGTACATGTTTTTGAGGGAGTTGATACTCGACTAGTATTATGGTATTGTTGAGTCAACTGTGGCACAGATAATTTTATAAAGCAGACTCAAAGCAATTCCGGTTGTTTCGAGATTGAAATCAAGTCATCATAGTACTTGATAACAATCTTTTACCCATTCTTCTCATTTCAGTTATGTGGCGCAAACCAAGTTCAATATTTCCAAATGTTTCTTGAATTTTCATGGTCTTTACGGACTGCAGTTGACCAAAAGGAAAATTCATAGCAGGCGTGGGCCAAGATTAATTTTGATAACATGGTTCAATGATGTTTCTTTTCAAATTCTGGACAAAATAATAAATACGAAGAATTTGTATTTTAAAACGAAGAGATGGATAAATTCTTACTTTTTCTATAAACAAACTATTAATTTCCTTAAAAATGTTTTTCTTGTGATTTATTTTATTACGGGAAATAGGCTTATCTAACTGTACATGCCTATATCAGTTCTTTGAAGGTTTATGAATTGACCTTATCCTGTTGCAAAGGAAAATGAACTCTTTCTGGGTACATACCGAGGGGAGGTTTAAATTTAAATAACTTATCTTAACTATTCACTGGGCATGTCAATGGATCGAGCGAAGTATTTGAATTTGGCTCGTTAGAATATCAAATTAGGTTTAATTTATTTATTAAATAAGAAGTTTTTTATTAAACTTGTGAATAGTTGTGATAAAGTTAAGGCATGAAAATGAAATCTAAATTAAGAGGTCAAAAATGTATTTATTTTTTCCTAAAATATCATTTTATATAATACACTGCATTTATATATACTTTTATTAAAAGAAATATATAAAGGCAAAAGCTTATATATTGTTAAAACATTGTAATATATATTTTTATAATTTTTTTATATGTATACTCATATACAGTATAAAATTTTAGAATTCTATATTTAGTTTACTTTTTATATGTATATATAAATATATTTATAGTATAATTTATGAATTGTTTGGATTTAACTTATTCATTAAACAAGCCAAATAAAAAATTTTAATTTATTTAAAATTCAAACTTGCAAAACAAATTTAATCTTATTAAAATTCAACTTGGTTTTGGTTGAACTTGTTTTTGGGCATACTTACTATTCACATACGGTGTATGACTAAAATTCTATTTTAATCTTTTATAAATGTGATATCTTTCAATTTAGTTTTTCATAAAATTATTTGTTTAATTTGGTTTCTTACAAATAATGTATTTCTTAATTTTATTCCTCATATAATTGTCTTCTCAATTTGATTTTTTATATATTGATATTTTTTAATTTAGTTCCTTACAAATAAAATTATTATCATTAATGTTCTTCTATTAATCTACTGTAAATGAAATTAATAACATATTTATAAAATGATATTATTTATAAATTATAAAAAATTATATTATATGTCATTACATATGTTAAAATACAATGCCCATATATTAAAATGATTATGAATACTTATTCCTAAGGGATCAAATTGATAATAGATTGATAAAGATAAATAAAAGAGTTATAAATAATGTGATTTGAGTTAAAACGAAAAACATGTTTCTTTTGCACTATAAATAAATCATATATACACATGCATGACATTTAATTTCAACTACATGGTCATATATATATATATATATATATTTAATATCAGAGTAGGGATTAGAACCTAGATACAGAAGTCAATTTTATTTTTATTATCATATTTTTTTAAAACTTAAATTTTTAAAACCTTTTTTGAGCCGCACAGCTGATTGAAATTCCTAATTAAATAAATTGGCTTTAAAACAAAGATTAATCGTATAAATAAATACGTTGTATAAATTGGCTCAGAAAACACCGGTTTTTTCGGGAATGCATTAGTTGACCTAATATTCAAACCCCGCAAAACGGGCCCAATAAGGTGTGGGTGCAGTGTTTGTCCGGCCCATCCGCCAACTTATATCCACTCGAAAAACGAGATTCAGAAAAGATATAAAATGTTTTTACTTTACTCTTCAATTTCAGAAACCCTAATCTTTCTGCATTCATACGGAGCGCATTCCCTTCCCTTGAGCAATATTGCCATAGAAGGAGACGCGCTGATATTACAATCAAGAGTTAAGCGATCTGATATTGGGGATCATTGAGGAAGGTTAGTATTCGTGTTTTTAATTTGATTTTCATGCTTTATATTCTGATCGTTTTCTGATTTTGCATATGTATTTTATTTGAGATTAACTTCTTGATATTTCAATTCTCTTAGTTACATGTATGAATATTAATCAATTTTTTATTTCTGTCTGCTCAATATCTTCTCGTATGAGTTGTTAATGTTTTCTATCAACTTTTTCATTCTGATCATTATGGGGTTTGGATTTTTTTTTTTGGCATTGTTGCCTTCAGAATTGTATATTGGCCATAAGGTTTATTTCCCTGCCCTTTTTGTATTTTTAAATAACTAATTGTTATATGATTGATATTATGTAAATTATTTATTTCTAGAGTTTTTGTAATGTTTGTTTGATTTTTATTTATTTTTTCTGTAATGAATCGATTAAAAAAATAATGAAAATAGCAATTAAGTCGCTCTACTCATTTTTGTGTCAACATAATTTAGGTAATTTTTATGATCATCTCACTGCAGAATTTACCGCTGGATACACTTTCCGTTAAAATTAGTTTTTGGCTTGCAACACTTTTTTTTTTTAATTTTCCTGAACGTGTCTTCTCTGACTATTATTTAGGACAAGAGTCATATAAATTTTTTTAGGTATTTGTTATATCTTCTCCAATGAAAGTATAATATATGAACATTTTTTATAAGTTAGTTAGCACCACGCTATTGATTTGTTACAAGGTACCCCAGCTTGTCTTTTTTTTTTGGGGGGGGGGGGGTAAATCCGACTGCAAACAGTGAAGAACTGTTAAATTATTTCCTATTACTTGTTATTATTTTCTCCCAGGCAAATATTTTTGAAAACTTTATTGGAGCTGAAGAAGCCTACTCCTTTGTTCTTTAATATCATCTATGATTGTAAGATAATTCTTTTAAGCTAAGATATATTCTTGACTGTTACAGGTTTCAGCTTGAATTAAATTTGCATCATGAGATTCAAAAAGGGAAGTAAAGTGGAGGTCCTGAGCTATAGCGAGGCGCCTTATGGGGAATGGCGCTGTGCTGAGATTATCTCTGGTAATGGGCACACTTACAGTGTCCAGTATAACTGTTCTAGCATGACTAATGAGGCTATTGTGGAGAGGGTTCCAGAGAAATCCGTCAGGCCTTGTCCCCCTCTTGTAAAATGCATTGATAGTTGGTTGGCTGATGATGTTGTGGAGGTTAATCATGCTGGTTGTTGGAAAGGGGCTATTGTTTCGAAGTTTCTAGGTGGAGATATTTATTTGGTGCGGCTGCTAGGATCCTGCAAGGAGTTAAAAGTTCACAATTTTAACATAAGGGCACGCCAATGTTGGCAAGACAACCAATGGGTTGTGATGTGTAAGGTAGATTTGTATCTGATTTATTTGCTTATCATCATATTTTTGTTTTTAATATTAACCAAAGAGTATTCACACGGGGATTTTCTCTAAACCCTGTATTTATCTATTTAGATATTGTAAAGTTTTGGCAGTTTTCTATCTGTTTGAATCTATCAAATCCATAATGACAATTAGGTCACTTGATTATATTATAATGATTGATAAGTGGATCCTGCTTTACATGGAGATTACATTCTTTCCATTTTACTCGAAAGGAGCAATTTTTTAAATATTATTATCATTATCTTGTCTGTCCATGAGCACTCTGAAATCTGTTGATATGCCTTGTCTTGATGTGTCTTTACTTTCCCAGGAGGGCAATTCTAGAGTTGGGAAGTCTGGCAAGAATTCGAGCTTTAATGGGTATAAGATGCACCCTGAAGTTCAGCATGCTAGAAATGATTGTTTTCCAGGAGTGGAAGGAAGTGGTCTGCGGGAGTCTCATCTGGTGTCATCCACAACATTGAAGAGAGTGTCACCTTATTGCTCCTCTCTCATTGATGCATACCCAAGAAAAATGAGAGCAGTTATGAATGAGCAAGTGCTGGAAAAGGTAGATGCTGTTGCTTACCCAAGTGAAAATATGGGTGAAAAATGCATGCATGCTTCCTTTAATAATGGAACAAATCAATGTTATGAAATGGGGATGGTGAACCCTAATAATGTCACCACACATTGCCTAGAAAGAATCAAAGACTTTAATGATTCTTGTAGTGATATGTGTTCAGTTGGCAGTTGTAGTGTGATAAGTAGAGGCCCAAATAAATTCTCTAGTGATATGTTAGCAGGTCCTTGCCAAGATGCAGATAGTCTTTGTAGCAATGCAGAGTCTTTAGATGTTGGAGATGAGGAAGAAAGATGTGCCCTTTACCTGAAAGAGGATATAGCAGCCAGAATTCATAGGCTAGAGTTGCATGCTTATCGCAGTACTCTAGAGGCAATGTATGCTTCTGGTCCCCTAACGTGGGAACAAGAATCACTATTGACTAATCTTCGTATTTCACTCCATATTTCAAATGATGAACACTTGTTGGAGATAAGGAACTTAATTTCTTCTGGTCAGCGTTTTTAAATGTTTACACAAGCAATGTCAGCATAGGGTATTTCATATTATGTTCTGATCCATGTACAGCCTTGTAATGATCAAAATAAGAGATTATGTTTTTGGGATTCATCTTGTAATTGCTACTAGAATTATTGTGAATTATTACAAGCTATGATGCTCTTTATTTGTTTCCTGCTCCTTTTTTTATTTGTGAGGCTATTTAATGTTTCAATACGTTTCTTTTCATTTTTTTAAATATAAGTTGTGAACTGCTACATCTGCAATGATTTGCTGCAGCTATGAGGGATTCATCTAATTGTTTCTTTGATAGCTGTCTGATGCCATGACCAATACTTTTACCACAATGTGGAAAGCTTTTTCTTTACTCTGAGAATCCTCACTGCTTGGATTGGGCTGGGGCACTTGAAACTCATCAAATGTGAATCTTCACCAATTATCATGTCATTATGTCAGCTTTTGTGCTTAATCCTTGTTGGTTTCTTCCAGCACTTGTATATCATCCTATAAGAGTTAATCTCTGTATAACCAGTCAATGATTAAGGACTGATGACTAGTCTATGTAGTGCAACTCGAAATATAGCATCTTACTTAATGTGGGTAAACTTGATTAGCTGTCTATTTGATAGCATCAGGAGTTTTACTTTTTAAGTATTGATGAATCGGCTACATTTTCCAGGGCCAATGTTGGAGGCCTGCATGGCTTGCTTCCAAAGGTTAAACATGATGCTAGGTTTGCCACTTTTCTTCTGGCAAATTAGTTGATGACATCTATTAATATTTTTTTTTTACAAATAACAGATTTCTGACCAGTGTATACTATCTTCGTTTCTCTGTTTCAATTATATAGCCTATTTCAGGTATGCTTAGAAAGGACACTTGCTGTGTCACAATCAGAACATGAACTTCCTAGCAGCTGCTGTGATATAACCGTGACAGGGAAGGTCTTGTTCTCATTTGCTTGCTAGGTGGATTATGTTCCTGGAAATGGCATACTCTATCCTGATAATTGAAAAGCCTTGTGATGTTGGGTTGTTGATATTTGATGGTAAAACTAATGTCTTATCTTAAGTAGGCTGGATGCACTAAGATTTTTATAGCTACACTTAGTAATGGCCTTGTTCTTATTTTGTTTTGGGTCAGGATCTGCTTTAGAATTACTGTCAGAATGTCATTTTTTTTCCCTCTCTTTTTGGGTATCTTTAAAATTTTGAAACGCTTAGCTTTTGAAGCTGATTCCTAATATGTTTGAATTGATAAATATAGATCTTAGCCCAACAATGTATTGGGAGTTTTTTGGGTGAAATTGCTTGAAGAGAAGGAATAATATTTAAATGTTGAAATGCAAGAAATGCGATGTTGCAATTTTCAGCTGAAACTTCCATTGTCTGTAAATTTGTAAGCAAACGTATGGATAAGAATGCACCTATATAATATATGGCAAGACCCTTCCTGAATAATCTGCTACCTATGGATTTAAAGACATTACGTTTCTGCTCTTGCTTTGTATGTTCTTTTTTGGTTTTCCCCTTTTTTTTGGGGGGGTAGGGGGGGTTGTGGAATGATAACCATGGTCAGCTAATGCTCGTTGCTTTGTTAACACTTGCGAGAGAATCCTTCTACAGAAAATAAAATTTGCATCTTTCTCGCGTGGCTTGAAGACGCTTACAAAATCCTTCCACTCCATTTTGGCGTACACCGAAATGATTTGGGCCGGTGGCGCTGTAGAATTGAGTAACTCTGCTTTCCCTGCATCTTCGGCGGATGTAGATACGGCAAAGAATTAAATTTAGGTGTAATGTTTTTTCTATCTCTATTATAGATTGTTTAATTAAAATATGGTGTATAATTTTTTTACTAATAATATGAAGTGAATTGTTTAAGTGGCGATGTTATATTAATATTACTATTGAAGGATTATATATTTATTATATTTTAATTAAAAAATTTAATAGCAAAAATATATGAATTTGTATATAAAATATTTTTATAGCTAATTAACCTGTGGTGATATGGTAATACCAGAGGATAATGGGGGCTTCTACAAAGTGTGTGGAAGAATATAACTGAATGAGTTCAAGTATCATGAAATTCGATGACTGTATTGTGTGGATTCGAAGAGTGGGGATTCGCTCTTAAGGCATTTTGTTGAATGCTATTGTAAAATTCGGAGCCCTCGTATACTGTGGTGAGTATCGCTTGTTCAAATTATATTATTGTGTGGTAAAGGATCGAGTTTTTTGGATTCATTTTTGAAATTTGGGTGCCTTGCTCTATGTTTGGGCCCATTTGCAGACATAAAAAATATTTTTCTTCTTCGTCAAGTTCTGATTCCGAATCATGTTCAGCTTTCACAGTTGATTTTTATTTTTGTTTGGTAAGCTACGCAATTGACTTTGGACAGGGATGGATTGTTCTGTTTGACGCATGGGATCTAATTTGATACCAATCTACCTCTGAACACTAGTTATTTGAAACTAATCATACTTTTGAAAGTCGAAACTTATTGGTTTTTTACTTTTTGTTGAACGTTAGGCAATAATGATTAAAAATAAGTTCTAGTTGTAATAAATTTAGCTCTAATTGGAATTTTGGGTCTCGTGATATTACGTTTACATTCTTTTCCCTTACGATAGGATGCATGATACTGTCATTCTACTTTGCATTAAAAGATTCACTTTCATATTGCTTATTCAAATAAGCAATTCGAAAATGCTAAATATATTTTGCTGCAATTAATTACTTTGATATTTTATCAATTACTTCAAATTGCATAACATCTAAGCTTATACACACACACCCCCCTTCGGAAATTTAAGAATTTTTACCTGCTCTCACAGTGAAACTGATAACAAGATTACACACACCAAAGATTCTTTTGGTCTCTCTTTAGCTCGCTTTTTGATTGAGAAGTAACATAAAAAAAAATCTAAAAAGTAATAGAAGAAAAAATATTTGTCTTAAATCAATAAATTTAGATACAATCCGTCCGAATTTATGTAAATTGGTAGTGTGTAGTATCAATTTGAGAACTAATTGGTACTGTGCAGTATTAAATTCAAAACCATTGGTTTTGATTTTAATGCCTTTGAATTCAAAACCTATGCAGGTCAACAGACAAGCTAGTTTGCAGAAAGTTCATGATATGACCAATTAGTCGATCTGTCACTTGTTAGAAAGGTTAAAAAATTTGACGGGATTATGTGACATGTGTCCATCATTGATTAGAGGATTCAGATTTTTGAAAATTGTGATTGTTGACAGATAATGTAAAGTGTAAATTATCATTTTACCTCTGATTGGCCCACCTGCGTATTGCTTCACACCCATATGAAACTGACAATCTTCATCTTCAGCTAAGTTTGGCGAAAATTTCATCCATTTCTTTTGTTTCTAGTGGCTTGGAGTGCTGGTGAGAAAGAAAGTATTACAAAATCTATTAGTTGAAGCTGCATTTGTTAGCAATATCTCACGTAAGTGGGATATTGTATTTGATAATTTATTGACATTTCTTATTATTGCATCTAAATATGATAATTTTTTTGTAATAAGATATAATTATGATATATTTTTGTATTTGACATTTGTTTAATTATGTATGAAATATATGGATTTTTGAACATTTATGTAATAATAATAACAATAATTTGATGATCCTAAAAGTTTAGTTAAGAGAAATAAAGTTGTTATTTATCATATAAGTTAATTTTATTGCATATTAATGTGTTTAGTTTTGTTACATGTTTATTGTACAATCAATCTTTTTTTGTTTAGTTGTTATTTTGGATATACATTAAATATAAAAAAAAACTAAACAAAAAATTAAGATTATATTTTAGAGGAAGAAATAAATAAAGAGATAAAAAAATAAATGAAAGAAAATATGTTATATGAATATATATATATATATATATTATACTTGGAAAATTTTGAAATATAGATGTTAATAATATAGAAAGAAATAATATTTTTCAAAAAATCTAAATAGGGTAGGAGAAACAAATTTTTTGAAAAATAAAAGGTAATTCTTAAGATTTAAAAAAAATCATTTAAAGAAGAAAAAAATAAGTATATGACATATATGAATAAAATTTTATTTAAATAAAAAAATGATCTGAAATAATTACAACAATAACAACAACAACAAAAAGTCTTTTCCCACTAAATGAGCCAACTACATAGATTAATCGACGTCATAAACACTTATCGTAAATCATATTTTTAGATAAACTATTTAAATCTAAATCTCTCTTAATAATTTTTTCTATAGTTTTTCTTGATCTTCCTCTATCTCTAATTATTAGATTATTTTCAATCTCATCTATTCTCTTAACTGGAGTTTCTATAGGTCTTCTTCCCACATGACCAAACCATCTAAGTCTCGATTCCATAATCTTTTTCATAATAGGTGCGACTTCCGCCTTCTCTCTAATGCCTTCATTTCTAATCTTATCTCGTCTAGTGTGTCCACTCATCCAATGCAACATTCTCATATCTGCAATATTGAACTTATTCTCTTGTTGACTTTTTATTGCCCAACACTCAGTTCCATACAACATTGTAGGTCTTATAACTGTGCGATAGAATTTACTCTTAAGTTTGAGTGGTACTTTTCTGTCACAAATAATACCCGAAACATTCCTCCATTTCATCCACTCCGCTTGAATCCTATGTTTTACATCTTCTTTTATTTTCTCGTTATGTTGTATGATGGATCCAAAATACTTAAATCGTGTGACTTGTGGCATGATATGTTCTCTAATTTTCACTTCTACACTAGAAGTGGTGTGTCTCTTACTAAACTTACACTCCATATACTCTGTTTTACTTCTACTTAAACGAAATCTATAAGCTTCTAAAGCTAGTCTCCACCTCTCCAACTTCTCATTCATTTTTTCTCTTGATTCTCCAATTAGGACAATATCTTTTATAAAAAGTATGCACTGTGACACCGGCTCTTGGATATGTTCAGTAAGCATATTCAAGACTAAAGTAAAAAGATAAGAGCTCAGAGTTGACCCTTGATGTAAGCCAATAATTATCAAAAAATCTTCTGTAGGTCCACCTTTTGTTACTACACTAGTTGTAGCCTTATCATACAAATTTTAGATTGTTCGAATATAAGTTATACGAACTCTTTTTTATGTCCAAAGCCTTCCATAGAACCTCTCTTGGTACCCTATCATATGCTTTTTCCAAATCGATAAACACCATGTGTAAATCTCTTTGATTCTCTCGATGTCTCTTCATTAATCTTCGTAACAAGTGTATTGCTTCCATAGTTGACCTTCTTGGTATAAAAACAAATTAATTCTCTGTAACTTGAGTTTCTTTCCTTAACCTTCGCTCGATTACTCTATCCCATAATTTCATAGTGTGGCTCATGAGCTTAATTCCTCTATAATTTGCATAATTTTGAATGTCCCTCTTACTCTTATAAATAAGCATTAAAGTACTTCTCTTCTAATCGTCTGACATTTTCTTAAATCTCATAATTTTATTAAATAATTTTGTGAGCCAACTTATACCTTTCACTTCTAAATCCTACCATACTTCAATTGGTATATTATCCGGTCCAACTACTTTGTCATTCTCCATTTGCTTTAATGATTCTTTTACCTCTAACTCACGAATCCTACAATAAAAAGTATAATTTTGATCCTCTTCTCTAGTGTCTAGCCTATCCGATTGCAATAAAATCTTATACTCTTCATTAAAAAGCCTATGAAAATAACTCTTCTATTGTTCTCTGATATCTTGTTCCGTGACTAAAACTTCCCCTTCTTCATCCTTAATGTATTTCACTAGGTCTACATCTCTTGTATTAATAGTAAAAATAGCTACAATTTCAAAATATTTATATTAATAGTAAAAAATATATAATAAAAAAATTAAGGTAAGAGAAATAATTTTTTTAAAAAAGTAATTCTTAAGATTTTAAAAATTATTTAAAAAAGAAAAAAATATGTATAAGACATGTGTAAATAAAAATTATTTTAAAATATTTCAATAAAAAAAATAATGCCCAACAATTTAAAGTAAATACTATCAAGATTAACAAATAATTAGTGTAAAAAATCATAAATGTGTTAATAAAAGTCTAGTTTTGAAATGAGGGTAATTTAAAAATAATTTTATTACAATTATAATTATTTAGAGCATATTTGTATTTAGGATATTTGAAAGAAAAAAAATGGTAAGGAGAAATAAGTTTATTTGCATTTATGTGAACATAAGAATTTATGAAAGTATCGAAGGTGCAATATTTCAATGTCTGATATCAAAGTACATTGCAGTTAACACTAACATCACTTTGGGGGAGTTGAAAGAAGTTATTAGTCAAAAGCTATAACTTCTCCACAATTAGGTTGTATTTGATTTGATATATAAGCTTCTAACGACAATAAATCTAACGTGGTATAAAGTGATTACACTAGGAGATAATTTTGATGCATAAAGAATGTGACAACCGCAGTCATGTTTTCCATCATAGTTGAATGCAATAGTTGTATGCAAACACTTTAATTGATGTGATGGGATCACTCCTATCATCTAGCCAACATCCGTTTTATCGACTGTCAGCTTATGTTCAACAATATCACATACTATAGATGGAGGTCAATTTTCACCCAAGTTTTTTCCATCCAGCAATTGGCTTTATTGAACTTCCTTATACAACTAACTTAGCTGAAAATGTATTAGAATATTTTTGAAAATGAAGATGAATATGATATTAAACTTGATCGAGATTATGATGATGACAACACTGATGATGATGATGAGTATGAAAATGAGAGTGATAGTATGGGTGGAAAGGATTCAATTGATGCCTTTCATATTGAGCTAGTGTCACAATATGTCAATCTCGTTGATGTGCTCTTCCAACAAGTTAATTTGGTTTAGACAGGAGTGATAGATTTGAGGAAATAGACAATCAAATGCAAATAAACAACTAGAAGTTACATGTCAGATAATATCTGAATCAGAAGGTGGTACATCTTGTTTTGAAACTATACTTTATAAGAGCACATCATACTTTTAAAAAATACTTGACAAGTAAAAAGTACAAAGAATGCTTATATGTTAGTTATAGTAACAATTGTAGATGGTTGATTAGAGTATGCAAAAAAAGACAAAGAGAAAGGATCCTTCTAACAGATTACGAGATATAGGGGTCTATATATATATATATATATATATATTTATATTTATATTTATATTTATTTATCTGTGTTATTATCACAAGATCACCTGAAATTAGATTTCGACGTTATCTTGTCTTATATTGTGGCAATGGTAACTGAGACACTTGATGTTCTAATGAGATAGATTATTAAGTAGATGAAGAGCTTGTTTAATTACACTATATCATATAAGAAGACATGGAGAGTAAAACGTAAAGTTGTTACTATTGCCTTTAATAACTGAGAAATCTCGTATGCTACATTACTTAAGTGGTTGGTTGTGATTTAACATTTCATGCTAGCTCATACATTGAGTTTGTGACTAAATGATATCCTCCAAGTATTTTTACTAGTAAGCTAGCATCAATGCTAAAACATGTATTTTGGGTATTCAAACTCTATATAGATGCATTTGAGCATTTAAAACTGATAATTCATATTGATGGAACTTTTCTTTATAGCATATATAAAAGGACCTTATTAATGGTGATGACACAAGATGACGACGGGCATATTGTTTCCTTTACCTTTGTAATTATGGAAAGGGAGACACAATCGGTATGAATTTGGTTCCTTTTCAACCTATGTAGGTGAGTGGTACTAAGAAAATATGAAATTTGATTGATATCATATAAACATCTTGTTTGCTACCACCATATAGTTATCATGTTTTTTATCTTTATCATGTGGCAAGCACCCTACACACTCACTATAGGTTACTTGATAGTAGAAGTTAACAAGTATTGGTGTGTTTTTCTTTTCTAACTAATTATATACGTTGTAGTTGATTAGTTGCTAATAACAAAGTCGTTAATTATGTTGTACAGGTTATGTATACGAGTGTTAATGTGTCGATGAGAAGTTGGCTAAGATAGCTGTCTAAAATAGCTACCATACATGAGGAGGCAATCAAGTGGATTGCAAAAATCCCAAAGGAATAATGGACCCAGGCATATGATATAAAGGGCCATCACTACAACCACATGACGACTTAGTAAAGTGCATAAATGGAGTCTTTAAAGGGGATCAAGTTTTTGCCTATATTAAACATAGTTAGGGCAACTTATTATTGAATGAGCCAATACTTCGTGCAATATGATAAGTATGTCAACGCTTAGATGGTAGTAGGTTAGGTGTTTTCTTAGACCTTTATAAAAAGGATGGCAATAAATGTGCAATGCTGCTATTTGTGTGCTGTGCAATATTCAACAGGTAAGCTAGATTATTTAAGATGGAGGAGCCTAATAACTAAATGAATTTCCAGTACGATTAGTGTTGCAAGATAAGCTTAACAGAGCGCACATGTGATTATAGTGAATTCCAAATGTAGAAGTAGATGTGCTAGCATACTTTTGTAGTTTGCGCATCAATAGTTTTCAAACATTTCATCTTTTGGATCCTATTTTTTGCTTGGACATCATACATGATGCATACAATAATGTGTTCCAGTCAATTCGAGGACAAGAATATTGGTCACAGATAAATGGTCCGAGGTTGGTCCCAAATCCAATAATACTCTATAAGCAAGGTCAATCTTATTCAATATGTTATCGAAATAAAATGGATTTTAAGATCTCAAAATAGCCAAGTAGATGGGACAAACCAGGCATAACTATGCATCTTGCTCATGTCATAATTTTAACTCTTAGTAGTATATCAACATCAATTTATCATCTCTAATTTTAATAGTAGAGTCCTATTAAATGAATAACAACATGCTATGTTATTTGTGCATTTTAATTTTAGATGAATAATAATATGTTATGTTATTTTTGCATAGATCCCATGGTCAGAACTAGACAACCTATTCATCTAGGTTTAAAGGACTAGTCACTTGTATACCTACCAGAGTGACATATATCGCAAGTCATTTGGTACAATGAAGTAAGATAATTTGTTTAACACTGTTAACTATTCATAAAGTTACATTAGTTTTATAATTTAACCTTCATAAGATGACTAGCTACTCTGTTTATGATGAGTCTTATGCAAAAATCATGTGAATGATCTACCACTAACCATTGTCGATTATCTTAAGTAATGTAATTTTTATGGCATTGCATAACTTGGCTAATTTGAGTCTGATAATTTGTTAGTGCACTTATTAAGTAATGGCACCCGAAAACATACATATTTCACACTACTTAAGGAGATTTCACGATTACCTTTGAAAATGTAACGATGCAATTGTGCCTATTGATCAAGGGGGATCCTATTGTGGGTGAGACAAATTTCATTTGGCCAGACTTGTGTGAGTAGCTCCTAAGGATTAGGCCATAGCTGATTAGATAAATGGGGTAATGACTCACCGTCGCTTGGTTAGCCTATAACTTTGCATATCTATTGGATGATGCAGAGAATGAGGTTGTGCTTTAGTTCACCCATAGATATGTTTTAGGTATGATTAGGGGTTAGTTGAAGTCAAATAAATTCAGTTATAGAGTTTACTTGATATACTTTTCCTTGTTAGAAGATTTTGAGTAGGCTAGCTATTTTAGTTGAAAATTAATAGTATTAGTTTTTCTCTATTGAGAGCTTTGCAACTCAACCTATAAGAATAATTGCGATATAACTAGATGCTTGATGCTATTATATTTATAGGTATGTGATCGATTTTCTATGCTCGCACCCTAGATATCGCCAACCCTTGACTCTCACATTAAGAAGTATCCTATACTTCTTCTACCTTTGGGTTTCAGGTTTGAAATACAGTTTAAATTTGCACATTTTTAATTTAACCATACTAACAATAAATATTTCTCATTATTTACTGAATGTGCTTATTTATTATAATAGATGGAAGAACATTGAAAATCTCCTCATCCAATTGTCAAAGCCCTTAATTATACACAATTTCACTGGATGTAATAAAAGATGACAAGGTTCATACTTGATTTTGATTTATGATGTACAACATTTTCTTTACCATTCATAATGACCTACTATTCTATTTCACGTTACCTATAGATTGTTTGGCATTCGTACTAGCCACAAAGTGTGCTAGAACTAGTTTCCAAATATTGCTTGACTTCTTCAGACATTGGGATTGCATCGATGCCAGTCATATGCTTCTAAATCGTTGAATAGCACCATTCAAATTGTGTCCTGCGACAACTTAGTTGTTACTAGCCAATCCATCAAGAGCCAGTTAGATTAGATGCCTTTTATAATCTACAATTTCGAGAAAGAACTCAGACTAATCAGATATTTTAGCATAGCATTTTTATTTAGTAATGGTATAAATAGCGAGACACTATATCTTAGTCCCCTATTATTGATAAGCCCTTTGATCATATATCTGAATATGTACGATAGTATTAGTGACGTACTTGTTAATAGATCCAAAGATCAAATACTGCTATTAGTTATGCGGTACATTTTTTAACAGTTTGTCACCTTTGTTATTCTTGTTTTCTTTATATATTATATGTTGACATTTAACTTCTCATCTCTTTTTGGTTAGACTAATTTGGTAGAGGAACTTCATAAGATATACTTACAAGATCATCTACTTATAGATTTTTGCAATATCATGGGCCAAGACTTCAACAATATATTACTTACTCTCAATGAACAATGGTTCTCACTATTTTTCTAACCTATCGAACAAATATCGAATCTACCTAAGCCTCAAATTCTAATAAGTCACCCAAAAATGAGATGTCAAGGCTATTTATCAACTCAATAACCTATTGTTGGAAGAGATGGGCAACAACAAGAAGGGCTAATGCAATAGGACATTGGCATTGACATGCTTAATGCTTCTTCATACATTTTAACTCCAGTGCAATAAGATATTGGTATAGTTGATCTATTTTATTCTATACTGCCTAATCAATTTGATGACTTTGGTAGAATAAGTCTTTTTCCTTACATGTCGCTCTCACCTATGTCTCATTTTGAAACCTTCCAACAAGTGTTTGGCCTTCTTGGATCAATTGCAAAGCTTTGCACTTGTGGTATTCGATATATTTATGTTTAGTGTTAGATATGTTAGTGGTTCCTTTGCACTTGAAAGATTGTCACAACTAAGGTTTATAATGTCTTATGCACCAATTCTTCTAATTTAATCTCCGCCCTTATATTAAAATTCTTAACTAACAATACAAGAACAACTAAAACCAAAAGATTTAGAGCAATAGCAACCAAAATATATATAAAAAAATTCATTGTGACATTAGAAATAATTTATTATAATTATTTTTATAATATTTATATCGATAAAATCTTATATCAAATATTACATAATTTTTTTGTTTATTGTTATTTTTTTAATTATTTTTTGATATTATAATTTTTTTACTTAATTAAATTAAAATGTAAGAAATTAAAAGAAATTGAAATTAACTAAATCAGAATTTCCTTTAAGATTAAAAAAAATACATGAAATCAGATTTAACCAACCCAACTTCTATGTGAGTTTACCATATTTGAATAATTACTTTTTCTTTGATGTTACTTATCCGTTATTGTTACATTCAATTGTTTCTTCTGGCAAAAGAGCCTCCTTAGCCCTATGTGTCCATCCTTTGCGAGGTCTTCCTCCTCCCTCTGGCCCTGTACTTCTTGTTTGTTTCTATTGACTATTTTTAAAAAATAATCAAATTATTAATGACTATATGCATAAACGCACTAAAGACTGCACTGCAACAGAGAAATAAGTCTACTGCGTAGTAAGTGGGGAAACAACTCCAGGATTGGAGAGCATTCACTTTGTACGTTGTGTTTTCATTGTCGATTATTGTGACACAATAATTAAAATACAACGTCCGTTGGACGGATCCATAACTATAGATCCATTCAATGCCAACAAGACGTTGATCACAATAATTGCACAACCCAAATAAAAGCGTTGTTTTAATATAATAATCTTCTTGCGAGAGGAATATAAAAACTCACTAGGTTAGCTAAACTTGGGCTTGTGCTTACATACTGTACTCTAACTTCCTCTTACCCTCCCGTAAACAAATATCACGCCACGAGTTCCCCAAATGGTTGTTCATCCCGTACAGACGATGGCGAGATATAGCTACTAAACCGCCAGGAAGACAATCGTGTTACTACTTATAGGTGAGGGATTCAGATCCTCTGAAGTGGCGCTTCTCTGAAGTTGCTGAAGTCTCTCACATGCATAGATCCTCTCTCTTAAAAACAAAAACAAAAACTCATGTTGACAAAACAAACAAAAGAAAGATGTGAGAGACTTCAGCAAACTTTAGAGGATGACAATTTAGAGGATCCGTTTCCATAGGTGAGAGTTGAATTAAGAAAAACATATCAAACGATAAATTTCACATCCTCAAATATCAATGATACAGCCCAAAACATATATCTTAGCATACACAAATGACAGCATGTATGGAAAAAGGTCCACAGACGTATAGTCTATGAAAATACGCTCTACAGTAATGAACGTAACTTCTACTCAAATGCATCATCATCGTCGTCAGGAAGCGGTTGAATAGCAGCTTGAGCAAGCTCTGCCTCGTGCCTGCAAAGCCACCAGTCCAGAAATTCAGGAAACTAACAACACTCTCCATAATAAGAAAAAAGAAGTTTGATAACCACGATGAGATTAGTTAAGGGTTTGGTGGACTTCTTATTTAATTAAGCCACAGATATAATAACTCTAGCAACTGTACTTCCAGCTTGCTTGTGAGGCTTAGTTGGCCACATGTTTCTTTAGAAAAATTAACATTTCGCCACTAAAATACGGGTACAAGATCACAGCATAACTTAAAATTTTCATAATCTATCATTATTGCAAGAGAACTCACTGTTCTTGTGCAGCCAAATCAATCTGAACTTCAGGTGGAGCCAAGGCAGGAGACTCTACAAAGTGCAAGTTAGGATCACTGCAAAAATGATGGAAGAAGCAAAAGATAAGCTACAATACATTTTGTACAAAACGAATGAATTTGATGTTTGTATTAGAAAACTGGTAGCTAACCCTGCTAGTTTCCTGGCAAGGTACAGGAAAGGCTTCTCAAAATTGTAGTTACTCTTGGCTGAAATCTCATAGTACTGCAAATTCTTCTTCCGGTGGAAAGTAACCTGCTTTGCCTTCACCTGCCTGTTCTTCACATCAACCTTGTTACCACAGAGAACAATTGGGATGTTTTCACAGACCCTGAAGATTGCATGTGCAGAGTGCCCATAAGATATTATAAACAACTTGATGTTGGCTAATAATATTGAAAGCTAAAAGGTTTATGGGTTTCAATTACTAACCGGCAAAGATCACGATGCCAAGTTGGGACATTTTTGTATGTCAGCCGTGCAGTAACATCAAACATGATGATTGCACACTGCCCGTGAATACTGCATTATGGAACATCACGTTGAAAACATTATAAAAGGAACAAACCAAATATTTAATCAAAAGAATGAGACAGCACTTTTTAAGGCATGTCATTACACAATGAACACCTACAAATGTAAATTTGTTCGCATTGGAAATAGTTAAATTAATATAATCTTATTCTAGAGGCAAGATCTCATATACTGACCAATTAACTTAATTAAATTAAGATGATCATCCCAGTGGGGTAGAAATTTCAATCAAGCAATGGAAATGTAAAGACAGTGGCAACCTTTAAATCAAGGAAGTTGTGCACGGTTGTCATAGGACATAGAAGCCAACATCAAAGATTATTACAATCAATCATCCATGAACAAAATTTGCATGGGTGAGGCAAACAGAAGAACTCAATCTATGCATCACATATACAAAAATTCATATGTTCACTATAAAATTCTATAACCTATATGCATGCGTGTATTAATATTACTACAGCAACACCAGGGAGAAAAATTTCTAAACCACACTGAACTATGCTTCATAGGTAACTCACTAATATCCGTCTCTAAGGCCACCAAATTTCTCTTGTCCAGCTGTATCCCAGCAGTAGAATCGAATCTTCCCACAGTTTGTGAAAAAATCCAACGGATGGACTTCAACCCCTATGGTTGCTGTTAGCAGAAGACAAAAATGAGTCCAACTCAAGATAGACGACGAGGACCATGGACACCCATAGTTACTATGTGCAATTATAAATCTTACGTTCATATTTCTTCTCGAATTCTCCAGTGAGATGCCTCTTCACGAATGTTGTCTTTCCTGCATTATTGAAGACAATTTCAATGAAACCAAAGCTCGTAGCCTCGCGTATAACTAGGAGACTCTCAAGACAATTATAAATGCATCCACCAACCCCCAACCTAGAGATGTAGACAATGCCACAGAGATAAAAAGGCACACAACGTACTAAACTTTTCGGAAATTGATCAGTTCACATAGGTTTACAAAAACACGTCTTTTGTGCAGAAAGATATTCATCGGGGCACTAACCGCCCCAGAGTTGTGCTATGAAAAATTTTGAAGCTGAACTCGTACGCCATACGACCAAATGAACATCTAGGGTTCTCATATTTTACCGGAATTGATTCAAAATCAGACTACATCTGAGAGCCCTAAGAAACCATAAGAGATTCGCATAAGAAAAATAAACCGTATGGAAATAAAACGCACCAGTTCCACCATCGCCAACGATTACGAGCTTGAAGCTGGGATAATCAACGGTTTGCTGATTCGGCAAAGCCTGTAGCAAGGTAGCAGAAGAACAAATAAAACCTCGATATAAAAAAAGTAAAGTAAAAAATACGAATCGATTGGCTATATCGGTTGGGTTGCACAGAATTGGAAAAAAAATCAAAATAATAACCAAAAAAAACAGAGAGAGAATTTGGAATAAAATGGGAAGATGAAGAAAGAGGCATACCATAGGAGAGGAACGCTGCGAAACGAGTAGAGTTGGACAATTTTTTAACTTCCAAGTCCGTAGAGCTCAGCGAGGGCTTATATGGAAGGGTTTCAAGTTTGGGAGAGCCCTAGTTCAGCGTCAAGCTGACGCAGCTATCTCCACCGTCCGATTAAATCTCCTGCGTGAATTTGAATTGTACACTTCGGAGAATGGGAATGGGCCTCACGCGATCAGCCGACTAGTTTATTAAACCCACCCACCACAATTTCGATCTTTTATATTTGTAGACTTTATTGGCTTCGCATGATATGAAAAATGGAATGGCTCCTAAGGATGTGATTGGTATGCGACAAGAAGGTAATGAACTGTGTGAAACTCATATATGATCGTTTGGTACGCCAATGGTATCCTTCCGAGGAATTTAGGCCGGTTTGATTTAATTTTGTAAAATAAATTTTTTTTATTTTTAAAAATAAAAAAATAAAAAAATTATTTGATAATATATTTTTAATAAAATATTTTATAAAATAAAAAAATAAAAATTTTATTTTTAAAAATAAAAAATTCAGAACACTTTTTAAATATTTTGTAATTTTTATTCTACAAAATCAAGTAAAAAATAAAAAATAATTATTTTTTAAAATAATGATTCAAACAAATTTTTTAATTTTTTTATTCTCAAAAATTTATTTTTAAAAACATATATTTTAAAAATATTAAAACAAAAACAATTTTAAACAAGCCCTTAACCTTCTCTGTCAATGCCTTTGGTATGAAAAATTCTTTGTATTGAAAATAGAAAAAAATATTAAATAGAATAAAAATAAATAAATTACATTTATTATGATATAAAAAAATTCTATTTAACAATTTGATAAAATAAAAATATTGTAGAAATAAAAAATATGTTAAGTCAAATGACTAAAATAACTTTAAAAAATTAATTTTTTTTTTTCATTCTGGCTTTATTATTAGATAAAGAAATTGAACCTTTAGATGGTACGACCATTTATTCCTTCCCCTTCATCTGCAGCTTCAAACTAACGGAACCAAGGATCATCCTCCACTTGATTGGTGCACCTAAACCGAACAATCGTCCGAATTCATGTTCTGAATGTCTCTCTTCACTTTAAGCTTGGGCACGAGTTGCTAGTCTGAAGTTGGGACTCAACGAACGACATGACAGAAATTGTTTAAAGCAGGGGTTCTGATCAACAAGATGGTCTCTTTCAATTTAGGGAATTTAATAGTCTTCCCAAGTATGCACACTGTCTTCAGCATTGTCTCCTTCTCATCTTGTTCTATGAAATTTGGGTGATTAATAAACTTTGCCTTCGAATTCTGTTTGAGGACTGCAAATTAATGTCAGATTATTACAAGTACAAGAAGGATTGGAATCACACTTGTGTGGCTGAAACAAATTATTGAAAGAATAATTAATTGCTCAATGATATAGTAAACTTAAGAAAGGTCTTGCAAATTCACTTCTGTAAATGTATACACTGCTTTGATATTCATATTTGTTAAACTTTTGGCATAATATTGAATTAATTAAAGTTTCTGATGAATGCACAGTTTTGTGTGATCAATGATGTAGTAAGTCAAGAGATCTGAATTGCTGAAGCAAAATTAGGTTCATTAAAGTTTCTGTTGTTGTCAAATATTGGTTTGATAACTATATTACCAACCATGACTTGTTTGAATCGTAGGACTAATAGTAAGGTCACATTGATGTATCTAAAGTAGTAAGGATAGACTAGACGATATTGTTGAATTAGAATGAAAAACTAAGTACTGAGGAGGAGCCTAATTTAAAGATCAAATGGTTTCCCTATTACGGTTCATTTATATAATTAGGGGATGATAAAATACTAATACTCCATTAGGGTTGACTTAGCCATAATTGTTTAGAGTTACTAAGACAGGAAAACTCTTATCTTTCATTCTTAGGAGCATTTTTGTAGTTTTTTAACGTCCTTGGTTATGATCTGTATTCAGTCTTGAATTTAAATTATATAGGTGTTACTAGGTTTTATTTTACCATGCAAGTTGTCTTTATAAATTTAGTAGTAATATAAAATGTCAATCCTTAAAGACTAGGGTTTTATTCCCAATACTTACAGATTAAGTTAAAGGAAGTAATGGTCATATTGTTAATTATTGTAGCAAATTGTTGTATTCTTGGTTATGTAATACAACCAAGCCTTAGGTTAATTTGCTACTTAACATCTTCAAATATGTTATCTTTAGCATTATATCAATCGGAAGCCAAAATTCTTTGACACATTGGACTACAAAAATTTTGTTTTAAAAACCCCCATTTACTTTTGAATTTACTCTAGAACCCATTAAATTGAAAAATTAATATTTCACAGGTAGTATTTATATCACCCATTCAAAGTCATTCTATGACATTTAAATTAGTATTGTCCTTAAATAACCCCAATGAACCTTCAAAACCCAAACCATATACCACTTATTTAGCTAAGAAATCCTTAAACCCACATGTTAAATTCTTAGTCTATTGCTGTCCTATGTCAAAGACAAACTCACCCAAAAATACATCTTTAGAATATTTATATTATATTAACCATGATTGCTTCTTCATGAACATAAGATAAAAGCAAAAACAAATAGGATAGATTCATTGGAAATAATATTCTCTAAATAAAATATCATAGTTTAAAGAAGAGGACAAAAAAGATAAAAGGTTTCTAAAAAACAAAAGCTAAATGATTATACATGGGAGAGAGAAGAAAGAGTTTGTCATAGTTTCCTTCCTTACATACTGGTTTAGTTTCCATATTCTTATTAAGTTAGGAAGTGGCATGCCATGCAAACAAGACTCATACTCGTATGTGCTTACAAAATCCATAAGGTCAAAATAGATTTTAGTTTAACTATCCAAGCCTAACAAATTTTAATTAGGTCTCTTTCAAAACCTTTTAAATAGCTTGAGCAACCCAATTAATAGACCAATTTGCATTTACCTGCAACAAGGTAGACCATATTTTAAAATTATATGGGCATTGCCATTTGCCTACCCCTACCCTGATCACACTAGCATAGCATATCAAGGGTTTTATATAATATATTGTACTTCTAAGTCCAAACAATCTTTAACTTATGTTACTACTATTATTTCCAAAGGAATTTGCCATAGCTAACCAGTGTTCTTCATCTTGAAACAAGCCTGTAAGAGCAATTTGAGTAGCAAAATTTGATTCAACATGAACTATCTCTTTAAACGTACATTTAATGTTATGGGGAGAAACAATTAAGACCTGTTAGCATCCACACAAACTTTATGCAAATTAAGACTTTACTTGAATCAAGTAATGAGCACAATAAATCATTTTGAGAGAAAACCTTTTAATAAAAGGGATGATTGAAAGAGTAAAAAAGCAACTAACCTTTTCCAATCTATGGATCAAGATGATGGAGTTTCATCTTTGTGTGCTCAATGCAAGTATGATGGAGGCTAAAGAAAAGGTCAATATTGCACACAAGTAGGTAGGAACTTCCATGAAACTTATTTAAAAGAAAGATGCAGGGCAAATTGCAGCCAAGATAATATTGGAAAAAGCCAGACTTGAACTAGAGAAATAGTGTTATATATAGGTTTATGTTAAACATCTTATTATACTATTTAGTGAGCCTTTGTAATTTTGTTCTGTAGTTTAGAAGTAATCAATATTAAATGCTCATATCAACGAATACCACTAGTCTTCAAATTTCTCCATTTTGTGTTATATATATATATATATATATATTCCTTTTGCATTATTTTTAAAGTTATTAAGGATGTTACTACTATTTGATTGTCGTGGAAACATCAAGCTATATAAGAGCTTAAATTGGTTTTGTATAACATAGCTCAAATTGGTTAAAGTCATGATCCTTACAAGAAAAAGAAACAATTATTAGTTTTATTTTTGTATAATATAGCTCATATTGCTTGTTAAAAAAAGCAAATGAACTATTTTATTATATCTTATTTATGCGTACTATTTTATTATATCTTAGTTAATAACACTAGTTGTTGAAAACATCCCTCCTTTAATGTCCATAGAGATAGCTACTTTATCCTACCATATGTTGGCTAAAGCATGTGATGGTTTTGTTAAAAAAAGAAGCTAAAATAGAAATAGTCCTAAGAAGTCATTGAGATGTAAACTAACATTTATATAGCATTAATGCTATTATATTATATATTATTATATTACATACATAATCAACTTAGGTATATAATATGCCAAGTTAATCCTATTTAGGTATGTGATGTGGTGGATAATTTGGGGGTGGAAATGGCTATAACAGAGGAGTACCAAATTTTCTGTAGTCTACTAACAGAAGAATGAAATGGATGCAAACACAAGTGGGACAATCAATGTTAAAGACTGAAGGTTGTCTAGTGATTGGAGCATTAGTGGAATTCCTAATAGTCATAGTAGCTTATAACATTGTAGTAGGAAAAACATATCCTATTCAGAACTAAATTCCAAATGTTCAATTTATAATTACAAACTATGTTAAGAAACAAAAATGCATGTTTACATAAGAATGGCCATATAAAGTATTTCAATTTACAAAAATTCCATTTTTAGCAAAATAAAATTCATTATAAAATCTTCTATAAAAAAATTCGCTATAAAATCTTCTATTGAGAATAGACAAATTAGCAATAATTTATTTATTAACAAATGTGATTTATGATTTACATAGTAGTTTAGCTAAAATTTGTTGATTGGCTTCTTACTTTAAGGCATTTTCCTTTACCAATATTTATAAGCCACATGATTATTTATTGTTCTAAACACCATACAGACTAAGTTTTTCCCCCCAAACTCTGTTAGAGAAAATACATACTTAGAACATTTGATTCTTTGCTCCATATGTTAATAAACATAATACGATTTATCTCTCACTCTGAACAGCAGTACCATTCACCAACTTTATCTTCTATTATCTTAATATCTACTAAACACAAGATAGAGTTAAGGGAACTTTTGTATAACATGAATTTCCTCTCTTTAAAAGGTATTTGATAAAAAATGCACATATCAATCTATGCTGATATTATCTAGCTATAATGTATTTGCTATGTATTGCTCCTCTCAATGACACCAGTTGAAAATTTGATCTATTAGATAGAAGTTAGTCACTACAAAGAAACCATATTCAGTTATATACATGGAAATTGTGCATCATGCAAATCCTTATTATCCATTAATGTAAAGTCTTAAACTACACAAAGAGAATTACTACAAACAAGAAATTCTCATTTGTTTTCCATATTTTGTATAGCAAATTGTGCATTAGGTATATCTTTATTATCTATTAGCACCCATAGACAAAATATAGGTGATTTAAACAAAATGGAAATGATGATTTAGCACTTCAAAGTCCACGTAGGAACAATTATATATAAATAAGGAATGCTTACTTTAAGACATCTATAGGTTTAATACTCAAACCTATGTTTACATTTTTTAGTACAAAATTTATACATATAGAAAAAAAAGTTGTGACACTTAAACATGAAGCCAAGGAAGACATAAGAACATTTAATAAATAAAACCTCACTCTACTTTGCACCATGTGCCAAAATGAAAAGGTAATTGGTTCATGCAGCAAACAAAGAAACCTAACTTAAAATTATTGGCTTATTGTAACAAAACCTTCTCCTTTTATTGTAAGCTTTTCGGTCACCTCTAAGCATAGTTGTAAAAAATTGATAAAAGGTATTGGTCATCAATGCATAGTTACCTTTTCAAAATAAAAAGAAAGAAGAGTTTATGCTACTTGGAGCAGATGAGGAAGAAATCCATAAGATCCAAATGCCACATAAAAATGTATGAACTTTACTATTATGAAGAAAAGATGGATATTCTTCATAGGTAAAATAACCATTTCACCTATCAGATTTGTTCCCTATGGTTAAATTTAAGGAGCAGCAAAAATTGACAATATGATATGAAGATGTTTACATATTAAGGTTAATTATTTCAAAGAAAAGTATGTAGAATTTCTAAAGTATACATAAAATACTAAATGGTCAAGCCAATTGGGAACCACAAAGCTAAAGGTGAGAGTAACTTGACATCTGACTTATAACATTATAACTAAAGTGAAAGGATAATTTCACTTTTACTCTCAATTTAAAATTTCAGCTACCTACTAAATCATTCAGATATATTTCATAATAGCTGCTTAAGTGGTCATTCTTTGTTGGAATATTAATCATGAAAACAATATATTTTAATGAAGGGAACTATGGCAATAGAGAAAAGTAAGATGGAGTGGTTGTTGGCCTCTCAATTATATTAAATCTTAAAAGTTAAAATGATAACATTTGATTAAAGCAATCATATCAAAAATAATAATGACATGTCAAGCTTTAATGGAATATGAATAAGAGAGTTGTCAAAAGTAAAAAAAAAAATGTAATGGTGAAAAGAACCAACTTTCAAGGCAATGTTTTTACTCCATGTAACATTTCTCTTACAAAATTCTTCAAGTGCAATAACACATCTTTCAACCATGAGACATCAAAAGCTATTAATTTCATTTTCTAAAATAACTTGGTAGATATTAAGAATATGATTTACAGAAGAAACAAGAACTGCTATACAAGTACTAGCCATATATATATATATAGTTAAATCAAAACATACATATATTTTCATTACATGAAGGCCTATTTAGCAACACATCTAGCTAAGCATGTAACTTATGTATAAACTATGCATCCATAAAAGTTCGATAGAGTTAGTGACACTGCGATATGTACTGAGAGAAGGTAGAGATACACAAAAACTTCTTTATCATGTTTTGTCAAGATATATACCCTTAACCATTTCCATATAGTACCAAAATATATACCCATCCATATTAATATGGCTAAAAATACATATAAACTACTGTACATCGATCTACCATATTATTTGCTTGATCCATTTAGCCTTAGATCAGTTTGATATTGTGAGAAAGCACAGGAGGAACCTATTGTTCTCATAAATCATTATGTAAGCAATGCATATTTCATCCTTAATAAGACCTTTGACTTTCAGCAAGTTGGCCTAAAGATCAAGTGCTTTCTCATCCATATTGACATCACATGCCAAGCGATGAATGCCATTGCAAATGTTTTCTATAACAATCATCATGTTTTCATTCATAGATGTAGTCACGTCCTTAAGGCTTTCGACTAATGGAACAACATTATCCCAATTTCTTCTTTTCCCTTTATGTAGAGCAAATGTTGCCTTACACAAGGTGTTTATCAAAATGTCAGACAAGGCCATTTCTGGGTCATTGTGACGGTCGTTTGACACCTCCAAGTCTTTTATACCAGCATTGGTGTTACCTTTAGCAAATTCTTCTTTAACGTCCCCACATGTTTAGGCCCATAAACTGTTGCTCAGCACAGTTGCTCATAATGAGGGAACAACTTGTATTTGAATGGCACAACCTTTTTATAGATATGATAATACACATGTGAGGTTATAGAACTAAAATAATAGCAAACCATAAAGATAGAATACCTATGCTATATCAAATTTTAGATTGACAATGTATAAAACATGTATGAGACTTATGAAACATTAATGTAAGGTAAACAAAAAGGTTAATTTGATCATGGTAATTATTACTAGTAGATTTACCTTCAGCTGACCATCCCACACAGCCTTATTAGTTGTGACACATTTTATGTTAGGATCCCACCTGAAGCCGCCGGAGGTGTTAAAACCATGTAACATGTTATACATTGTTTGCCATGATTTTTAAGTGTCTTCAAGCATGATTGAATATGCGAAATTGATTTTATGTAGATGCCTAAGCATTTCTCCTTTATCATGTCTTCTAATGCTTATAGGGCCTAAAGCCATTATTCATTATGCACTTACATTTAAGGTATAATTGTACTAGGCACTCAAATAAGACAACATCCTCATTTAGAATCCATAAATGGTGACTAATTTGGGAGGTTGAATTTGGTTGCTAGTCGATTAAGGGATGCTACAAGAGGAGAGAATTTCATATGCAAAAACAAACATATTTCAAATATGCAGCTTATTATGTGAATAGGAAAGAAAGCAAAAGGTACTAATAACAAATTGATCATGTCTTTAATAACAAAGAATTAAAACTATTACAAGTGTTAATAATAAACAAGTGGGATATAAGAACAAACAAGGAAGAAAGCATTAAGGTGTGTTAACTTTAACATAAAAAGTAAATGACAATCATATTGGCAAATAAGCCAAAGCTAAATAGAAATGCATATAATAGAAATAATAATAATAAGTACACAATAACTTAACTTGCTTTTCAACCCTTGGATTCACTAAACATATTGATTGCTAATTAGTCTTGCCAATTGCTCCATTCATTGGATGTCTCTATTGTTGATACTTTAATGGGCTTGTTGTTAGTTTGGCTGCATCACCCCCAATTAATCTTATCCTTTAAAGGATAGGCCTAGATCTCTTACATGATTAGATCATACAACAAGCAGTAAAAGATAATCACACAATTATGTGCCCACACTGGGTAAAAAGATAAACTCTTAAAGATTACTCATCATTCTTTCAACATCCTAAAAGTAGTTTCAATCACATTACAAGGAGATGCATGTCTCATGTTAAAGAACTTCTATAAAGTAGTCAATTGGTGACCTTTTTTTCCATTTATTTAAATGGTATCTCTAACCTTTATAAGGTGCAAGAAGCCTTTACAATTAGTGTAGCTAGTGTCAATTAAATAGTATTTACCTAAAACATGTCAACTGTTTATAAGTGATACAAGTACTCATAATGTCACCATATACACAACTACAAAAAAAAAAAAACTAGTTGAATCAAACAGAAAGCATGATATTTGTTAAGGGTGTCCAAAGGTTCGATTTGATTTGGTTTTAAGCCAATACCAAACCAAACCAACCTAATCAGTTTAACATTTTGTTGGACCTTGTCAATTTTAAATTCTAATTGGTTCGGTTTTTGTTTAGTTTGGTTTTGTTTGGTCCATGTTTTTTTTTTGCCCAAAAATAATTTTTTTTAAAGTTATTCCTTGTAATATGTAGAATTTAACTTTTAATATCCTCCATCTCTTAAAATTTTAACTAATAATAACTTTGAAATAATTTATTATTTTTATCTCTTTTTTTTTGCCTAAAAAAATTTATATATTCACAAAAAAACTTTAAAAAGTAAAAAAAAGAGCAATATCTTATAATAAAATAGTATAAATAATTTGTATATTTCTTGAATCATATAAAGAATGTAGCTTTAATACAAGTTTAATTAATAAAAGATCCCATTAATCTAAAATAAAATAAAATATTAAATTTTAATTAATTGCAAGTTTAATGGTTCAGTTTGATTCGGTTAACCGAACCAAATATGAAAAAAACCGACAATCAAACCGATTTAATCAGTTCTACAATCACAAAAACCAAATCAAACCAATTTTTAATCAATTTTATTCGATTTTTAGCGGTTTGGTTCAGTTTAATTAGTTTGGTTCAGTTTTGTTCACCCTTAATATCTACGCTTACATTAAGGGACTTTCAAGCCATACTTCCTATTAATTGTATTATGCAATACTCAACTATTAATTGCAATACTCAAGTAAGACATAAATAAATTATGCATCTTATGAGTAGACACTTAGGACATTATGGTAATTGCCTTTTTTTTTGTTACGATGCCTAGGTTTGGTTGCATGCAATACTTATATTGGTATGTGTGTTTCATTAAGCACACTGAGACTATTTTATAAAAAGTAGTCATTATGGGTGTAATAAAATCTCAATCCAAAAGTATGATAATGTATGTCATATATTATTACCTTGAACTATTTACATTTTGCATTTATTGAATCTTTAGAAATAGGCTTTAGTGTTTTGAATAGCTCTCAAGCTAGATATATCATAACTTTCAACACCAAATTGAAATATTTACTAATGGTTTCCCCATATCGTCCAAATTGAAACTTTAAAACTTTACTCTTTACATGATACATAAAAAGGCTTAAAAAGATTGTCAATTGCTCATTTACTAACATATTTTAAAAGGTTTTAGACCCTTTAATGTATTAAGCATAGAACATAGCCAATCGATGATTGCCCTATACATTCTAATTTGGTTAAAACAAGTGGTGTCACTACTGTAAACCATATTCCTTAGGTGTTCTTTTAGCAACAAAATTTATAATATAGGAGCTATGCTTGGTGGGATGCCTATGTAACATTAGAGTGACCCACGTGGCAAGCAACCATTTACACCTAACTTGCATAACAAGGAGAAATCAAACCAACACATAAACAATGACTTTTAAATTTAGTTCATCCATAACTATTGAAACAATACCAAATCACTTGGGTGAAGCTTAGTGAACATAATCTTATTAAAACATAGATTAAATATAAGAAAAAGTTTATACTTAAAGTGGGTAGAGAGAAATAATGCCATGGGATGAATTATATATGGCCAATGTCATACTTAAACTAGCATTAATATAATTTAAAACATCTTACTTAAAAGATGAAGGTTAAACATGAAGATATATCCATCCTCCCCTTTTATCCCATTTTCCCTCCTCAGGCTCTTTTTCTTTCAGTCCAAGTAAAACCAAATGGTTAGAGGCTTTAAATAGAAACATAATAGCTATTGAAGTTCAGAGAGTATCTTAGTGACATTACAAGAGCATACCTCAATCTAAGAAATATGAGTCAGAAGTTTGGCTATTGATATCAAAATGAAAGAGTAATTATTTGTCAATAACACAATTCTCTTCTTAAAAAATCTCTAACAAGTAGGTTTCAAAATCAAAAACCTTTCATTGGAGAAATAAAACCATGAAAGGTATGTTATTTTATTACAAAGTAAGTTGATTGAGGAGTTCAAACCTACTTTTTTGAATTTTCTTACATAAGAAACAATTATTATGAAAAGGAATTATAAAACATAACAAATAGTATCAAACTTAAAAAAACTTAGCTATTGAAATATTTATCACTTTTTTAAAAAGCATGGTTGTAAAGAGTGAAAAAGGAGTCACTTTCAAACATGAGGACTGGTATTTGTTGAACAATCTCCTCCTATTTTGTTGGTTTATTTCCCCCATCCCAGTCATAAAAGGATGATATGTAAATTGATACTTATCATGCCATAATTTGCAAAGGGATTCTCGAGTTATGGCATTCAAGATTACTACTAAATATAAGATGATTTCAATTCTACCAAAAGTTAATGAACAATTTGTCAACAAAGAAATAGAAATGAAGCTGAGAGGTTTGTTACTTTCAACCACTTTCTGCCATCTAAATAACACAAAGAATAATGAAATTAGATTTATCAAAAACATATTAGTAAAAGCTTCTAAACGAAAGAGACATAAGGGTATAAAACATAAAAGCATCTCAGTAAGTTTTGGGGTGGAATGCAAATTGCAGAGTCAACAACAACTAGTGAAGGCAAAGTCGATGACTAAGAAGAGTTCTATGATAGGTTTAAAGCTGGAGCTAGAGTTAGAGCATGACACAAATGAGGACCACAATGCAAAGCAACCAAATATCGATTCATAACTGTACCAATAATGGCTCCAAATTCTTTTTTTATAAACTTTACTTCAACTTGTACTACAAAGGCTTTGTAAACTTCTCGATATTTTGGCTCTAAAATTTTCTTTCCCTTTGATGTTACAGTGCCAAAATTAGCCATTGTTGACGCCTTTCCTTTTCTACCATATTTTTTTGCTACCAAATATATAAAGCAATTAATTTCCTTTCATTTTCTATTTCCATCAAGATACCAAATGAGTTGTATGTTATAACATTTGCAATCTAACATAATTTAGAAGGAATGTGAAATTTTAGCTGGGAAAGCCACACAATTTGATAATCTTGCCCTTTAAATATCCTCCATCTTCGGCATTCACTTCATTCACATAGTTTGAAACCCAAAGATAAAGCAACCTCTATCCTCGCCCTTTTGCAATTATGTCCTTCACAACCTTCCACTATGGTTAACACCGTCTAAGGAAGATGATAGGAATAATGGTGATAGCATTTTTCTAGCTTTTTCTTCTTTGTAGTCATCATCTTTATCTTCATCCACAGGCAAAAGAGGTATGAATTTTAGGTTGGACCAATTGTAAAAAGATGATCCTTAAAATAACTTAAATGCAATTGTAAGTCTTCTTCTCTTATTGAATGGATTTTCTTAATTTTTCAAGTCCTTTACGCTGGTGGTTTAAGATAAATTTTTAAAAGACTTCAATTTGTCATTAAAATGGCACAATAATCCCTTCATGAAACCATCCTAAATCAACATCCTAAATCAAAATTAAAACTAATTATTTTGGAGGATGATGGATTTGAAAATTGAAACCTAGCAATTAGAGAAGATCAAGTAAAAGTTTTTAACCAAGGTATTAAAATTTCAAAGATGGCACATCAAATTATCTATAAGAGGAATCAAATTAGTGAAAAAAATGATTAGAAAAAGAAGGTACTAATTTGATAAAAAAAGAATCTTTTTAATGAATCCCAAGATCCCAACCTATTAAACTTGCCTTGCACCTCCTCCTCTTCTTCGACATCATCATCTTTCTTAAATGATAGATTGTTGTCATTATCGATCGGAGTTTCAATTGATGATGAATTTTCCACCTCCAAAAAGTCAAGTTGCGGAGCACCTTTCTTATTTTTCTTTTTTAATTTAGGCAAAATGTATACTTTATATTATAGGTAGAGGCATTTTGGTCAATTTTGCACATTAATCCAATCAGACATAAGAATGTAAATGCATTCTCTTTCCTTTTTTGGCCATATCAAACATGATTTTAGCTAGACAATTCTATTTCATTCTCATTCCCTTTCTCATTTCCATTCATATCAAAATTCTTTGTGCATGTCAAATAGGTCCTAATAGAATAAAAAGAAAAGGAATGAAATAGAAATATGTATGCAATTCTATTATTTGGAAGTTTAACTAGGGAAAAAAGAAGTTATTAATGAAATGAAATAGGCTATAAATTATTTTTTCAATAGTACCATTATAATTATAATGTAATTCTAGTAGGATTTTAGTAAAAAATAAAAGATATAATTGTAATTATAACATCTGTCCACTCAATCCTTTCTTAAAACCTTAATTTATAAGAATAACAAAATTTAAGTTGAATGGTAAAAAGAGGTATTGAAGTCTCTCATTTGGCATTCAATAATATCATAGAAAACCTATCAAATAAAGGTTTGTCCCAAGTTGACTATTCCACTCGTTGTCATTTCATACCTTGCCATCTATCCATACATAACTTTAGATACAACTCTTTATATTTTTGTCATAAATTTTTTTAATCAAATTATAGATGTGTAAAAATTTTTTATAATGTGATGTTGAGTTATAAAGAACCTTACACTTTTTTATAAAAATCATACACTTATTATATTATTATTAAAAAATCTAATAATAAAAATATAAAAAAACTGCATATAAATTTTTTCTTATAAGAATTTTAAACTTGGCTCATGAAAATTATGTAGTTAAATCATGAAATTCTATATTATTTTTATGCCTTTTCTTATTTAACATTTATTTATTATAAATAATCATTTATAATCATTTACTACTTTATGTTTAATTGTTAATAAAAATTATGTGTTAGAAGAACTATAAATGATGATGCAACATTTTTTGTTTAAAAGGATCAAAGACCCAAACTATACTTGAGCAATGCTAAGAAAAGTCACAAACCCACACTTGAGGCATAAAACCTTAGTTTTAAATAGAGTTTTGCTATATATACCCAATCTAGGGGATAGTGAAACAATTGCAAGCTCAAATTGAATAATTGATTGTTATTCAATCCTTTTTATTTAGCTTTATACCTATATTAGGGAACAAAAACCTTACTAATCCTAAATTCCATTTAGTTTTGATTATTTTGTTTCAGCCTGCTAGCTAATTAAAACCATGTGGTTTGAGTTGATTACTTTAGCTTGCTATGTGCTTCTATTATCCTACATCTTTTTATGCTTTTAAAGTTTTATTTTCTTTTTTCTTTAAATAATTATATTGCCTATTTCTAACTTACACTAAAATATAAGGGTATACATTAAATCTAGAGACTTGTTGTGCTTGAGCTTATCCAATTAAATTAGATCGGGTTAGGCTAAACAAAAAAAAGAAAGCTGAGTTAGGCCACATAATTGGGTTGACCTAATAGTTTAAATTAAAAAAAATTAAAAATTTTTATAAAGATTTGTATAGAAATTTTAATTTTTTGTCAAGGGTGAAATGTAATTTTATTAGAATTTATATAAAAAAAGTTTATTTTTTTAAAAGCAATTTTATAATTTTTGCAATAATTTTTTTTTTAAAAAGAAAAGGAATCAAGCTGCCTAATACTTACATGATACTAGATTGGGTTAGAGTAACAAGTTTTAATTTTAAAACTTAGTCAAAATTAAATCAGGTATCAAGTTAGGTCGAAATCTATCTCTCTAATTAGTGATGTTTATAACTAAATTATAACCCAAAATTGTCATACACATTAATACTCATAAGTAGCATTATGAATATCTTTAAGCCGTTCCTTAATTTATTTGGCCAAATCAAGTAAAATCATTTGTTTCAATCACGCCATTCCATTTGTACTACTTTAAACATTATTTAGTATACACCCTTATTTTCAATATAAAATCAAGATCACACTAGTACCGTTCCCTTTTCTTGAAAACAAAAAATAATAATACTTGCTAGTATGCATAATCAAAAGCTCATAACTATCATGCTAACTTAATTTATGTCTTATGGTTTACGCAGACTCAGCAACTTGACATCATCAATCACTGGCCCACACAATGAAGAATAGTCATCGCTTCTCATAGTGTAGAATGTGCTAAGGAACATTATGCGAGTTCTGGGGCTAATAGCCACAAACTTAAGGGTTGCACGCTTAAACCCACCTTTTCCTTTAGACTCATAAGGCACTTTTATAGTATCCTTGCCTGCAAAAGCTTCAACAATCATAGAACCTTCACAAGAATTGCTAGCATCTCCCACTGCAAATGAGAGGACGTAGGTTGTGCCAGGGATGGTTCTAGCCACTTGTGCAATGGCACTTTCTTTTCCTGCTACAAGCTCCACAGCTCTTCTTCCTTGAGGAATTGAGAAGTGATTTGAGTCTATGTATTTCACAGCCTTCAGAGACTCCACCATCCATGCAGGGAGGGGTGAGTGATTATCTTCAATGTTGGGTGGGATAAGCACACCCCAAGATGTGTTAGGAAACAAATAGGGCCCTTCTTCAAACCCACCATTCTTCAGTATGTTATCTGCATTATGAGCATCTCACATTGATTAATCATTTCACTTCATTAATGAATAAAGTGGCTATAACTATAACAGAGTGAAGAAGTTAGCCACACCAAAACTACGTTGGATAATTTTATTGCTTGCTTAAATACTTGGTCCCATATGCATAAGGTTTTCTTGGCACTCTTTTTTTTTTTTTTGCAAATTCTACTTTTGAGGGGAGGGATTTTTACTTTTAGGTGAAATTCAAACCTTCCTTCTTTTTCACCTAGTAATTAATACTTAATAGTGAAGAGTGATCCCTACATAATTAAACTGAAATCAAATTCCTATTAATAAACCAAACATAATGTAAATCCACCTTGTTTGTAACAGAGATCCCTATAGAATGCAATATGCATGGTTGAATTACATAAATATCATTGAAGAGCCTATCTACCACCTCTATGGGGCCTACAAAGCCCACTTGGACCACAAACAATGGCATAATTATTGCTTGACACCTAGCAACTAATAAACATGCCAATATTTACTAGCAATTCACCATACCTTTATAGGTAGGCTCATAGCTGCTTTCTTTTGGATGACTTTTTGTTACGTATGTACGCATGCTTCCTTTGTTGAAGTACTATAATTTTAATAGGCAATACATCAAGCACTGGTGTGCCAATGCATGAAGAAGGAGTATTGAGAGAAGAACTCACTGTTAGTAGGTCTTGGAGGATATAAAGCTTTGAGAGCGACTGAATCAATGAGTGGGCCACAAGCTGGGTCCTCCTCCACTCCTGGGTTGTGGATAAGCACCTCGACCTCAGGGTAGTGGGCCTGAAAGGCCCAAGCGTAGGCATCCCAACCATTGCTGCTATACAGAGTTTGCATTGGAAGCACCCCCGATTGTGGAGCCACAGACACGTTCAATTGCTCTTCTTGTGCACATGTGCGTGCAGCCACGAACGTGATGGAATAGTACATTCCCTTTATAACCTTTATCCTTTGCTTAATGGAGGCTTCATTGCCTAGCCTCACTGCATAGGCTCCCTCTGGTACCACCAGCAACATGTCGCCTTGCTTTTGCCCTGATTTTATGTACTCCACGAAGCCGGATATCTCCCACTCCGGTATGGCCCGACGGCCACCGATCACCACAGTACCGTTCATGTCCGATGGCTTCGGCCCTAGCTCAAAATTCCCATTTGCCACTAATCCTGCATCAATGTAGAGCAACAACCGTTCGGATTTTATCATCATGTTTCCTCTGAACATAATTGCTCTAATGTAGTAGCTTTTCCAAATCAACAAGAAACAACTGCTACTTCTGAATATATACAATGCCAGAATTTTAATTAATGTGAGTGAAGGTGAGATTTTACTTCGACTGTTTTATTTATGAGTTTTGCTTACAAGGCCATGTGCATTTTCAGAGCACCCTGAATAGCCTAAGAATGTGGGACCAAAAAGAAAAAAGAAATGAAATCTGTCCAGACAGGGTCGCCATCAGATAGGCTGTTGAACTTAATTGAAAATCCGGGGCTGGTTGCTGGAAGAAGAAGCGAAGATGCATATTGCCAGAAGGAGAAAATGGGTGTACTACTACATCATAATGATGCCAAGTTGGCAAAGGAGAGTAATCAAATTAGTACAGGAGAGAAAAATATCAAAATATTAAAAATATCCAAATGCTATGTCACTTGGAATTTGATGCGAGACATAGACATCATTGGAACCTGAAGCGATTAGAACTCTGGAAATGAAGTCTAAGAGCAATTGCAACCCCTATGGCAAGGTAGTGTTAGAGAAATGTTTTCAATTAAAATCCCATGAAGCTAGCTGCTAAGCAAATGAAGACGAGAAGAAGAATATGAAGAACAGAATGAGTGTAGCTTACCGTCGGAAAAGGAGAAGGAGACATGGAAGGAGGCGAACAAGAGAAGCGACAGAAAGATAAGGCATGCCATGCTCGAGTGACGCTCTGGAGAGAAATGGAGAATTAGAAAAGAAGCATGGAGCTTGATAGTACGCAGGGCTGAGCGTGGCCTTATATGCATGCCCACTTACGAGAAAGCACTTTGACTTTAAGTGAAATTGCAAATATGCCATCAACGTGATGGTTCAAATGCCTAATTCACCCCCACTTGTCCACTCTTCTCTTGTGCATTAAAATATGCAGGAAGTGAATGTCGAATGTTTTGCGGTGACTTGTGAGTTTGAAAACGAAAAGGCCAGAAGCAATTCAATCTCAAGGGACGGGATCTTCTACTATGGACCGCGGCATGATTTGTACTGGAGGTCGTACCATTTGTGTGTGTGTGTGTGTGTGTGTGTTTTTTTTAACTTACTTTTTCAAATATTTTTTACTTTTAACAATACGATGTTTTCAAAGCAGAAGATCTATTTTCCTATCTCATTTAGTCTTCCCCGTCCCCAGCTTCGTGTAATTTGAAGGGTATTTCTGTCATTTCACTTAGCAATGATATTGATATATTTCCCTCCAAAAGTTAGACGTGAGCAATTCTCTGTTGTATTAGACGAACGGATCATTTATGGGCAGAATGTACTGTTGATAAGTTGAATGACGGATGAGACCTTTTCTGACGATAGCACATGCAAGTTTAATGCTGGTTTGGAGAATTTATTTTTTGCGCAAGTTCTTAAAAAAATAATCTCTGTAAAAAGAGTAAAAGAAAGTTTAAATAATTTTAATTCTTTCAACAGAGAAAAAGGTAGCCTATACCAAAAAAAGTTTTAAATATTTGAGAAAATAACATTTAATTTACTTGCTCTGATTTAAATCTTGCTTTTTCTTTTTGATTTAATTTTGTGATTTGGGTAATTAGCAAATGAAACAAACAAGTCATGCTAGTTAATATAGCAATTATGAATATTAGTGATTGATCACATCATCTATCGTTCAAGGAAGGAGCATAACATGTGCAGTAATTGGAGAGGAATACATCATCTAATATTGGAAAACTCAAGCTTGGATCCGACGTGTATAACAACCGCCTCATATTTATAAGCCACGTCCAATTAATTGAACAAGTGCCATATGATCCTACTGTACGAACGAGAAATAGCTTTCTTTTTAATCATAAAACAGATGGAAGGGAAACACCTTGCAGTTTACTTAAGGAAAAAAATTGCAGTATTTATACATTTTTTTTAGGTTTGTGAGTTTAATGGTTAATTAAAATTGAAAATATTTTTTTTTAAATGAAGAAAACAAATCATGAGGAAGGTGGGCCAGCGAGGAGGGGGAGAAGATGAGGTTAGAGGGACCCACAAAATAATTAAATTTTTTGAAAAATATTCAAATTATATTATATTTTTTTAAATATATACGTCTCTCCTTTATAATAAAAATAGATTAAAATTATATCTATTTTAACCAAAATATCTATATAATTAACTATCATGTAATATAATAAGTATTAAGTTATATTTGATTAATGTAAAATAATAAAATTTTTTAAATTTAGCAAATTATAAAAGCATTTGATAAAATAATATATTGATAAAAACAAACAACGTATCCAAAAAATAAGATTATGAGATTAAATAATTAAAAGATAATAATTTAATCTCAAAAATAACATTTGTATTCAATACACATTAATAAGTATAACTATTGTCATAAATTTAATAAATTAGTAGATTAAATTAAATTGATTTTCAACATAAAACAAATTACATTGAAATAGAAGTCTAAAAACATATTTAAATTAAAAAATTAATATTATTGTTGAAAGCATTTTGGTTAATATCTGATTTTAAGGGCTAAACATAAGAGGACTCTCATAATTTGAGTATTTTTTTTCTGAAAAATCATACAAATTACCCTCAAATTTTGCTCAAATTATATAGATCTCTTTCCTTTTTTAAAAATATACACTTTAGTTCAATTTTGCTAAAAATACTCTCTTTTAATCTAAATATAAAAATATGTACTATATCTAGATATATACAAATAAAAATAAAAGAAGGTTGATTTTGTTTTCAAATATGGGCAAATAAAAATGAAAAGAATATATATTTTTTTCATTAAATTTAATCCAAAAAAACTATTTATTTAGATTAATAGATGACATTTGAGTTAAAAAAATTTAAAATTAAACTAAAATATAGTACAACTTTTTGTTTAAAAGGAAGTTAGTATATATTTGAAAAATAAAAGAAAAATTTGTATAATTTTAGTACAATTTTAAAAAATTCATATAATTTACTCTGAAAAAAAAAGGAGAATAATTTATTTAAAGAAAAAGAATAAAAAAGACAGGTTGTTGATGGACGGCAAATGGGGATAGTTCTGAAAATGAAAGGCACTTTGTTTTTTTCTGTTTTGCTTGATTGAACGGCAGTGGCATAACTGGGAAAGCAGCTCCAGCCCCCCAGTGAACTGGGTTTGTTAATGGGCCTTAATATGGGTGTGGTAAAAACAAGTGGGCCCTTTTCGGTTCTATGCTTTGCCAAGTGACTTTCACTCTCAATAACTCATTCATGCCTATCATAAAATTAACACTAACAAAACCAACTTTGAACTTTTCAAGAAAAATTATAGGAGGAAAAATGTCAATATTGAACTGCCGACAATTAGTTTCAGAAATAAAATATTTCATTTTAATTCGGTTGTTGAAATGTCTTGTGTATATATATACATTTTTTAAAAGAGCGATAAGATAAAAAAAGAAAAGAAAAGTATAGAAGCATGGATATGAAAAGTAACCTTTCAAATATATACTACAAGTGTCGGGGCCTTGATCCTTGAAAAGAGTAAGAATAGGCAAAAAGGCAAGAGCCTTCCTTTGTCTGATGGTTATGTTGATTTAATTTTTTAGACACAATGGAACAAGAATTTAAACTTAAGATCTTTGTGTTATTTATGTTGTTTATCACTAGATTATACTCAATAATTTTGTTTTGTTGATTAATAGCAACTAATACAGGTTGTTAAATACAATAAACGACCCATTAATGGTCAGCTTTTAGGTTTAGTTACAAGTTAGTGTGATTGACGGCGAAAATGTAATTAAAACAAACAAAAATGGAATCTTAAAACCCACTGGGATGGAAACAAGTCGTATTCGTTAATGAAAAAGTACAAAGAAAGGCGATGATGATAAGGCAGAAGACATTTGATGTCCTGTTTTATAGATTTGGGGAAAAAGGGGTGACTCAAAAAAGTTGGGTTTACAGCAAGAAAAATGATATTACATTCAAGAATAAGAGATTGCTCATGAATACATAAACCATCCTTCACTTATTTTTTTTTTTGGTTTCAAACCCCATTTCAATAACTTATTCCTTTTTCTATTTCATTTGTAGAGAGATTTATTGTAAATTGATATTTTTTTAAGTCCATAGCTGTCATATAACCAAATGCTTGCATTTGGCTGAGCTAACTCTGATTTGATGGACATCGCTATCATGGATCCGTCCTCACTCATCACCATGTTCTTCCTCTCATATGAGCTCATATGCATATGTCTGAGTAAGTGACTATCCTATGAATCTCTACAAAGTTCAGTACATTGCATCTTGTTGAATATATAGTCGCGGTCTGCTCACACCGACATAAATGTGATTTCCTCCTTCAATAATTGAACAATGGACAGCATAACTACTATTGAATTTTGTATTCCAAAACCCTCCTTTCTCTTTTCTTTTTTTCCCCCCTACCGCCAAGTAAAACCAAAGTAGTATTAAATGGTATATACCCCAAGATTTGTCTAAAAGTGTAGTGACTAGTGAATCACTTGATTCTTGAAGCATCGGAATTGGGATGCATAACCCCAAAGGGATTATGGTAATTCACTGAGTAGTCCTAGAAAGGTAGAAGGAGATTTAGGAATATGAAAAGCTAAGGAGACAAAGAGGAGGATGATCTATTACTGCAGGAAAAGCCATATCATGGCTTCACATGGATTGTTCCCTTGTAGGCTTAAAGCAAAGTGGATAGAATCTCATGAGAAAGAGGGTTGATTATCTTAAATGGTGGAGCCACAGCTATAAAAAGAGTTTTGTCCTTTTTACCTAAAACCTGGAAGTTCATCGTATCGTGATCGTCCTTTGTTTCAATTCACAGTCACAAAGGCACCCATACCCACTCCCGCTTGCTGCCACCGACCTCCTTATCCGATTCTCAGTTTTCTCTAAAAATAATATAAATGGCTAAGAAATAGTACGGAGAATCAAATTACTTTAGTCATTTTGACATTTCTAAAACTTCGAGGTGGGTAGAAAGAAGTAGCTACATGTTCCACAAGCCCGTTTGGTGTTATTTTGACATTTCTAAAATTTCATTCAAAAGATGTATAGAAAAATAAAACGGTCTCTAAAGTTTTTTTATTATAAAATTGTTGTAAAATATGAAGAGAGAAGAATAAAAAGAGAAAGTGAAAGAAAAAAGAAAAATATGCCTTATATATACATTCATCAAAGTTTATAAAAATTTTACAAAAAAAAATTTTAAAAATTTTTCTACATAAAATAAGCAATCGCTGTTGCGGAGCTGCCAAACTAGTAAAGCACAAGCATCAGGAGTATGCTTCAAAATATCTGCATGGGATACTGATACAATTACAGGAAATCGGTATCAATGATTAGTGCAAGTAGGATGGGACGATGTGTGTACATTTGAAATTAAAATTTGAAGGAGACTAATATTTATGCATGAAAGGGTATTATATCTATATTTAAATTAAAAATGATATTAAAATTAATATAAAAAATATGACACGGTATACTGACTAAAAATATTTAAGAGTTCAAATATTATAACATGTTATAGAATTTGTATTTTGTGTTTCGGCATATTAAACACAGAAAACCAAACATTTAAAGTTCTTTATTTTTGGTGACGTAGGCGACACATATAAATAAATTATTTTTATCTTTTTTGAAAGATGTCTAAATTATACGATTATCCTTTTTATTTTGAAAATATACATTTATTCTTTAAAACTAAAATAGAATGAAATATCCAAAAAAATGATATTGACTTTTTTGTTTAAATTTTTTAAAATTTTACATTAATTTTATTTATTTTGTATTGCAAACTATAAATTGAATTTATTCTAAAATTATATTAAATTTATAGCAATTCTTATGCTTATTATAATATATTTATTATAAATACTATTATTAAAATTAAATTATTATCAATAAATTAGTTAAATTTAACAAAATTATTTTGTGAATATATATTTTTAATATTTTCATTAAATGATTTTATTATTTGTTAGATGTAGAAAATCAATTATTTTATATTAATCAAATGCATATTTAATACTTATTATATGAATGTTTGGGCATTTTAATAAAAAGAAATGTAATTGTAACTTATTTTTTATTGCAATAAAAAAGTAATCTATCATATCTTTTGGTTTTAGAAAAAAGAAATATATATCTAAAATAAAAGAAAGGATAATATAATTTGAAAAAGAGGATAGTTATTTAGTTTGCATATATTTGGTAAAAAAATGCATCGAATATAGACACATCAACGCTAAAAACAAGTATTGCAATAAAGTAGCAAGAGAGACGACTATTAGGCAAGACAGCAAGGCCAAACAAGAGGTATACCAATATTAAATATGTATCGCTGGCAATTAGCTTTTGCCCAATACATTTGAAACGCATCCAAACAGCACCAGGTCAAGACGACAATTCTTTTTACAAAAACCAACGTGGTATCTTAACTAATTGCATGTTTCCTTCATCTTTTACTCTTCTTCATTGATGGCTTCGTTCCTCTAGGCTCTGGGAGTGAAAATTGAAAGCACTAATCCCTCTATCGTCTTCTTCATCAATAGCTTCATTTGTGAGTGAAATCCCTAATCCCTTAAAAACTCTATATGCATTTGTCTTCGTCAGAGGAGCAAGGAACAGAATATAGAGGATGAAGCAGGCTACTTCATAAGTAGAAAATAGAATGACGCAAGCTACTTATACTCCCATATCAATATATATAAATAATTAAATATTTACGTCTCTAAAATGTTAAAATTTATTATATCTCACGTCTCATATTGTATTGTGTTGTTCCCAACATGGTATCCCTATTGGTGCTTCTTTGCTATTAGGTAAAAACTCACCATAATGAGAGTTACAGGAGGAAAGATCCACTCATAATCCATTTGGTAAGTTCCATTACTTTGCATGCACCATCAGACCATATACTATATGATTTTTAAAAATTTCCAGATCATATGCATAACTCGGACTGAAATATTAGTCTAAGAGATACCAAGCAGTCCTACTACCTCTACAGAGAGGCAGTGATTACAATAGAAGCAGACCGCGATATCAGAAAGATGGGAAGGAGTATTTGAAACAGTCCATTGTTTCTAAACATGTAAATGACCTATGAAAGGTTTTATATATATTTATTAGATAGCGCTTTAGGACAAAGGTCCTGCCATTCAAAAATGCGGTTCATGAAATTGGAAAAAGCAAAGAGGTTGTCCATCTTTCTTTTCCAGTGAAAAAAAAAACTACCAAACAACAATACAATTTCAAACAAGGTCCCACTCCAATCGAAGCAGTTTCATGCAAGACTAAATGCTCTCAAGGAATGGTTCTTTGATAAAGAGGCAAAGCTCCCAATGCCTCGCGCTCTGCTCTCTCCTTCTTCACCTGCAAAACGTGGGTGGCAAAGCATTTTAGTAGCTCATACAGCAATGATTGAAAATTAATACTTCCCCATCTTCGTACAATTCTGCACAATACTGATATCAAGTAGCTCATACAGCAAAAATCTTAAAACAATTTTCAAAAAAATTTAGTAACAGGCAAGCTGCCAACTCAACTCAACTATAAATCCTTTTTTTGTTGATCATTGTCCTTAAGATAATTACATATACCTAAGTTTGGGGCTTTGGGTGTAGTCCATAGGGGTGTTCAAAAATGAATCAAATCAATTAAATCAAATCAAACCAACCAAAAAGAAAAAAGAGTAAGTCCAAATCAGTTTCCTACATGTCAAAACTAATTTAATCGATTTTGTTTGGCTCAATCCAAACAAATTAATTTGTGATATACCTATTTATTACTTATTAGAATTTAGAGCTTTTAAACAATTATATCCAAATTCTAGAGGTATACTATTAACTAAATTTTGTATTTAATTAACAATCCAAGTGCATATATATATATATATATATATCTTGGGGAAAAAAAATGAAAATCACTTGTGAAAAACAATTAGCATGTTTCAAACCGAACCAAACCAACTATAAACCAAAACCAAATGGGTCCTTTATTTTGCAAAATCAACTTGCTTGATATCAGAATTGAACTCAACCGAACCTTTAAACAACCCTCGAAGTCCAGACTCCAGAATTACTCCAAGGCAAAATTATTCTGCATGCTTCTTTTTCTTTCACCAAAAAGGTAATTTTTTTAAGGTTAAAACATAGTTTTGGATCATTATCTAGACATGCCAATATATTTCTGAAGCAAGGAATACATATCATTCTAACCTTAACAACTATGCCAAGTCGAGAATGAACCAATTATATCAGGAATAAGTAAATCCTAGATATGGCAGAATATTGTCAAGTCATAAAGCACTTGACAATAAGACTACCAAGTACATTGGAGCAACAGACATCAGACAAACTATACATGTCATGAAAAAACATATCAATTAACGTTTTCAAGTTTTCTCCTCAGGTAGGCATAGAAATACAGGACCATAAGGCAAAGCATGGATAATCAAGAAATGTGAAATTAGCTGACAAGAAATTTTACAACGGAACACCCACCACCCTCATCACATATTTAGTTATTTAATTTGGAAGTACTTACGAGGGCCAGCATATCTTGAAGGTAGTTTCTGAATGGTGTCTGCATTGCCTGTCATAAACAAGAAAGACGAGCATTCAAGAAACTTGCATGATAACAAATGGCCTAATCCAGGAAGGCGCCAAGTGCCAATGTACATTGATTGAATTCATATCCTCACAATAAATATATATAGGTATTTCCAAGAAATATCAAGACAAAGGAAAAGGTTTTGGTGCCAGTAGGTGTTTTGGTGTCTCTCTCTATGTGTGTGTAAAACAGTGATGTAGTTCATAGAATTTAAACTTAGGTTTTGAATGATAGTGGGGATGTCGGATCATGGCAGTGTCCATCTTCATATATGCACGAACAATGCATCAGCTAAGGTTTCAACTCCCGATGAGTTTAATTTTCCAATCCCTCACCCTCCTAATGTTCTTATCGATATTTGTCATATGTATTCAAAACTTCTATCTTCAATTGCTAATGAAGCTAAGAGCCGCTCCTATTGTGCTATGTACTCCAAGGCGAGTTCCAATTTCCCATCAAGTATAATTATCTAAAATTCAATAGAATTTTTTTTTTCCAAAAAAGCTTTACTAACCTAGAAAAGAGAGGGGACCAAGCATCGAAAACGAGTTCTAGGAAAGGTTGCTACAAGAAATATTAGGCTTCAAAACGAAGTTCCTGATATTCATATGTGTATAATTCCATTTATGCAAGGAACAATCAAGGGAAATAGCAAAAAGGCATAAAGTAGGCAGAAAAAAGAAACCAAAAATGAACCTGGAGATGCTCAGGGAGGTACTCGTGCTTCATGGAAAGGTCCATAGCGCGCTTAAGACGCTGGTTGCGTGCGTCGACAATCTCCCTAGGCAGCCGATTCAGGGCCTCCTTCACATCCAGATCGTAATACGGATCGTACAGATCATCGTATCGGAGCCCTATTCCCCATAATTAAATTAAAAGGAAAAAAATTCAGTAAAACAGTGACATAGGAATTGGTTAAAAAAGAGGAATTAGGGATTAGAAAAGAGAGAGAGAGAGAGGAGAAGGAGTAACCGTATTTGCGAAGGCGTGTGGAAACGGATTTCATGTGCTGAGCAGCCAACCAATTCTTCCTTGGATCCAGAAATGACTGCAACAACGACGCCATTGCTCTCTCTCCTTCACTCCGCGTATGCTTCTCCCTCTTGTGGTGGCTGTAGCTAATGTTCTCTCCCGATGAGTCAAGGAGCAAGGGCTTTCGCTGTCTCTCTCAGATGAATTTTCCTCTCTGATGGCCTCGCACGACGCCGTTTTCCTTTTTTCTCTCTTTTTTTTTTATGGAATTAAGATACATAAATTCTTGGGTTTTTTTTATCCTAATATTTCCCCGTACAAAAAATCGTGCAACAACCAAAATATTTCATCCCTATGTTACACTTTTCTTTTAATAATTTAAAGGACACTCGATTTCTTTTATATTATTATTTAATAAAGAAGCCAATTTTAGCCTAATTGAGGCCTTGGGCTGAGATCGGCCTAAACCTTTTATTTATTGGTCTAGTATGTTTTCAATAAGATTATAACATATTTCATTTGATTTTCTACCTACAGATGTTAGTATCATTTAACGTAGTAAAATTATTTAATTTTGCTTTAAATTAAATATTATATTTTTCTCTAATACATCTAGTATAACATAAAAGTAGAAAAGAAAATGAATAAGCATTCTTTATTTTTTAAAAAATTATATTTGTAGAATGTAATATCTACTGTGAGCTATTATTTTACTTTTACAAATAATACTAACGTAATTTTTAGATATAATATCACTAATTCCTATATTTAAAGTATTGACTACTATATTTGGCATTAAATATTAATGGATCCAAAAAAATAATATCATAAATAACTCATAATATATTGTATTAGACAATTTAGTCTTGATCTAAATTAAGCTAAGACTTACTTTTTTATTAAAAGAAAATATAAAAGAAGTCTTGTCTTGATGAGAAAGTGCAACATATGAATAAAATACTTTTGCCACTAAAAAATTTCACGTTTTAACCTTTTTTTTTTCATAATATTAAGATAAAAAAGCCTACATTCTTGCTCTTTGCCTGCAAACTCATTCTTACATTTTAAATCGCTATTTCTTTTAGTGGCTTTTTCTTTTTCACCCTGGCAGATAATGAGTGAATATTTGTACTTATTAATTACGTTTTGATATTAGGTAGATTTAATTGTATATTCAGTTCAAGAAAAATTTATTTAAAATAATCTAATTAAATTTTCTAATGTTAATTTAGAAATTTTTATTTTTTTAATTATAATTACTGATTTTGTCTCTTAAAATTTTTCTAAAAAGTAATTAAATGGGATGACAAAAATGCTCAACTGAGTTGGATGAATTTAGTGAAAGATCTTGTTAAAGTTCTCATAACCCTTTGCTTGGATATTGATATCCAGTGCTGTTGATTGTTTAACTGTTCATCTTATTGTTCTAACTACTATCTTAGAAGATGATGTTACAAGCTCGCTAATTAATGGTTTGTATCCAATCCAAAGACGGATTAAAACAGCAATCTAGGGCCATTTGTCTATATTTGAAAAAAAAAAAATTGCTTTATTTTTATTAGTATAACAGAAAGAATTTAATTGGTCTAATGACCGTACAATAAATTGTAATCCTACCTATCCTAAGATATATCAAGAATAGTAGAAGTTGAACATTTTCATTTCCCTGATCTTCCCTCTTTCTTTCCCGTAAAAACTCTCTTCCTCCAAACCCACCTAACCCTTTTGATGAACTTTGCAAGGAAGGAAAAAACTCTTGACATCAACAATTCTAAGGTCTTTTCCTGCTAAAAATTCAAAGTCCGTTTCAGAGTTCAAATGATTTCTTCTCCATTTCTGTTTCCTTTTGGATTTCTTCTCTTCCTCCACTGAATCCTTTCTTCCATACTCCAGAGAAGATGGTCTTCAACCTTAACTGACTATACAAAGAATCATGAGCACTCCCCTCCAGAGGATCGCTCTCAATGTGGGAACCCAATCTATATCTTAACCAACAGCCAAATTTATCATGTTCCGATGGCATCTTCAGGATAAACCTGTCTTCTTTATATACAACCATGCGTGCCGTACTTTAGCTATTTAATTGATTTATCATCTTTACTACAAAGATATATTTAAAGCTAGCTGATAAGAGTTGTTCTGTAGGTTGTAGTTGTATTTACTGTTAGTGTTTTTCATCATTATTGAAACTTGTTCTACGTTTCAACTCTCCCCTGTGGGTTGTCATCTCATCCAACAACTCTGCATCAAAGAAATCGTCCGATTTCTCATCCGTTTCAGGAACTTCAGTTGGATCCTTAGGGGCACCAGCAACTTCCTCGTACTCAGAAGAATCTAGTTCCTGGAGATCGCTAGAGCTGAATATCTTTGGAAGCACGTGCTCTCTTATCACTATGAGAAGGAAGAATGGCAGCGGAAACAATACTCCACCAATAGGTATCCATGTCACGCCGAAACAGAACAGAAAATACACACACTGCATCAATGTAAATAAAGCTATGGTTTTGAACGGTATTGACTCCACGAACGACGCATGATCACCTTCCAAAATTCTGCCCAAACACGCATAAACATTAGAACAATCATACAAAATAACTGAATACACAAACATTATATATAAGGTGACTTACTTGTGACGCCTTCCTGGGGTGACCAAGAGAAGCAATATCCTTTCCCAGAACTGATTCCCAGGCAGACTATCAATAGCCATATAAGCGAAATATCCCCATAGAACTGAGGTCGGTATCATTTTAATAACAGTCATAGCAAAAATGGATCCGCCCACCAGGACGGACTGCAACAAGTTGCTTAATCTTTGCTCGTTAACCCGGACTGGCAAATAGGCATCTATGTGTTTCTCAGGATCAAATTTTTGTTTTACACCATCTTTCTCATAAGGTTTCATTACAGCCTCCTTCAAAGTCTCCAACTCTTGCCTCTGTTAATTCCACATTCAAAATTTCAAACAAGGTTGATTTAGCTGCTCTTCAAATGCCTGCATATACACACACACACACAGCTACCAGATACCAAGCCAACCCTACTTACCGTTGGGGCTGTATCCATTTCTATAAACACATCATGCATCTTTCCGTATATTTCAGAGTTGCTCCTCTGTTCCTGAATGCATTCCTTGGCTTTTTTTACCACTCTCTTTCGCATCAACTGAGAATTAATCAAATTATATAAATAAGAACCTGTTCGAGATGATATTTAAGAACCTATATAGTCAATGATTAGTATTGATGCAAATTAAAGATGGTATTAATTACCTGCTTCCTAAGAACTGCCAAACTCTTGGTATGCATTGGGGACTGTGGAAGGACTCCATTTGATGGAGGAAGGCCAAGAAGACCGCAAATCAAAGTCTAAAAATCCATACAAATATTATAAATATGAAATTAAGAGAAAGCAGATCAACTCTCTAGGAAGGAAGATCTTAGAGGCAAAAACAACAAACCATTATTCCAAGCAGTAACAGATCATGGTGGTAGGCCTCTGGTTTTTGAAGGTTGAATTCCTTCTGTTGAGCCATCTGGGAAGCTACATTGTGATCGAAGAAGTATAAACCTGCCACCATCAGAGCAGGAATAATTGCCGCAAAGATATAAAGCACTGGTACCTTACACATGTCCTGCATTTTGTAGTACATCGTCAGATAGTTTTTGTCGCTTGCGTAGTATTAAGTAAATCGCCACTTGCACTTCACAATTTTGAGTAGTGCACCCATTTTTTTATCCAAGCAATGTACGCGCCTAGCATGGCGAAATCAATATATGGAAGACGAAAAAAAAAAAAATACTACAGGTACAACATTAATACCTTCACTACTGTCCAGTGGTACAGAGACGCAGCTTCCCAGGGAAGAGGACAAACCAGCCTTCTGGGAACACCGTGTGGAACTTTGCCCGGTACAATATAAGATAGTGCAGACCAAAGCAAGACCACAGCTGGAACCCCATAATCTGCAACGAAAGCTCGCATCCACCCTGCATTGAATGCCACAGAGAAGATCAAAGTAGTTATAAGATAAATTACGTCTAACATGAGAACATTAAAGATTCTATCTGTATCATTCACCTGTTCCATAACGCCATGATCTCGCATTTCTGCTTTTGTGGGCAGTAAGAAGTACCCCGAAAGAGAAAATAATTGCAAGTAATCCATTTGTATACCGCCATTCGAATTGAAATTCCTCCAACAATGGATTCGCATTCTTAGGTACTTCGAACTCAGCTACCAGTCCCTGTGATTCAAACAATTGTCGGGTTGATCCCTCAAGTGTTTGCAATCTATTTAGCTGCAAAGAGGAAGCAATACCTTTATAGCCTCTTGAATGAAAAGAACCGTAATTAACATGCCAAATAGTTCCCCCGCAATTCTTGTAAACTTGGTGATAATTGTGCACGTGTTAAAAATTGCAAGCAGCATCAGCATGATTCCTGTCCAAACACAAACCCTGCACGGAGATGAACATATATGTTAGACAAAGATATACGACAATCGAAGCAAAATTATATGAAAACAATCAAGTGTTGGTGAAGCCAAAAACAGAACTTCCGTACCAACCAGCCCAGGCCAGAAACAGATCGGCACCCAGTTCTGGCCTTTTTCTGCTGAAGTCGTACAGATAAGTGTACATTATAACAGTGGGTTCAGCAACCCCCAAAATCAGCATAGGCTGGCCACCAAATATCGAGTGGATAATTCCGCAAAGAGCAGTAGATGATAATGTTTCCACCGTGGTCAATGTTCCATCTGAAAAACACGATTTTGAAGCCTATTCAACGACTACCATAATTTGCACCAAAAGCCACAAAATAGCTTTAGCTTTATAGCTGACCTCGAAAAATACAAAGCTGTTGGGAAAAGAGGTTTACCTGTATCCCTATTAAGCTGCTCTCCAAAGGCAATAACAGGGAGAGCAGAAGCAAAAAATATGTAAAAAGTCGGACCCAATATCCTGGCACAGGCCGAATAAGCATAATTAAAATCAAAACTACATATATACACAAAAAAGAGGGGCAATTCCCAGTTTGCAAATTGGCCTAGAATAAAGGAGAATTACTTGAAGCCAGAACAGATTCCGGTAACCCAGTCTTGTTTGTAACATGCTGCTCTTCCTTTGACATCTTGAATTATTCCCTGACACGGTCTCATGTTGCCCCCTGCTGATGAAAGAATTTACGTAGAGATTATATATATGGTGTAAGAGGAACTTTGGCGATTCACAAGGGACAAATTTCAGATTTCATTTAAAAGGATCCAAAGCAAGAGAATACATTCAGTTACTCAGCTGTCTCAGCTTATATAGCATACATAAGCAGGAAAACCGATACCACTTATAGAGATAATTTAGAATCCATTTACCCTTTCTTGTTTTCATTCTTCGATAAAGCCTTTAAAAAATTTGCAGAGCAGAACATATGAAGCTGGAATTCATGCAATATATATATATATATATATATCTCCAACGACCAATAACACATAAAAAAACCGTTCGGCTGGTGACCGGTGAGAAACGATTGTGGAATGAAATAATAGGATACGCGGGTACCACAATTTTTCCCTATCGTCATTCATCATTAGAGATCAAACGCAAGGGGAAAAAAAAAAAGGAATACCGTAAATGCTTTTATTTAGGGAATTACTCAACGCTCAAATTTTATTACCCTCGAAAGTCGAAACAAACAGACATCTACCAATGATGCAGGGGAATAAAATTAAACAATGTGGAAGCACGTACTCATGCATGGATACATACAAAGCATGAAAGACGTACGTAATTTTCAAGTGAAGAAGGAGGGGCCCACCGGGACCCGCACGGCGAATAAGGAAGGCAATATTGCAAATGCGGTGAGTGAGGAAGCCCTTGAGGTGTGATTAATGGCGGCGAAGAGTATGGTCGGAGGATCCAGAACACGGTGGGGGGTAGGACCCTTTCAGGTATTTCCTTTCTCTCTCTAAAGCGGGTCGCCAGACAGAGAGAGAGAAGGAGGTGAGAGAGGGCGGAGGAGAGGGTGCCAATTGACACGCAAGAATTAGAAGGTTGAACGATGCAATGCGGGTTTTGTGGGGCCCAACGTGGCACATCCATATTTGTATATCCAAGGTCTTCGTAATACTAGGCACGTGCTTACGTTTCATTGGCCACTTGATTGGAATGTTTTTTGGGCTAAATCCATGGTCAATGGTACTAATTTTTTTTGTCAACCTATAATTTATTTATTTATTTATTTTTTTTGGTTGAAAAATGTATACTATAGTTTCTTGCATTGACCTGAGATTTTGAGGACAGATACTTGGAGTATTATTTTTTTTTTCGCCATTTGTGACTGTAAATTGTTAACGAATTAGATGTAACTATAATTAGGAGTTATCATACCAAACTTTTAGACTATAAGTTGACAAACGCTCTTAATAGCATTGTCATGTCCAGCTTTAGCTTCATATGAGTGTTTTGGATAGTATGGAAAGTGTTGAAAAAATGCCGTTTGTTCACGTAGAGCAATTCTTATATACATAAAAGAATATGTCACGTCATTTATATATATTTAATAATTAAAATTTATTTTACACTTAAATTCTACCTATATTGTAAATAAATTTTATCTATATAAATTAAATTTTAATCATTTATTACATTTAATAATGTATCAAGTGGATGTAAAAAAATTTCATTTACACATCTCAATCATGTCATAGTTTCAGGGTTTTTTTGATCTTTCAATAAGGTTTTTTTTAATAAACACATTTGAGATGAGTATATTTATTTTTTTAGTTTTTAATGTATAATTAATTAACCATTAAAAATTATAATTTTAAATATACCTAATTATGAAAAAAAACACAACTTTTGAAAGTGTCAAGTTTAACCGAAAAAAAAAAAAGAACTAACATAATTGTCTTGCAATCCGTTGACAACTGCTATCAAAACTTCAACAGTATGAAGAAATGAGTAAATTGCGTTTTTTTTTTTTAAATTTTGTTAAATTATAAATAATTTTTTTGTTTTAAAAATTGTACGCCCAATTCTCTTATTTTGAAACACATTATTTTTTAATTTATTTTGTATAAAAGATAACTTTTTATATAATATAAAACTGTATTTTTATTCATAATATAAAATAAAAATAGCTAAATTGATAATAAATTTTAACACAATACTATAATTTTATTTATAATATGATAATCCTATGTACTTATCCAAAAATAGCTAAATAGCTAAATTGATGATAAATTGTCCAAAATCATTTAAAAAGTGATTATCCTTTGTGCTTTTAGGGTCCTTTAGACTGGCCTTTCCCACTCTTCTATTACGGACAAAAACGTAGAAGAATGTTCCCAGAACTTTCTCATAGATCAAAAATTTCAACTTCTTTAAGAGGTTCAACCAGAGAGTCTATAATGCATATCGATGGATTTGATCATGTCTTCACCATAAGCTAGATCTGAATTTCTTCCACAAAATTTTGTCACATATCTTTACCACACCATGGAAATATTTTAGGACCTACCACTGTAGGGCTGCCCTACACGCAGGTACCCTAAAGCAAGAGCCTATGGATTAGTTAATGGAGAACTAGCTTCCTATTCAACTCGATGCATGATAACCTGTGGGGTGCAGGCATGCATGTTAAGTTCAGTTCTGAGAGACAACCTAGAACAATGACGTATAAAACGGAAGAATATGCTAGAACTCGGGCACCTGGTGGACTACCTTATGCTAATGAATCAAATATGAGGGGAACCACTAAAGCTGTCAGCACTCAGCAAGAGATACCGAGTAATCCAACCACAGAGGGGAATGATAATGGTTTATTAGCCCGTCCCGCTTTATATCACATTCTTTCAGACCACAGTTTCTTACAGATCCATCATGCATGTCATTATAATCTTACACCATTCATCTATAACGCATTGTGATGCCATTCATTACATTAGCAAGGAAAAAGAACAAGGCAAAAGATGCATTGTGATCAACCAACCTCAATTCTATGTACTTGCGGAGTGCAACAAATCGATATATTTCATTTTGACATGAGTACTGTACAATTAGCACAGTATTCCAGATATCAAATGTAAACTATATACACACACACACACACACACACAAAAACCAAGAGATCAGTAAACCTAATATGAAGCCATCGTGATTGATCTGCGTTCCTCTATAAATGCATCTATCCAACTTCCCTTTAGTATCTCAAAATGTACATGAAGTATACCAGTCATGAACACATAAAAAGGAGGGCTTCCCGGCTACGGCCCAGCAAACTCAATGCCGTTGCAGCAATATGATGTCCAGTCAGCCCTGCCTGATTCAGCTGCTCATTTGGTGATGCATGCTCTATGTAACTGTCGGGTAAGACAATAGGTCGCCACTGGCAAAGTTGATTCGGAAAAAGAAATTGAATGTCAAAAGGTTGGCAAACAAAAATTAAATTTATCCATACCTTTCCAGTCAAAATGTATTAATTTTTATTTTTAGTGGATGCAATGTACTGAACATGTGCTTTACTAATCAACAACAACAACAACAACAATAATAAGTTTTTTCTTATTACGTGGGATCGACTACATGGATCAAATAATGTCATAAAATTTTATTTTGAATCATATTTTTAAACAATTTATTTAAGTTTAAATCACTCTTAATAGTTTCGCCCACAGTTTTTCTTAATCTCTCCCTTCCTTTAATTCTTGGACTACTCTCCATCTGATTTATTCTCTGTATTGGGACTTTTACCAATCTTCTCCACACGTGTCCAAGCCATCTAAAGCACGATTCTACAATATTTTCCACGATAGGATCGACTTCAACTTTCTCCTTAATACATTCATTTCTATCTCATTTGGTGTGCCCACTTATCCAAGTAATATTCTCATTTTTGCAATATTGAGCTTATTCTTGTGTTAGTTTTTTATTGTCCAAACACTCAATCCCATACAATATTACAGGTCTTATAACTATGCAGTAAAATTTTTCCTTAATTTTGAATAGTACGCTTCTATCACAAATAACACCCGAAACATTTTTCCATTTGATCTACCCTGCTTGAATCCTATAATTTATATCTTTCTCTATTTCCTCGCCATATTGTATAATGAATCTAGGATACTTAAACTGTGTAACTTATGATATGGTATATTCTTTAATTTTCACTTCTATGCTAGAATTAATATGACTCTGGCTAAACTTACATTCTATATGCTCGATCTTACTTAAATGGAATTCATGTACTTCCAAAACTAATCTCCACATCTCTAACTTTTCATTTCTTTTCTTTTTTGACTCTCCAACTAGAACTTTATTATCTGCAAAAAGCATGCATTGTGGCACCAATTCTTGAATATTTAAACATAATCCATATGCTTTACTAAACAAAGGAAACAAAAAAAAAAAGCACAGCCTCTCCACATTGCTTGAAGTAATTACCTTAATTCTTCCATCAAGCTGTCCATCAAGAGCAAGAAATTGAGCAACATGAGAACCAAATCCTCCAACAGATCCTTCCTCAACAGTAATCAGGAAGGAATGGTGTTTACAAAGCTGCCTGAGAAGATTGATGTCCAAGGGCTTACAGAATCTTGCATCAGCAACAGTGACCTCAATTCCTAGCTTTGCAAGAAGTGTGTGAGCTTTTAGGCAGTTCTGAACCATTGATCCATATCCCAGTAAAGCAACTTCTTTCCCTTCAACAAGAACTCTCCCTTTTCCAATCTGTGCATGAATATAATACAGCCACTCAAAAATTAAAAGAAGGAACGTCATATTATCTGATATTATGAGAAATCTAGAGGGAAATGAACATAATAATAGGTGCTTTCTCAGGTTTAAGTTTGTTCTGGACAAACTAACAGTTAGTTCACCCCTTTCGAATTTATAGGTTTTGGTCTACCTGTAATGTATCTAGAAAATAGGGTGCCAAGCAATTACCTCAAGGGGTATTCCATTGCATACAGTGTAGTTGTTCCTAACTATAGCACCCCTTGGATACCGGAAGCAAATTGGCCGATCATTGACATGACTAGCAGTAGCAACCATATGTGTTAGTTCAACCTCATCAGATGGTGCCATGACGATCATGTTTGGCAAGCATGACATGAAGGTTATATCAAATGCTCCACATTGGAGGGGACCATCAGAACCTACCAATCCTGCACTCGTAATGACAAAACGCACTGGAATTTTCTGTTGATCAACATCATGGATCACCTGCATACACACAATGTAACATGTTAAAAATCCTATTCAGTATATATAATCACTCACTGATCATCTCTTCCACATATGAGTAGGTACACTCCCATGTGGACATGCACAGACACAGAGGGAGAGAGAGAGAGAGAGAGAGAGAGATGCATATTAAAATTACACAGAATACCAGAGGACCTATAAACTTTCCGAAGTTACAAATTTTGCTAACAACGTTGTAGATCTTCAAGCCAGTCTCCTAGACAGTTCACATGGTCCAATATCGTTCAGTCCTTTCAATCTGGCGGCCAAAGCATAATAGTAATCTAAATTGACATTACCTGAGGAAAATGAAATAGAACTCTGGCTCCTCATGTACTATGACCACTTTCCCTCTCTCTCTCTCTCTCTCTATCAATAATAATAGTAATAGTAATACTCCATTCCTGTCTGCTTCACATTAAAATTATTGCTGATTTCAACTACAACTATGCTTCTTTAAGACAATCCTGATTGTCTGTGAAGAACAGATGGTTGATACTATGATTAGTTTATACAGAAATAAGGGTGAGAAGTGAGAAATAACCTGGTCATAAGCTCTCTGAAGGAAGGAAGAAGGAATTATGCAAAACGGCTTCAATCCACCACATGCCAAACCAGAAGCAAATGTAACTGCATGTTGCTCAGCCATCCCCACATCAAAAAACTTATCTGGCATTTTGTCTCGAAACATTTGAAGTGATGGTTCCATCATAATTCCTGCATGAACTACCACAATATCTTTGTCTTTCTCTGCGTCCATAACCAAAGTTTCCACAAAGCAATCACTATATGTTTGAGGTTGAATAGCTTGGTTTAATGAATCAAAGTTGCTGGAACCTGAAAAATTGAAATAGATAACTCATTAAGGACAGTCTGAACTAATTGAACATTATTTACATTTGGCAAATAATGTCAACAGTCAGCCCTAAAGAAGCTAAACTGTCATCCTCTGACATGCACAGGTGCTGAAGACATGGTTTTGCACCTACATGAAAAATTAATAGTATCCACCCAAACCCAAAGAAGAAGCCAAATCCAAGCAATGGTGGTTTCAGCTCACTTAAAATTTAAAAGAGAAAAAAGCTTGGAAAGAAATATTTTAAGCAGATATGGAGCATCATGTCCTTTATCATCAGTAACTCAGTTATAAGAAGCTACTAGATTTCTATCAAATTTAAGCTAATCAATAGATAAAGTAATTCAATTTCCTCTCTCTCCTAGCTTCCCTGTCTGTGTGTGTGCATTGTGTTTCCAATCTAAGGAAAAGTGATTTCATTTTCTAAAATGCTTGGATATTTGGACTAAACTATAGAAGTACAACTAAATGTAACAAAATGAAGTAAGAGACGAAATAGAAAAAGCAATACCATCCTGCTGTCTGTCTGCTATATCACTTCTCTGATTATATTCTGTTCCTTGGTTTTCATCAGTTATTACATGAATCAGGACAGGGCCCATTGAATTAAGAGAGGCTACTTCTTTTAGTACACAAATTAGCTCCTCAATGTTGTGTCCATCCACAGGGCCTATGTAGTACAACCCAAGCTCTTCAAAGAGAGTGGAACCTAGAGGACCCATCATACCACGTGCATATTCATCAACTTTAGCTGCCAATTCATGCATACCTCGACCAATTCGTTTTGTAACACCCTGATAAAAAAGGCAAACAATCAATTTAATGTAATGTGAGTATTAAGCATAGGACAAAAGCTTTAATTGTGTTGTATTTGATGAAATCTTGAAAGAGCCCCATCTAAATAAAGTTCTACTTTCGGATTGAATAAATTGGATGAAAAAGATCATAGTAAATCTCATCAGAATGATTATTATTATTCATAAACACAAATTAGCCAACATTAAGAAATGAAAATGGAGTTTTAAAGGAAGTATTATAAATAATAGGCACATCACCTGTTTTGTAATGAAATTACAAACTCACTCAAAACTGATCCAGCATGCAACAATAAGAAAAGATGCACATAAAAGGCGAAAAATAAGAATAATAGTTGCACATTGATTAATCTTCCCTTGTGTGCACAGAGAGAGAGAGAGAGAGAGAGAGAGAGAGAGAGAGAGAGAGAGAGAGAGGGAGGGAGGGAGGGAGGGAGGGAGGGAGAGGGGTCTTTCAAACAGGTTGTAAGAGGATGCTGCACGATTGATCAAAACCAGAACCTTAAAATGGTAAAATAAATGATAGATACACAGGGCATGCCACTATTCATATCATAACATTCTTAATAGTATTTCACTCCTCAGGAAAATGCATCTCGTACTGATAGTTCCCACATATGAAGCATGCAAACATGATTTTCATAGGCCAATTTATTAAAGATGGATGTCATAACTTCAGCAGACGGATCCCGCATACAAGGAACATAACTTATTTAACATTGATTTACAATATCTAGCATTTTTTTTTTCACAAACAAGGAGCAGAAGAAGAATACTTTGGCAACTTCTCTAAGCTTTCGGAAGGATTTATTGGATTGGAGCCTGCTTAGGGTACTAGATAGTGCATTGATTGATGCCTTTGGGCCCTCCTCAATTTTTGGATGTAAAGAGTGACGGCTGTCATTCAAAATCACTACCATATTTGAGTCCAAATACCCTGCATTGCTCATTGCCTCATAAACCTGACCTGCCATAGTTGTCCAATTGCTGATAACTGCAACTACATGTTCTCGCCTCCCCTTCATATCCCGTGCAACTGCCATGCCTGAAATAAAATACATCAGATATGACTTCAAGATTTGTCTGAAACACTATTTATAAAAATTTGCTAATTCATCTGACACAGAAAACCTGAAATGGCCTCGTTCATTGCAGAAAAATATATCTCACATCAATCCAGAGACATTTTCTCAGAAGAGTGTATAACAACAAGGAAATATGAATAAAACCTAAAAACTTTCCCTAGTATTATGATTAAAGCAATTGGATTTACAAATTACCAAGTCCTGCAGAAATACTGTTACATCCATGACCTGCACCAAATGCATCATATTCACTCTCAAATCGGGATGTAAAGCCAGAAAGGCCATTCTTTTGTCTCACTGTCCTCATGAGGGATCGCCTTCCTGTAAGAATCTTATGTGCATATGTCTGCCAACAAAATATTGAATAGACTACATTATCCAAATAAGGTCATTCACTGGCTTGTTAGAAAATGAAGCCCAAGAAGGGGGGATCATTCATAAGTTTGTTACTAAATGAACTCACGGAAAGGCATAAGTTATATGCCCAAAGGAGACAGGGCTGAAAAAAAAATAATAGGGCACTAGCATTTTACAAATATGATAAAATCTTACTTGATCTCCAACATCCCACAGGATCTTGTCCACTGGGGCATGAAAAACATGGTGTATTGCAACTGTCAGCTCCACCACTGCCGTACATGCTTTAGATGAGATTCGTGCATCTGACATCATCAAAGACAATTCCAAATGGATTTCATGAGCCAGTTGCTTGAGTTCCTGCCAAGATTCAGATGTAGGGAACGAGAAGCTCTGAGCTTGCAAGCACAAATGATTTGAAACCAAAAGGAAAGAGATAAAAATGCTTTAGAGTTTATAACTAACCTTAAGAGATAAGTTCTTCAAGCAGAGAGGATTATCAACTGCATCAAGTATGGGTGTTGGAATTTTCTCCCAGTTGAAATCATCAATATTAGGACATGCACATATTCGGTCTATGAATCCCTGCATCTAGATCATATTAGATACTACCCACTCATCCAATAATTAATGAAACATAATTTTTACCCTGAAAGATCTATTAAGAAGATAAATAACATTGCACAATTAAGATTTTAAGTTTATCATACTTCTTAATGCGTCTCTCATTTCTAATGTTACAGCGGCCTTAAAAGCCCATATCACATATCAGCTGCATTTCAATCTATATATTATAACTTGTCCACCTCAGATTTGTCTATAATATTTTCTTTTACTTCATCCCTAATGGTGATATGGATGAAGGCATCCTTAATAGTTTTGTGACTGACAAACAAACCAAAGGGTATCCATCTCCATAAATTCACGCAAGAATCTTCCAATAAATATCATAAAATTCTTTGCAAGATGATAAAGTATTTAATTAATAGGTCATGTAATTTCAATCAACCCAAGACAAATGGGAATATCTAACAAAAGTTTCAATATTTAGTTCTTTGAATGATTAAATCTGGGAATTAAAAACCTTGTATTGCTTCTTAAATTTTCCTTTTGGCCTGTCATCTGAGACGATGTGGATATAATAGTATGTTTATGCAATGCCAAGCAAGATTCCTGACTGCCTTAACTATTGAGATGCTCGAGCCAGTTAATTCAACACCAGATTAAATCATACACGTTATCTCATTGACATGGCTGCTGAAATCCTACAATAACCATATAAAGCTAACATGCCTTCAAACTTGTTCTTTCTTTTTTTTTTGTTTTTTGTTGGGGGGGGGGGGAGTTTTGGACAAAAGAAGAAATACCAAACTTTTTGTAATTAAACAATATGGCCCCCTTCTCGAATTTAAAATTTTTAATTGAACACTTTGTTCAGTCTGAACCCTTTTCGAAGCCTGATAAATTATATATAAGGAAAATACTGAGGAATTGACTAGTTTGAGTGAAGTTAAATAAAATCGAGCAATCTCATCAATTAGAAATGAATATAAGCACATTGTGGAATTTTCTATTCCAATGCCTTTGCAACATAAGTATGTGGCCCAAAATATATGAAGACGACATTCATAGTGGCATCTTCCTTGATAATGATGGTAGTGTTATGACATACGAAGTTATAAATTGTAAATACTTGTCTACAAACATGTTTGTGAGGAGGAAGTAATATAAACCTAAGAACCCTCCGAAGGAAAGTCACAATTGAAATACCTTTGAAGCTGTGGAGGAAGCAGAGCTTGGGCACAAACTAATTCTTGAAGCGTCCACATTAAGAGGAAACTTGGAGCTTGAGCAGTCCACTTTCCGATGGAAATGAACTGCAAGTCCAAATGGGTATGTAGCAGATGCAGTACCCATCAAGAAAACTTTACCGAAATCTTACAAAATTTATTGAAATTCACTCGTAACCATGATTCCAGAGCTTGAGCGCGAACAAAAATGAGAATTCTAGATTCTAAAGTTTACAAAGAGAAAAGACACAGAAGGGCATCGAAGAAAAGGCGATTAGTACCGGCAAACGCCAAGTGTCGAGTGTTATTATCAACCGACCAAGCAGAAAGGAAAACCGAGTACAGGCCTTGGGGCTTGGTTTTTTACTAATTTTGTACCTTGTCGGTTTCTTGATATGTATGTGCGTGCGTTTGATGGGGTGAAGAGAGGAGAGAAAGAGAATGGTGAGACCCACTCCTTTTGTCATGTAAATTTTATATTTTTTTTGTTTTTTTATTTTATTTAAAATATTTCAAGTAATTTGGCCCGCGTTTCATCCATATATATGGATAGTACAACTGAATAAAAATATTAATTTGGATGCTTTTAAAATTTTTTCAAAAATTAACATTATTAATTTTAAAAAAACAAAAAATATATAAAGTCCTCTTGTGAGGTTTCACTTAATATGTAAAATCTACTTGGATAATAATTTTATATTATTTTTCTCTTTTTGAATTTAACATCATTAATTTAAAAGAGAAATTAAAAGAATTTATTATATATATATATATTATATTCTTATTTTACACAGACGGCATCATAAAAATATTTCTGCGTATTCGTTAAATTACATAAACTATTTTAATTTAACTTTTAATATAAAACAGACGCCTCTCCTGAATGATATGATTCTGTAAGTAATATAAAGAATAGAAAATGACATTTATATTTGTGTGGTGTGTCGGCGTGCGTTTTTAGTAGAAATGACATTTTATTAAACATTCGTTGAAATGAAGGAGGCCAGAGAATACTGGGCTAGTAGTCCATAGGCCCAATTATATGTGAGTTGGTCCATTATTGTATTGTTCAGCGTTGGGTTGGGTCCATGTCCAAATCCAAATGGGACTCTGTCTCGTAATTAGATCAAAAGACCGGGGGTAGTTTAGGAAAGAAACTTGTGATAAATAGGCCCGGTTTTGTCCTTCGCACCATTTCGTGTCTGTTGGTTCATTCCTTGTAGATTCAGTAATTGCAGTGAAAGATGTCGGGAAAAGGAGCGAAGGGGTTGATAATGGGTAAAACCCCAGCTGCTAACAAGGACAAGGATAAGAAAAAGCCCGTTTCTCGCTCCTCTCGAGCTGGTCTTCAGGTTTTTCATTCATCCCTTTCTCTTGATTTTCGTCGATTTGTTGCTCTGATTTCATTAACTCTCGTGGTTGGTTCAATTTGATGATTCATGGTCCATAGTCATAAAGCCTTCGGTAATTCGTAGATGGTGAATCAATTGTGTGTTTGTGGATCCTTGTTTTATTTGTATGCGGATAACATTCATATAACCAGGCAGATGATTGAAGTTGCAGGTCGTAAATTTCTGCAATATGCGTTATATGCTTTTCTATTCATAGTCTTTGCTGTTCTTTTTGCTTTAAGAAAAAGTACTCTTTGGTATGCTTTAGTTGAGAAGTTCCTTGATTCATTCCTTGTTTGCTGAGAAACGTATTGTACTGAAGAGCATATGAAATGGACTTGTTTAAGGCGTGTATATATCCATTCAAATTAGAATAATCCCTCTGAATTAAATTGAGGCATTGTATGGATGTAGCTTAGTGGAGTAATCAATTACGGATGTAGTGCCTGATAGCTCTACATTAGCTTTGACAGGATGGGGTCGATTTCGGGATTTTGGGTTCTCTCCTGTTCAAATTCTTGTGCCTTATGTGCGTGGTTAGAAGTAGCTGCAGGCATTCATTCAGCAGGTTTTATTTATTCTTTGAGAAATATGATTTGTAGGGATTAACATCCGTGATCCGTCCTATTTCCTATACTATAATTACTTAGTGTAATGGTTGTTTGCTTTTAAACTGTCGAATTCATTCATCTTTGATTTTTACAATTTCCTTGTAGTTTTCATTAGGACTCTGCTTTGTCCTGAATTCTCGTATGCTAACTTGAAAGAAGAATTTCTAATAGAATTTGAGGCTAATCATCTTGTGGATCGGCAGTATAGCTCAGTCTGGGGTTCTAATCTGGGTTTGGATTGTATAAACTTTCGGCCTTGTGTTAGTATAATTATCTCTATGTAAGCTCTACCACACCTCATTGCTGATATTACATTCAATACATTGGTCATTATAATTGCATGTATCCTCTCTCTTCCCCTCCCATCTTTGGTGTGGATTTGTAGTGTGTCTGTTCCTTTTTTTGTGCTTACCTCCTGGCTTTCGTTATTAGTATGATGTATTCTCACAGCGGGCAGCCTGAAACAATTGGCTCTGTGGCATGTCTTGAGATTGATTGAGAATGACAAATTATGCAAAGGAGGATGTCAGTACATGATACTGGGCAATACTCAATATGCTAAAAGTGACTTTTTTTTTTTTTTTGGGTTTTTGGGGGGGGGGGGTGGTTGCTTGGTAATTAATAACTGTTATTGCAAGCAGTTGATTAATGGGTTTATTTGGTTCTTCAAATTGTATAATTACCGTGTCCAGGTTTTGGATATACAGAAATTTGTGGAGTTTGTTTGATTTGTGATTAACTTCTAGGAACCGTTTGTATAATTGTGATTTTGATATGCTTCAAGGTAACTGATGCATCATCTTGTATATCTTTCATACAGTTCCCGGTGGGACGTATTCACCGTCTTCTGAAGTCAAGGGTGACAGCCAATGGAAGAGTTGGTGCAACAGCTGCAGTGTATTCTGCTGCTATCCTGGAGTATCTAACTGCCGAGGTGTTGGAGTTGGCTGGCAATGCAAGCAAGGATCTGAAAGTGAAGCGCATTACCCCCAGACATCTGCAGCTTGCAATCCGTGGAGACGAAGAACTTGATACCCTCATTAAAGGAACAATAGCAGGTGGTGGTGTTATTCCTCATATTCACAAGTCCCTTATTAACAAGTCCTCAAAGGAGTGAGGGTTCTTATATATTAGAATCAACCATGGAAAAGGTGGAACTTCACTGTAAATTTGATGAGATTTTTATTTGTGGATAGTTGAGCAGTTGCTCTAGTTTGATAAGCAACCTTTTGTAGTAATTTTAGTAGTGGTCTCTATTTGAATCGTATTAACAGACATGCATGGCTTGATTGACTTCTGTGTAATGGTACTGCAATGTAGATGAAACTAGCTGTTTAGGATGTACTTTTGTTGAAAATTCATTCTCCATGGTCCAGCTATCTGATTTTGCAAAGTTGTAATGGGTAAAACTGAGTCTCAAGAAGTCTTATATATGCTGTTCTCTTCCTGTAATTTTGCCTTGGACCAAAAGAGTCCCAAACATTATTAAACAGCTGCGGTATAGATATATTGCTATATTAACAAAATCTCAAGTTAAACGTCTTTTGTTTTGGTTAGGAGAATGCGTTGTTCTGGTAAAAAGTAGCGTACAAAGTAGCACAAGGGAGGTAATGATGTAGACCCATTATCTATATGACTGACCGAGAACTTTCATCCATCCATGGGATCATAACCTCTTCCGGATTCGTTCTCAGCACAGTTGCACTTAAATCCGGATTCAAATAGAAGTCATGCCCCTTCTAAGTACTCCTGCAAGTGTTGATAAACCTGTAAAGAGTTATCCTTGACTTACCATTGGCAAGAGCGAAAGTTGCAGGTTGTTCCTCAATTCATCTAGAAGGGCTCTCCCACGACCATGAGGGCACAAACTTCAACGCCAACGTTCATATTGAAAACTTATCTCCCAACAAAGAGGAGGAAAATGCTTAACTGTTCAGTCATTAGCAGCACAAGCGGATACAATGGGCTAATGTTTGTATTCAAAGCACCCCGGCAACTACCATGAGATCCAGTTGATACAGAAAAGAAACAGAAGAGAAGCACTTTTGTGGGTTTGAATGGTAACACGGTATCAACCAACCGTGGCTGGATTCACGTCTACCAGACCTCTCGTTAGAAAGCAATATTACAGCTTCTCCCATTCTAAACATGCAATTTGAAACCAAAATACCAATTCAAGCTGATATTTTCCATGCTGGTGACCAAAGCATAAGAATTTGGACTTGTCCCAACATACGAATGCAAACCAAAGCAAATGTAAGTAGGATTTGCGCAAAAAAAAAGTCTTTTCTATCACATAGTACATTAGAGAAAGATGTTTCATTTCGTCACTAGTTAGACTTGACTAGTAGCTGGACACATTAGTTACTAGCCCCTTTCTGATAACTGCTATCTCGCTCAAAATCATATACACACGATAGCCCGAGTTCCCACCAGAGGAGAGGGGTACAAGCTTGATTTTCCCCTACCAGTAATTTAGCTCCTTAGCCCCAAGAAAAAAAAAATTAATACAACAACATTGATTTGAGGATAACTAATTTATTGAACATATTACTGGTATACATCTTACCCTTTGAAAAATCTGTAGACTTTCCTCTAAACCTAAAACATTGATAAGCCGCCGAACCACATCTAATGATCTTAAAATTGAAAAGTTCTATAAATCACAAATAACTGAGTAAATTGCTATTGAACGTCCCCGCTGACATTGGCAACACCTTTCACGAACGCCAATTCAGAAACTAAGGCAATATGATCACTACCCCATTTCTGTACACATACACAAAAAGAGAGTTAATTAAACTCAAGCAACAATCTACTCAAAAGCAAAGTAACTAATTATGGAAATTATAGACAAGAAGAGATGCCTAAGAAAATAAGCACTGATTTCATGAGATAATAAATCAAATTGAACAAAAACTGGGTGTAGACAAACATGGATAAGTAAAATGCCCGTCCCCTGTACGCTGAACTCCATTGCCAAAAGTATCACATTGGTGTCTTAACCTTACAATAAAATACCACGTCTCCCAGCTAACCTTTCAAACAAAGACTACAAATTTAATCGTACCTTTGTTGGGAATCCTGGAGTCCATTCCATAGCATGTTTAGGTATTGGAGCAAGCACCCTAATTGTCTGGAGACCATCAGATCCCCTATGTTCCGGATCAAAAAGAAAAGTATTCTATCAACCCCTTTTGCCCAGAGATAGGGATACAAAATGTAAAATCATTTTTTAAATATTAATTGATACTCAAAATTAGTTTATCAGAAATGCTACTTGGAAAAACCATAATGGATATCCTACAACATCAGCAATGGCATTTTTTTATTGGTATGATTACTCTGATCTCAATTCAAAATCAAGTAAGCAGCACAGGGTAGCAAAACAGCAGCCCAAACACTTTTAAGTCTTAGCACCTACCAAATGTAGTCAACAGTACCCAAGAAGCATCGGTTATAACTGGTCACCAGGGGTTCTCCATTAGGGTCTCTAGTCCCTGAACAATCCTGCAGGTATGTAAAAAGCAAGTAAGAGAAAAATTATAGAAGAGATGAAGTTTTAAAATAGTAATAATGCAACATATATCAATTTGCATTTTTTTAAAAAATTAGACAAGCAAGAAATGTGGCAATTTGTCCCAAAAAAAATGTGGTAAACAAAAAAATTTGAGATCTACCTTAACTTCAACATATGTGCTCCTGAGAGGTAGAGAATGCTCCAAGAAGGTGCATTCTGAGTTGCCTGTTGCAGTTTCTATTTCCACAGGGGTCCACAAGGATGGATTATAAGCAGTTCTCTCTGCATCAGAAGATTTGGATTTCGCACTTGGAGGTAAGTCACCCTCCACTCCATCATTTTGTGCATGAAGTAACGAATTGTCAGAAGCAGACTCTTCTTGGGTATTATGTAATGCAGATGTAAAAGCATCAATGTCTTCACCAATATTTTCACCACCTAGTACGCCTTTATCCATCTCATCAAGGGACAATTTCTCTAGTTTGTCATCTAATGGAAAGTCAGTGTAGGTGGATTGGCGTGATTTGTCAACTTGATGTGAGGTTAAAGGGCTACCCATTTGGTCGTCAGAAGTCAGCTCAAATGATGGGCTTTTTTTGTATGTTGGATGAGGGATTTTAATAGAATGAGAAACTGGCATCTGATCGGATGGTTTAGTTGAAGAACTTTCTACACTGAGAAGCTCTGTTGACTCAGGATCTATTTTGACCCTGAAAGGTTGATTGTCATCCCTAAGGGAGGTTGAGCAACTGTCAAACTCAGTATGTTTATTTCCTTTAGGGATATCTAACTTGAATTTTTCACTTAATGATTCTGGATTTGAAGGAAAGATAGCATCTGACATTTGTTCTGTGCACCCCTTCCCAGCTTTATCAGTGTAAACTGCTTCATGAGCTGAAGATGTCATAGGTGTAATGTCATGAATCTCATTATTTATATGATCAACAGGGAACCTACCTTCACTATAAGAAGCAATCAACCCTTCTTTTTTGCTATCCACTTCACCAATAGCCATAGAATTGTCTACAGCAGTCTGCTGAATAACCTTCTCTACATCATATGAAGCACCATTCCCATTTTCACTTTGCACATCTGTCGAAGACTTAGCAGACATATCCATCTGATTATATTGACTCTCCGCCATGTTACCTTGATTGTTTGATTTATGCATGTCTGGCAAACAAATATTTTGTTCAACATTAACTTCCTTGTTACCCACAATAGATGTGTCCTGAACCGAACCATTAGCAGATCTTTCACTGCATTATTTTGCCAGATGTTATCAGATAAACCAAATTAATTTAATTACATAAACATAGAATGCACAGAATATACCTAGAATTAGGACCATAGAGCCTTGGTGTGCGAATCATAGAAGAAGCTTGTCCTGATACCTTATCCCTATCTACTCCAGTCAAATTCAACTGCAATAAAATGAATATTACTATTTTTGTAGCTTAATCTGTGTCAATCATCAAACCGGAGGAAAGAGAGTAAAGGACTATGAGTATACCTTCTGTTCGGAGATAAAGTTGTATAATGGACTCTGAGACAAGGGAAAAAACGTTAACATCATAACAGCGGAGGCAGCATTTTACAAAAAAACCAGTGGAAAGGATAACCTTTGGAGTACAATTAAAATCCCCACAGATAACAACTGGAGCATCATCCCAGATTTTAGACACAGCTTTAGCTCTATCCAATAGCACTCTAACCTGCTTGAAGTAAATATATAGCAGAAAGAAATTACAAGAATAACGGCAGCAGCTGATGGAGTAGTCAGTCAGAATAAGATGACATGGGATATACTGTCCAGAGTTTACAGAAGTAAAAATCCAACAGACTGACATGCATACTCAGTCAAACTTGCATTTCTTTACCAAATTAGCTAGTTAACAGACTGACATGATGCATATCCAGCAACTGTTACTAGATTCAGTTAATTAGGCAACAAATTTCAAATGATGACAGGACTATGTGATGAAAGCAGAATATGACTGACGACACTGGATAAAGATATGTCAACAAAATATGCCATAATTCAGAATTATTTTGTGGATAATCATAAAGCTATTCATCTTAACAAACAATGAGCAGAAAGAAGAATGATCATCACAAAATGGGTGCAATCTGCATTTATGGCATCAGAGAAGTAGATGGATGAGCAGAAAACCAAAGAGGAGTAAAGAAAGATCGGAATTATTTTAGAATTCCAAAAGCAGTGTCAATAACCATCAATGTGAAGGGCACTTCTGTAACATTAAATAGTAAAGAATTCAGAATAGAACAGTTTCAGTAGCACAGAGACATCATCAGAACTATAGCGAACATTTTTTGCCTAAGGAAAATAGTATTTGCTATGAGAAAGAGAAAGAGTACAGAGATGGAAGGTAAAAAATCCTCCAAGAACAAACATTATGTCAAGCTGGGTCTATTGAATTAAAAGTAAGAGTAAATTTCTACAGCTTCAAAAAGAAAAATATAATCAAATTACTCAATCCTACTTCCTAAACTTAACATGGCCTAAGGATTGAGCAACAAAAATGTCAGAGAACTACAATAAAGAGTCATGAAGAGCCTGCTACAAAGACACAACATACCTGGCCAAGCTTAATTTCTCCTCTGTTGGGATTGTAAAGCACATGTATGTTACAAATCACAACTTTATTAGAACCTGTTGAGCTGCAGATACCTTGCAATAATGTTATATTCACCATAAAAATATCCAATAGTAAAGATCTATAATAATTTTTAAAAAATGTAAAGAAAATCCATAACACTGGGGATGCCTTAATCATGAGAAGAAAAATCAGAGGCATTCTAATAAATTTTAAGTCCAAGTCAAATAAACCTTGACCTCATACATGATACACTATTCGAAAGCTTTATGTCAATGTGTTAAAATCATCCTGTGAATTGAATTTATTGAAGAATACATGTCTGTCTTCTCAAAATTTTAATGAAAAACCCTCCAGGCTTTTCAGACAAGATATCAGTCATGTCGACCTTATTTGGAGAAGTGAAACACATTCCAGTGGTTCATTTTGCGTTTTGTCTCTAATTCAAAAGTACTATAATGTACTTTCTCTATCTAACTTTTTCGTGGGAGAGGTATGCTGGTAAACACTACAGGTTTTTCATGAAAGTGCTTGAAGTGGAGATTGAAAATTTCTGACACTTGAGACAAGCAGGGAGCATTAGTTTGGTATGATTGTGTCAGATCAATGCGTTTATCAAGTAGACTGCATAAATCAGAAATATCTTTATAATAGTGAATACAGTATGATTGTGTCAGATCAATGCGATTATCAAGTAGATTGCATAAATCAGAAATATCTTTATAACAGTGAATACAGTATGCCCATTTCTCAAACTCATTTTATATTCTCTTAAATCTCCAAAACATTAAGTGATTTACACTTATGGTTTACTATCTAATTCATTAATAATATATTCAATGACAGCAAATGATGGAAGATTCAGGAAGATTTACTCTAGGAGAAACAAATCTTAGATTTTGCGATTTTATCTTAAGTATTTTAGGATTTTGCATATTTTGCTTTAATTAGTCATTAACTATTTGATTTTATTTCCTATTATGGTTATTTCTTTTCCCTTAAGTTTAGGTTTCCTGTTCAATTTTATTGCCTTAAATTTATTTTAGGGTTAGCTATGAGCTCCACAAATAGCCCCTAGTTCTATTGTTATGGACTGCCTTTTGATGATTAAAAATATTGAGAATTTCTAGTCTCCCTCCCTCAGCTCTCTAAATTTCTCCCTCTCTTCTATCTCTCCCTACTCTCTTCCCTTTCTCCTTCCCTCTCTTCCCTACGCATGTTACATTAATCTAGTATCAGAGCTGATCTGGTGAGTGATCAAAATTCCTCCCGTCATCAAAAAACGTATAGATGTTCATTGGAAAAATAGAATAGACATTGCTTGTACCAAAAATCATCCTTCTTGAGGTTGGATCGTCGCGCCACCCCCACCATCAAGTTCCCCGGCTGAACACAGCCCGTCCACCAAGACTCGTCGCTGGCTGCCATCCCACGCTTTGGCATGGGTTGGAGACAGCCTCTGCACGTGGGCATCACCCACCTGCACACGTCAAACATCTTGCAATTATTTGTTTTGCGTTTTCGACCCTATTTTGCGTAGTTTCTTCCATTCCAACTAATACAGAAATATTATTTTTTGCCTTTTAAGTCGCGTCAGTAAGGCCCTTCGACCCTTTCTTTATTATCTGTGACTGTGGTTCTTTAACGAAGGTTATTCTACCTTTTTCTTCTCTTCACTTTCTTGTGCTAAGCCTTGATTTACTCCTTTGTTTGGCCTTACATTTGACTTTGCTTGGCCTTGATTTATTTCCCATGCCTTGATTATTGTCTTTGCCATCTTTTCCTTTAAATTCCCCTTTGTTTCCTAATTTCGTGATAACGCTCATTTATTTAACAAAAAAATAATTGAAATTTTGAAAGCTTAGTGTTCTCTTAATTTATATTGATTATTGCTTTTAACTTGTTGCCCACTCAGCATTAACTTGCACTTGCTTTTACTTTTATCTTCTATTAGTTTGCATGACTATCCGTGACCTGCTCGATAAGTAAGACCATCTTGACTATAAACTTACCAACCTACAAACCACCATGACTAAGAGCCACAACAATCTTAAGACCCACCTTGAATAGTTGGATAGCACTCAAAAGGAATTCATGGACCAAATGGATCACAAACATGAGGAAAACCACCACAGGTTTGAAAACGTCATAGATGCAATTTGGGCATTGAATAGATATAACATGAGTAAGAATACAGAAGGTATAATTGGGAATCCCATGGACAAGGTGGAATCAAACGCAAGAGATAAACATAGAATTCCATTCAATAATAACCAGAGTGTGAGGAATAGTAGACCACACTCTCACAAAATGTCTAATTCCCAACACGAGTATGTTAATGAATAATGACCAGTGAGATAATCAAGACACGGTTGGACACTATCGTAAAAAGTATGAGTCACCTCATGGGCAAGTTTGAGGAGGCTTTAGGAGAGAATACCATGATAACATCACAAAAAAAGTTAAGGTCGAAGCCCTTGAGTTTGATGGAAGGTTAGACCCAGCTACATTTCTGAATTGGTTGGCCAACATAAAAGACTACTTTGAGTAGTACAATATGAATGATATTTAGCGTGTTCGATTTACAAAGATGAAACTTGTAGTGTCTGCTAAGAAGTATTGGCTGAATGTTCAACTAAACTTAAAGTGTCTAACTCAGCCTCCTATACAGACTTAGGCTGAAATGAAACTAAAGTTGAAAGAAAAATATGTCCCAGCATACTACAAGCACCAAATATTCAATCAATTACTCAACTTGAGACAGACTTCCGTTGTATCTAATTATATGGGTCGATTTGATGACCTCTTAATTAGGTGTGACATACAGGAAGAACCATGAGTAATAGTCATTTGTGGTTTACAATTGAACATACAGAAAAAGCTTAAATTGAATGTCCCTGGCTTCTTGGAAGAAGCTTACTATAAAGCTTTAGAGGCAGAAGCTTTATCACGATATCTACCTCTTAGACATGTTGCTGCTCAAAGTATGGAGTTTCAACAGGCCTAGAGCTTTTCCCTTCCTAAGCGCTCCGCAAGAGCATCCTTAAAGACAAGCACTCAGGCTCCCAATCAAACTTCTAATTTTAAGGACAATACTTCTAAGTATACTGAGTCTATAGGTTCTAGCTCCTAACTTAATGGCTCCGCTATCGAATGCTTCCAGTATCACTTTAAAGGGCATATTGCATCAAAGTAACCGCACCGCACTTTAATTCTTGACCACCACTTAGATGATGTGGATGAAGTAGATGACGCTAATGTTGTGGTAGATCCTGTTTAGTATCCCTCGAATATGGAGAAAGATTTCATTATGAATGACTATGGACAAGATTTTGGACGCTTTAGCATGATGAGATGTATCTTATTTGTCCCTTCACCAAAGGATTCATGAAAGAGGACTAACATCTTTTATACTTTTGTGAAATGTGGAGACAAGTCATGCAAGCTAGTCATTGATGGGGGTAGCTCAAGGAATGTCATATCCAATCCTAGAGTAGCCAGACTCGATCTCAAATCAAAGCCCCATACTGAGCCTTTGCAAGTTGCATGGGTCAATAAAACATCACTGCTTGTTACTCAATAAATGTCAAGCTCCTCTTCAGTTAAGAGATTACAAAGAAGAAATCTTTTGTGATATTCTCCCTATGGACATCCCCCACATCTTGTTATGACGTTTGTGGTTATATGACCACGATGTCACTAATCATGGTCGAGAGAACACGTTTGTGTTCAAACAGGAGAGTAAAACGATCTTGTTACGCTCTGTTATGCCTGAGATTGAGAATAATAGTGCAAGTAAGTCGAAGGGTGACGAAAAAACAATTTATGCAGGAAAGTAAGAAGGCTACAGTTGTGCTCATTGTAGTAGCCAATATCACAAAGTGAATTGCTTTTGTTTCAAATATAGCATCTAAGATGCAACAAGTGTCCAAACTTTTGAAGGAGTTTCAAGATATCACTATAGATAAGCTTCCATTTGAGCTACCACCTATGAGAGATATTCAGCATGTAATTGACTTTGTCTCGGGTTTGCAACTTCCCAATTTACCACATTATAACATGAACCCAAAGAATAGAAAAGAGCTCAATAGGCAAGTTAATGATTTATTGGAGAAAGGTTACATTCAACACAGCCTTAGTCCTCATGCAATGCTAACATTGTTAACTCCAAAGAAAGACGGCTCGGAGGATGTGTGTGGATAGTAGAGCCATTAATAAGATCACCATCAAGTATAGGTTTTCGATCCCTCAACTTAAGGATATGCATGATCTAGTTTCCAGGTCTTGTTGGTTTTCAAAGATTGACCTTCGTAGTAGTTACCACTGAATAAAGATTAGACACGGAGACTAATGGAAAACTGCATTTAAGACACAGGATGAGTTGTACGAGCGATTAGTCATGCCCTTTAGTTTGTCAAATGCTCCAAGTACCTTTATAAGGGTCATGACCCACATACTTCAACTCTACTTGGGTAAGTTTCTAATAGTATACTTTGATGACATCTTAGTCTTCAACAAGTCTACAGAAGAGCACCTAGACCACCTACGGAAAGTTTTCCTTATCTTGAGGCAAGAGAAATTCAATATCAATCTCCCCAAGTATTCCTTCCTTCAAAAAGAGGTTGTTTTCCTTGGATTTATAGTCTCTAAAGCAAGGTTTAATCTTGAGAAAGTCCACATTATTCGAAAATGGTCTGAATCTAAGACACTTCAAGAAGTACGTAGTTTTCATAGATTAGCATCCTTCTATGGACGCTTTGTCTAAGATTTTAGCTCCATCATATCTCCTATCACAGATTGTCTAAAAAAAGACAAGTTTAGTTGGACTCCTGCAACTTCCTAAAATTTTCAAGCTATCAAAAAGAAATTCACCGAGACCCATTCTTATTGTTGCTAGACTTAGCTAAGTGCTTTGAGATTGCTTATGATGCTTCTAGAATTGGGATTGAAGGTGTTCTCAATCAAGAAGGTCATCTAGTAGCATTTTTTAGTCAGAAGCTCAATGATGCTAAACAAAAGTACTCCACACATGACAAAGAGTTCTATGTCATTATTAGATCTCTTGAGCATTGGATGTATTATCTTCTTCCTCAACAGTTTGTGTTATATTCGGACCATCAGGCTTTTAAGTTTCTCAACTCTCAACAGCACTTGAACTCAAGACACACCCAGTGGATGGAATTCATTCAACAATTCACTTTTGTTGTCAAACACTGCTCAGGAGTAGAGAATTAAAGTGGCAGATGTTTTGAGTCGCAGAATTATTTTGTTGCACACCATGAGTGTTAGCATTGTAAGATTTGAGATATTAAAAGATGAGTACGCTTGATGCGGGATTATTTTTCAGAAGGTTAGCAATAGGAACCGTCATGAATATGCCAACTTCCTCATTAGTGATGGTTATCTCTTTCGTGGGACCAAGTTATGTATTCCACGAACATCTCTAAGGGATTTTCTCATTTGAGAATTGCATGCTTGGGTGTTAGCAGAACATTTTGGTGTTAATAAGACCATTGCTTTAGTAGAGGATATGTTTTATTAGGCATTCCTCAAATGTGATGTGGCTAGGATTTTGGCCCAATGTCATACTTGCCAGACATCAAAGGCCCAAAAGAAAAATACTAACTTGTACACTCTTTTGCCCGTTCCTAAGGCTTCATGAAAAGACCTTAGCATGGACTTTGTATTGGCATTGCCACGCACGACCTAAAGCCATGATTCTATCTTAATGATTGTAAATAGGTTTTCCAAAATGGCTTATTTCATTCCTTGTAGTAAAACCACTGATGCTTCCCACCTCAACAAGTTATTTTTTAGCAAGACTATGCGATTGCATGAGTTACCAGTTAGCATAGTGTTTGATCGTGATGTAAAGTTTGTGAGTTACTTTTGGAAGTTGTTTAGTACCCAATTGAAATTTTCTTTTGCTTTCCATTCCCAGACTGATGAACAAACTGAAGTTATCAATCGTAATTTAGGAGATTTACTTTGGAGTTTACTTGGGGATAAGCCTAGAAATTGGAATTTGATGCTGCCTGTAGTTGAATTTGCATATAATAACTCAATCAATTGGTCCACTAGCAAAAGTCCTCTTTAGATTGTTCAAAATTATAACCTTAGATAGCCTATTGACCTCATACCACTACCCTTGATCTCTTGTTCCTCTGAGTCAGCAAAAGCCTTTGCCCACCGCTTTCATGAGGTACATGCTGAGATTAGGCGTCAATTAAAGATAAGCAATGATCAATATAAGTTAACTATTAATGCTTAACGTCGCTTTCAAAATTTTCAAGATGATTATGTTATGGCTAGGATTTGCCTAGAGTGTTATCCAAAAAACTCCTTTAAAAAGTTACATGCTCATGCTTTTGACCCTTTCTGCATTGTTAAAAAACTTGGTCCTAATGCTTATTTGCTTGAGTTATCTCTAGAAATAACCATTAATCCAGTCTTTAATGTTGAGGATCTTATTCCTTACTAAGACACTTTTGAGCCTCCCCCATTATTCTCTAATGATTTTACAAGTACCCAACATCCTCGTGCTCTTATTCCACCACTATCGCCTACTACTCTAGCTATTGAAGTCATTGATGCCATCATGGATGATGAAGTTGTCTTTTCACCCAAAAGTCCCATTCACTGCTACCTCATTCGTTAGTAAGCTTGTTCTGATTTGAATGCTATTTAGATCACCAAGGGCGAGTTTCGCCACATCGATCCTACCTTGCTTGACTCATATAAGCTTTCTTCCTCTTCGGAGGAGAGTCTTTTCAAGCGGGGGGCCGAAGGGGAAATGATGGAAGATTCAAGAAGATTTACTCTAGGAGAAACAATCTTAGATTTTATGATTTTATCTTAAGTATTTTAGGATTTTGCATATTTTGTTTTAATTAGAGTCATTGACTATTTGATTTTATTTCCTATTAGGGTTATTTCTTTTCCCTTTAAGTCTAGGTTTCCTATTTAATTTTATTTTCCTAAGTTTATTTTAGGGTTAATTATGGGCTCTACAGATAGCCCCCTAGTTCTTTTGTTATGGACTGCCTTTTGATGATTAATAATATTGAGAATTTCCAATCTCCCTCTCTCAGCTCTTTGAATTTCTCCCTCTCTTCTATCTCTCCCTACTCTCTTCTCTTTCTTCTTCCCTCTCTTCCTTACGCGTGCTACATTAGCAAATCTCTTTGACTCTTTCAAAAATGAAAAGGATAGAACTCAACACTTTTGCAATAACAGGGAAAAAAGGAAAAATTAATGGAACTGAACATGCAGTCACTTTCTCAAAGACATAAAGTAAATATATGTATATAAATCAAAATTACAAAGAGGGACAAATACCTTGATGGTGGAGATTCACTTTGATTCATCAACTGTTCAGGGTAGTAAAGTATATTAAAGGAATGCATGCACACGAAAGAAGAGAAAAATTAGTATAAAATTATACAACTACACAACTAATATGAGAGTATGATGTACCTCTAGCACACATATCTGAGCGACATTATCCCTAAGTCCCAGCTTATTAAACTCAATGCATTCTTCATAGCACAAATTGAACCTAACGGACATAAGCATGAATAAGATTTTTTTTATTATTATATGAAGAAAATTGCACACTAACGTTTCCAGCTAGCCTCCACTAATAATAATAATTTATACATAGATAATGCCAAGAAAACACAAAATGGGTTAGAGGTATTGAAATGATCACAAGATAGTATAGAAAAGCAAAAGCTCACAACAAAAGCCAACAGTATCTGTGGCATGCCAAAAGGGTACTTGAATTAATTTATTTTTTGCTTTTGTTATCATGGTCAAGCCATGGGTATCATTCAGGCTTTGCATGAAACCAAATCCCCTCCCCAGACAATCTTAAGGACGCACTTCCTCACATTGGCCTAGTGCATATATGATTTTACTCCTAGAATGCTCTCCAAAGGAATTGAACCCAAGTTGATAAGGAGAGATACTATCCCCTCTACCAATTGAGCTAACTCCTCTGGGTTTAAGAACTAATCTCACTCAACGCTATTTACCAAAATATAGCCCTAAGTGAGATGAATTTTTATAAATGCAATCTTGCCATGGAAAATGTTTAGAAAACAAGACTCTTGATTATACTCACATTGACGCATGAGTTCATTTTAAACACTTACAGTATCATATAAGGGTATTGAAGTTACATTAAGCAAATAAGGGTGCAAACAAATTGCATATTCACATACTCACTAAAATGCATAAAATACATCAGTTTGTCATCCCCCACCCCCCACCCCCAAAAAAAAGCCAAAAAACAAAATAAACAAGAACAGGGTGTGCAGGAATATTGTGAATGCAAAATTACAACCAATAAAAATGGATCCTACTTTGATAAGTAGAAAGTAGCATTTAGGCTTCAAAATCAGCATGGTTCATAATAAAGCTGAAAAGAACCTTGATGTTCGCCAAAAGATCGCACAGCCATCAACTGGACTGCCTGTACGCATCTATATGTTAAATGAAACAAAATTAGACTTAATCATGTAGTACAAGCTTTTTTGTTTCAAGAATAAGAGTATAAGACAGCCAACAAGTGGATAAATATATTGGAAGATAAAAAGGAACACTGTTGAAGAGCAATGATGCTGAAGATAGGACATTTCACATGACCATGTTACAGCTCATGGCTTATAACATTGGAGAGAAGTGACAATGTGCCCGATCTATCAATTAAATGATGAGGCACAATTGCTCAATATGTCCACCAAGCAAAACATAATTCTTCTCTGTTTAACTTGCTGTAGATAGCATTCATTCTCCAAAAGTTGACAGATTAAAAAGGCTGATTGCACTCGACAGCAACAAAACTCCTAACAGCCTTTATTGAGTGGGACATTTATGTCTTTCAAATTCTTAGTGATTAACAAAATATCTTGTTATATCTGATCAGCAAATAAACATTAAAAAACAATGTCGCTTGATGATACTTAAAAAAATTCATTGCAGAAATGAAGCCTCAATCAAAGCAATACTCATAAAAACTAGCATAGTAAGGATTGAAGAAGAATGTTTCAAATATGACTGCTTATGTCAAGTAAGTGTAACCTTAAGAAAAATAGTACCACTAACCCACCTTCCAGATGCCACTGTATCCCTGACGCTTCAACTCCTCCTCCAAATCAAGAAATCTATCAACCTCCTGGAAGTAATAATATGAAATTAAAAGGAAATACTCTTTCAATGGTCAATCAGACTTTTTAAGTGCAGCACACACGCGCACAATCAAGAAGTAAGGGTCATGTGATCTACACAGGAGACCCTGAGGAAAATTTCAAAAGCCAAAAGGCAACTTCAATTATTGTTAGGAAACTAAGATACAATAAGTGATATGATATTAAAGTGAAGAGACTCTCCTTCAATTTATCAATCTTATATAGCCAACTTCAACATCTGTGGTTCATATTGTGATTCTTATAGAAGCCAAATCAAATCTTGAAAGGCACCCAACAAAATATGAACATAAACAATATGTTAAATGAACTTAATTGTGCTAGGACTAAGCATTGTGGTGTAATATATGATAGATGGATAACCTGTAAACACATGATATCAGCAGACCACAATCCAAGTTCAAAAACTATATTTCTTTTTCTCCATTGCCAGTCCAACATCCAAGGAGGTATGTGACTGTAGAGTTTGCTCCGGTGATCAATAGCAAGGTAGTCAGCCAATATATTATATGAAAGAATTATAAACCGTTCTGTGAAGCATAAAAAACAAAATATGACAGTTAAACCAACACAAATATGAAAACAAAGACAATTCTTATTACTCCAACTTAGAAAATTAGAACACAAAAGCATGGCCACTCTTGTACATCTGATGATTTAGAATTTCAAAACAATCAAACATGAGCTACAAAGAGGGAAACAAATACAAATTTTAATCATTACATATCCTCCTCTCACTTGCAAAATCAAGAAAGCTTTAGAATGTTATCCAATTTACAACCTTTTGGAACTTTAAGCTTCCACTTCCGGCATTGTGAAAGAATGAAATAGTATACCACATAATTCTTCACACAATGACTAATCATCGTCATTGAATCATTCCTGTCTGTATCTTTCATCGTAAGAGACCTAGCGTCTTTCATCAAGCATGACTAAAAACTTCAGCAAAATTACCTCATATTGTTCTTCCTTAGTGTCGATTTCCAGAATAAACAAAATTTTACCACTCAAAAGCATGTGATTGCTCAGGAAACTCGTAGAGAGATCCTTAATAATAGTATCTTTGTTGACTGCACCTTAGCATATAATTAATGACAAAACATTATACTATTATGAACTAAAATATAGACCAATGTAATGTTACTTCACCAGGAACTCAAGCTTTCTGGTTATGGGAGACCATGCCTCATGTATTAATAAAAAACACAAATTCATTAAAAAAAGAAAAACTTTTTTTTCCTGATAGACATCTTCCTAAAGCTAAATTTGAAGACTATCCGGGATAAGCAAACAATATTATAATCACATAAGAGTGAAGTTACCGCAGTGAGGGGGAGGTGGCGAAATTGCATACTCCCAATCACGGTAATCAGGAGGCCGCGGCCGAACCTTTTGAGCCTTATTGTAAGACGGCGGGCGACGAAACTGTTGAGCATGATTGTAAGGAGAAGGCTGACGAAAGTGTGGATTCTGATGGTAAGGCGGGGAAGCTCTTGGATTAAAAGGTGGATTCCGGTCTCGCGTTAGGTTCGCGAAGCTTCCACTTTCCCCTCCCCGGAATGCCGAATTGACGTCCCGGACTGACCGGAAGTGCTCGTCGCCAGTCACGAACTGTCCTCTCCCGCCGGAATAGGGACGGCTGAAGAATCCTCTTCCGCGTCCACGGCGCTGCCGAAAAGGAGTAAAAAATGCATATTAAACTTTCAGGCGCACTAGTTTGTGCTCACAACAGTACCTGTAGGTATCGAAAGAGAGAGAATACAGGCTTATTCGGAAACATAATAGCGGTGTTGGCGTCAGAAGCGGTGGCTAGCAAATGGAGCGGCGGAGAAGCACGTCTCATTATGGGAGAAGGGAAGGGGGAGAGTGAACGAGAGCAGCCGCTCGGGCCCCCGCGCGTGAATGGTGATCTGGCGAGTCTACTCAAGCTCACTAAGGTGACGCGTGGCTTTTTTTGGGGGAAATTCTGGTCCCTCACTCTATTCGAATTTTTTTATTGAAAAAAAAACAATATAATATTTTTAAAATATTTAATAATTTTTTTACATTTTAATATCATATAAATAACATGTTATATAAAATCATATTTTATTATTCATTATAACATAATTATTATGCAAAATTTATTATATAATTTGGCTTTTATTTCTTTTTTGTAAAAATTTCTTAAGTCTTTGTCTGCCTTTCCAAGTAAATCTTACTTTCACATTGATTTAAACCTTTAGAATGTGTTAAGATATTATGAGATTGACAAATATGAATGTAAAAATAAATAATAAATAAATATGTCAGTTAATATCTCTAATATTAAAGTAATATATATACGCATAATATTAACAAAAATATATTTAAAATAGTTGAGATAAAAATAAAAATAAAAAATAAATTTTATAAATAAAAATATTTATAATATATTTATTTTTAATAATTAAATAATTATTATTTAAAAATATTAAATAATAGTTATAAGAATAAAATTAAAATTTGTTTAAACTTCCTTTTTTTTTTTTTTTTCCTTCCCCTTTTCAACGTTTCCGAACGGGCTGCCAGTCTTTGGTCGCGTCCAAACTAAATTGAGCCGAAAAGTAAGCCTATTAACTAATTAAACGCACACAACAAAGCCCAAACAGGTGGCGCAGATCAATTGGTCAATCATCAAAACACAAACGTACGCGACAGTACGATCAAACACCTCATCCTCAGAAGCCGATGATGGTAACCATAACAAACTAAGTAAGGAGAGATCCTGAAAGTAGAAGGAAACGGCGATGTCGTTTGGTTCATCTCTGTTGTCTCCTCAGTCTGTTTCATTTTTCTCCAAAGCCAAATCTTTCAACCCCGAAAACAAAACTTGTTTAACATCTCGCTTCAAGGCTTCCGCTGACGTTCCCGATTTTCTTTCTGCTAATTGGTATGCCTCGTTATCTCCATCCCCCATCCTTCTGATATACGCATGCAGTTGCAGTGCCTGCTTCTTATAGGATTTTGACTGCTCTATTTTTCAGCTTGTTTCCATCGGACTACAAGTTAAGCTTAGTTCCTTTATACTTTTATAGCTTCAGAAATTTACAGTAGTGAAATGAAATTCAGCATGTTCGTTTCAAATTATTTGTGAGAGTAGAATCAGTACACAAGAGTTACAATCCCATGTACGTAGGGATACTATAATGCTTTATTTATTAAGGTATGGAATGGAGACAGCAGGGGCTTTCTGAGCAGTCAGATTGGTGAAAGAAAAACCATAACCCATTTTTCTCACGAGTTGCCGTAATTAATGAACTTAGATGAAAACAGATTTATCTACATCGTTACTTTAATGCCGTAGATAAGCTATCACCTGCATTCGCCTTGTGAATCAGACACAACATGAAATTGACAGGATTCCTCAAAACAGAATTGTAAACTTGCAATGCCAAAAGATGTTTTGGGAAAAGAAAATTGGCAGAAGTTTTATCATCAGTAGCTTGTTCCTTGTCTTTGGTATGGATTATGGAAAACCCTTTCTGACCTCTCTTTTTACATTTTTCTCCCATTTGCTCATATAGTAATTTGCAATTTTTGGCTGCAGGCTTGAATCTCGCAAGAAAAGACCTTTTGGCCCAAGATTAGATGTAATTCACTGACCGTGCTTGTTAGGACGAATTGACATTACCATGTGTTCCTTTATACTTTAGTCATTTAACTCTTTCTATAGTTTAATGCAGAAGAAGCTGTGCATTGCCAGCTTGAAGCATTGAAATACAATGACCAACCCCGTCAAGATTATGGAATTGAGGTTATGTACAGGGTAATTTGTTTACTTAGAATTTTCTTAGGGCTTATTTTGTGCCATCCAGTAAACAGCTTAACTAGTAATGCTATTCTTCTGCTATTGCAGTTCGCTGGATTTGATCCTTTTGAAAGGTCAACCTATTTTGGACCATTCTTTGATTTGGGCCAGGTTAGTACTGTTAAGTTGTTCTTATATTATACGGCTGATACTCTTTATTTTGATAGAGTTCACATGTGTTTTTGCAGTTTGAAAGGTTTAGGCGTATTTTCCACCATTCAACCTATCGAGTGCTACTAGGTCACAAGGAAAGAAAGATCTTGAGCAGTTTGTTTGTAGAGGAGGTAAAAGTTACTTCTCTTTTAAATTTCTAGTGATAAGTACGTTTATTTCTAAATCTATGGCCTTGTACATTCAGGTCATTTCAAGTAAGAAAAGTATGCATATATGCCTATGTGTATGTATAATTTCCTTTCAAGTAAGAAAAGTATGTATGTATGCCTATGTGTATGTATAATTTCCAATATATTAGTTCCTAATGTCTTCTTACCCACCATCTTCCCTCTATATCCTCAATCTGACAGCATGTTATGCGTTGATAAACTTTGAACAGAACCAATATAAGCAGCGGGTTTGGATTCGCGGAAGTCGACCAGAGGAAGAGGAGATATTTCAATTTACCATGGTGCAGGTCTGATCAAAGCACCTTCCAATGGATGATTGCATTCTTGCAAGGCATTTGATATTTCCATTTCAAACAAAAAGCAATTAGAAGCTTGATTCTCATAGGGAATAGCCTTTTAGTATCACATTTTTTGTGTCCAGAGTGCGCTTTAGATATCAATAGTAATTGTATGTTGCAGTTCATATGGTAGACAGTCCACATGCAAATTACATGATGTATATGTTTGATGCACTTCTGCGATTAGTTCTGAGTTTTGCTGATGTCAATAGACAATTGGCAATTATCAAAGCAGTATTTTGAGAGTCATTTTCTTATTCAATGGTCTCAGCTGTTGTATTTATAAATCTAATATATGGCCTCTGTTATGATGTAATTTAACTGACGTATCACTCCGTTGCTTCTAATTGGCAGAGAGTTGGTGGTTGCTGGGATGGTTATTGGCTGACAGAGTCTCTACTTCATGACAGGGATACATTTGCTGGTGGGTTAGCGTATTGAAAAACTTGCAAGGATCACATTATCATGTAGCCTGCTGTCCAAGCAAGACATAGTCTGCTATTAGTCTATTAGTACTCTCCTCTGTAAAATTTGTACATATGTAATATATTCAGCTAGTCTTATGTCTACAATGAGGGATATAGCTGGCCCTTGAGATAAAAATTTGACAGTCTTGTGCTGTCCATTGAATGTTGCAGGAGCTGCATGTTTGCTTCCACGGGCATGTATATATTTATGCCCAACCCCCTTTCTTATACATGTACGTAATTTAATTCGCCTTCTGATTCCTTTGTCCTGCTCCAACAAAATTTTTTTTTTTTTGGTTTTATAAAATATCCATGACTTCAACACAATATTTTTTCCGATTGCAAAGGATGTCCATGGCCTGAGAGTGCAAGAGAGTAAGAATACATAAAATTCCCCTCAATCTTAAAGAGCGAAAGTGGTGTGATGTGATTTAAAAGTCATTTCCTCTTCTCTTTGATGCCTGGCAAACAAAAGTCGAGTCAACGTCATCTTTTGCCAACGCGAAATTATCTGTCGCCTCTTAGTTGCTCTCTCGTTCTTCAAGCAGCTTAGAGTGCGGTGAATCTCGGGCTGATAAATGACAACGGAAAGTAACAGCTAGAACTTGAGAAATAAAGACTGGCATAGTAAGAAACGGTAAATTTCAAAAACATCTTATTGCCGGATACGGATCCTTTGCAGAGGTGCTTAACGTTTATTTTCTCATTTTTCTAAGGAGATAAAAAATTTTAACGGTAAAAATAAAAATTTTAATTATTAAAAAATTTATATTTCATATTATACATTTATAACTCTTTCTATTCATTATCCAATTTTTTCTCTTATTTATATTTATTATTATTTAGAAAATAATTTCTCACAATTAAAATGTTTAAAAAAATTATACAATAAGTTTAAAATATTTATTATAAAATTTTAATTTTAAAATTATTTTTAAATTTTAATAGACCAAAAATTTTTAATTTCAATTAAAATTTTTTAATAAATAAAAAAACAGTGGTCATGCTCGACTATATCGTTTGCCACAAACGCAGAGCCACGTTTGTTACTTTGTGTTACTACTGTGGCAAAGGCCGTCCTTTGCTTGGAAGAGAAAACAGAAAAGATGGCAGGGGATGGAAAGCCGAAGGCAGTGATTGTGGGGGGAAGCATAGCTGGGGTATCAACCGCACACGCGCTCTGTTTAGCAGGCTGGGACGTGGTGGTGCTTGAGAAAACCACCGCACCTCCTACCGGAAGTCCCACCGGAGCTGGTCTCGGACTCGACTCTCTCTCTCAAAGGATCATTGGATCATGGCTTTCGCAACCGGAGCTCCTCCACAACTCCACCCTACCACTTACCATTGATCAGGTCCCACTCTGCAAATTTCAATTGCTTCTCCGTCCTCGTGCTTTCTTTCTTATTCAGATATTCTTTTCTTCATTTTTTTTTAACCTTGTGTTTCGATTATGCTGTGAGCCTTATTAGTTGATCGAGGGATTGTGTTGTGAACTAAAAACAGTGTCGCTGAATTCCTCCCCTCATTGGTTGATCTGAAATTAACTTTTGTTTATGTATTTCTCTGAATTTGAGAGCAGAAGTTATAATTACTTCTAGCGATAACCTTGATCTTTTGTTGAAGCAGGAATCTCTCGAGAAACTGTAGTCTTTCTCCAATAGAAACAATCACTTTATTGATTTATGGTTTCTTGAGCAGAACCAGTTAACTGATCGTGAGAAGAAAGTGAACCGGACATTGACAAAAGATGAAGGTTTCAACTTCAGAGCAGCACATTGGGGTGATCTTCATGGCCTTCTGTACAATGCATTGCCACCAAATGTTTTTTTGTGGGGTCACGTATTTCTCTCTTTTCATAATGCGGATGATAAGGGCTCTGTTGCAGTAAAGGCTAAAGTTCTAAAAACGGGTGAGATCATCGAGATAGTAGGGGATTTGCTTGTTGCGGCTGATGGCTGTCTCTCTTCCATCCGCCAGGGATTCCTCCCTCATTTTAAATTGAGGTTTCTGTCTCCAAATGAAGCTGGTTTTAACACACACACACACACACATTACCTTCGTATGTGTAGAAATCCTCTAAATATTGATTTTGCAGATATTCAGGGTATTGGGCTTGGAGAGGGGTTCTTGATTTTTCAAAAGCTGAGAATTCAGAAACCATCACTAGCATCCGAAAGGCATACCCTGATCTTGGCAAATGCCTGTATTTTGACTTGGGATCAGGTACGCACAGTGTGTTCTATGAGCTTCTAAACAAAAGGCTCAATTGGATTTGGTATGTCAATCAACCAGAGCCTGATGTTCAGGTAACTTGTCCCTCTTATCCTCTGCTCAGTACTCCCGTTTTAAGTAAGCCTCTTGATAATAACCATCAGCTTTCCTGAAACAAAGTTTGCTGGCATTTTTCTTTCTAAATTTCTAGGGAACGTCGGTGACCATGAAAGTAAGTAGAGACATGATCCAGAAGATGCTCCAAGAAGCAGAGAATGTTTGGATTCCTGAGTTGGTAAATGTCATGAAAGAAACAAAGGATCCATTTTTAAATTTCATATATGATAGTGATCCCTTGGAGAAAATATTCTGGGACAATGTGGTATTAGTAGGCGATGCAGCTCACCCCACAACTCCTCACTGCTTGAGGAGCACAAATATGTCAATACTAGACGCAGCAGTGCTAGGAAAATGCATAGAGAAGTGGGGAGCCGAAAAGCTACAATCAGCTTTAGAGGAATATCAATCCATCAGGCTATCAGTCACTTCGAAGCAAGTTCTACATGCAATGCGTTTGGGACGCATAAAGCAAGGTTTAGTACTCCCTGATCGGGAGCCTTTCAACCCCAAGTCACCCAGGCCAGAGGACTGCCAGGAGCTTCAGCAGAAGAATATACCTTTCTTCAACCATGTGCCTTCGATACTCGACTCCATTCCATCCTCCATTTGATTGCCAATAGCAGTAAAGGTTAAAAACATTGAAAAATTTGATAGAATTCTCCCGCCCATCATTAATATATCAATTTATATACTACAGTGATACCCATGAGTGATATTATTATTTCTCTTATACCATGATGATGCTGAACTTGGAACTTCTAGTCTCCTGTAATGGCTATAGTTTTCATTATTCAAGCCTAGCTGACGTTGAATGGCCATAGTATTTATGACTCAGGGAGCAGTCTGTGACACCAAACAGCATATTAGAATAGTTTTTAACCAGTCCTCGTTCATCAGAAACAGTTAAGTATCAAACATCATCTGTATTGAACTTATGACTTAACTTGAATTTTACCACCATCATAGTGATAGCACCGAACTCAAGAAAGACCTTGGAATTCAGAAAAACAGCTTGTTCAGATTATTCAGAAGCCCAAATAATTTCACACTTTTTATTAATTAATGAATTAACACTAAACATTTAGTCGTCCAAGAGTATTGAAAGTTGAAAGCCATCCACAAAATAATATTACTGATGATGCACAAGCCCTTCTAACACTTCTAACAAATAATTTCACACTTTTTATTAATTAATGAATTAACACTAAACATTTAGTCTTCCAAGAGTATTGAAAGTTGAAAGCCATCCACAAAATAATATTACTGATGATGCACAAGCCCTTCTAACACCTCTTTGGTAAACGAAATAGCGTATAATAGTAATCAAGGTAAACTATTAGGCTAGATTTTCCATTCCTACTAAAAAGGGTAAAGAGAAAAGGCATTCATCTCCAGTATTAAAAGCACATTATGCTCCATAAGAATTGCATTCCCACGTTCTAACAGACAGCAAATTAAACTTTTGAGGGCCATGTTGCTTGAGCTGACATGATAATTCCCACAATAACTCCAAATAGCCCAAGCGCACTTCCAAAGATCTCAATCACAAGAATTTTCACAAAAAGTGAGGAGTTCTGAGCATCAGACAATGCACAGCTGCTTCCAATTATTCCAACACACACCCTGTCACCCAGAAATTAAATAAATAAAAGACAGCACGATAAAAAGAAGGTCTGTATTCATCAAGAGAATTTCGCCAGAAGATATGATACATAGTTCAAAAAGATCACATACCCACAAACAAGATTTGCGAAGCCCACGATAATTCCAGACGCAAAAATTGCATATCCAGCTCTAAGAGACTCAGGTGCATAGATACTTGATGGTGGAACACTCTCTAATTTCGTTTGTAGAATGATAGCCACAATAACACCATAAATAGCAACAGCTTCACAGAAGATCACACTGAAACACCACAAGCAATAAAAAATCATACGTCAAGGCACACAGGATTGTATTTAAATCTATAACCAGCAGCACCAGCATGCTTTATTCAGACACTATAAGACGCAACTTAATTTTCACAGTATTCAATTCGAACGATCTTTTTAGATAATGCAAATTCCAGAATGACAACTCCAAATATTTGAATTTTAACAACCTTAATTTACCATTAACCTCAATAATTTGAGTAAATGGACCCTCATTATATAAACATTAACTGTAACTCGGGTAACAGGAATGAACAAATGACCCTCTCCCACAGAAAGAAAAGAAGAGGGGGGGGGGGGGGGAAGAAGAAGACACACAACACAAAATAACAATGTGAAGTCAATGAATCTATATTGTTATTGTTACCCTTTATAAATTTGATTCAGCTTCAAAATGTTTGAAAGCATAAGGCTAGTATTTTCTTCCCCCTTTTAAACAAAAATTTAAAGCTAGTTGTCACTTCCCCTCTATTAAGTCATTCCACAGAAAGTAATTTTTAGTCATGAAACTTACGATATCATACAAGGTGCTAGCAGCCATGGAATGAAAAAACTTTTCAAATTCAAACCTATGAAACCAATAGTAGAGAAGGTCTAGATTGACTCCTAATTAAAAGCCCAGGCCTTCCCTAGGCAGCAGCCTACCAATGTGGGAAGTGTTCCCACGTTAAGGTTGACCCCATCACAGAGTGACAATGCGGATGGCATTAGCTAGATTACTAGCATAATGTGATGCATGAACACTTCAAATAAGGAGTCATACCCGTGTCTGTGATCAACACACAACACAACACTTTAACTTACATATGGACACTTCAGATTTGTCATGTTTTTGTGTCTGTGTCAATGTCATGTCCTATGTTAGTGTCCATGCTACTTAGCTGGTATACAATTCCACCAAGAAACAGCAACTCAATATTTCATACCGCAAGATCAACTCAACCTCCAACCTTCCCCTTTATGAAATCTCAAGCAGTTAAGCTCTAACTAACAAGCCACACTGCTCAGCGGAGAACCACTTTATGTCAATCAACAATGACTATATCTGATACACTTCCATTAAAGTATGACTTACTTTGGAAAGGGCACAATATAAATGCATGCACCCTTTCTAGAATTTTGTTCATTAATCAACATAAATACTCCCAACTTTCCCAAACTACGAGAAATGGGAGGTTTCGATTGGAGACTGGAGCTTTTTTTTTTTTTCTCGGTTTCCCTTATTTGTTTCTAATTTTGCAGTCATTGCGCACCCATCTACAATCATAATCTCCTCATTGTTCTTAAAGAAGAGTTTGATACCTTGAGGCCCCATTATCAGCGATTATCAAGAATATAGAAACCTCCCAACTACGGGAAACTAATGCCTCCGTTATGTTGTAAAATCATGTCACACAGAAAACTAAAATCACACATTAAAATTTTTCCATTATTAAATTGTCAATTATAAAAGAATTGGACCCACTAACCCCCAGAACAAGTAAAAGCTTTAGATAAGGATCCACCAGACTAATTCTACCCTATCTTCCATTCTTTTAGCTGAAACTAAACATACTCCTTTCTATCCAAAATATATAAGAAACTAAAAAGAACATATCCACATGGACGAGTAAAAAGTATATGACATGCACAGGAAGCATATGAGTTGTTGTTATTAACATCTATACGGTCGAGTGCATACAAATATGTAACAAGCTCTCTGAGTCTGCTATTCTCCTTCCTTTTGCATTAAATATAGAACAGCTCGAAATTCAAATCCTCAAATCAAAGCTAAAATTAACATATACCTTTTCTACATAAAATCACATCAAGAATGAAAAATACTGCTAAATCAACAGAAGCAAACCTACTGTCTTCGGCATTTCAACATTGGTTGATAGCAATCAACTGTGGAAATTCTTAGTACCGCTATCAACTCATAAAGACAACACACATTTTTTTCAAAATGAATTGCAGTAGAACCAAAAAAAAAAGTCCAATTTAAAATTAAAACAGCAGCATCAAGGGTTTCCAGAAGCAGAAAGTAACAGAAACCAACGAATGGAAAAACAGAGTAAACAAATAAAAACAGGAATTTCACAAAAGGATAAAAATTTAAGTTGTACTGAGGCTAATTACCTTATAAGATTCTTGGAAGTAATTCGGGGAGCCTTAATTGCAGCACCGATCAAGCTACTTCCAGTTATATAAATCCCCCTTGAACCATAAAAAGGAAATCGTTCAGAATTCAAACTTACAAGAAGATAGAGGAAAAATCACGACTGAAAAAACAAAAGAAAAGTACCAGGCGGCACCGAGGACAGAGACGCCGATAGCGATGGCGATGCCAACGGCGGAGAACGTATAAGGAGAGATCTTCACCAGCGCTCTAGACCACGAGCTCGAATCACCCACCATCGCAGAGCCGGACATTGCGTTCGTAATCCGTGATGATCGATTGAGGGAAGTTCGACTTCCGTGATCAGATCTGAAATTCTGATTAGCAGAGACAGGGAGAACGCCGTGTCGTTTTTACGTTGTGCTAAACGTCGTCGACCTGTGAAATGGTGGAGTTCACTGGTTGGACAGTTCACAAAATACAAAACGGGGAATCGCTAGTGAGGAATAAAAAGTTTTTTTTTATAATTATTTTCTTTATTTTAAAAAATTACACTTTCTTCTTTTAAAATTAAAAAATATCTGATTCTTATATTTTCTAATAAAAATAATTATAATTATATTTTTTATTAAAATACCCTTATATATATATATATATATCATCATATATTATAACAAATATTAAATATATATTTAATCAATATAAATAATATTTTCTAAATTTTATCAAACTGTAAATTATTTAATAAAAAAATTAATTATTAACAACAAGAACAACAAAATTCACAAAATGAATTTTTGAATAATATTTTATTTCAATAATATATATAATACATATTTATAGATATTAATGTTGTCATAAATTTAATAATAAATTAAGTTTATAATTTTTAATATAAAAATAGTATTAAAATAAAATTTTAAAATATTTTTTAATAAATTATATTTTCAATACAAAATTAATATTATTTTTAAAAATATTTTAATTATTTTTATTTATATTTTTAATATCTATATATATAATTAAAATATCTATTAAAAAAAGTAATTTATCCTTTCTCTTTTTGGGTCCAAAGGAACCGGGTGTTTTATCTTCCAAGTTTTGAACTTCCAACCCAAGCCCACTACACCAGGCCCAACACTTGTAAGAAAAGAACGAAAAGGCGAAGAGAAGTTTATAATTTATCTAAGTGTCAAGTCCCTGAGGCTCCATTTGGTTCAACGAAGAGGAGGGGAAGAAGGTTAATAGAGAAGAAGGTAGGAGGTTTAATGAGTTCTGTTTGGTTGGAAGGAATGAGAGGAGAGGGAATGAGAGATTATTATTTGGTTCAGAAAAGAATGGGAGGAGAGGTAATTATATTTGGATAAATTTACTCTTATATTATTTTAATTTTATTTTTATAAAAAAAATTTATTTATATCAATATTTTTCAAAAAAAAATTATGAATTCTAATCTTTTTTATTTTTAATTTCGAATAAAAAAATTATCTTAATTTTTATTAAATATTAATATATTAAAATATTAAGAGACAATAAAGTAAATTACAACTTAAAAAATAACCCTTCCCCTCCCCCCCAAAATCCCCCCAATTTGGAGGAGAGGGAAATTTGTCTCCACTTCCCTCCCCTCCCCTTTAATTTTGTCCAACTAAATATTTTATCCCCCTTCCCTCCTTTCTCCTCCAAAAATCCACAACCAAACACACCCTAAAGAGTGCAAGTCCCCAAAAGATGTGCTGCACAGCCACACTCTAGAGTTTAAATTCTTTAATTTTTTTATTTTAATACATTTTTATTTTTAAAATATAGAATAAAAATAATTTTTAATTATACTTTTTTTAAAAATAATAATTTAATTTAAAAAACTAAAAACTTAAAATATAGACGATCTAAATTAAATTTAAACAATTTAAATAAATATCCACATCTGGGGAAATGCAAAGATATAGAATCATTTATCTAGTTATTTTAGGTTTGCATAAAAATTCTTTAACTTTGAATTATATATAAATAATTTTTTAATTTTAAAACTTAGCAATGAATCCTCTTAAATTTTTAAATTTGTATAAATAATCTTTGTTGTTAATTAGTATGTCGTTTCATTTACGAAATGTGACACATTAATGATAATAAATTTTTTAAGTTTTATTTTTATATACAAATAATATTCTTAAATTTTGAGTTATGTGTAAATAACTCTCCTAATATGTTACGTCCTATTAGTAAAATAATAAATTAACTAATGATAAAGAAACTATCTACACAAATTTTAAAATTTAAGAGAATTTATTGTCAAATTTTAAAGGTTAAATAGTTATTTATATTCGACCCAAATTTTAAAAAAATTATGTGTAATTTAACTTTGTTTTTATTACATAAAAGAGTTATCTTAATTTTGAAATTTTTTTTCCTAAATAACTATGAATTAATTTATAGAAGTACAATCTATCTTTGAAATTTTAAAAAGGGACCATTCTAGTCAAATGCTATTTAACGAATTAAACTTGTTTTTTAAATTAAATTATTATATAGTTATGACTCAAGTCAAAAATAATTTGAAAATCCTCACTAATAAGATTTTTTTCAGAAGCTGTGCATGAAATTTCTAAATTTCCCAATAAAACCAAAAATTAGCCAACACTTTCATGAAATGGATTCATGAAATTGTCATTGTCTCATGTATTCAGGGATGGTTATTACTTTTTTGGCAGACATGAAACAATCATTGTCCTTTATTTCAGCTCTCACACAAACATAAAGATGGGATGAACCATTTGTGCGCAAGACTAATATATAACCATCACCACTATCATGGTCATTTTCATTACTCAAAAAACTATTCTACTTTAAACGAATTAAAAATGGGCGAAATTACCTATATCTGCAAGCGAACTGTGGTGAGCAACAAGCCAGTTGAAGCAGGAAAGTACTTCCCCTTATCAGTTTTAGATCGTCACATGGAGAACAACCACATCAGGATGGTGTACTATTATCCCACTTCTGCTGAGGCAGAGATCGGAGAGATTACTAAGAACTTGAAACACTCTCTAGCCCAGACGCTTACCTTTTTTCCCATAATGACTGGACGCTTGATCAGAGACGACAAAGGACATTGGAAGGTTAAGTGCAACGATGCTGGTGTCAGAATGGTAGAGGCAAAAGCCAAGGGGAGTGTGCACCACTGGTTGACACTTGTTAATAGGGAAAAGGAACTTCAACTTGTCTATTGGGAGGACGTGTACCACAAGCCTTATTTTTGGTCCACTTTTTATGTTCAGGTCAACATTATTTCTTATTTGGCATTGGTTGCTTCTTATGTCTACTCTTTGCTTACACTTCTTAGTTTTTAGTTTTTACACCAATTGACTACGTAAAGAAATTAATAGAAATTTATCAAAATAATATGAAATAGACTTATCACTTTAAAACATTGATTTCGAAAGAAATTAATAGAAATTTATCAAAATAATATGAAATAGACTTATCACTTTAAAACATTGATTTTGATAATTTTTTTATTTTATATTCCTAATAATTTCTTTCAATTAAGGAAATAAAAGGTTTTCTAACAAAAGAAAGTTAAAAAGGAGGAATTCTAAACTATACCTTTTATACAAAGTTAGAAGCTAATAACAATTTATTCAAACCGGTGGGACAATAAATCCCACTAAACTCAACACTCTTTTCAATGAATTTTTATTTTTTTTAATATTATTTGATTGTACAATAAATGAATCTAATTATTTTTTTAACTAAAAAAATGTAAATTAAATTATTCATAAAGACATGTTACAAACAAGTTTAAATTTTTTTGACACATAAAAGTTCGTTATATGAAAAAAAATGACACATCAGGTGCGACTCATATAAAATTTATATAAGTGAGTCTTATTTAACTCTTTTACCATGTCACTTTTCCTAGCATGAAAGGTTCCACGATGTGAAAGAACCTAAGCTAATCACATGTATCTTTAAGAGAGACCACGTCTGAGTGTTTCTATGTTTGTTAATGGCTGGTTTGATGTTCTCATTAGCAATCTCTCACTATAATAATTGGCTTCATTGATACTGCAGATAACCGAGTTTGACGAAGGTGGATTAGCAATTGGCCTAAGCTGCACTCATCTGTTGGCAGATACCACTTGTGCGACGAGGTTCATGAAGGCTTGGGCTGACATTTCGCTACTCCACAATATGATTGCTCCTCCTTTATTTCACCCACTCCCTCCGCGCAGACCTGGGAACAAAAACCCTAACCACCACCCATACGCAGAATTAATTAATCACTACAAATCCTCTATTTTGAGACCCATCACTGTCACAAAAGCAAAATACACTACCATCAGTATAGCCTTCTCAGATCAAATGGTTCAAACCTGCATGGCCATGGCCCAACTTCCTGGTGGGCCCGACCCATCACCCTTTGAAGCCCTAGCTGGGCTTTTTTGGGTTTGTCTGAGTAAGGTCAAGGGAATGAAAAATGGGCTTGTGGATATGTCAATATGCATTGATGTGAGGAAGGCCTTGGGCTTAGACTATGGCTTCTTTGGGAACTGCATGCTTTATAATAAGGTGCATGCAGGGGATTTGGGAAATAATGAGTTGGGACAAGCTGCAAGGGCTATAGGAGAAGTAGTGTCAAAAATGAACAGTGAAGGAATAATGGATTTGATCGAGTGGTTTGAAAATAATGATATGAATTGTCCAACAATGATGAACGGTCATGATGTGATTTGTGCTAACATAGAGGGATCAGTGGAACCTTATTTAGCAATGTTTGAAGATGGGTTCGAAGCTATTCGTGTGAATTATTACATAGAGCCAGTTTTGGGAGAAGGGCAGGTATTGATTCTGCCAGCACCACCTAGGGAGGGTCCCTTAAGCCGTGTGGCCATGGTGACCCTTCGAGAGGACGAGGCAATCAAGCTTTGTGAAGATGACCTTATTTTACACTTCTCTCCAACTACCTCCATGAAAAGTGAATGATGAGCTATAAACAAGTGAATAATAATTGTGGTTTTGCTGAAAAAGAAACTTCATCAAATTACAAGCAGGGGGGTTTTATTAATGAAAATAGGTTTGGTGTCATCTCATACCTAAACTAGGAGGGTGGACTTTCACTTTACGTGTTGAAATTCATGAAGTCATAGAAAAGGAGGAAGATGCGTCAGCCGGGAGTCGAACCCGGATCTATTGCTTGGAAGGCAATTATCCTAACCGTTGGACTACTGACGCCGCGGTAGGGGGTTCTCGAACTAGGAAACTTTATTCTAGTCTGTTTTTTCTGCCAATAACTGGTCTCCAGAAATTCTATTGCAAACTAAGCAGTAAAGTTCATTAATTGTAATTTAAAAAAATAATAAGAAAATAGCAATATTACTCGAAGAAAGAAATTTTAATTATTTTGAGGTGAATTATTCCATGCCTTCTTAAAGGAGGTAGCATCCGTTGACACTTCAACTTGGCACAATAAGAGATTGACACATCAGCATCCACTTGTCATGGTCACTGACATGGCAAATAATTGGGAGGATTTTGTTCAAGCGTAAAAGGAATGAAATTTGCAGTATAGCACCATCTTATATTTGCTGCAGAGGGATATAAGTTAAATGTTTATTTTAGCCCTACCTAATATATGACATAACAAACGCCCCTCATTATTTCAAAATTACGGGAATTGTAGTATATGTTCTATGATTGGGTTTGGATGGAAATAAATAATGTTTTCTTCTTCTTCTTCTTCTTCTTTTAAAGATTTGATATTGCTTTTCTATCATTTTTTTTTCAAAATTTGACGTTAAAATACTAAATCTAAATTTGAGTTGATTGTGTTAAAAAAAATATGATTAAATTATACAGACTTTTCTTGAGTTTTATTAAAATTATAAAGATTTGTTTTTAAACAAAAAATTATTCTGTAATATAATTTTAAATTTGTTTAAATAAAATATGCTTCATTAACCTAAATACATATATTTTTTTTAAACTAAACAAATTTAAAAGTGAGAGTATTTTGCTCAAAATATTTAAAATTAGATATAATAAGTTTTTGTGTCAAGAGATATTTGAATATATTTTAAAAGCAAACAAGAAATTTGTATAATTTGAATAAAATTTAAGAGAAATTTATATAATTTACTCAAAAAATAAACATTACAAATAATTTTGGTATTAAATTTAAATTAGTTACATGACAGAAAGACAAAATGGATCTTTAAAAAATTGGCAACAAATGACTAAATTAAAACTTTTATAAAATTCAAGTGATGACAAAAGTGTATTTAATTTTTTTTTTTCCTTGGACAAGAGTCAACAGAAGAGAAACACTACTATTGTGAGCCAAAAACAAACCAAGAAAAGAGGCCATGCAAGAAAACCAGTAGGACAGAAGGAAACTAACTAAAGCCTCTCACAGTACCAGTTCATGGATCTCAGTTTATGTTCTTCGCATTTTTATGGTATAAAAGGAATCTCAATTTAAGGTTTTTCCGGTTACAGTGACAGACAACATCTCTAACATCAGGAACTTCAAAATCCAGCAGACGCACCTATGAAGTCAGGTTTGAGATAGAGGCAGGAATAATAGGAGTTTTTGGGACATACGCTTTGTGAAAATTTAGGTTTGTTTGGTAAGACTTTGGCCTTCCGTTCGGCTGTCACTTGAAGTAATAATAATTGTAGTTTGTTTGAAAACATTACCATCCAAGAGAAAATGAGTAACACTCTTGAACATTGCATGAAGGTCATAATCTAATGATCATGACAAAAGCTGCGCATCTTTCTTTTCACATGACGCGGGGCTCCTCCATTATCCTCAACTTTCGTCTTTTGCATTGGTTTCCACATATTTTTGCTCCTTTCCGTCTACTCATTTTATGTCTCGGAATTATTCACAGATGAACAAATTTTTTAGGAAAAATTATATTTAAGGATTTAAATTTTATAATAAAATACTTTCAAAATTAAAAACTATTTCAAGAATCAAAATTATTATTATTTATTATTAGAGTTTTAAAAAATTATTATTATTATATTTTAAAAAAAATTATCACTAAAATTACTTAAATTATAACTTTCTTAAAATTTAATAATACTTTTTTAAAATTCCAATAATAAGTCCTTTAAAATTTAGTAATTATTTTACGGCCCATTTAATACATAAAAAATTAAATATAAAAATAAAAAAATAATTTGATAGATAAAAAATTATTATAATACTTTTATTTTTAATGATTAGATAATAATTAAATAATAATTGATAAATAATATTAAATAATGATTACATAATAATTAAAAAAATAAAATTAATTTTTTTTAATTTTTTTTTCTTTTTTTGTTTCTTACTCGATACCAAACATATCATTAGTCTTTACAATCTTTCAATTTAAAAAATTATTTATTATAAATTTTATAAATCTTGAATCTTTAAATATAGTTTTTTTAATTTTTTAAATATATTCGGTCAATTAATTTACATATTTTAAACTGACCAAATCTAGCCATAAAAAACCTAATGATATCTCCGACATTATCCACCCTTGATTCTCTAGCCGTCCATGCATTCTCTGTCAAGCTATTTTCCCAAGCTGACGTACGCCTCCACAACTTGATATGCCATCATCATCTTTCTTTTTCACAATCTTTTCTTTTTTTCTTGACTGGTTTTTTATTTTAAAAAAAACAAAGTAAAGGCTCGAGAAGGGCATGATCCTCCAGCACCGCGGGAGCATCTTCTAGGGTTAAGGCAAGCATTTTAGGATTCTTAACAATTAGCATATTCCCTTCCTCATGCATTTATTCATTCTATCATGAATTATCTCACTCACAGCCTTCCTACTTTGGAGCTACATATAAAGAACCATATCCCTCTTTTTCCTTTCTTAAAGGAGACCACCATTGCATGCTTCATCCATATTCTTATAAAAAACCATAAAAGATTCCCACCGTTATATATATATGCTGCTCCTCTTTTTCTTTTTTCTTGGATTGTAGAAATGCATTTCTGTCACATGCAGCCTTTAATGTACAGACAGATTAATCCTCAAAACAGCAACAGAAATCACAGTGAGTCCATAATTGAAACACACATAGTGATAGACACCAGATAAAGAGAGTAGTTTGAGAATTAAAGTATGTTATCTAGGGCAATTGGTAACTTAAAATTTAATTGAAAAGTTGAATAAAGTTTATTGGACTTTGGTTTATGTTTGTCTCTCTCTCTCTCTTTTTTTAAATATGCATTTAATCAGTCTAATCTCGTTTCTTCTGCATCAGAGAGATCAGCATGAGAACAATGGAGATTAGCATGGATGTTTTCTCAACGTCTGATCGTGAAGATGATGAGGAGGCTCTGACATGGGCAGCAATAGAGAGACTTCCTACGTATCTGCGCATAAGGAGGAGTATACTTATTAATGCAGAAGGTAAAGCAAGAGAGGTCGATATCAAGCAACTAAGTTTAACAGAGAGAAAGATTCTATTAGAGAGACTCGTCAAGATAGCAGAAGAAGATAATGAGAAGTTCTTGTTGAAACTCAAGGAACGGATTAATCGGTGAGTCGTAATTAGGATTGCAAAAAGAGTTCATGAATGATTATGCTAAAAGTAACTAATTTGTATTGAAAATTTGATATTATGGAACTTTTTCTGTGTTTTAATTGGAACTATTTGCGCAGAGTTGGACTTGATATTCCAACAGTTGAAGTTCGATTTGACCATATAAATGTGGAGGCGCAAGTCTACGTTGGAAGCAGAGCACTGCCTTCATTACTCAACTTCTTTGGTAATGTATTAGAGGTAACTCGGGAAAACCTAGACTGTGTTTGTTGGATTATCTCCCACTATTCATCATGCTCTTTCATTTCTTATTTAATTTCCAGGGACTCTTAAATTATCTTCACGTTATGCCTAGTCCAAAGAAACCATTACATATTCTTCAGAATGTTAGTGGAATCATAAAGCCCAGAAGGTGAATTCAAGACATTCGTTTAAATAAAAAGAAATCCAATTCTATCATTTTCTTTTCGTTCTAATGATGAGATATTTTGCAGAATGACATTGCTTTTAGGGCCCCCAGGCGCCGGAAAGACCACTTTACTATTGGCTTTGGCCGGGAAACTCGGTAACGATTTAAAAGTAAGGAAACCAAATCTAGGTGTCTTAATTGAGGAAAAGTGGGGAGGTTAGCAGTTAATAAATTTTTAATATTAGAGTCTAATTTGATTCTTGACGAAACCTCAGTATTCCGGGAAAGTGACGTACAATGGGTATGGGCTTGAAGAGTTTGTACCACAGAGGACATCAGCTTATATAAGTCAGCATGATGTCCACATTGGAGAAATGACTGTGAGAGAAACACTAGCCTTCTCAGCAAGATGTCAAGGAGTTGGGCAGAATTATGGTTAGTAATTGAATCACTTGAACTGAATCCCAAAGTTCTAAAGGGCTCTAATTAAGGGTTTTAATCGCGGTTTTGAATTTCATCACTTTTGCAGAGATGTTGGCAGAACTGCTAAGAAGAGAAAAGGAAGCAAATATTAAACCAGATCCTAATATTGACGCCTACATGAAGGTGAGATTTAAGATTGCAAAAAGAGGTCTTGAGTTTTATTTCTGCAATGCTCAGAGCATTATTTTTCTTTATACGGAACGCTTCTAAAACCCTGCAGGCAGCAGCACTAAAAGGGCAAGAGACGAGCGTGGTCACTGACTACATTCTCAAGGTACTAATTCAGATTCACTAAATATGACAAGTAGTAAAACTATAGATTTTGATGTTTTCCCTTCCATATAATGCAGATTTTGGGACTGGAAGTGTGTGCTGACATTATGGTAGGAGATGGAATGATAAGAGGTATATCAGGTGGACAGAAAAAACGAGTCACAACAGGTAGTTTCAATTTAACAAGAAAAACTTGACAAATGAAATTAAAACCTTTGACTAGTTCATTGACAAAAAAATTTTTGGTATGATTAATGCAAAAGGGGAGCTACTAGTTGGACCTGTGAGAGTGTTGTTCATGGATGAAATATCAACTGGTTTGGACAGTTCAACAACTTTTCAAATTATAAATTCAATCCGGCAATCCATCCATATTCTCAACGAAACTGCACTTGTCTCTCTCCTACAACCTGCCCCAGAAACTTATGAGCTATTTGATGATATCATACTTCTCACAGATGGCCAAATTGTATACCAAGGTCCCAAAGAAAATGTGCTTGAGTTCTTTGAATCCATGGGCTTCAAGTGTCCTGAAAGAAAAGGAGTTGCTGACTTCTTACAAGAGGTACATATTTAAGTGTGAATCACTTAGTCAAATTTAAAACTATTTTAATTTTTTAATTTTGTTTTGAATATATATATATATATATATATTTTCCTCATTGGGGGTGCAATAGGTGACATCAAGAAAAGATCAATGGCAGTACTGGGCACGTAAAGATGAACCTTACAGTTTTGTCAATGTGAAGGATTTTGTCGAAGCTTTCCAGTCATTTCATATAGGGCAAAAACTTGGAGACGAGCTCGCCAAACCTTTTGACAAATCTAAATGCCATCCAGCTGCCTTGACCACAAACAAATATGGTATTAGCAAGAAGGAGCTACTGAGAGCTTGTTTTAGCAGAGAATTTTTGCTTATGAAGAGAAACTCCTTTGTCTACATATTCAAAGCCACCCAAGTGAGTTTCAAACTCAAACATCAATTATGCATGAATGTCAATGCTAAACGTTGGATTGCCAAAATACAAAGATGCTAAGAAGTACACTAAAAGTATTGATCATGTGATGACAAATGGAGTGTCTCGTGCTTTCTTTTTTTGTTTGGGAAAAAAATTTAGAGGACAGATTGGTTGTTCCATCTTCCAAGATTTACTTTATGCTTCTATTTCCCTTATACATGTCTTCTCCTCCCTTTCAGCTTACTTATTTAGCTGTCATGACTACAACATTATTCCTGCGAACTAACACGCATCGGGATACCGTGGCGGATGGAGGAACTTATATGGGTGCTCTGTTCTTTGCTGTCATTGTAGCTATGTTCAATGGAATATCGGAGCTAAACATGACCCTCATGAAACTTCCCATCTTTTACAAGCAAAGAGACCTTATCTTTTATCCTTCATGGGCTTATTCTCTGCCACCATGGATACTCAAAATACCAATAACCCTTATAGAAGTAGCCATTTGGGAAGGCATCACTTATTATGGCATCGGCTTCGATCCAAATATTGGAAGGTGAAAACTGACAAGAAGAAGATCATCAATCCCAAATTAAATTTTTAATTGCCGATTTAGTGAACTGATGAGAATTCTCATTGGCAGGCTCTTCAAACAATACTTCCTTATTTTTTGCATCAACCAGATGGCATCTGCATTATTTCGGTTGATGGCAGCATTAGGAAGGGATATAATAGTTGCAAGTACTGTTGGATCATTCGCTTTACTTATAGTCATGGTTTTGGGTGGATTTGTGATTTCACGAGGTAAAATAATAATAATGTGACTTCAAAGTTAGCTGATGCCATGAATTTTTTATGACAAATCTGTTCTTCTGTGTCAGAGAATGTACACAAATGGTTCTTGTGGGGTTATTGGTCCTCACCATTGATGTACGGACAGAATGCTATTGCTGTGAATGAATTTCTCGGGCATAGTTGGAGAAAGGTAATCACTTTTTTTCCTTGTTAATCTTTTAATGGTCAAGAAATTCGCAGGTTTAAAAGAAAAACGAGATGTAGAAAGATATATTGATGAGATAGTTGGGTAAATGTTTTTTATTGTAGGCTATTCCTAGCTCCAGGGAAGCATTGGGAGTTTCGGTATTGAAATCTCGTGGGTTTTTCCCAGCAGCTTATTGGTATTGGATTGGAGTAGGAGCTTTGATTGGTTATACCTTTCTTTTTAATTTGCTTTTCACCGTGGCCTTGCAATATCTTAATCGTAAGCACCATCTGGTGGTTTCCTTGACTTTATTTTCCAGACTTCACAAAAAGCTCTCTTCTAAATTCTAATAATTGTCCTTGTTGCTGCTGCAGCATTCAGAAGGGCTCAACCAGGGCTGTCCCAAGAGAAATTGCTTGAGAGAAATGCTTCTAAAACTGGAGAGTTCACTGACCATTTACCAGCAGGAAAGAGCGCTTCTGGTGAGCCCTTGACCTTCAATTTCTAGTTTCTTTATTTGTGGCTTGGAGTCTGATATTGAAGCCATGACATAATGAACAAGATGAGAAGTCAGAAACAAAGATTGAAGAAGAAGCAGATTTATCATCTAGATCATTTTCTGGACGAAGAAGTGGCAATAAGGGTATGGTTCTTCCTTTTCAACCTCTATCCCTCACCTTTGATGAGATCAGATATTCTGTCGACATGCCACAGGTATCTTGTAATCTCAAATATTCAATTTTTTAAACTACATTGTCTTTAGAATATATTATTGTGTGCAAACTTATGTTATTTTGATTGAAGGAAATGAAAAATCAAGGTGTTTTTGAAGATCGTCTTGAACTTTTAAAGGGTGTGAGTGGTGCTTTTAGGCCTGGAATATTAACAGCTTTAATGGGCATAAGTGGTGCCGGCAAGACTACTCTATTGGATGTTTTAGCTGGTAGGAAAACTGGTGGTTATATTGAAGGAAGCATCACAATTTCTGGGTACCCTAAAAAGCAAGAAACCTTTGCTCGCATATCAGGATATTGTGAACAATTTGATATCCACTCACCCTATGTTACAGTTTATGAATCTCTATTGTTCTCTGCACAACTTCGATTACCCCCTGAAATTGATAATGCAACTAGAAAGGTAATATGAACAATTTTCTTTCAACGTAATATGATAACTTACAGGAAAATCAAAAAGCTTAAGCAACCTTAGCTATATGAGAATTAACTAGAAATTTAAATTATGAGACTCAGATGTTCATAGAGGAAGTTATGGAGCTTGTGGAGCTCAACTCATTGAGGGAAGCATTAGTTGGATTACCAGGTGAGACTGGACTTTCAACTGAGCAACGTAAAAGGCTTACAATTGCAGTTGAACTTGTAGCCAACCCATCAATAATATTCATGGATGAGCCAACATCTGGTCTTGATGCAAGAGCAGCTGCAATTGTGATGAGAACCGTGAGGAACACTGTGGACACAGGACGAACTGTGGTTTGCACCATTCATCAACCAAGCATTGATATATTTGATGCCTTTGATGAGGTGAAAAATAATGTCTTTACCATTTTGACACATTATGATTTAAGCACTATATTTTACATTTGAATTAAGTACTTGTATCTTAACACTTCAATAGCTGCTACTTCTAAAATTGGGTGGGGAGCAGATATATGCTGGTCCATTAGGCCGCCATTGTTCCCTTCTGATCCAGTACTTTGAGGTAGGTCTCGTATAGATGAGATTGAACATATTAGCTATTGCTACGATATTTGCACATTCACTTTAGTGTATGATTCCTGAAGGCTATTCAAGGAGTTCCTAAGATCAAAGATGGTTATAATCCGGCAACCTGGATGCTGGAAGTGACATCAGTAGGGACAGAAGCAAGCCTTAACGTCAACTTTACTATTGTGTACAAAAAATCAGAACTCTATTGGTTAGTCATTTATCTGATACCTTACTATGTCAACAGACACAAGAAATCAACTTCTTTTTTGTGTGTGGTTGTTGGTAATAATATAAGATGCATATAATTCTCTGCTCGTGATTTTGACGTAGTTGTGCATAAAGATTTTGTATAACTTACTGATACTTCCTAGTGTTCAGGAAAAACAAACAATTAATCCAAGAGCTTAGTGCACCTCCTCAAGATTCAAAAGATCTTTACTTTGCAAGTCAATATTCACAACCTTTCTTTGCACAATGCATAACTTGCTTATGGAAACAACATTTATCATATTGGCGCAACACATCATATACTGCAGTGAGACTACTATTTACAACAATTATAGCTTTGCTATTTGGGATGATTTTTTGGGACATTGGCTTAAAAAGGTGAGTGGAAAAGCAAGACAATAACTAAAGCTAAATGAAAATTATGTACAATTGTTAGCTTTTAATGCCTATAAGAAACTTAATGAAATTCACAGAAGAAAGGAGCAAGATCTTTTTAATGCAATGGGTTCGATGTATGCTGCTGTTACCTTCATTGGAGTACAAAACGGTTGCTCAGTGCAACCCATTGTAGCAGTTGAGAGAACAGTCTTCTATAGAGAAAGAGCTGCTGGAATGTATTCAGCTTTGCCTTATGCTCTTGCACAGGTAAAAGTACTCAAATTACTATATATGCACTTGTACTTCATATTTGTAAAATAATGTATGGTGCATTCAGAAATAAGCTTTTGTAGGTTATCGTGGAGCTTCCTCACATCTTGATCCAGACTCTGATATATGGGGTTATAGTGTATGCCATGATGGGATTTGAATGGACAATAACCAAGTTCTTGTGGTATCTCTTCTTTATGTACTTCACATTTTCATATTACACATTTTATGGCATGATGACCATGGCTATCACTCCCAACCCCCACATTGCTATGATATTGTCGAGCGCCTTTTATGCAATATGGAATCTTTTCTCAGGCTTCGTCATTCCCTTATCGGTAAGTTTAAATACTCTTCCATATATTTAGCACTTACTTTTCAAGCTTAAGCTGCCAAGTGAAACTAACTTGAAAACAATGTATTTTGGTGTCATCGCAGAGAATACCTGTATGGTGGAAATGGTATTATTGGCTTTGCCCTGTTGCTTGGACCTTATACGGATTGATTACTTCCCAATATGGAGACAAAATAGAGAAACTAGAGTCAGGTCAAATAGTTGAAGAATTTGTGAGGAATTATTTTGGGTTCAAACATGGATTCTTAGGAATTGTAGCAATTGTGGTGGCTGGTTTCTCAGTGTTCTTCGCACTCATCTTCGCCTTTGGTATTAAGGCATTTAACTTTCAAAAACGATGAGAGTGGACAATACTGAACTTTATATGTATATCATGAAACTATATGAAACCGACAGTTGCCAGATGAGGATTATTTAGACAATATTAAGCTAATGTTTTACTATTCAATATTTGTTCAAATAATTGGATCAGATAGAATTTGTAATACTTTATTTATTTATTTATTTTAACATTAGATAAGTACAAATTTAATTAGTCTACGAAACTTTGGGTCTCAACGCACCATTTATAAAACTATACAATAATCGACCAATTTTATGAAAAGGTAACAAGAATTTTCATATGGCCAACATCATAATGACTGTGCAAGATTTAATTAAATGTCAACTGGATGCTGCATATGTTACAGTTAATGTTTCTCTTGGTCTACACTACACCTATAGGTACAAAAATGGAAAATTCATTAAAGAAAAAAGAAGGACTCTCATAAACTCAATTACCTTGGCTATCCAGGATGCTTTGCAACTCCCTTAAGCCTTTAGCATATAAGCTCCTCTCACTCTAGGGCATAGGGCCACCAAGTGAGGCAGAGGCTGTTACAAAAAGTAAACCATAATAATAGCTAAATCATCTCTACTCTTTCTCTGTAAAGCTTCATCAACCAAATTCATACTACACAAGGTTCATTATACTCTTGAAACTTATGCTGAGCAGAATTCATTGTGTTTGGGCTCTTCAATACATCTCAAATCCCATTCAACCTATGATAAGAAACTTATCCCCTTCAGTCAATTTTGTAGTCATGAGTTTAGGCTCATCTTTCATTCTCTCCACGTGCCAATCACCAATAGCCCAAGCAATAGTAAGTTGTCCATTAAGATATCCATCATAAGCATACCCCCCCAAATGCCTTAATGTGCTTCCTTTTTGTGATCTTTTGACATTTTAATTGCTTTTTCATAGTGGCATAACACTACTCAACAATCTCCAACATTTACCACCATCAGCAAGTTGCAATTAGAAGCTAAAATAAAAATGAAACTTATTTGAGGTGTGTAGTTGACATCATGTCAATTTTATTTTGGAAAAATATAAGTATAAAATTGTGAAATATGAAGGCCAAAGTGTCTCCCAACCTCTATTAGGTGTTCCAAAAACTTCTAACTTTTGAGAATTTTTTATAAAAAATTGTTAGCATATTTTGTCAATCATATTTTATTGACACATACTATTTGCATTTTTGAAACTAAAATACCAAACTTAATACAAAACTCATAAATTCATTCATTATTCACCTAAACCTTTTTTTTACAAAGGCATGAATTTCCATAGTTATATGTGCAAAAACACACAGTCCCAGGCTATATTCACCTTTTTCTTTGAAGCTTATTCTTGATAATGTCAGTATAGTAAAATAAAATAGAGTGATATTGCTATTCTAAACTGAAAAGTGATATGGTTTAAGCTAAATTTAAAGCAAACATAAGCTAGACATACAAAGACAGAATGCATGCAACATGCAACCTATCTAGAGTTCAATCAACAAAAAACATGTATAAAAAGGCTTTTATAAAACAAACAACTTAATATTGGCAGTATCTAAGAGGAAACAATAAATGTTTTATTTTTGATCTAGGTAGTACTTCAATAAGTATAATTAGGTATAGACTTGCTGAAATGGAAAGCAAGTGCTTTTGGCATTATTTCAAAAACCAAGATTTATTAAGTATCAAAACCCTAATCTTTCAATAACAAGAATAGTCAATGCAATGGTGCCAAAGGCTATAGTAGCATCTAGATAGTAACCTTATGTAAAGCTGATGTCTATTTGTAGAAATGTTGAAGCTACAATCATTTCAATATCACTTATACTGTATTTGGATGGGAGAAGATAAAAATAAAGAAAAAAAAGTGATAAAAAAATGAAGAGAAAATATTTTCTCTCCATATGTTTGGATAGATGGAGAGAAAATGTAGAAAAAAATTGTTATATCTTACATAATATATTAATATTTTTTTAATTATATAAATATAATATATTATTTTAATATATATTAATTGATTTAAATATAATACATATTTTTTAATTATATTTATATATTATATATAATATGTTATTATAATATTATATGTATTAATATATAAATATTATATATTAAAAAATATAATATATATATATATATATAATTCATTGCCAAATGTAATGCATTATATATATGTTTCGATTGAATGGCAGTCAAAACACATATCCAACTGCCATTTGGTTGCAGCCCTGTGACTATAATACAGTCGGAGGTATATATATATATATATATATTTTGTTGATTTTAATATTAAAAAATATAGTATTATTTTGTAAAATATGTTTTTTAGTAATTAATTTTATAATAAAATTTTAAATAAATAAGTATAACATTAATTCATTAATTGAAATATTAATTAATTAAGCTAAATTAAGGCTTTTTAAATAAGATTAAAAAAATATTTCTTATTAAAAGAAAACACACTTAAAATTAAAAAATATATATTCAAAAAACTAAAAAATTTAAATTAATTATATTTTATTTTTAAAAAATATAATTAAATATGATTATTTTAATACAATAAATATGATTATTTAATTTAAAATTTTATAAATATTATTTTAATATATATTAATTGATTTAAATATAATATATATAATAAATATTTTTTAATTATTTTTATATATTATATTATAATATTATATATATTAATGTATAAATATTATATCTTAAAAAATAATATATATATACATTGACCAAACTACTATTTGGTCATAGTATACCAACTACATTGCAGTCGGTATATTTTATAAAAAAAATATTTTATTGATTTTAATATTAAAAAATATATTATTATTTTGTAAAATATATTTATTATTAATTAATTTTATAATAAAATTTTAAATAAATAAATAATTAATTAATTAAAATATTAATTAAGTTGAATTAAGATTTTTTTTATTGTAATATAGTAAAAAAAAATCAATTGAATGTTTCCAACTACATTTTAGTCTGAAATTTTTAACTATATTACAGTTGAAATTTTAAAACACATTACACGCGAAGTTTTTTTTTCAAAATCTCTCTATTTTTGGAAAGGAAACTTTTTGGTAAGAGCCGCATTAATTTTCACTCCAACTTTTTTCTCCTCACGATTTTTTTCTTGCAACAAGGTAAAATTCATTTTCTCTCCCCTTTTCTTTTCAACTGTTATTTTCTCCCTATTTTTCACCCCATCCAAACAAATCATTAGGAGATCTTTATCCTCAAAAGTAAACTTTGGCAAATTATAGCAAGTAAAGTCAACAGCATGCTTTCCTTCATATCCATCAAATACCTAACCAACCCATATACGGATATGGTTGACTTACATGACAATTGTGCAAACAAATGCAAGATACACAAACTTATCGTTCTTGTCAAATGTGAATACTTGAAGACTAGTACTAAAGTGCTTAAAATGTTTATACATGCATTGATCAAAAGGAAAATAAAAGCTATATTATAGAGAATATTAGCATCTAAATAAAGTAGGTCAACCATAAGAAATAAAGAAATGTGAAATTGACTTTTATTTTCTTTGTTTTAAAAGGCCATATAAGTGGTTTATTACCAAAAACATGGGATATAATCGCCATACCATTCATCACCAAAAGACCATGAGTAGAAAAACTAAATTCATGTAAGCTGTACGCATAACAATTAGTACTCTAAGCAAATTACTTAATTTATTCTTAAAAATACCCCATAGAATACACTAGGTCCATCTATATGGTTCTTGAGCCCATAATCTTGCGTAAATTTGCCCATACAAAGATACACATCTTCCATGCTTGACCGAACGTTAATATCAATGCATGCTTTAAAACAAAATTTTGGAAGGAATCCAAACTCATAATCCTTTATTAAATTTCTTGCTTAATAGATGCGTTGAAAAAACTATCTTGATCTGTTAAGTTTCATTATAAAATGTTAGTAGAACAACACATAATCATTTCCAGTACTTGCCCTACATTATCTAGTTTACTACTGCCCTAGCTTTCCCATCCTACTATTATAGTTTTAAATGCCTATATCCCAATAGAATTTTCATTTTGTCTAATATTTGAAAATTGATGAAGAACAAACAATTTTAAGAAATTAAAACCTTTTTTCTATGTTGGTCTGCTTTAATAGAAAATTGGCATTAGCAAAGCTTTCGTAACATTTGTTTTCCAAAGGTTTTGAGAAAACAAGCAAAAAAATAAAATAAAAATACATATATTTTCAACCAAACAAAAAAACCCTAGATACTTTATTTCCAACAAAAGTAAAAGGGTATGAACATAAAAATAGATGAGAAGCTAGACTATTAGAATACATCCAAACAAACATCATGTTTAAAGGCCTTTTATTTGTTAAGAAAAATATGGCCCTTTTCTACCAACAAAATGCAAAGTAATCGCCAAAAGCATTAACAGTGAATGTGGAAAAAGAGAAGAAAAGAATTTATTATTTAAACTTTTAAGAGACAATGTAAACCCCACTCCCAAAAAAAAAAAAAAGAAATAAAGAAAACTTACAAGAGGCAGGTGCCAAACAAGGGATTTCTTGCATGGCACCGCCACATGGTCAATGCAAAGGCATTAGCTATATGTGGAAGTGAGAGAGTTTAGAGGTCAAGTTTTACTTGAGTTCCTATTCTCACTACTACTAAGCCCTTCACTTCCCTAATTTTTTTCTACCATAAGATCCCTTGATCTCGAAACGTCCTCAACCACTAAATGTCAAAAACAAAGGAAACTCACGATTAGTGGGCCTAGTAATTGAATTTCTAAATTGTTATGACTAAACAAACAAGCTGCTTCCATAAAATGGAAGAATACAAATAGAAATAAAAGGAGATGAGAAATAAACATAGTTTCCCTATAATTACGATATGCAATCCAGCTATCGAATACAAATTGAATGCAATTATACTAATTTTACTTACCAAACAAATATTGTTTGTTAAAGTTGTTTCAACTGCAAATCAAATGCAATGAAGCCCTAGATTAAACAAAATTATTTGAGTAGCTTTAATGTTGAAAAGTGAGCTCCCACAAGAGCAAATTAGGGTTCTTGCAAAAAGTTACGATTGTTTATATAAGAGATCTTACTATACAATTTAGATAGTTTACATAAGGAAAAACTCCATGGGTCACAAATGCAATGAGCTAGTAGGGCTTTGTCATTTGTAAGAAGATGCATAAGGATGATATAGTTAGCAACACTTACGAAGAAATTTTCTCAAGAATGCATGAAGGACAGAGCTAGTATCAAGGTTTAGAAGTGTTAGAGAAAACAAGTAACAAAATCTATAAATAAAAAGATTGAGTGGAAAAGATTTTAGGTGATTTACATAAAGGCAGCGAAGAAGGAAAAGGCTAGGGGTGGGCAAACTTGTTCCGACCCAACCCGAGGTATATATATATATATATATTTATATATAAAAAGATATAGATTAAATTGAAAAAAATTCTTTTTTTAGGGTCTTTTTATAATTTTAACCAAAATTTTTAAACATATTTTATAAATTATAAATAACTAGAGGGGTCAAGGTTTATGTTAGAACTCTCTTAAATATAATTATCACATTCATGTAAGAAAAATAAAATTAAAAAATATATATTTTTTCAAGTTTTAATTATTATATTTTCCTATTTCTTCTATTGAATTCATGTTTTTTCATGTCTATTGCATAAATTTTAAAAAAATATATTAAAAACATAGTTATATGTCTAAAATAATTGAGCAAATATAAAAACATAAATTTTTAAAATTAAAAATTTTTTCTTAAAAAATAAAAAAAAAATTGGCCCATAGCCTAATCCGATCTGAACCTGGCCCGATTATAATCAGGCCAGGTCAGGGACAATTTTTTTGTCTCGAGGTTGAAATCGGGTCAGGACTCGAGTTGAAACAAATCCCAGTCCGTTTCGGCCCATACCCACCCCTAGTAAAGGCAAAGCCATGACTGGTCTATGAGCTTATAAATTGAGAAAAGTTCATAATGACATCATATGTTGAAAGCAAAGGATGTTTTCACCCACAAAAAGGATATATGAGCAATGAAATTATATACTTGTCCTCGTACACTTAAAATCAAGTTTCTTAATTGGCTAGTTATATGGCATGTTTTATGCCTTATCAACCTAGACACTCACTAACACTGTTAACTTATTATTTAATTTTAAAAAACAACACTTCAAAATTTCTAAAATTCCAAAAATCTCTGCCCAGACCATCTTCTTCATCATTCTCATTGCCTATCTTGTCCAAGTCATCTGTGGAGGCTGCTCTCACTGTCCCGACATGTCGAAGTCGTTGGTCCAAGGCTACTCATCGTGGAGGTTGTTCCCTTCTCATGATGAAAGCAATATGGGATGATTCATTATTTGCCATATTTCACATCTAAGTATAGATATTATCCGTGGATCAATATAACTAGCACTTTTATATTTGTTATTCTTTAAGGTGTGTGTTAGGCGAGAGGGTGTTATTTTAATGATAATATTAGTCAGTGTTGCTAGTAACTAATGAGATATAAAAAATGTTACATATAACTAACTAATTAAAAAACTTGATGTTAAATATATAAGAATTGCCCCACCAAAGCTGCTCCTTTCAGTCAACATCACAAACAGCAGCCTATTTAATTATAAACGTAAATTGGCATATGACAAAATAGGAGTACCATATATTCAACGGTTGGTTAGGTGAAGTCTTAGGTGGTGAAAAACTTTAATACTTTGAATAAGATTATCAACTTCGTTTTTATGTAATAATAATAATAATATTAATGTATATACGCTAAGATGGCGTTAGGTCCTTCATAGTGTATTTTCAATCCAAATTCATATATTATAATATATGAAATTAAAATAAAAAATAGCTGCTACACCAATTGATAAATAAGTCCATAAAAAAAGTGAGAAGTTATTCAAAAAGAGAAAAACTTCCACTACTAATTCTTTTTGTTTATTTAACATATTAAAAATCATTTATAATTTATTTTTATTAAATGATTTGGTTAAAAAATAAATTTAAAAATTTATCTAATATTTAATAGAAGATTTCATATTGTCATTTTATCATGTTTCGTGGTAGCATGTATTATTATCATGTACGCTTTGCCCCAATGAATTTTTCTTTTTTTTTTTAAAGCCCAATATGAAATAAACAAAATGGCATACCTGAAACGAAAAGAGAACCAAGCACCAACACTGATACACCAAACAACGTAGAAGTTATACGAAATTTATCTTAAATTTTAGTATATAACTTGTAATTTATATAAATTGTTAACTGGACTTGAATTCATTTTTTTTCTTTTAATCTTCACTTAGTCTAATCCTAATGAAAATAGAATAAAATTTAAGTATAATTTTTAAATTTTTATTATTAAATTCTTCAATAAAAATATAATAAGTGAATATTTTTATGTCTCAATAATACATAATTGAGTAATTTAAAAAATTGTGAATAATATTTTTACTAAAAAATTGATAATAAACGTCTAAGCAACTTTAATTAAACATAGGCTATAAAAATATTGGGTTGGGCCAACTGAATCAGCCCGAGAGTTAACGAGATCAGGGCCTGGTCCCAATTTCAGTTGTTGAGTATTCTCATCACATTTGTTTTTTGGTTTTGAACAAAAGAAAAAGGGCTGAGAAAATTCAACCATAGAAGCAAAGAAAGGAGTTGGGACAGGCGGACTCTTTCACACTCTTCTTTAGAATAAAATTTTTGTAAAATTTAAAAAAAAAAAAAAGTGATACAAAAAATAGAAATGTATTGACGGTTTACTTTCTCTCATTTTTCTTACTTCATCTTTTCTCTCTCCTTTCTGAAAATTTTACAGAAATTTTATAATAACAAGAGAAAAAGTGGTGAGAAAATTCAACCATAGAAGCAAAGAAAAGAGTTGGGGCCGGCGGACTCTTCCAGTGTTCTGTAAAATTCTTTAAGAGTCTTTTATTATAAAATTTTTGTATAATTTAAAAAAAAAAACACAAAAAGTAAAAATATATTTGCAGTTTACTTTATTTCTTTTCACTCATTTTATCTTTTTTCTCTTCTTTTTTTAATTTTATAAATATTTTAAAATGAAAAATTCGAGGAAGCAAACTCATTCTCTACCATATTATTCCACCACACATCAAAATTGGTGTTTATACGCCAACCAATATACCCCTCGTCTTACCAATATTATTATTATTATCTCTAAATTTGATTCCCAATGCATTCTTTGCCTCCTTACTCTCTACGATGTCAATCACAACGACTTGCTGCCTCAATCTTCTCCCTTCTACTTCAAGCCAGGTTTTCAATGCTCCTCGCCTCTCTTTGTGAGTGAAAACCCACCCACCTTCATTCCTAATATTCACAAACACCTCAAACAATATCTTTATATATTCTCGCTGTATCTCGATAGTTACCATGCTTTAAATATATACTTGTTGAAGGGTGAATCACGAAGCATGTCGGAGAAGCCAAGGCGTTGAGTTGAGGGTGGCATGCATCCTTGCATTACAAATGGCCCATCCATTTCTAGCTAGCCCATGTCCAACTCAAAATTTATGGGGTACCCCTCCTTTCGAGGACTTTTACACAAAATGTGTAATTGATGCCATGTCCTTCTTGAATTCACAACAAATGGGGTCTAAAATAGAACATTGGGCTGTGATGATGGGCCTCAATTTTTAGGCCCATTTGTGACGCCATCAGCTCAGAGTAAATAAAGAAACCCCAAAAAATGAAAAATATATTCATTTAAGCCAATGGCGGACTGTCAGGGCGACTGATCCACCTTGGACTTGGCGTAATCACAGCTTTTTTCATCTCCATCACACCCTTCCCTATTCAACCATGCTTTGTGACGTCAAGATCCCCTCTTCTGAATCTCTAACTTCAGTCAAATCTTTCCATTCCAGGCAACTCATCCAACCTCTTCGAGACACGTGTCATCCCCTCTTAATGACGAAATTACCCTCCACCGTCAAATCAGCCCTCCCCTTTCCTTATATGCACCGTTTCATGTCACCTCAGCGTTAACGTGTTTTCTGATGGATTGCCCATCGGGGTTAAATTGGCGAGGTCGTTTTCGTCAAAACCAGGTCTGGGTTCTATCACCTACGCGTGTCTCCAGAGTCCAGGGATTCTAATTGGCCAATTAGAGCCACGTGACTGGCAGGAACTTCGGTCACGTGACATCATCCTCGCCTTCCGTGGCCGGACGCTCCATGACGCAAACTTGACTCTGCCCTAAATAGATGCAAGTGAAGTCCAAACTCTACCTGGGTCGGTCGTTACTTGATCCGAAGTCCGATGCGACACCCAACTTGCCGTAATATTTTCTCTGTTTTCTCTTTCAGTGGCAGGAAGAGAGGTTAATTAACGTTGAGGGTGGGGACCTGATAAATTTTCATGTTGAGGAATTGTTAGTGTCAATGCCAGACCAACTGTGCCCAAGAACTACGTATCAGAGCTCATATTCCAATTGTAAATTCCCTTCGTCGATTTTGATTTTCAATACTTGCTTTAATAATCTTCTTGTTAATTATTCCCACGTGTTAAGGTGAAATGTTTTATTGTTATCTTCACGCAACGTACATCCTCAATGATTGAAATCAAGGACTTATTCCACCTTTTATAACACACCCTTTTGAATTATTACCGCACTTTGAAGCTACGTAATGTCGAAATTCTTATTAATTATCAGTTATATTAAGAAAAGAGATTATTATTAAGTACTTTTGCAGTTTCTGTAAAGCTTACATTTGCAAACTGCCTCATTTGTACGGAGTTCAGAAGTTTCAGATTGTTGCATTAATTTAGGCAATGAGAGAAACACCTCACCACGTTTTCTTTTGTCAGCTTATGCTGTCGAGCGAATATAGCTTCAACCTGCGCCCCTCACCTTTTTTTTGTTTCTTTTAAATTCGTATTATATACATAAAATAACATTTTAATAAAATCAACGTAAGAAAAAGTTGGCCCGCATATTTGTCTTGGACGTTAAAGAGTGATGTTGTTCAATTGTACGATATATATATATACGGCAACACTTCAGAATCATATTGATTATATATATATATATATATATAGCTGGAAGGCCTCCACGAAGGACCTTATCCCTATATTTTCTCATATCCTTTTTCATGTTAGATTTTCTTCTTTCAAAACCTTGTTTGTGTGTTTGGAGGGCTGGGTGACAGATTCTTGTTAGATTAATTTTATAAATTAATATTTAAATATGAATTGATATTAATTAATTATGAGATAATTATATATTACATTTTAAATAATTAATTTTGTATTTGGTATTAAGTCCTAAACAAATTGTATTACACATAAATTTATTGGGTAAAAATCTTAACCTACAGCCTTTTAACAACCAGTAGTTTTCTATCACAAGTCTAACTCATATGGAGAAGATAAAGAAGTCAACTAATTATAAATACACATATCATATTAGAAACTGCTAACACTCTCTCTTCTTTTCCATTCTGAAATCCTAAGAAGCAAAGTAGGTTGGGTGATCTTCCTCTCTTGCTCATCAGACTAATAAGCACATCTATAGATTCCTCATCAGGTACGCAATTTCTCTTATTATGTTTTGTTGACCAATAAATTTTGTTTAATTCATACTATCAACACATGGTATCATAGCTTTATTGATAGCGTGATTTTTTTCACTAAGATGATCAACCATCTAATTGTATTATACCAAAGAAAAACCCAATTTTTCAAATTTTAGAACCCTAAGAATTGAAAATTTTCAATTGTGGACTAGTTTCATGAAATTAAACAAAAATTGTATTGCACATGAGTAAAATGATGTGATTGGTATGTCTAATTTAATTTAATTCGAGCTTCCTGACCCAAAATTCTAGATCATGCATTCGAGTTAGAACTTCCTCTCAATTTTTTTTTTGAATCTATTTTTCTTCCAATAATAATGAAATTAAATGTTATCTGAACCTCCCACACACTTATATGAACAAGAAGCATGAATCAATTGGAAGAAAAGAGCTCATAAATATATAGATCTAAAAGGTTGAATTTCAAAAATTTTATAGTTCTTGTTTGATGCAATTTAGGACTTAAATCTTTCAATTGATTAATGAATCTTGGTTAAAACATTGTTTGATGATGTATTTTGGTGTTGAGAACTCAAAAAACCACGTGGAAGAGGAGCTTCAAGGAGCAATAATGGCGATTTGCTACCATGAATGCATGGAGTGGCTGGAGCTTGAAGATGATAAGCTCTAGCCATGCCCAGTCGCATCCACACGTGCGTGGGCGTGTGAGAGGAACGCGTTGGGCCTTTCGATCCAGTTTTAATTTTAGCCCTATTAAATTTAAAAACTATATTTAAATGTTATTTCTCTATAACTTTTTAAAACCTAAAAAAATTTATTTCAAATTTTAAAAGACTTTCGCAGTAAATAAATACACTTTATTTATTGAATTTTGGCCTGAAAAAATTCATGAATATACTTTATCATATTATGTATTTTGGGGATGAACCACTCACCCCAATTATAAGTATGACCATGTTAAATAAATTCTTAAACCTCTAAAAGTGAACATTTTAAAATGTAATAGGCAAATTTTGCACTTGATGATTGCACCTCCTATCATGGGACCAACCGTGGAAGTGTTTTGATTAGAAAATGTCTGGGAATGCATTATATTAATAATGGATACACCTTATCGGTGTAACATTATTGGAATTTGACTCGTTTGAATAGGCAAATAGCATTTTTTAAAAATGTTTTCAATATTTCTTATATTCTCTTAGTATGGCTATATTGAATGCATCTTGTGTAGACTCTTTGTGAAGGCCGAAACTTTATGGTATATGTGAGTTTAACTTGACACCACTTTGTTGCATAGTTGTTTAACTGAATCTTGATTGAGAATCTTATATTATAATTATGTTGTGCACACATAATTAATTATTTCTCAAATTTTAGTTATTTCAATTCTTATTTTTCAACAATTATATGTGGTGAAGACTCTTAATGGTATGAATTATGATGACTGAAAAAAGTCATTGAACATATACTCGACAATTTCTAAAACAGATTTGGCACTCAAAGAATCTAAGCCAAGAAATCTCACACCTGAATCTAGTTATGCTAATAAGGCCTATTATAAGCAATGGTATGAGTCAAATCGGATCTGTTTGGTGGTGATTAAGTACACCATTAAGAAGGAACTTAGAGAAAACATTCTAAACAAATACATTGCATTATGATACATGGATGCAGTTGGGGAGAAATTTATGAGACTTGACAAAACTCAGAAGGTCTATTATCTCTCGTTGCTTAATAACACCCATTATGATGGAGTGTTAGGGGTTAGGGCACACATCATGAAGTTCATCCACTATTATAACAAGCTTAAATCATATGGAGTTGACATGGGAGAAAACACTTTGCTTTACTGAGTCCTTCAATTATTACCATCGGAATATATATTCTTGAGAAGTTCTTATAATTCACAAGTAGTAGAGTGGTCAATTAATCATATGATATTTATTGTGACTCAGGAAGAAGAGGCGATCAAGAAGAACAATCCTCATACACCATCTGTGACTTATTTGTCTCATGGTTCAAATAGCAAGTCAGGTGGTAGTGATAAGAAAGGAAAGAGACTAAAAAAACAAAAGTTCAGAAAACCTAGCTTTAAGAAAAATAATGAAAAGAATAAAGGCCCATAGAAGAAATTCAAGGGTAGTTGCTATTGTTGTAAGATGTCCAGTCATAATATATCTTATTATTATAAGCTGAAGAATAAGTGTGAGAGAGAAGGTACATCTTTTATTGTTACCCTCTAGCTCTAATGTGATTTGAATTCAATAGTCTTAAAACACTTTCAAATCTCTAGTGGTTGGATTCTGATGCAACTATCCACGTTACAAATTCTTTGCAGGAGCTTAGAAATAGGGGGATCCCAAGTGAAAGAAAGAAGGCTATCTTAGAAATTGAAGGCAGCAAGGCTATGGCGGAATGCATAAGATTAGTTTCTTTATGTTTATCTTCTGGACATGTTGTGAATTTGAACAATGTCATTTATGTACCTTCTGTGAGAAGGAATTTAATTTCTAGTTCAGTTTTAGACAATTGTGGTTATTCTTTTTGACAATCAAAATGGAAAGATTGATATTTATTATGATTCTATTGTTGTTACTACTTTACAAAATGAATTATATCATTTGAACTTGAGTGATCATTCTATTGAATTTTCTAATGCTTTCATTAATGCTGTAATTGGGCACAAACGTCCAATAATTAATGAAACTCTATTATTTTATGGTATCGGCGTTTGGACCACATCTCTAGAGAGAGATTGGAGAGGTTGGTCAAACAAGGTGTATTACAATATTTAGATTTTTCAAATTTTAAAACTTATATTAACTGCATTAAGGGAAAACTTCCCACTAAAGCTAGAAACAAAAGGATAAATAGATTTAAAAATATTTTTAGACTTAATTTATACTAACATATGTGGGCCCATTACATCTACAGCTATAGGCGGATTCAAATACTACATTACCTTTATAGATGATCATTCTAGATATAGTTGGATTAATTTTCTACGTCAAAAGTCAGAATCGTTGAATGCGTTTAAGAATTTTAAGGTAACAATTGAATTGAAAATTGGTAAAGCCATAAAATGTGTGAGATCAGATAGAAGAAAGGAGTATTATGGGAGGAATACTGAGGCAGGTAGAAATTCAGGTCCATTTGCTTTATTCTCGTAGAAACATGGCATTAAGACCCAGTATACAATGCCTGAGACCCCACAACAAAATGGGGTTATAAGAGGCACAATTGTACTCTAATTGACAAGGTTAGAAGTATAATTAGCCATTCCTTTTTGCCAAAATTCTTGTAGGGTAATACTTTGTAGATTTCGGTCTATATTTTGAATCAGGTACCTAATAAAATAGTACTAAAGACTTTATATGAACTTTTTATTGAAAGGAATTTGAGTTAAAAGTATTTTCGAGTATGGGGTTGTAGAGCATAAGTGAAGTCATATAATCCTCAATTAAAAAAATTAGATTCAAGAATATTTAGTAGATTCTTCATTGGGTATTGTGTAAGTTTAAGGGGATGCAAGCTTTATTGCCCTACTTACACTACCAAGATCATCGAGTCTGATCGGGCATTTTATTTTGAGGATGACTTTGATAATGGGAGTTCTGTAGCTAAAGTTATCAATTTAAGTGATGAGAGCACCATTTTGCCTATGCTTATTTTGATACTTTCTATGTTTAACAGAGATGAGGTTGTAGAAAATCCAAATAAAGTGGATGTAGAACTCCTTAAGGAAGAAGCAGGTAAGCCAATAATTAAATTGAGACGCTCTCAAAAAGTCCAAAGGCCAACAATACCAAATGATTGTATGATTTGTAGGAATTTGAATCTGAAACTATTGAAGGTACGGATCTTGAATCTATTAAGTAAGCGATATCTAGTCCTAATTTTTCTAAATGGATGGAGGCTACGAGTGATGAGATTGCCTCCATGCATCAAAATCATGTGTGGGAGCTTGTGAAATTGCCGGCTAGGTACAAACTAGTTGGTTACAAATGGGTGTATAAAACTAAATGAGGAAGTTCTTGTGAAATTTAAAGATATAAGGCCAAATTTGTAACTAAAGGTTACAATAAAAAAGAAGGGATAGATTGCACAGAAACCTTATCTCCAATATCTTCAAAGGATGCTTTCAAGGTGGTTATGGCTCTTGTTGCACAGTTTAATCTTGAACTTCATCATATGGATGTCAAGACCGCTTTTATTAATGGAGACTTGTATGAAGAAGTGTACATGACTCAACTAGATGGTTTTGTTAAACCTGGATTTGAGCATTTAATATGCAAACTACGAAGATCCATTTATAGGTAGAAACAAGCCTCTAGGTAGTAATACTTGAAGTTTGATGAGGTCATCACCTCTTTTGGGTTCGTTGAGAATAATTTGGATAGATGTATTTATTAGAAATTTAATGGGAGCAATTTTGTCTTTTTGGTACTCTATATTGATGACATTCTACTAGCGAGTAATTTCATGAGTTTTTTAAATGTGACAAAATATATGTTGTCATGCCATTTTAATATGAAAGATTTTGGTGAGGCATCTTTTGTTATAAGGATACAGATCCATCGTGATAGATCTCATGGCACTTTGGGTCTATCTCAAGCGATTTATATTGAGAGGATACTTAAGAAGCTTAACATGAAAAATTGTGCATCTAATCTGACACCTACTCAGAAAAGGTGATTTATTTTTCGATTACAGTGCCCTAAAAATGATGCTGAGATGATTGAAATGGATATGATTCCTTATACTTCCGCTGTGGGCAGTCTTATATATGTACAAGTATGCCCTTGTCCAGATATAGCTTTTGATATTAGTGTGCTTGGTAAATACTTAAGTAATTATGTAATGATTCATTAGAAGGTTGCTAAAAAGGTTATGAGGTATCTGCAAGGTACCAAAGATTACATATTGACTTATAAAAAATTTGATATACTTGAAATTATTGGCTATTCAAATTCAGATTTTGCCTTTTGTATAGATGATTGCAAGTCAACTTTTGGATATATCTTTATGATATCTGGAGGAGCTATTTTGTGAAAAAGTGTTAAATAAATACTTACGGTCACCTCCACTATGGAAGTAAAGTATATCGCATGTTATGAGGCAACCTGTCAGGCAATACGGTTAAGGAAGTTAAGTTCCGACATGCATTTGGTTGATTTTATATCAGAACCCTTAACTATTTTTTATAATAATTCGTCTGCTATATATTTCTCTCTCAAAATCATAAAAATTTTAGTCATATTAAACATTTTGATGTTAAGGTCTTGTTTGTTAGAGAAAAGGTTGTTGAATTACAAACTCGCATTGTACACATCCCGAGTGAAAATATGCTTGTGGATCCATTGACTAAAGGCCTACCCATATGAGTATTTTAGAATCATGTAACTCGTATGAGTCTTGTTAAATCTTTCATGTAACTTTAGCTTAGTGGAAGATTGAGATATAATTATCTTGTTTATTTTGATTTAAGACCACTTATGCAATTTTATTGTGCTCAATTGGATATTGAGATATTATCAATGCGCTTAATATCATTTATTTCTCTATCAGATTCAATGTTTTGTATTAATACGCCATAAATCACTTGATTTCCTATTAGATTCAGTGATTTTGAGTTATTTCTTTATGACTTAATATACAGTGATTGCTTGTTGTTATTTTGTGCATAATTAATTAATGCTATCCAAGAGGAAAATTGTTAGATTAATTTTATAAATTAATATTTAAATATGGATTGACATTAATTAATTATAAGATAATTGTATATTATATTTTAAGCAATTAGTTTTGTATTTGGTATTGAGTTCTAAACAAATTGGGTTTTGTTTAAAAGTATGTAATCCATGATATGTTGGATTATACATAAATTCATTGGATAAAGACCCCAACTTATACTCCTTTAGTAGCCAATAATTTTTTATCACAAGTCTAACCCATATGGTGAAGATAAAGGAAATAGTTAATTATAAATACACATACTATATTAGAAATTACTAACGTTCTCTCTTCTTTTCCATTTTGAAACTCTAAAGGAAAAGTAAGATGTGTAATATTTTTCTCTTACTTATCAAACTAATAAGCATATCTATGGATTCTTCATTAGGTACGTAATTTTTCTTATTTTGTTTTGTTGACCAATAAATTTTGTTTAATTCATGCTATCAACAATTCTCACATAAATTTAATTTTACAAAAAAATAATAATAAGTAGATGTAGCTTCAATAACAACTAAAAAGATGTATGATTTACTTAGTTTATTTAAGTTTTATAAGGTCACCACGAAATTTATTTGTTTATATATAAACATATCCTTATCCACACATGACACCATAAGTATGGATTTCATTTCGCCATCGATTAATTCTGCTTTTGTTGAGCATGTTCGGTAGGTTTGTCTTCTTCTATAGACATCTAAATGAATATAGGTCTAACATGTTATGCAATTCCTTTAGCTTTTTGCCAACTTCAACATATGTACTCACATGCATGCATGTTGCTGCTGATTTATACCTTCCTCCTTTCTCATTAAAAAAAAGAAAAAGATTATCTCACCTCGCAACAAAATGATCAATGCGAATTCACTTTAGGCTCTCAAAAACATGCATCTTCTTTTTGTTCTTTCTCTTTACTTATTTGCAATTATTGATCAAATCTAAACTTCGTACTTGTTTTATTCTGATATATATATATCCTTGAGCCCCACAATTACAATAAGGAGGCATGATACTATAATCTAGCTAGGTTGAAGACAAGTAAGATCTTATCTATGATACTTAATTGACGCCAACAAAATACTACAAACCGACCTCGACCCTCTCTAATGCCTTCTTCGTCTAAAAGGAGCACGTGTTACCAATTAGTTGTGAGAGGGATCGTTAACAAGTATTTTGGGAGGATTATAATATTTTCGTGGGAATCTCTGGCTTAGTATAAAAGGAAGGATAATGGATTAGTGTTAATAATAATGACACGCCTACAAATCAGATAGGAATCATTCGGTGAAATTAATCCCGGCTCGGATACCATGATGTGACCTATAAGTACATATTATTAATTAAAGTCCTTCCCTTCAACCATTATTCCATTTCACTTTTCTTTTTCAGCGTTCTCCCAAACAGGCCTAGGTGTATGATAATAAGATTATTTTACACAATTTTTTTTTATTTAACCATAAGAAAACTCAACTTCTTAAAAAATCAAATTTTCTATAACATTTTGAATTGCATTTTCAAAAGATATATATGTTAGTATATGACATCTTGTACCATCGCTAAGAGCTAGTTTTTTAAAAAATTGATAATTTTCATATATTTCATTTGTGTTAAATCATTCCTAATGAAAATATTATTAAAATGTTGTTTTCTTGTATTAACTAAGTTGGGAAATAAATTAAATTCAAACTGCTGCGTGGTATATATGCATCCAACAAAAACATTTCATTTAGGTAGTTTGTATATTTCAAATAAACTATATAACACGTTAATATTACAATCATGAAATATTGACAATTAATTATAATTATAGTTTTGATAGTGATATTCTGGGACTCTATCTCTTTGTTGGTTCACGAGAGACCAAAAAAGAAAAAAAAATAGAGTCCTAAGATATGCGACACACAAAAACAAAATTATAATTATAGACAAGCAATATATATTGGAACTCTAATAACTACTGCTCATCACTGCAATATTGGATTAAAGACAAGCAAATTCTTGTCAAATTTAATTAGGGCAGAATCTGGACTATATTCTATGTTATACTAATTGCAGAAGATTAACGATAATCATGAAATAGCTAAATTGGAGGCATGTCCGTAGAGAAAAGCCAGCAGTCTCAAGTGTGAACCACGTTTCGATTTGTGAAATGCGGATTAGATTCAAATATATATATTTTTTAATAAAAAAAAAACATGTACAATTTTTTTTTAAATAATTCAATTATATGATGTTGAATTATTAAATTTCTATACCAGTCTATAAAATATATACACTTTATCATATTTTTATTATACAAAAATTTAATAATAAAAATACAGAAAATGAATATCAATTTTTATAAATTTTTTAATTATTATGCACGCACGTAATCGACGTGTCAATGATGAAAATAGAAAGCCACGTGTGAAACATCACATAGTATAACATAGTGGGACGGTTGTGGCGCGAAGGAACTCTCCACGTTGTTTCCCATCATGCAACAATCGTTGCTTTTGAGATGATTCACAACTGCTTCCGCTTTCTGTGCCCTTCTCACCCGACGACCCGCCCCTTCGAGCTCTATCCACTATAATTGGATCCTCCATCTAATTTGCTTTCAGGATTATTTCCTGGATTTCGTTTACTAGAAATAAAATTATCAATACCATCAAATTTATGTAATATATGTATGTATGTTGACTTAATCTATACTTCTATTTCATAAATCGGATCTATCAACTAATTCTTCTTTCCAACAATTACAACGCAAAAGATAAGAATTTCTATTTCAACTCCAAATCAACTTAGAAAAAAAAAAGCTAGAGTAAATTATAAATACAAATTTAAAAATTTTATTAAAATTATATAGATACTCTATATATTTTCATAGTATATATGAATCTCTATTAACACACAAAGTAAATTACACAATTTTTTTTGTATTTTGTTGAAATTATATAGACATTTGCTAAAATAAAAAATAAAGTACACAGACTTTTCATATTTTTTTAAATTATATAATTTTTTTAAAAGAAAGATCTATATCTATTTTAAAAATAAAAGAAATGTCGATATAATTTTTTAAAAATTCAAAAGAAATGTGTATAGTTTACTTAAGGGAATCTATATAATTTTAATTAAATTTAAGAAAAATATATAGTTATTTTGGAAATAGAGATGAGTTTATATAATTTTACTAAAATTATAAATTTGTGTAATTCGTCTATCAACAAAAAAATTGGGAGAATTATAATAAAAGGCCAAAAAGTAAAAAAAATTATTTTTAAAAACCTATTATCATTTGTTTTAATATAATTACCATTGAGTTTAGCAACAATCAGTTGAACTTAGTAGTAAATGTCATTAAAAATAAATTTTTTTCATTTCTTAGTCCTTAAATGTAATTTAAAAAAATTGTGTAATTCACTCAAAAAATAATTACATTTGTTATAATTTTATTATTATATTTCTTAATAAAAAAACGATAAACATTCTTTTTAACAACTCACAGCTACATAATTAATTTTTTTAAAAAAATTTACTTATATATCACACTTTTATTTGAGAATTTTATAATAAATATTTAAACAATTTTAAATTTTTATTTTACCTTAGTCTACTATCTAATGCGATTAAATTTTAGATAATTGAGTTTCGTGATGTTAATGTAATCATGGAAAAAAAAAACATTATCTATGAGATTCAGATAGCTAATTGAAAGGCATGCATAAATCTAAGGAGGCTGAGAACAAAGAGCCTTGAGAAATTGAACCACATCTTTTGCTTAGACCTTCACTCCTCAATTACTACAACCTCCTCCCTCATCCCATACACACACACCTTTTCTTTCTCTCTCTCTCTCTCTCTCTCTCTCTCTCTCTCGTGCAAGTACATGTTTGGTTTAATTTTTTTTTTTATCAAAATGTGAGTTGGCGAAGCAACAAATTATAGTGTGTGTTTAGCTGTGACTAAGAGAAGAAGGAAATGTGGTTTGGCCAACAATAATAAATTATTGTTTTTGAATAAAAAAATTATAAATATAATTTTTTTTTTTAACGTGCAACCAAATATACTCTTTTTAATTTTTGTGTTTTGCAGATTGTAAACGTGATTTGTCACTTTCTCCCATGCAAAACCAAACATGCCCCAAGTCTTTGGTCTTTCGTGGTAAATTTCTCTCTCTAACTCTCACTTGCTATAAAATCGAGTTTGTCGCAGGCTTACTTTGCATTTAAAAGTTACACCAGTCAGCCCTCGAACCCCACCGTGATTCACTTCTCATTTCACAATTCTCACTCTACTCTCTACCTTTTACCTCTTTCGATTTCCATTGTATCGTAAGAAATCGGCCTGAGTGAGAAAAAAGTTACTCTTTTCTTGCTGCTTAGCTTCTTTTTTTCAAAAAAGCAATTTGCTTTTGTCTCTGGCTTTATTGGGATTTTCTTACATGGGTTCTTGCAAAGAACAAGAGGAAGCAAAGTGCGTGCGGGTTCATGGGCCTATCATTGTAGGTGCTGGACCCTCTGGCTTAGCCGTCGCAGCTTGCCTCTCTGAACACGGAGTACCTTCCCTGATTCTTGAGAGAAGCGACTGCATAGCTTCTCTTTGGAAAAACAGAACCTACGATCGTCTCAAACTCCACCTTCCCAAACACTTCTGTGAGCTTCCATTAATGGGTTTCCCTGACAGTTTCCCAAAGTACCCCACCAAGTACCAGTTCGTCTCCTACTTGGAGTCCTACGCTTCACGGTTCTCAATTCACCCCCGGTTCAACCAAACCGTTCACAAAGCCGACTTCGACCCCGCCTGTGGGTTCTGGACCGTTCGAACTCAGGATTTCGAGTACATTTCTCGATGGCTTATAGTTGCCACCGGCGAGAATGCCGACCCCTTCATCCCCAAAATTGTAGGGATGGAGAATTTTCATGGACCCATTGTTCACACAAGCGTCTACAAGTCTGGTTCTGATTACAAGAACCAGAAGGTTTTGGTCATTGGTTGTGGCAATTCTGGTATGGAAGTTAGCTTGGATCTCTGTAGACACAATGCAATCCCTCACATGGTTGCTAGAAATACTGTAAGCTCTCTCTCTCTCTGTATTCCTCTGCTTTCTTTAATCCTCAAAATTGATGTCACCTTTTTTTCCCATTTGGGTAACTAATCATGAAATTAAACAGTGTGTCCTTTATGCTCACTTTTGCACAATTTTATGTATGAGACGTGCAGGTACATGTTCTGCCTAGAGAGATGTTTGGGATCTCAACATTTGGAATAACTATGACCCTCCTTAAATGGTTTCCTTTAAGAATAGTAGACAAGTTCCTCTTACTGGCGGCTAGTTTCATCCTCGGAAACACCGATCACTGTGGTCTCCGGCGGCCCAAAACCGGCCCAATCGAGCTCAAAAATGCCACCGGGAAAACCCCTGTTCTTGATGTTGGGGCTCTAGCACAGATAAAATCCGGCAAAATTAAGGTCCTGAACTCTGAACTGTGCTAGCAAATTAACAAAAGAACAATTTTGAGCATGTTCTGAAAGTTTGAGCTAAGATGTTTAAGGGTTTCAGGTGGTGGAAGGTGTGAAGGAGATAACGAGAAATGGTGCCAAATTGATGAATGGACAGGAGAGGGAGTTCGATGCTATAATATTGGCAACGGGATACAGAAGTAACGTGCCTAGATGGCTCGAGGTAAAATTTAACCTCATCTGTTGCGTTTTTAGCTCTATCTTATTATGAAACACTCATGACCTATCACTCTCTCGAGTTGGACACATGCAGATCGAGCAGCACATGCCTATAAATGTCTTCTTTTCTGCACGCAAAAGAGGATATAATCAGTTTGTCTTCTTTGTTGCGTTATACTTTTATACCTCAAAAACACCCCTAATTTATTACTTAAAGTTCAAACTTTGTATGCCTTGTGACGTACCAACGTTTTATGATATGGGTAACAATCATAAAATATTGCGTTCGCAACTTGCAAAATCACATCTTGCCAAAAGGTGTCATTTTTTCTGTTTTCTGCAGAGAAACCTGATTAATCCACAATGGCTCCCCCTTTGGTCAAGTCCTTCTGATTTATTGAACAGTTTTACGTAACCCCGGTTGATACTTATTTTCTTGTCTGATACCGATTGTTGTCAGTAAAATCCAAAGTTTGCACGTCACCTTTTAAAAATCCCAAGTAAAGTTCTCTTTAAAGCATAGTATGGCTTATCATAGTAATAGCTTATTCCATTTTCAAAGTGAGTCAATGTTTTTACTTTTTGTGATGTGCTTGGGACTGTATGCAGAGCTGTAAATTTTTCACCCAAGACGGAATGCCGAAAACGCCGTTTCCAAACGGATGGAAGGGACAGAATGGATTGTATACGGTGGGGTTCACGAGAAGAGGTCTCCTTGGAACCGCCTCGGATGCCGTCAAGATCGCCCAAGACATCGCCGACCAGTGGAGGAGTACTAAGGACAACAAGAATGACTGTAATTCCCATATTATCCTATTCAACAGTTCGTAAGCTTGACCCGAATAAATTGTGTACAACACTTTTGTAAAGGAAAAAGAAAGTAAAGATGAGATAAATAAGGAGTTATCAGGATCACATGGGCAATTGTACTTTTCTTGTTAGGCTTATTAAAATTATGTGTATGTACAATTTTGCATTACACCCTACTCTCTAGTCTTTTGACTTTTTGTCAAGTTTTAGCTTTCTAGCTATAACTAGAATATCACAGGTCTTAATCAATGAATATTAAAAAATTCTCATTTCAGTTAAAATATAACTTTATCAGTTATAAGAAAAAAGATTAGATTAAGATAAAAAATATATATTTAAACGTTTACTAATTCCTTTAATAAAAACATGATATTTTTTAAGGCTTAATTATATCGTGCTTAATCATAAAAAATATGTATTTGTTATTTTTATCAAAAATCAAATAATAAATACTTAAATATTACTCCTAAATTTTTGCTTCAAAAAATTGTATTCAAAGTTTGGAGCCTCTATGTGTGCATATAGGTAGGTGTGTGAAGATGGAAGTTTTAGTTTTCCCCCTCCATATAAAATATTGTTTTCTATAATTTTCTTTTTTAAAATAAAAAAGGCACAAGACTTTAAAAATTAAAAAAAATTGAAAAAAGAAATAAGTAGAGATCAAACATATATATATATAATTAAAAATAACACACTTGAGCTATATCTTGGACTTGTTTTCCATGTTTTTTAATTTGCATGCGTACGTTTATATATGTTTCTTGAGATATATATAGATCATAGCGCCTGCACGCAGCCATATTTCTTGGTCACAATCACATTGCGAGCTTGCAGCTTTCCGTCAAGCGTTTGCATCAAATCAGGTCCTCCAAACGGGAGGAACTGAAAAGCTTTGAGCCACAAGTTTAGGAAAAACGTGCGAAGGAGTGGAAAACAACTTAATTTGAAAATATTCAAGACAAGAGGGCAGCACAAAATCAAAACACCATGATTTACCAATCTTCTTCCACCTCCTCCTTTTCTCTAGCTCATCAATGTGGAACCAGCATATTAATTAATTAAAGACGTAGGACGCAACGTTGCGGATTAGAACGACGGGCTATGGATCGCATATACAGTGGTTTTGAATGCGTCCATCCCTCTAAGTCACGCTGATAATTGAGGCAATGATGGGGCCGTGTCACTGATCTATTTCATAGAGACGTTTGTACGAAGCTCTCAGACCTCGATTGACAGCTCTACTTCTCTCTCACACTACCTCAATCTTCTCCATCCTCCTCGTCTCTCTCTTCTGTGCCGCCATATATAAAGACAATGGATAGACTATGTAGATGAGAGTAGGAAAGAGAAACCTGAGATGTTTCGTCGATGCATGTAAGAGGAAAGTCCAACGAGTGAGTTAAATTGGGATTTTATTCAATTTCATACACTCCTTCACACGCTATTTCATGCACGCCTTCCTGCGGTTCACTTACGTCACCATTCTCTCTCTTCCCTGATTAGTACAACAGAGCATGACCCCTTTTCTTTTCGCAGATGGAGAAAGATAGAGAGAGATATGACTTGAGGCAGATTGCAACACTGCATGGTTTTATTCAAACTATTTATTAGATTCATTATTTCATGCCTCTTTGCATGCTTCTCTGATGGGGCATGGTGCTCGTCGTCTATGCCTTTCCTCCTCTCAAAACGACACTGGTATAATCACACGCGCCGCTTAAGCAAAGTGTGATGCAGAGTCCGGTCGTTGCAGGCGGCGTCTCTATGCAAGTAGACATAGGCATGACATGGCATGCTCAGCAACATGAGAAATTATCTTGTACATATGCATGTGCACAGTAATATATGGATGTACGAATCTCTAATACTATTTGTTGAATTTTCCCTCGTCCCTGTGTACTATGTATGTCAAAATAAAACAAAGAACGGGTGGTTGTGTTTTTTGTTTAGGGGTAGTGACGAGGTGATGATGATACAAAGATCAAAGGGAATACGGGAAAGGTTCCCAAAGAGGAATTCCCCTTGATTTGTGGGGCCCAGTCCGTGATCTCATCGGTATGTTGCTTTTGCAGCAGCTTGGCTAATGCTGACATAATCAGTATGTATCTTACAACTTACAACCGGAGAGAATGACCCTTCCCTTCACCTACTGTTCATTCCTTTAATTTTGTTTGTTTTCGCTTTTTTTTTTTGGTTAAATTTTTGAACAAACCAACAACTAGATGAAAACATATGTCGTCCTTCTTACACTTTGCCCATCTTAGCTAATTTTCTTATTATTTTTAACTTCTAGATGTATGTCCTAGAATTTATCTGCATATTCATATATTTTGCTTAGGTACATTTTCCATTTGAAAAAACATAAAGATTTAATTTTTGTACTGGGATATGAATGGACAAAGGTTTCAAAATTCTTGAAATTTTAATGGAAAAAAATTTATATCTAATTCTTTATATCTTTATTATTAAGTTTTTCAATTAAAACATGACAAATATATAATTTTTTTAATAGTAACATAATAAAAATATGATTTTTACAAATAATGTGTGTAATTTTAACTCAATATCACATAATTAGTTTTTTAAAAAATATTTTACACATGTTACAATTTAATTTAAAAAATTTAATAGCAAAAATACAAAGAATTGCACCAAAGTCCAATAAATTTTACCAAAATAAAATTTCTTATCCTAATGTATTTTTAAATTGGAAGATGAAAAAAAATACAGCTATTAAATGGACTAAATTTAACAACAATCTTTATATCTTTATTATGAGATTCTTCAATTAAAATATAATAAATGTATAATTTTTTAATAAAAAATGACAAGTGTATAAAAAATTATATAATTATTTGTATAAATCATACATATGTTATATTTTGATTAAATAATTTCATAATAAAAATTACAAAAAAATTACGTATAATTTTTTTAATCCATTTTTAATGACATAATCTAGTAGGGTGAAGGGAGAAGCTCAGTGCGTTTGTATTCCTTCTCGTGGGTTTTGCTACCTATGAGCCCATCCATGTGCACTATTATGGGCTAGTCTATCCAAAACGAAAATGTACAGCCCAGCCCATTTTCATAGCAGACTATGGGCTTGGGCTAGTTCATCTTTTAAGTGCGGACAACACGAAAGCAGGAAACATCATGGTTGTTCACGAGTGTTGAGGTCTCAATTCCTGATTGGAACTGAAAGACGAGGATGCTTCTGGATTGGGCGTAACCAGCTGTGTTTGGGTTTGTAGCCACTGATGTGGATGGTATGAAATTTTTTCAAGGACATTCGTTAATGTAAAATATATACAAATTATGTTAATATTAAAAAAAGCGACATTTTTTTATATTTTAAATTTCTAATGTTAGTTTATTTTTCTTTGAACAAATTTACTATAAACATTTTTAATTAAATTAAGCATCTTAAATTAATGAGATAAAAATACAAAAAAAAAATCTCCTCAACTTAGAAGTTGTATAATTTATTACTTTCAGCTTTGAAAGTTTATTATAAATCTCTTAAAATTTTAATTTTTGCATCATAACCTTATTGCTAATTTTTTTGGATCCAAAATCTTAACATTATTTGCCCAAGTAAATTGAAATAAGTAAAATCAATATTTAACTTATCATCTCCATAGATTGAAATAAGTAAAATCAATATTTAACTTATCATCTTAAATAACGAATAAGTCATTTCTTTCTCAATTTCTTCTTGCTTTTTTCTTTTGGTAAAAGAGGTCATTGATTATCATTTGAGATAACAAACTATTTTTTTTTTCGTTAGCTTATCCTCTTCTAACATGCATAAATAAGCTATATTATGATTTTAAGCCAAAAAATTTTACAAAGGCTATATTATATAAAGTTAAAAGTGCGGCAAATTTAATAGTCCAACTTTTAAAGTTAATAAGGTAAATTGCACAATTTCTAAATTTTTTTTTTGGGCATTTGGGCCATATATTAGTATATCTATTTATAAAAAACTTAATTTATTTTTTTTAATAACTTAGCATAAAATTTGTTGTTATTCATTTGTAGATAATAAAATTATTCAAATGTTTGATTTAATTTGGTTTGATTTGGATTATTGCTAAAACAAATCAATTTAATTAATTTTTTTTCAAATAATAGATTTTTTTGGTTTTATTTTATAATTGATTTGACTTGATTTGATTTATGTTAATTTTATTTTTTGTCCAAAAGGTGATTTAACTTTAAAAACCATTTACGTTATCCAATGTCTACCATATTGGATATCTATGGTTGCTTTTCATGGTTGTGAGAAATGTTAAGAGCATCATAAAGTGTATTCTTATAATGAGGAAACACTTGTATGTGTTCTTTCACTATCAATTTTAAAACACTTGCCTCCAGAGTGTTACCTCATGCTCAAAACAAGGTTAGTCCTAGCTAACCTTCGTATTTTTTTTAGTATTTCTATCATGTTATTTTGAATTAAAATTATATTAAATGAACTACAAGCATGACGATGAACTGATGACTACATAGAAGTCTATGGTGTTTTTTCTCCTTGCTTGCTACGATAGCAATAATGAAGAATTTCAAAACATTTGCAAAAACAGGTCAGTTTTATGATGTTAAACACTAATATATAATTGAAAACAAAAATCTAAAATCAACGGCCACTAAAACTATTTTTCAATATATATAATTAATTTTTTTAAACAAAACATAAAGTAAGTTATTGTCTTTTAAAATCTAATAGTTGTTTGAACTATTGTGTCTTTTTCATTGATTTTAATATTATTATCTGTATATTCTAGTTGAATAGTACTTTTAAGGATTTCTGGATTAATTAAGGCTATTATTTCAATCTATTTTTCTTCTTTAGTAATTTCTAAGAGGATAAAGTTTTCTATTGGTTAAGTTAAATCAATTTTAAGAGTATTTGGTTGAAGTTCTGCTAAGTTTGATCTTATTGGGATTTCTGCAATTCGATTTGCTTTATAATTACTATGGCTTATAAATCTAATAAGTAGTCGACTTACAAGTCTAGATTCTTGAATACTTCTTCGAGAATGAATATTAATATTAATATCAGTTGGTTTATTGATTCGAATACTTCAGTTTCCTAGTCTATTATTAAAGATAATTCTGGAAGGGTTTTCTTCTCTTACTTCTCTTGTTTGGTCTAATTTGAATTATAATTGTCGAGGTATCGTTATTCTAGATCGGTCTAATGATAATTCTTCTAATACTGGCATGAAATGTTTATCTATTGTGATATTTCCTAAATTTCTTTTATAAATGTTATGTTCGTTTGAAAATATTAGTCCTACAATTCCTATTATACTAATTATTCGACTTTTTGGAGGTATTTTAATACCTTATAATTTATGATAAATGACTAAGGTTCAATTCATATTTGTTTCGGCTCTGGATATAGCAAAATTTGTATTTACTGTTAATTTTAATTTTTGATATATTAAATTTTTATTTAATGCTCTTAAGATACTATTAGGTACATTATCTATAATTCTATTATCAGTAATTAATAATTCTATTAGTGTATCTATTCCTACTTTAAAATAAGTTTTTATTAATAATTGTACTCCTGGTATATAAATTTCAGTTACTTCATCTTTAATATCTAATTTTTTGAATTTCTTGTTCAATCAAAGTTTTATCAATTAAAGGTATTATTAATATTCCTTCAGTTAACGTTGCTTCTATTGGGTATTTCTTTTCAATTACTACACAAGAGTATTTTTCTTTTTTCTTTGCTTTAATGAATTTTCCTATTTGTTGTATAATACTATTTTTGGTAAGATCATTTAGTGTTAGATCTAATTCTTTATCTCGGATTTTATTATATTATTTTTGATTAAACATCATTCGTTTTTTCACTATTCCTTCTATGGGATTTCTAATTTCTTAAAATTCTTCATATTCATTTTCATTTTGACTAATGCTTTCTGCTTGAAAAACAAAAAATTATAATAGTTGAAGAGAATATTATTCTTTATTATTAAGAAAATATGAACAAATATTAATAAATGAATTTTTAAGAAGAAGTGTAGGAGCGAACGAACAAACAAAAATACATAGAGTAATAATAAAATTACATCAAATAGGAATATGTACCCTAGAACCAAACGATTTAAATCATTATATTTTTGAATTTAAAAAATATTATTATGAAGCAAAATTGTAAAGTCTCTAATTGGTAATAATAATTTAGTTACATATTCTTGAAATATATTAGGGTTATTATGAAATCTCATTGATAATACATTCCATTCATATAGTCTTTCTGAGGTAATAAAATTCTTCAACAAATCAAAGAATTATGTTAAGACTTACCCAAGTTAACAATTCCAACTAATGATAATATTAAATGGATCTTATATACCGATGCCTCCGAAAATTATTGGGATGCAGCCCTTTATCATGAAAATATAAAAGGTGAAAAAATTATTACCCGATATGCTAGTGAAAAATTTAATGACAGTCAAAGTAAATATTATTCAAATTAAAAAGAATTTTTAGCGATAGTCAAAGTTGTAGAAAAATTTGAATTATTTATAGTTAATTCTCATTTTATTGTTCGAACTGATGATACCCAAGTAAAACATTGGATATTTAAAGGAATTCGTACCATGAAATTAGCCAATAAAATGTTAATTAAATGACAAGTTGATTTATCTTATTATGATAATGAAATTGAGTATATCAAAGGAAAGAATAATCTTATTACTGATTTTTAAGCAGGGATGGAACCCTTAGATACGAGTAAAAAGACGAGTAAACCTCAGAATGAGGAAACAAGTAATCAGACCAGTATTGACCTAATTATCATGAGATTGAATGCTCTGGAAGCAAACCTGAGTATTCTTTATTCTCACATCAATAATCAGGCCACAAATATTAATTCTCTAAGTCTCAATATTGGGAACTTAGAGAGACGAGTAAGCCAAGTAGAAAGACAAGTAGAAAGACCAATAATGGGTCATTCACCCAGTCTAATAATGGGTCATTCACCCAGTCCATCACCACCAAGCCTTACACCAAGCCCACAAATAACCAATACACCATCTTTTTTATCCATAGTAGAAAAAGAAACCAAAAATAAAAAAGTCCAAGAAAAAGAAGCCCAACAAAAACACAAACAATTAGCTTCTACTTCCACTTCTACACCAACTGTCATATCCAAACTTATTGAACAATATCAATATTTTCAACTTGTCATCGATAAATTAAACCACTTCCAAATCTCTACATCAACCATAAAATATATTTCTCATTATTCTTTTAAATAAAACTGTAATACATGCTGGAACTAATCTCCAACTTATTTATACCATGTATAGTTATGGATTAATTCATTGTATTTATCCGTTCAATAACCTCCAAGAAGTTAGCCAACTCCCAAAATCCATCCAAGAAGCAACGAAGCATTATAAAAATATCATTACCTAATATACTATGTATATCCGCTTTTATTCCACTTTAGCTGAGATTACCAAAGATAACTTTTATTCTCCCATTAATCTCATCAAGTTTGGTACCACCAAAAAACTTGTTGAATTCGAAGAAGTTAAAAAAGAAACCATTGACCCCAATGACTTCCAAGAAATCATTTCTAGAACCCAAGCTCAAGAAATAAATACTATCTTCCTTGAAATGAATAGAACATTAACTAGCGATGAAGTTAAATGGACTTATTTCACTGGACCCACTACATGTTTATATTTCACGGGAAAGACTCCTCGAAACCAAAGACAATTTACTATGTTTTCTGAACGAGTTAAAGCCAATAACATGGACCATCCAAAGGAAACTAAGAAAAGAATATGTCAACAATTATCCGAATATCTTATCCATACATGTAAATATTGTAAAGATGTAGAAAAGAAGGATTAGGATGAATCACTGACCTCAATCAATATTTTAGATGCATAAGACAATACATCACTCCAGCTACCAAAGTCAAAAGTAACGGCTGATATGATAAAAAGAAGAAAAGGACAACGAAGAGATAAAAAGAAGACGCTTTGTAGATAAAAAGAAGAAGCAGATAACAAAGTGACCTTGAAGAGATAAAAGAATAAAGAAGATGTGACTGAAAAGTGATCTTGAACTACTAAAGCAATTCAATTATCAAAAGAAGACAAACCGACCCTGCCACCTCCTTATCAACAATCATGTAGCCTCAATTATTAGACTAGGAAAGGCAGAGGAATACCTTGCCTATATAAAGCTATGTAATCTCTCTAGTAAGGCAAGTGGTCTAAGTAGTCTTAGAAAGATTTCAGAAATCCTTTGAACTATTTGAGCTCTCTTACCTCTATTGTAATATTATCTTTCATCAATAAAAAAGAATATTTCAATATATCTTTGTCTATTTGACGACGATTAAGGTATGAGCTTCTAATTTCCTTATAAGAGATTAAGGGTAGTGCTTCGAATCTTATCTTCCAAATATGAATTGATCCACTACTGTGTCAATACTGGAATAAATATTAGAGATCCTTTGAATTCTGGTTTATATTCGGGAATAGTACACTTCCTGTAGGAAACAAAGGAAGTTTGTGCTAAATTGAGTTGAAGGGGGAAGGTATTGGCTGAGAGCTTTTAGCTCTGATTTGTTATTATCATAGAAAAGACCTCTGCATGAAAGAGGGCAGAGTTCCTTCCATGACTCGGTTTAGTTTCGGTCATTCCTATTCCAGGATATAAAGCACTGTTGAATGGATAGCTGATCTCGCTCATTCTAGACTGTCCCTCCGAATGGTATCAAAGCATAGGTGGATGATAAGTAAAGAAGTATGAACCTTAATCTCCTATTGCTTATTCTCATATAGTTTATTGCAAGTTTATATCCCTATCCTCGTTCAAATAATTATATTACTTAATAAATAGACTATGTGTTTATTTTTAGTATCTATGTTGATTACCTGTAGTAATTACATGTATTCTATAAAACAAATAGAACCTCGACTATATGAAGTAGATCAGAATAAGCTCCTAAATAGTAGTTTTCTTCCAATACCAAATGAAACATTTATAGCTTCACCTTTTATGCTAGGTGGTGAAGAAGATAGTACATGGAATTTAATTAACTGGACAAATATGTATTTAATGAAACAATTATGATGCCTTGTAGACCCCTAATTAGATCATACCTCTGACCTACCTGAAGAAATAAAAACTATATTAGAAACAGAACCTGAATATAATAAACAATATAGATTAAAAGAATTATCTAAATCCTTAAAACAAAAAATTTATGAATTAAAAGAAGAACTTCTAGAAGTAGGATCAAAAGTAAATATAATAAATCAAAAGATTGATCGAATAAGTCAAACTTTAGGAATCCACAATAGAATAGAATCTACAAATGAACAAATAGAAATCAATATGATGAAATTATTTAATGAAGTAGTATTTGGTGAAGTATCATAACCTCAAATAAGAGCAAAACCTATGAATGAACAAATTTATAAGACCAGAGTAATTACAGAAGAATTAAAAAGAGGGCAAGAAGTCATCAATAATAATTTATGGACAATTTATGATAAAATTTATCAACCTCAAACTAAGATTGTACAAATTATAGAAGAATCATCTGAATATATTTTCCTTGAAGAGTGTAGAAAAAATGAGGAAGAAACGTTAAAATTTATGAGATATTTAGATAAACTAGATCGAGATGAAAAATTACAATTAAGCCTTATTCTTAAATCTATACTAAAAAAGGAACTAGTAAAAGAAGTAAATATGATGCAAATATTAGAGGAATTAGAACAGAAAGAAATTGAAAAACGAACGGGTCAAGAGGAAGCAAATTTAGCAGCAATAAGAAGTGAATTAAGTTATTTAGATTATTTGGATAATGAGTTTAAAGAATTAAATATGCAAACAATAGTTAAACAAGAAGAACAACCCTTTAACCCACAAAATTTACAAGCTGCATAATATAATTAAACAGATACAGGAACTAGTATACTTATAATAGATAAAGAGACGAAAATCAGTAATATTGAATTAAGGCATAAGGAACCATTAAAATAGACTAATAATGAATTTATGTTTGAAACTATTTACATTCCTACAGAAAAAAAAGTAGCTTCCTACCTCCTCCATTAAAACAATATGAAACCAGACAAATACTAAATACAGGAATATGGTTAAATTTAGATTGTCAATTGAATACCGAAAAAAATTAGAAGAATGGGTAAAAGCTCAATTAATAGCTTTATTACATAAAAGTATAGACACTAATTCAGCCTCTTTAGTAGTCGAATCTAATTTTATAGGAATAGTACTAGAATGGTGAAAAAGTTTAATGGAATCATTTAGGGAAATTGTAAGAAAAATAAAAAATTATAATAGTTGACGAGAATATTATTCTTTATTATTAAGAAAATATGAATAAATATTAAGAAATGAATTCTTAGAAAGAAGTGTAGGAGCGAAAGAACAAACAAAAATACATAGAGCAATAACAAAATTACATCAAATAGGAATATGTACCTTAAAACCAAACGATTTAAATCAATATATTTGTGAATTTAAAAAATATTATTATGAAGAAAGATTTTCTAATTATGAACAAAAAAGATTCTATTTAGATTTATTTTACCATAAACTATCAAAGTTATTATCTGAAACATTGATAATTGAATATCAGAAAGCATTTAATGATAGAACAAACTTAATACCTCATTTAGATACTATGAGAAGAAGAGAAGATTATCTTAGAGAATATTTATCAAATAAATGTAAAGAAGCATGGAGAAATAAAAAATATTATAAAACAAATAAATTAATCTTACGATGTCAAGATCTCGAAACACCTTATAGATGTGGATGTAAACCTGTAACAAAATATAAATGGAAGAAACAATCAAAATATAGAAAATATCACACACCTTATAAAAAGTATAAATATAGTTTTAGAAAATATCCAAAATCAGAATTTCAACAAAAATCCAAAGCTCAAAGACACTTCAAACCGCAACAATACTTTAAAAAAGGAAAAAGAAAATTAAATTTTAAAAAATATCCCATGAAATGTCAATGTTATAATTGTGGAGAAATAGGACATATATCAACAGACTGTAAGAAACTCAGAAATATGAAAAGTTTAAATATTATGGAATTAGCTGATGATTATGAACTATAACCAATAGAATTTAAGAAATATCTACAAGAAGAATTAGATTATTCAGATATAAAAATTTATAAATTAGATATAGAATCAGACTATGGTAAATCCAATAATAGCGAAAACAGAATTTGAAAATAGTGATTTATACCCAATAGATTATATAACAAATGAAGATCAAATTAATATGATGCAAGCAGAAAGCAGCAGTCAAAATGAAAATGAATATGAAGAATTTCAAGAAATTAAAAATCCCACAGAAGGAATTGTAGAAAAACGAATGATGTTTAATCAAAAATAATATAATAAAATCTGAGATAAAGAATTAGATCTAACACCAAATGATCTTACCAAAAATAGTATTATACAACAAATAGGAAAATTCATTAAAGCAAAGAAAACAGAAAAATACTCTTGTGTAGTAATTGAAAAGAAACACCCAATAGAAGCAACGTTAACTGAAGGAATATTAAGAATACTTTTAATTGATAAAACTTTGATTGAACAAGAAATTCAAAAATTAGATATTAAAGATGAAGTAACTGAAATTTATATACCAGGAGTACAATTATTAATAAAAGCTTATTTTAAAATAGGAATAGATACACTAATAGAATTATTAATTACTGATAATAGAATTATAGATAATGTACCTAGTAGTATCTTAGGAGCATTAAATGAAAATTTAATATATCAAAAATTAAAATTAACAGTAAATACAAATTTTGCTATATCCAGAACCAAAACAAATATGAATCAAACCTGAGTCATTTATCATAAATTACAAGGTATTAAAATGCCTCTAGGAAGTCGAATAATTAGTATAACGGGAATGGTAGGACTAGTATTTTCAAATGAATATAAAATTTATAAAAGAAATTTAGGAAATATCATAATAGATAAACATTTTATGCCAGTATTAGAAGAATTATCATTAGACCGATCTAGAATAATGATACCTCGATAATTACAATTCGAATTAGACCAAACAAGAGAAGTAGGAGAAGAAAACCCTTCCAGAATTACCTTTAATAATAGACTAGGAAACCAAAGTATTCGAATCAATACACTAACTGATATTAATATTAATATTCATCCTTGAAAAAGTATTCAAGAATCTAGACCTGTAAGTCGACCACTTATTAAATCTAAAAGTCATAGTAATTATGAAGCAAATCGAATTGCAGAAATCCCAATAAGATCAACCTTAGCAGAACTTCAACCAAATGCCCCTGAAATTGATTTAACTCAACCAATAGAAAACTTTATCCTCTTAGAAATTACTAAAAAAGGAAAATAGATTGAAATAATAGCTTTAATCAATCTAGAAATCCTTAAAAGTACTATTCAACTAGAATATACAAATAATAATATTGAAATCAATGAAGAAGACACAATAGCTCAAACAACTATTAGATTTAATCATAGGGATATAATTAAAATAAAATTATTTATTGAATCAAAAATTAATAATAATCAAACTCATAAAATTATCTTAAGACAAGACTTCTTAGATAATATAACACCATATAGAATTCAAAATGATAGAATTCTAATTAATATAAATTACCAAGTCGTAATATTGAACAAAATAAAATTAATTTAGCTCGAATGAAATTTTATTATATCTTAGTGAGATTCAATTATGTAAAATATCAATCCCGCAAATATCATGCAATGATAAACATAGGAGCAAATATTACAACAACTAAATATAATATATTACTATCAGAATTGTGGAAAAAAGAAAAACCAATTAGGATGAGTAGTGTAGGAAAAGAAATCCATTATATTGAATTATCTGCTAAAGATATTCCAATCCAAATAGGTGATTATGAATTAAAAATCCCAATATTATATCAATATAATGAAACTACACCTAACATAATATTAGGAATGGACTTCTTAGAACAATATATGCCTTTATATTTCACCCAAAAAGCATTAGTATTGACCACACCATGTAAGCACCAAGTATGGGCAATTAGAATTAAAAATCCTTATAATAGAACCAACACTATCTTTAGGAAGAAGAAATTTGATAATGAAATTCAATTTATTCCTAATAATAAACCAATAGAAATTGAAGCTAAAAGATCAATATGTTATATATCAGGTAATAAAACTATTGAACAATGATTATTAGATAATTATAATGATAACCCCTTAGTGCACTGGAAAAAATTTAAACCTTATGTAAAAATCAAATTATTAGATTATAGTAAAGAAATTACAGGTAAACCTTACTCTTGGACTGAAAAAGATAAACAAGAATTTATAATGCATATAAATGAAATGAAGCAATATAATTTAATTAGAAAAATTATTCCTCACCAGCAATAATAATAATGGGACATGAAGAAATATGAAAAAACAAATCTCAAATGGTTATTAATTATAAAAAATTAAATGATTTAGCAATTAGAAATCGATATCCAATTTAAAAAATTGAATTATTATTTAATCTTATCCGAGGAAAACAAATATTTAGTAAATTTGACTATAAATCAAGATTCTTTCAAATCAAATTAAAAGAAAGTAGTTAAAAATATACTGACTTTATTACCTCAGAAGGACTATATGAATGGAATATATTACCAATGGGATTTCATAATAGCCTTAATATATTTCAGGAATATGTAACTAAATTATTATTACCAATTAGAGACTTTGCAGTAGTAGATATTGATGATATGTTAATCTTTTCCGACAATAAAGATCAACATGAGAACCATTTATGTCAATTTATGAATATAATTGAAAAAAAAGGTCTTAATATCTCACCTAAGAAAGCTGAATTAAGAAAAGAAAGAATAGCATTTATAGGACATTATGTTACATGTAATGGAATAGAATTACAAGAACACATTAGTAAGAAAATATTAGAATTCCCCAAAATAACCTCAACAAATGATTTACAATCATTCTTAGGATTAGTAAACCAAGTTAAAAACTTTATCCCTAATTTAGCCAGATATACTACTAGAATATCTAAATTAGTAGGAAAAAAAACTCCTTGGCAATGGAATGGAAACCAAGAAAAAATCCTTTAAAAAATCAAAGAATTATGTCAAGACTTACCCAGGTTAACAATTCCAACTAATGATAATATTAAATGGATCTTATATACCAATGGTTCAGAAAATTATTGGGGTGCAGCCTTTTATCATGAAAATAGAAAAGGTGAAGAAATTATTACCCAATATGTTAGTGAAAAATTTAATGATAGTCAGAGTAAATATCATTCAAATTGAAAAGAATTTTTAGCGATAGTTTAAAAAAATTTGAATTATTTATAGTTAATTCTCATTTTATTATTCGAACTGATAATACCCAAATAAAACATTAGATATCTAAAGAAATTCGTACCATGAAATTAGCCAATAAAACATTAATTAAATGGCAAGTTGATTTATCTTCTAATTTTTTTTTGTAATTCATTTGATTTTGTTCAATCTATACTAATTCTACAATTTTTTTTTCAAGAGTGATTTATTTTTATGAACCATTTACATATTATCTTATGTCTATCATATTCGGTACGTATTGTTACTTTTCATGGTCGAAGGAAACGTACACATATAAAGTGTATTATTAATTCTTATAATGAGGAGATGCCTACATGTGTACTTTCACCGTCATTTTCATGACAATTATCTCTAATGTTTTGTCTCGTGTTCAAAGTGAAGCTAGGCCCGGCTAACCTTTGTATTTTCTCTAATACTTTTGTCATAATCTTTTTTATTAAAGCTATATTAAATGAATTATGGGCACAGTGATGACTCTTTAAGAGTCTACAGTGCTTTTCTCTTTGCTTGCTATGATAACAGTAATGAAGAATTTCAAAGCATATGTAAAATAGGTTAGTTTTATCATTTAAGTCACTACTGAATCCCTTTGTTTATAGAATTAATTTGTAAAGTAGGCATGGGATTCTTATAGGCAATGCTTGAAGAACGTTCTACTAGTCTTTGTTCTAAAGTGATTCACAAACCAAAGGTCTTTATTTTTCTCTTGTTCATTCTCTTTGAACCAGGTTTATATATAATTTGTGATAATATTATATGATTGATTTAGACTCACTCTCTAATTACAATCATATCACTGAGTCTATCTAAATATATAATTTATAATAAAATTTTATGACATCGTTTAATTCATGTAACCGACCCCACTTAATGAAAAAAGATTTTATTGTTGTTGTTGTTATTTTAAGACAATATACATTGTTATTTTTTGCTAAATTAAGTATAAACTATCAAATAACTTTGTTATTTTAATTATCACTTATCATAATATATTATACAAACTTGATTCAAAGCATTAAACATTTTAAATAATCAAGATATTTAATACAATTAAATTTTGAGATAATCAATATTCTGAATATATTAATAATAAAAATATTTATTTTATCCTCTAAAAGCTTTATTTACAAGTCACTGAAATATAAAATTTCAATCTAACTACCTGTCTATATTATCCCCAACGCCGCCCATATTTTTATTATTAGCGTTAGGCGCAGATGGGCTTTCGCACATTCTAGAAAGCACGAGTTAAATTATATATAATACTCGCGAGGGGTTAATACATCAAAGGGGGCTCCGTGCAGAAGCAACGGTAGTTCTACGGACAACTAAATTACCAAAATACTCCACATGTGACATTAATACACAAAAGGCGACTTTTTCTTCTTTCTCTTTTTTTTTTTTTTTGGATACTTTAGTCACATAAATCCCAACAAATCTATCTATTAAATTGAATAAATTTGAATTTTAATAAGAAATAGTTTTTAACCTGTTTAGTTTCTCTTATTTTTCAAACAATTTAATTTAACTGTTTAAATAAATTTAGATCTTTAAAATTTATTAAAAATGACTTAATTTTAAATTAAAAAAAGATTTTAAGAGTTCAAAATAGAGGAAACAAGAAAATAGCCATCAAACTTTTTCTTTTTTGGATAATAATGATACAACAAGTACAAACGTAAAGAACT